>JAMLFY010000014.1:21582949-22267622 GCA_030441495.1 Dalbergia oliveri | reverse complement strand
GTAACGCCCCGAATTTTATTGTAATTTTACTATCATTAGGAATTCCAGAATTCCGTAGGTAAATATTATATAAAATTTGAGACCAAACAATCCTTAATAAAGGAATATAACGTTAGAAGAGAAGTTAGGAGCAATTCGTGCAAGTATTGCAAACCCCAATTTTCTGTACGTGTAAAATGACCAAAATGCCCTGAGGTTATTTTACTAGAAAATGAGATCGTGGGCCCCACCCATCCTCAAGGGGATGTTTTGATGTTAATAAGGGATTGTTTGTGTTATGTGTGTTAATAGAGGAGAAGAATCCTAAGTTTGAGCTCGCGCGAAATGACCAAAACGCCCTTACGGTTTTAACTTCAAATTGCATGCCGAAGCCCGAACCTCACTAAAATGTGTTAAAAGGTGTTTTTAAGCCATGATTAACCATTGGTTAAGCTTGGTGGTCTCGGGCAATTTTTAAGTAAAATGACCGTTTTGCCCCTCTTTGTGCAAGTTTTACAAATTTTGAGATTTTTGATTCGTCTAACGAAACCTAAGCAATATTAGGCTCAAATTAAAGCTTATTAAATTCTAATTACTAATCTAGAGTCAAAATTATTTATTTAGATTGATTAGAACCTAAAATTGCTTAAAACACCCAAATTGCTTAGTAATTCACTTAAACCCTTAACCGTAAATTCTCTAAATTGCATGAATACCTTGCCTACACCTAAAAAATACATGGAACACACAAAATCCTCTTCCACAAGGCTGTAATGCACGAAATTATTGAGTAATAAGTCAGAAAATTATTACACAAAAATCCAAAGAATGAAAACAAAGAATCATGAAAACATGGAAACATGATTCCATGTTTTAAGCCACCAAACAAAATGATTTTTCTTCCTTATTTTTTTTCTCTAATTTTTGGTCAGATTTCTTTCCTTCCTTTGTCCATTTATGAGCTGCAAAATCTCTATAAATAGGCATGCTTGAAGATAGTTTAGATGCTTAGTTCATAACTTACACAAATTCTAGTTTTAGGAGCACCAAAAGCTCTCATTTCCTCCTCCTCTTGGCTGAATTCTTTCTTCAAGTTTTCAAGAATATTTTCTTCATTTCACTCAAGGAAACCAAGTTCTCTTCCTTTCTTTCAAATCAAATTAGGTAGGGAGGTGTTTCTAAGTTCATTTTATGCTAAGACAAGTTATGTTCTAGCTCAAAATGTGTTTTCATGAGCTTTCTTTAAGTTTTCATTTTCAGTTTCTTCTTCCTTTAAAGTATTTTGGCCATATGGCCTAGCTTATGATGAGATGGTTTGATGATGAGATTCTTGAGTGTTGGTTGCAAAGCTTTCACAAGTTAGATCTCTAAAACTTGAAGGTTTCACTAGTTTCTAAAGCTTCTAAAATTTCAGTTTTTCTTTCTTATTTTCCTTTCATGGTTTCGGCCAAATGGCCTAGGAAGGAATGAAATGATGGCTTGATGATGAGGACCTTGAATATGGGTTGTAAATCCATCACAAGTTAGGCCTCTAAAGCTTGAAAGTTCCACTTGATGCAAAACTTTAAAGAATAATATTTTTATGATGTTTTATGATCTTGAGTTTAGAACTTGAAAGATGTATTTTTCACTTTGTCTTGCTAAGATATATTGGGTTGAATTTATATTTCTCTAAAGTCTTGGAGGAGCTCTAGTAAAGAAATAAAATGAACTTGCATCCATGTTTAAGTTTATGCCTTGCATAACCATGTTTATTTCTATGTCATCACTAAATTCTCAAGAATGAATAAATGAACTTGCATATTCATGTTTAAATTTCAAGCTTGCATTTCATGTTTAAATTTCAAGTTGTCACTTAATCTCTAAAGATAATAAAGAAGTTGCATCTCATGTTTATTTTATGCTCTCACTTTATTTTATAATGGCTAAAAGAATCAATGCATGGCATGTTTATTTTATGTCATCACCTAAAAATCCTAGAGCTCAAAGACTTGCTTATGAATCATCACAAAGAAATGAGATAATTGGAGTTAAAGAATTTATTCTTAAGAAGTCTTGAGAATTGGAGCTTAAAAAAAAATGTAATTCTCATCTCCCTCACCGTCCTATGCGGACTACCGCGCTCTTGCTAAGATTCTTCTCCCTCTCCTTGGTCCTATGCGGATTCCGCTCAGTTTCTTGCATCATGTTTATATTACAAGTTCTTGCATCATGTTTAATTTTCAAGTTATCACCTTAAATCTTAAAGATAAAGAAATGGAATTGCATATCATGTTTATAATTCCAAGCTATCACCTTATAAAGATAAGATTAAAATAAGGTTGCATAGCATGGTAATAATTAAGATGTCACCTAAATCTCTAAAGCTCAAGACTTGCTCCTTTTATCTTAAGTGAAAGATTTAATTATGAACATTCTTTCAAGTTATAAATCGGTCCCATGGTTAATTTAGGCCTAAAGTCCTATGACTTCTTTCAAGTTTAACAAAAGGAATTAGTTCTAAAAGAGTTTTAAAACTTTGTAAGAATTTTATGGGAAGCTAGTAATTTATGTGTACTTAAAATGTGATTTGATGCTTATTAAGAATTTGGTGTCATTGATTGATTCCCTGGTTTGTATGTTATAGTTGTTGTTGCAAACAATGAAAACTTATGCATGAAATAAAGACATATTCTGTTACTGGAAGAAAGTGTATTCCTGTAAGAGTGCAATTTGGAAAGATTCTGGCTAAGGAAAGATTTGGTATTTAAGCGTGTCCATTGTGACCCACCTCTCTTCCTGGAATCTCCAAGATGCATGATTACAGTTGGTATATATTATTTCGGCATAAGACTATAAATGAGAAAATGTTATGATGATTATGAATGAAGAATTGTATTATGATATAACATGCAAAGACTTAAAGGTGACTCAAAATATATGAGAAAATGATCCTTTGGACCATCAAACTATAGGCGGTGAAAAGGTGATTCTTGCCCTAGTCTCTCTCAAAAGGGTAGACGGAATTTTTACTTATCAAAAGGGATAAGTATATCCTGGTGACGACTAGCAAGGTATGAGCTCATAACCTAGATTACTCCCAAAAGGGTGGAGTATAGGGTGGCCCAGGAAAATGATGATGAAAGTAACTTTAAGTCACCTAAGAAACTAAGTAAATGCATTATGTGAATATGATGTTCTGCTATGCATAGTATTTATGAGATGATGATGAGAAATATGATATTCTGCTATGCATAGTATTATGAAATGATGATGAGGAATATGATGTGATTTTATGCATAACTATGTTATTATATATGAAAGGAAAAGTTCATTATAAACATGACATGCTAAGTTTATGATGCATTATAAGACGCATGATTAAAGGACGAACCTCGGAAAGTATATTTTCGAACTTAATAAATCAATCTTAGCATGCTCACTATTTCATAATAACCCAGGTTCCTGGGGACGATGATGATGACACAATGCATCATGAGGTGAGTACCCTACTGAGATTCTTTTATAAGTTTCTCACTCCCTCTATTTTTCTTTCCATCTCGTCTTAGAAACGGAAGGAAGCGTTCGTGAATCACATTGAGGCTAAGGGTAGCTGAACTTGAATCCTGCTAGTTTCACTCGTATATTTCAGATATCTATCCCTATCCCTGGAGTGTTATTACTAGGTGCCATTAATGGATGTCCTTCCATCCATATATTATTTATGTTTTATTAGATTGCCTACACTTAGTCTTATTCTATTGGTAGGCAAAATATCTATATGATATGTAATTATGGATGCTGTATGATGGAGCCAATATATTATGATGTGATGTTTGTAAATTCCTATGTGTCTTTTAAATTTTGCTAAATCATTCACGTTAAGCGCGCTCACGTTTTCAATTATGTTTAAAAAAAAAAATGGCTCGTAATTTCACTAAGTATTTTCAAAGCATGATTAAGGAACTGAAGCAAAGAGTAAAGTCTAGTAATTAACGATCCGCCTAGGTGTATTGGGTTAATTATTAGGGTGTTACATTTTGGTATCAAGTTTAGTTCTTCTGAGCCTGAGGATTGGACTGACTATGCTTCTAAAGCATAATACGTTAGTAATGTCATGTGTAGATGTTTATCATTAGGATGAGCTTGAGGATTAGAAATACATGACTACTGTATGTTGAAAGTGCCATGGTAACTTGCTCACTTTGCATGGAATATTGGGCTTGATCACCTGATGTTGCTGTTTTGTGTGTATAGGGACCAATGGCACGACGACAACTTGGAACGCGGCAGGATAACCAAGATAATGAGACCGCTGAAGCACTTCGTCAGCAAGGACCATGAGAATGATGATGGAACGATGGATCAGAATCGTCAAGCTAATATAAATCAAGGACATGAAATTCCCGAACATGCTCGTTTTGGGGAATTCGTAGGCGAATCCACGTTTTCAAGGGGACCCTGAATCCTAATGTAGCAGATGAATGGATTCGGAATATGAGAAGGTCTTTGCTGTAGTTCCATGTTCCGAGGAGCGAAGGTCACTTTTGCCACCCACATGCTTGAGGGTGATGCCGCTTCTGGTGGCTGGTGTTCGAAGACTCCTGAAGGCGAAAGTGGACATTGATTGGGAATTATTCAAGGTCCATTTTTACGAGAAGTACTTTCCGAGTTGGTTAGAAATGCTAAGGACATTGAATTCATGCAACTTGTCCAGGGAATATGAATGTGGCCAGTATACTGCCAGATTTGAGGAACTCATTAAGTTCTCAAGGATGTACCAAGGTAACCCTGATGAGTATTGGAAATGCATTAAATATGAGTCAGGGTTAAAGCAGAACTTAATGTGGAGGTGCGCACTTGGAAATTAGGGATTTCTCTACCTTAGTCAACAAATGCCGCATCATTGAAAGGGCAGAGAATACTTGGAAAGTCTGAGAATATCATCAAAAGCTGACACCTCAAGGTCAACAGTTCAAGAGGCAAAATCGACCTCCATTCCCACCTCAATCAAGACCCCAAGGTCCACAAAGGAACTTTCAACAAGGAAGGCCGAACAACAACAACAACCGCTATAACCAACCGCTACAACAACAACCCAACAACAATCACAACAACAACAATAACAACAACAAGGGGAAAGCACCACAAAGGGGTCCGCAGCACCTCCACGACCCTGCCATCCATGGAATGTCCAAGTGCGGCAAGAATCATGGGAGCATGCCATGTCGAGCCGGAACAAACGTGTGCTACGTGTGAAAACCAGGTCATTACTCCCAGAATGCACAGAAGGAACCCGCCAACCCCAATCCCAAGCCGGAATACAAGGAAGGGTATTCACCGTTAATGAAGAAACGACAAAGTCACGAAATCTCGTGGAAGGTAAGTGTAATATGTATGGTAGAAACTTAATTGTACTATATGATTCTGCGCTTCCCATTCTTTTCTCCCACTCGTGTGTTAAAACCCTTAACTTGCATATAACTGAGCTTCCTTTTGACCTTATTGTTTCTACCCTACTGGAAACCCGTTAGGACTTGTAAATGTTGTTTAGATTGCCATTTTGTTATTGAGAATAGATCATTTGTTTTAGATCTCATTTGCTTACCCATGCAAGGTTTAGATGTGATTCTTGGCATGGATTGGCTTGAAGCCAACCGTGTCCTGTTAACCTATGAGAAAACCATTACTTTCTCCTGTTCCCATTAGACCTAAGAAACCCATAAGTCTTTACATAACATTAGAAATGGGCTGTGGTAAGGGTGAGAGTAAAGGTTATATTTTCTTCACGCTAGTGATGTAGACTTTGAGCAAAGTATCGATGAGAACCGATAGTAAGAAATTATCCCGAAGTATTTCCAGAATGAGATACAGAGTTTCCCCAGAGAGAGATAGAGTTTTCCATAGAATTGCTTCAGGTCAGGTCCCATATCCATAGCCCCATCAGGATGTCCCCATTAGAGTTGAGAGTTGAAAGCTCGTTGGAGGATTTATTGGAGAAAAAGTTTGTAAGACCTAGTGCGTCACCTTGGGGAGCCCCTGTTGTTTGTGAAGAAAAGGATGGGAGTATGAGGATGTGTGTTGACTATAGGCAATTGAATAAAGTGACAGTGAAGAACAAATACCCTTTGCCTAGGATAGATGACTTGATGGACCAGCTTAAAGGGGCAATAGTGTTTCTAAGATTGATTTGAGGTCAGGTTACCACAATTAGGGTGAGAGATGAAGATATACCAAAAACGGCCTTTCAACCGATATGGCCATTTTGAGTTTGCAGTAATGTCCTTTGGATTAACCAATGCTCCGGCAATTTTTATGGATTACATGAATAGGATCTTTAGACCTATTTAAGATTTGTGGTTGTCTTATAGATGACATTCTCATCTACTCTAAGACCCACGAGGAGCATGAACGCCACCTAACTATAGTCCTGGAAATCCTAAGGAAAAGAAACTATATGCCAAGCTTTCTAAGTGTGAATTCTGGTTGGATGAGGTGAAATTTTTAGGGCATGTAGTATCTAAGAAAGGAATTCCTAGATCCTAGTAAGGTGGAAACGGTTGTAAACTGGAAAGACCAACCACGGTAATGAAGTAAGGAGCTTCTTAGGTTTAGCTGGTTATTACCGTCGGTTTATCAAGGGATTTTCCAGATTTCCCTTCCTCTGACTAAGCTAACTAGGAAAAACACCTCTTTTCATGGACCAGGAGTGTGAAAAGAGCTTTCAAGAGCTGAAACACAAGCTAACCTCAACCCCTTTTTAGTGTTCCCGACCCCAATGTGCCTTTCGAAGTGTCCTGTGATGAGGAAGGGTTTGGGTTGTGTCCTGATGAGGATAGGCAAGTGGTGGCCTATGCATCAGGCAACTCAAGCCACATGAGGCAAATTACCCCACCCATGACCTTGAGTTAGCCACTGTCGTGTTTGCTCTAAAGATTTGGAGACACCATTTATACGGAGTGAGGTTTGAGGTGTTTTCTCATCACAAGAGTTTGAAATATCTCTTTGATCAAAAAGAGCTAAACATGAGGCAAAGAAGGTGGATGGAGTTTTAAAAGATTATGATTTCGAGTTAAACTATCATCCAGGTAAAGCTAATGTTGTAGCTCATGCCCTAAGTAGGAAATCCTTACAAGTGTCCCGTTTGATGGTGAAAGAGATTGAGTTAATTGAGCAATTTAGAGACTCAACCTAGGAATGACCTTGACCACTAAGGGCATAAGAGCTTGTCACCTTAGTGTGACGAGTGAATTAGAGGAAAGAATTGCTCAAGCCCAAAGGAAAGATATAGAATTTCAAGAGACCTTAGAGGCGGTAAGAGCTGATAAGTTGAAAGGTTTTATCCAAGAATGATAGTTTATGGAGGTTTGAAGGTCGTATATGTGTACCTGCTAGTGGTGACCTCCGAAAGGATATTTTGGAGGAAGCCCATAAGAGTCATTTCACCCTTCATCCGGTGCCACCAAGATGTATCAAGATTTGAAGAAGATGTTCTGGTGGCCAGGATTGAAGAAGGATGTGTGCACATGGGTGAATAAGTGCTTGGTGTGTCAAAAGGTGAAGATTGAGCACCAAAGACCCTGGAATGTTGCAACCCCTATCAATCCCAGAGTGGAAGTGGAATAGTATCTCCATGGATTTTGTAACTGGACTCCGAGGACCCAAGCGAATCATGACGCCATTTGGGTAATAGTGGATCGGTTGACTAAGTCAGCCCACTTTTACCTATTAAGGTGACTTATTCCTTGGATAGGTTAGCAATTATATATTCAGGAGATAGTAAGATTACATGGAGTACGTCGACAATAATCTCGGATTGGAGATCCGCGATTCACGTCACGGTTTTGGGGAGCCTTTCAGAAGGCGTTTGGTTCAAGCTGTTCAGACGGGCTTATCACCCGAAACGGTCAATCTGAAAGAACTATCCAAACTTTGGAGGACATGTTGAGGGCTTGTGTTTTAGAGAGAGTTGGGATAAGTCCTCCCATCATTGAGTTTGCATATAACAACGTTATCATGCAGTATCGGTATGGCACCATACGAGGCCCTCTATGGACGGAAGTGTCAATCACCTTTATGTTGGTATGAGCCCAGAGCAAAGTCTTCTGGACCATATATGAGGGAAACAACGGAACAAATTAAGAAATTAGGATAAAATTCTTACTCTAAAGTCGACAGAAAAACTATGCGGACAAGCGGCGAAAACCGCTAGATTTTCAAGAAGGGGACCATGTGTTCCTGAGAATCACCCCACAGGCATAGGCCGAGCAATGAAAGTAAAGAAATTGAGCCCCAGATTTCTTGGTCCGTTTGAAATCCTTAGCAAAATAGGATCTGTAGCCTCCGTATAGCCCTACCCAGGAGTCTGTCCAACCTTCATGATGTTTTCCATGTCTCCAGTTAAGGAAATATCATTCTAACCAAGTCATGTACTAGAGCCAGAACATGTACAATTAAGAGATGACCTAACGTTTAACTTACCACCCACGAGAATCGTTCGGAGTTAACAGTTAAGGAACAAGGTTGTACCCCTAGTCAAAGTAGCATGGGGACAAGATGAAACGAAGAAGTTACATGGGAAGCTGGAAAATATGCAAGCACAGGATCCATAGCTATTCAGTAACGATTTCGAGGGCGAAATTCTTTTAAGGAGGGGAGTAATGTAACGCCCCAATTTTTATTGTAATTTTTACTATCATTAGGAATTACCGAATTCCGTAGGTAAATATTATATAAAATTTGAGACCAAACAATCCTTAATAAAGGAATATAACGTTAGAAGAGAAGTTAGGAGCAATTCGTGCAAGTATTGCAAACCCCAAATTTCTGTACGTGTAAAATGACCAAAATGCCCTGAGGTTATTTTCTAGAAAATGATGATCGTGGGCCCCACCCATCCTCAAGGGGATGTTTTGATGTTAATAAGGGATTGTTTGTGTTATGTGTGTTAATAGAGGAGAAGAATCCTAATTTTGAGCTTACGCGCGAAATGACCAAAACGCCCTTAGCCGTTTTAACTTCAATTTGCGTGCCAACTGAGCCGAACCTCACTAAAATGTGTTAAAAGGTGTTTTTAAGCCATGATTAACCATTGGTTAAGCTTGGTGGTCTCGGGCAATTTTTAAGTAAAATGACCGTTTTGCCCCTCTCTTTGTAGTTTTACAAATTTTGAGATTTTTGATTCGTCTAACGAAACCTAAGCAATATTAGGCTCAAATTAAAGCTTATTAAATTCTAATTACTAATCTAGAGTCAAAATTATTTATTTAGATTGATTAGAACCTAAAATTGCTTAAAACACCCAAATTGCTTAGTAATTCACTTAAACCCTTAACCGTAAATTCTCTAAATTGCATGAATACCTTGCCTACACCTAAAAAATACATGGAACACACAAAATCCTCTTCCACAAGGCTGTAATGCACGAAATTATTGAGTAATAAGTCAGAAAATTATTACACAAAAATCCAAAGAATGAAAACAAAGAATCATGAAAACATGGAAACATGATTCCATGTTTTAAGCCACCAAACAAAATGATTTTTCTTCCTTATTTTTTTTCTCTAATTTTTGGTCAGATTTCTTTCCTTCCTTTGTCCATTTATGAGCTGCAAAATCTCTATAAATAGGCATGCTTGAAGATAGTTTAGATGCTTAGTTCATAACTTACACAAATTCTAGTTTTAGGAGCACCAAAAGCTCTCATTTCCTCCTCCTCTTGGCTGAATTCTTTCTTCAAGTTTTCAAGAATATTTTCTTCATTTCACTCAAAAACCAAGTTCTCTTCCTTTCTTTCAAATCAAATTAGGTAGGGAGGTGTTTCTAAGTTCATTTCTAAGACAAGTTATGTTTCTAGCTCAAAATGATGTTTTCATGAGCTTTCTTTTAAGTTTTCATTTTCGTTTCTTCTTCCTTTCTTTTTAAAGTATTTTGGCCATATGGCCTAGCTTATGAGACCATGGTTTGATGATGAGATTCTTGAGTGTTGGTTGCAAAGCTTTCACAAGTTAGATCTCTAAAACTTGAAGGTTTCACTAGTTTTAAAGCTTCTAAAATTTCAGTTTTTCTTTCTTATTTTCCTTTCATGGTTTCGGCCAAATGGCCTAGGAAGGAATGAAATGATGGCTTGATGATGAGGACCTTGAATATGGGTTGTAAATCCATCACAAGTTAGGCCTCTAAAGCTTGAAAGTTCCACTTGATGCAAAACTTTAAAGAATAATATTTTTATGATGTTTTATGATCTTGAGTTTAGAACTTGAAAGATGTATTTTTCACTTTGTCTTGCTAAGATATATTGGGTTGAATTTATATTTCTCTAAAGTCTTGGAGGAGCTCTAGTAAAGAAATAAAATGAACTTGCATCCATGTTTAAGTTTATGCCTTGCATAACCATGTTTATTTCTATGTCATCACTAAATTCTCAAGAATGAATAAATGAACTTGCATATTCATGTTTAAATTTCCAAGCTTGCATTTCATGTTTAAATTTCAAGTTGTCACTTAATCTCTAAAGATAATAAAGAAGTTGCATCTCATGTTTATTTTATGCTCTCACTTTATTTTATAATGGCTAAAAGAGTCAATGCATGGCATGTTTATTTTATGTCATCACCTAAAAATCCTAGAGCTCAAAGACTTGCTTATGAATCATAAGCGAAGAAATGAGATAATTGGAGTTAAAGAATTTATTCTTTAAGAAGTCTTGAGAATTGGAGCTTAAAAAAAATGTAATTCTCATCTCCCTCACCGGTCCTATGCGGACTCCGGCGCTAGGTTGCTTAAGATCTCTTCTCCTCTACCTGGTCCTATGCGATTACCGCGCTCTAGTTTCTTGCATCATGTTTATATTACAAGTTCTTGCATCATGTTTAATTTTCAAGTTATCACCTTAAATCTTAAAGATAAAGAAATGGAATTGCATATCATGTTTATAATTCCAAGCTATCACCTTATAAAGATAAGATTAAAATAAGGTTGCATAGCATGGTAATAATTCAAAGATGTCACCTAAATCTCTAAAGCTCAAGACTTGCTCCTTTTATCTTAAGTGAAAGATTTAATTATGAACATTCTTTCAAGTTATAAATCGGTCCCATGGTTAATTTAGGCCTAAAGTCCTATGACTTCTTTCAAGTTTAACAAAAGGAATTAGTTTTAAAAGAGTTTTAAAACTTTGTAAGAATTTTATGGGAAGCTAGTAATTTATGTGTACTTAAAATGTGATTTGATGCTTATTAAGAATTTGGTGTCATTGATTGATTCCCTGGTTTGTATGTTATAGTTGTTGTTGCAAACAATGAAAACTTATGCATGAAATAAAGACATATTCTGTTCCTGGAAGAAAGTGTATTACTGTAAGAGTGCAATTTGGAAAGATTCTGGCTAAGGAAAGATTTGGTATTTAAGCGTGTCCATTGTGACCCACCTCTCTTCCTGGGAATCTCCAGATGCATGATTACAGTTGGTATATATATTTCGGCATAAGACTATAAATGAGAAAATGTTATGATGATTATGAATGAAGAATTGTATTATGATATAACATGCAAAGACTTAAAGGTGACTCAAAATATATGAGAAAATGATCCTTTGGACCCTCAAACTATAGGCGGTGAAAAGGTGATTCTTGCCCCCTAGTCTGTTCTCTCAAAAGGGTAGAGACGGAATTTTACTTATCAAAAGGGATAAGTATGTGCTGGTGACGACTAGCAAGGTATGAGCTCATAACCTAGATTACTCCCAAAAGGGTGGAGTATAGGTGGCCCAGGAAAATGATGATGAAAGTAACTTTAAGTCACCTAAGAAACTAAGTAAATGCATTATGTGAATATGATGTTCTGCTATGCATAGTATTTATGAGATGATGATGAGAAATATGATATTCTGCTATGCATAGTATTATGAAATGATGATGAGGAATATGATGTGATTTTATGCATAACTATGTTATTATATATGAAAGGAAAAGTTCATTATAAACATGACATGCTAAGTTTATGATGCATTATAAGACGCATGATTAAAACGGACGAACCTCGGTAAAGTATATTTTCGAACTTAATAAATCAATCTTAGCATGCTCACTATTTCATAATAACCCGAGGTTCCTGGGGACGATGATGATGACACAATGCATCATGAGGTGAGTACCCTACGAGATTCTTTTTATAAGTTTCTCACTCCCTCTATTTTTCTTTCCATCTCGTCTTCAGAAACGGAAGGAAGCGTTCGTGAATCACATTGAGGCTATCAGGAGCTGAACTTGAATCCTAGTTTCACTCGTATATTTCAGATATCTATCCCTATCCCTGGAGTGTTATTACTAGGTGCCATTAATGGATGTCCTTCCATCCATATATTATTTATGTTTTATTAGATTGCCTACACTTAGTCTTATTCTGTTGGTAGGCAAAATATCTATATGATATGTAATTATGGATGCTGTATGATGGAGCCAATATATTATGATGTGATGTTTGTAAATTCCTATGTGTCTTTTAAATTTTGCTAAATCGTTCACGTTAAGCGCCTCACGTTTTCAATTATGTTTAAAAAAAAAATGGCTCGTAATTTCACTAAGTATTTTCAAAGCATGATTAAGGAACTGAAGCAAAGAGTAAAGTCTAGTAATTAATCAATCCTGCCTAGGTGTATTGGGTTAATTATTAGGGTGTTACATGTTTCATTTTCTTGGCATGTTGTGGCGTATCAGGTAGTCACAATTCCCATGTGTGCCGAGAAAGGTTTCTCCAATTAAGTGGCTAGTCCAAATTTGGTTCTTTTGTCTCATATTTGGTTTTGTCGTCAATTACGGTTGAAGTTTTATGGCGTCTCTCACTTTGGTTGCTCTTGGCTCTTGAGATGGTTCTATGTCTTCAAATCTAGTTCATTTGATCAATCCAGATGTTCATTTTTCGACTAGACCATCAAGATTTCTTGGTGGAGTCTCGTTTTCGGTGGGCTTGAAGTTTTTCAACAGCCATTCAATCCTTCGTCAAGCTAGATTTGTCTCTTTACATACAGATCTGGTTCATGCTTTGTTTTCCAATGCCAGTGGTTCAAATCTGTCATACAAGCTTCATATGGATCAAACCTTACTTATTTGGTTTGTGTTTTTGTGACAGAAGCTTGTGAAGCACTGATATTTGTTTATTAGTTTTGTGTTTGCATTTTCTTGTGGAAAGAAGCTTTCAAGTTTAGGCTTGTGTGGTGGAAATATATTATCTTATTACAAAATGGCCTTATTTGTAAAGTTTAATTTTGATGCATTGTTAGTATAAAAGTGTTTTACACTGATATTCAAGCAAAATATTTCATATACATAACTTTTCAAATAGTAAGTAAGAAAATCAACTATCATCACTAATGTCATACCTGATTAGATGATGGCCATGTAAAAAACTTGCATTATTAGTACAGAAATTAAATCCTTATTTGTATCTGGTGCTTGCTAGCTAAGATGGTTTTTGATACATTTAGGGCAACTTAATGTAATGTTATCCGAAAATTTCCATAATCGCTGCTTTTTGGCGCTTGCTAACATTCTTTCCAAGTTAATATAGCTGATTTTATATCATTGATGAGTGACTTTTATCTGCGTCTTGTGGGGGTTAAGACTGGCGTCTGCAGATGATTTTTGTTTTATGGCCAATGTAATATTATCAGAAAAAACAATGTATCTATTCTTTTCCACGAGTTCTTTTAACGTTACAGCTTTTATGTCGACCGAGATGTATGGTAAACGAATTAACCTGCCATTTGACTTGTTCATGTTCCTAAATAAATCGCAGCAAATGGGCTTGTGGGCACGTGAAAGTTACGACTATAAGCTTGGTCATAAACCGACAGCGTTGGTTCCATTAATATCAGCCCTATGACGAAGGGAACTGTGGCTTAGGAGTGACTTGCGCAGACATTGTCCTTGGAACCAATTTTAATTGTTGGATAGAACCAAAAGTGTACCTACTGATTTTGAATTATTAGTTATTCTTTAATTATTCTTAATTATGAGTTCGGCTGATAGATTAAATCTATATATATTTAAGGCTAACACAATTAATCCCGATTAAATAGAGTCAACGAATTCAAACTTAGATACCTTTGTGGATGATTGTGATTGGATATGTCCAGTTAATATTTTTGAATCGCATTGATTTAATTATTGGTAGAGCAATACGATTATAAATGAGCTGACTGGAGCTAACTTATTTAGTCGTTTTATAATATTTGATTGATGATTAAATTTCTTCTTTTTTTTTTGGGTGGGGTACAATTGAGGGAAATTTCTTATTTCTATATCCAATGAATGTACCACATCTTACTTTAGTTTAAAGAAGTGAAGATAAAAAGTAGAAATTTTAGGTTTGATTATTTTGTGAAGCGCGTCTCTGATAACTAGAACGACCTTTTGCACTAATTTTTGATAGAAGATTTATAGACATGAAGGATTTTGGTCCAAGATTATTCATCATCTCATTATGTTTAATTCAAGAGCCAAATTACATAATGGATCAAAATTTCATTGAGTTGAATTTTCCAATCGCTTTAGCCCTACAACCCCGTTTTCTCCAAAAAGAAGAAAAAAAAGCAAACGCCGGCATCAATGAAAATTCTTTTATTTACTCCTGTAGATGTCAAAATTTCAACTAGTATTTCATTGTCTTAATAAATGGCTTGGCTTCACGCTGGAGTATGGCATGTGTTCTGACTTTTGCAGCTTTGCACACTGCATAAGTGTCGCACAATTATTATTATTACTTTTTATCTTTTTATTATCATTTAGAAAAGTAGAGAGAATGTAATATTGGAATGTATTTTATTTCGTAATTTTAAAATATAAGAATGATGTAACAAAAATAATTTGCAAATATCATTATTAATGATAAAGCTTTGTATCCAGAGAGTTTATTAACCACATGAAGTGAGACTATGGTTTTACTTTATTTTACCTTCCAAATACATGAACTTAACTCTACCCACAAAACCTCTCTATACTTTATATATTGTGAGGAAAAAGGTAAACAACTTTAGGTTTGAATACAATTAATATATAACATAATGCCAAAAGGCACAAGAGGTCAAGGATTGAGCTTGTGATGTTGGTGTTTGAGTTGTTTTATTATTGCATTGCAAGTCTAACCTAGGAGTATAGTGTGTCCCAAAAGAGCACCCCACACACACCACATCACGAGGAAAGATAACAAAACAAAAGAAACAAAAAAAAGTGAGAGAGGGGAAATGTTCAAAGCCGGCATCGCTGACCAGACCACCGACCCGATAACACAACTTTGCCTCAAAAAAATACAAAAATTAGATTTTTCATCATAAAGTCAATATTTCCAATTTGGTCATCAATCTCTATATATAACCTCCTGACATCTTCTTCCTTCTCTATTATTAATCTCTCTGTAATTAACAAAAACAACAACCACTTCTATCTGAATTTTCTCTCTATTATTCCCTTCTAAAATGGGAAATGCAGTGATGACTCCATGCTTTCAACCAAGTTCATCATCATCATCACAAGTGAAGCTGATATTTTGGGAAGGAACATCAAGATCCATCAAGGGAAAACACATAGCTGGAGAAATCATGTTTGAGTTCCCAGACAAGATTGTTTGCCATGCAGATTCATTCTTCATAGGACACCCCATCCCTGCTTTGGCCATAGATGATGAGCTTGTCCAGGTCAAACCTACTTTGTTCTCCCCATTGACCTCTTTGCATGTGACACCCTCTCAGCTTCTTCCCTTGCTGCCTTAGGGTCATGCCCTAACAAGTCCCCAATCAAGTTTGGGGCATGCCCTTTTCAGTACTTGAAGGGTTCCAATGGAAGGGTCTTGATTAAGGTCATGCCAGAGTTCATCATTAGGCTCATAAGTGGGGATAATAAAGAGAATAATGATGGAGCCCCTGCAGCAACAATAGCTTCCTTTGCAGCACTCCTGAGTTGCAAAAGCACTATGATCAGCTTGTGAAGCCTAAGGATCAGGTTTGGTCTCCTAAGCTTGAAACCATCTGGGAGTACAAGGTTAGGTTCTCACCATGCAGATTCATAGAGTGGAAGGAAAAAGAGAAGCCAGAGGAAGTGTTTACTAGATAATTCATTTATCAATTAAATGTAAGATTAATTAGTATACTCATCACAATTTGTACACTTATAGTTCGTGTATACATGAATTAATTCAGGCCTTATGAGCATTAGCCACGTGTTCCTTCCTCCTTATACAAAATTTGGTGGATATGATATGATGAAAATCAATTTTGGTTTGAAGGGCTGTTAAATATTTGTCAGTTGATGTACAAGAACAAGGTTGAAAACTTGGAGTTGTTTTCAGTTTAGGGTTGTTTAAATTGATTGATGGTGTGAGAACTAAATTGTTTGTATTATCTTCAAGCCAATCAATACGTAGCAAATCGAAGTAATTTGCTGCAGCTAGATCTGTTAAAAAATTAGAAACGAAGGATTATAACACGCCTCTCTTGATTACTAGGTAGACATGTCAAATTATCTTCTTTCGTAGATTATTAATCGGTTACTAGATAGCTAATACCAAAGTCTTGGACAACGTATTTTCTTAGCTTTTCCTCTAACGGTTATTGATTATTGATTAAGAGTAGAGTTTTTGCAATTTTCACACTAGCTACTTCCATATATGTGCACGTCTACACATACATATGGAAACATGTATTTAACCATATTCACTTCAATTCTAGTACACGACTCATGTCTTCTATATATTATATGGTAAGCAGTATGTGATTTCTGAAAATCATTTATCTTTGAAAATAGTTTTCATTTAGGTTTTTCACCGGAAAATGTACCAAGGGAAAAATACATACATTACATATACCTTTGTCGATCTATAACCATTGGATAAAGTTTATAGGTTATAGTAACTATATATATATATATATATATATATATATATATATATGTAGCTTCTTTAACTGATAAACTTTATCACACTGCTATTAGCATATATTGAGGGCACAATTGTTCAACTCCGAGAATCAATTTGAATCCATCATTAATGCTTATTTGACTCAATTCATTGATGAAAATTGTCTTCTTTAAACTTTGAATAGGATTGCATGATTTGTTAGCAGTAAATTCAATCTGAGAATATAAATCTTGTCGCCAATATTCTGCTTATCTTTCACAGATATTGCTTCTTTTGACAATTATCTTCAATAGATTTACAATTAGTCTTGTCCCATTATACAATAATTGTGATGCTGATGTGCATGATTAATATTTCTTAGTACTACTGGAATTCCATTTTAAGTATGGGCATCATGTGATTTAAAATTCAAAACTCCTGATGATCATTTGCACTGTTTTTGGATGAGAAGTAATGAAATTAATGGTACGTAAAAGATGGAAAGGGAATACGTTCCATTATTCGGGAGTTTAGTTACCATTCAACCTTTTATATTTTGCGATCAATAGTCATGGTTGTTTGTAAGGCTCTCGTAAATGAGTACGAAGCAGGTAAGATGAAACAATGTTTTGATAATCAAGAAATGAGAAATACGTAGAGAATCAATCGACAAATTTAATTTGTGTAATCGTTTAGGTAGCTAATTGTAATGAAGATTAACGAGAGTAGTATGAGACTATTAGTAGGGTTCGATTGGTATTTGGGGGAGGGGGGCCTTTAGTTCATTGGGTTGAAGCCGATCATCTATGACAAAGTATTGGCTTATTTGTAATGAAAAAATATCCTAATACAATATTTAAAATTGAGTTTAATTTCTATATAACAATCAAATAATCGTATTTGGATTATTTTTCAAGTTATGGGTGTGAGATTTGACCACTTTTACTGATATAATAATACATAATTATATGACATTATCATAATTAAATTAAATTCTTTAAAATTTTAGTAATAAATACCTACTTCAATATCCAATATCTTCATTAGCTATATGAAAATTTAATTTGAACTTATAGATAGGGGTGTACAAGGGACGGGTTAAGGAGTAAACAAAAACAAAAATTCTACTTTTCAAGGGTAATTTTTGAAAATCTGAAACAAACAAATAATCCGATATGTCAGGGTCGTTTAAACACAACATTGAAGAATATACAAAAATTTGGATATTGTACATAGTAAAATTATAAAATTTTACAAATAAGAAATAAAATTTAGAGATATTTTACAATATAGGCTTCAAAATAAACCATATCAATGTAGAAATATCATCATGTTATGTAAAATATATTAATTCAACTTTAAAATTTTATAATTTTTGATAAATTATTATAAAAATGTATATCTTATTATGGGATTATTTGACTTTGAGGGTTGAACAAGCAGGATTATGCTAAACTAATGAAAAGTGTTCGAATCAAATTTCAAAACCCGAACCCATCCATAAGCTTCGGCCGGGTTTGCGAGCAAACGCGTTATGAACACCCGTACTTATAGATAATACTTCTATGATATTCTCTCCAAGGATAGGAAGAATGAAGTATTAGGATATGCAAAATCAACAGTATCCTTAATATAATTATTGGACGTTCAAACCAAAAGATATTATGAAATTTCAATTTGAGCTTCACCATAATTTTAGTTCTCCAATTGCCACCACCAATTGATAACCCATTCGATAAAGTTCATCTCATAAGTTTGGTAAATGAGATCCTGAATGTAATCTCATTCTTAACTAACGTTTGGTTTTCTTTTGGTTGAAATGCATTTCCTATCTTTGGGAAAAAATGAGATCTTGAATGTAATCTCATTCTTAACTAACCTTTGAACTTTAAAGTGATTTCATAACTTAGATGGTTAACGGTTGCCATAATATTATCTTATCAACTACGCGCTATTTGAAATCAGTAGCAATATTTGTTAAAAATTTCGTCTAGATACAACTACTTTTCCTACAAATGCTTCTAACATGCATGCTGTTGTCACTAGAAAAATCTATCACTATCCCTTAATTGCAGCTCTATCTAAAGCCCATTTGTTTATATACAAGTAGTGAGTCTTCCGTTCCTTAAGAAAGCATAGATTTTGAAGAGGTGTTTGAAACTGCAAAATAAATATGCATAAATTATTTTAAAAAGAAAAAGTAAAAAGTCTTCAATTTAAAGTATTCAAACTTGATTGATAAGGGGTTGATTTTTTATTATTTATAAGTTTTTTCAAGGATGAAGTATGTCTCTTATAAACTGAGACTTTTGTTTGTCCATTTTATATAGTATTTTGCAAAGAAAAACTGCTTATTAACTGATCCAAAAGAAAACATAAACAAATTTTTACTAAATATATGGGTTGAAGAAGTACCTATGACTACCAATTACCAAAGAACATTAAAACAAGGCTTAGCTAATGCTGACACATGCAAATCTGGTGACATGTTTATCCAGCGGGATCAGTTAACATCTTAAATGCAGGAGAATAATGAAACAGGACAATAACAGCACTGTAGTTCTATTTTTGCCGTGTGTAATGTAATACGTCACTTTTTCTAGAAAAAATTGTCCTTCTTCCAATAATTTACTCTTCATGACTAAAAACATAGCTGACTGTATTGAAAATTCTAATTGAAGTTATCTTAGAAAGAATGAAGAAATGAAAAAAAATAGTTAATGATTATTAAAAATAAGAATCAAAATTAGAGGAAAAGAAAAGAAAGAAAGAAATTATGAAATTTAGAAGAGTTAAGAAATGAGCAAAATTAGTTAATGAGTCAGGAAAAGCTGATGCTCATCAAACGTTTGTTGATTGAGGCTACTTGGGCTAGAATACATCTGGAAAAGGTTTGCATGGCCCAGTTTGGAACCTGTTAACTGCAGTTACCCAATTAGCACTGTTCAGTCCCCAAAATGATTAAAGTGAGGCCCGGGCAATTCCTTTATCCCCTTCAGCCACTTGTCCCAAAATAAAAAACTTTCACATCACGCGTGCCTTTGATATGATTGATTAATTTGGATCATTCGATACTAGTGAAAACGATTATTAATTGTGGTATTTGTCGGTATATAAAAGAGTTTTTAATTATTATTTAATTATATTATGAGTTTAATGTTAATATGTTTGGTATTATAATGAAATTTTATATTATTATTCAATTAAATTATTTTTTTTATGATTTTTTAAGTTGTAAAAGTAGAAATTAACTATATATATTAATGTGTTAATATATAATTAAATAATAATATAAAAAAATTTATATTGTCAGTATACTAGTATTAAAGACTTTTAAAATATCAAATATAAAAGTTAAATATATTATTGGCACAATAAACACATAATTGAATAATATATATATAAACGTTTTTTATTTTTATATTGACAGAATATTAAAATTAAATTTTTAACATTTTGTTGTATATGGCTAATGTAAATGGGTCCGTAGGGGAGTGTGTGTGTTGGAGAGTTGGGGTCCTCCCTTCCACGAGCAGGTCCAAAAAATAACTGAAACACCCGTGCTGGACTATCAATTTGCGTATCTTAGAAGGGGCCCAACAACATAAAAAACTGGTTCGTATATCATATAAAAACATATTGTTGACCACAAAATATAATGGTCTTTTTTTCATATGAGATTTGGTAATGAGTTTACATTAATATAATATTTTAAAAAAAATCACACAATATAATATTTTAAATATAAAATCTATTAAAAATAGATTGAACACTAAATCCATTAAAGGCAAATTCAGAATGTCAAATGAAAATAATAGAAAATCTGCCTATTATTTTACAAATATCATATACAAATAAATTTATTTATTATTTCATATAAGTATAAATTAACTATCAAAATATCATATATAAATTATTTTTAATTTGAAAAATTGCTATTTGATTGGCTAGGGAAGAATAGGGATAGGGTTGTGCGGATTTTTAGCAATGAAAGTGAGGGTACACAAGCAAGATGTAGTAGTACACAAATAAGATGTAGTAGTATAGGTGTGTAGGGGACTGTACTGTACTGAATCTACTGAGTCACTGACCCAAGCAAGCCCATCCTCTTCTTTTGTGATATACTACTCTACCTATTTTGTGCGGGGGGACCATTCTGCATTCTAATCTACATGCTATAGGTGATTAATGCATTGCAAGGTATTAGCCCCTTCCCTTCACACGAGGCCATTCATTCTAAACATGGGCCCAATTTGAGCCCAACCACATGCCTTGCCTCCCAACAAACAACTTCATCTCAAGCTGCCCTCCATGATTCTTGTTAATTGTTTATTGTTGAGACACGCCAACATCCAACAAATCAAACCTATATGGAGTATAGTATAAATCAACATTTATAGCGCCCATTTTTATTTCTCAAAGGTAATGGGCACGGACAACAAGTGGACCATCACAAACAAAGCATAACTATTAATAATAATGATAAACAAACCATGTTATTTATTTGCATTTCATCCCCATAATGTGTGGTTTCCTTAGTATAGTTATTTTATGATATTAGGGGCTACCCATGGGCATTGACATATACTATTATATTTTTTTTGGCCCAAGTCACTTAGGTTATAGGCTAAGTCGAGTTAAGGTTTGGTTAACTTGTTAGCTTGTGAGCTTGACATCCTAGTCTCAAACATATTGCATGTGCAATTGGGTCTAGTGCTAGTACTACCAATGCATAAAAATATTAAAATGAAGAAAAAAATACGTTGCGAGATTGGACTACATCAATTGAATGGTATTGGATTCAAATTATGTTGAACATTTTTCTTCAATGATAGATTATTTGTCGATATAACACATCTTAATTTAATTTCCATTCGGTGTCTCTAAGCATGGACTTTCAACGATTATTAATTAGCTCAGTTTTAATTTTCTTCAAGCTCAAGTTACCTTCGTTTTTCAAACTATAATTTCTTTAGATCAACCCTCCCCCCACTCTCCTTGAGTTTACTGGTCAACTCAATTTCATCTCTATATTTGGTGAATCAGTCCTATTTTAATTAAGGGTATGGGACCTTCAGAACTCACAAATTGACGGCGGAACTTTGTCATCAATTGTTTCCAAGTTGCAACTCATCATCAAATTCTGGCTCAAATTAAGACGAGGCAAAATTATTAAGGTTATTTAAAAGTGTAGAATAAGAAGCTAAATTATGTATTATTGATGAGGAAGGAAAAAGGGTGAAGGTTTTAAGGAGAATGTAGCAGTAGAAGAAAGGCAGAAGGGACCTAGATCCCAAAAGGTCAATAAACAATATTCCCAGATCTGGAAGCGTCCGTGACCAAACCCAGCACATTTTGCATGCATATCCATGGATGATCAGATTCAAAGGCAGAAATCGGGACACGTGTACAGCCCATGAAGCTTCTCTTCTGGTCGTACACTCGTACCCTTTCCCTCCTATTTCTAATTTTTCTATAACCAAAATGGACTTTTCATAAAGAAAAACTTCACATATATATATATATATTTAATGAATTTAAATTAAATACATTTAAAGTATAAAATTTTTATTCCCTTACATTCAATTAAATTCTTTTATATGCATAATTTTAAAAGTAATAGAGTGATAATTAAACATATTTTATTAACATGATAATATGTCAATAATTGTATAATTTCTTTTACAGTTTTAATATATCAAAATTCAACTCGAATTTAATTATGTATAAGTTTTCGTTAGTAATTAAGAAAATTGGATCCAAAAATAAATTAAAATACTTATACACATAATTGACCACTCAAATATTCACATAAAAGAACTATGCAAATACATACCATGATGTAATAAATTAATGGATTTATTCTCAGTACTTTAGGGACACAGGTCAAGAAAAAAAAAACTTTTATATTAGAAAGATAAGGGCACATTTACTTTTAGAAAATAATTTTTTTATTTTTTATTTTCAATTTTTGTAATTTTATAAAGAAATTAAAAGCTAAAATTTATAATTGTAATTGTTTCCTTTTATAAAATTCTAAAAAAATTTAAAAAAAATATGATCGACGTATTTAGAAGATTACTTAGAAAAACCCTTAATTAATCGAGGTAGTGTATCACTATTAGGGCAGTGACAAGATAAGTGTTGAATGTAAGTTTGTGCTTGTAGCCGACCCTAGAAAACACTACACGCGCCGCCCGGTTGTCCCCGTGTTGCGACCAACATCAATCCAAGGCGAGTGTGGGTCCCAATAGTAGCGCGTGGTGATAGTGGTAGTGGTGGGGGTGGGGGATATAGGAATAAAAAAAAATTTAAAAAAAATAAATGGGAAACACGAAAAGAACGCAAACACCAAACATTGAACAAGAAGTACCCAGACCTAGAGCAGACCAGATTAGATTGATGGTGGGGTGCATAGTCCATCTTTGAAGGGCTCGAGGCATAACTCAGCACCTTGTCATGTGCGCCCTCCTACACTACACTATCACCCCCCTATCACTATCCCTATCCCTATAACACAACAAAAACCAACAACATATAAAAAAAGAAAGCACTTATTGCTACAATGCTACCTCTACACCCTACCCAACCCCCTTTACCTTAGGTGGCTTCCACTACCTCACTTTACAACAACATGCCTTATAGGAGACTACACTAGATTTTTTAACTCTTTTTTTTTCTCCACTTAATAGTAGTTTTCATTGTAAGAAATGAATGAAAATTTCAAAATTATTGTACATTAATTATTTTCTAATTTCTTAAAAACATTGTGCTGTGAAGATTTATTAGCCGCCTCCTCCAATTTTTAATACTATACAGATTTAAGGTATTGTACTGGCAATGAACACTGATTGAA
This sequence comes from Dalbergia oliveri, assembly GCA_030441495.1. NCBI lineage: Eukaryota > Viridiplantae > Streptophyta > Magnoliopsida > Fabales > Fabaceae > Dalbergia > Dalbergia oliveri. The sequence goes on along the minus strand of JAMLFY010000014.1, from coordinate 22,243,922 downwards.
TTGAATTCAAAGGGGGAGTGTTTTATATTTATTTTTATTTGTATGGGGAATACTCTGTCTCTGTGATGAGTTGATGTGGGCTGTCTCCACTTTCTCACCCAGTTTACTTTTCACCCTTTTCTTTTTCTTTTTGCCTCTCTGGCCCTTCCCCTCGGTAAAGCCACCCCCTCCATCCATCCTCCCTTATCTTTTCTGCCCTTCCTCTCTGTCTCTTTCTTCTTTCTCTCTCCTATATAATTAAATAGTCTTTATTTTTTTCACGTGCTTACACTCATTCTCCTATTGTTACATAAATAAATATGAAATGTGAATGTTTTTTTTTTTATTCAATTCATCAATCTTAATTTGGTTGATATAAATATGTAGCCAAAAATATAAATATTTTTATGCAACGAAGAAATTTATTATTAAAAGAAACTCAAGTTACTCTACGAAACAAAATATGCATCACACTTGAAAAAAATAATATATTTTGCTTTTCATTATGTGGATATTATTCATAAGATTTGGTAATGTTAAATTTTCTTTATCAAAAACGTAATATAACTATGCACTGAAGCGGTTGAATCTGAAATTTTTTAGTCTAAATAATTTTTTAAACTGAAATTTCTTTTTTTTTTTTTACTTTTTCTTTTGCACCTAGTGTGGATGGCCATGACTCCTTCAATATCACCAGGCGAAAAGCCTGTTTTATATTTTGATATTAATTACACTGAATCATATGTGATGGATTGATTGTGATTTAATATTTGTCGTAACAAATATACAAATCATCTACAAAACCTACTCTAGGCATGCGAGCGAGGAGTATAATGTGTCCTAGTGCACCCTAGAGTGGAGGCACGAACTTGAATGAAATACCCCTGACCAATTGGCATCGTGCGAAGAAAAGCATAAACAAAGCAAAATGAAAGAGGGAGGATCAAAGCCAAATAATGGTTCCAGTGTAGTCTTTTCCATATTATTATTTTAAACAAAAATATGTAGATTCTTACTTGTTACTGAGAAGAGTTGCTTAGTCTTAATTTTGGTACATATGTTTTGATAAATCAAAAGTAAGAAAAACTATGCACAAATAAAGTGCTAATACAAAATCATAAAATTATGTTCATTTGTTTGTTTTGGAAGAATTGTTCTCTTTCGTTAATCATTCCTGATTCGTTGAGTTATAGCTGATGAATTGTGTGACTGAAGACTGTAGAGTGGTTTCACTTTCAACCTTGATTGGGCCTGAGGATCTAAATTCAGCTCTAGTTATCAAATGACTCCATGGGCCAAGGCCCGCTTGGCAAATACGTAGTACACTCTCCCATTAATGTCTCTTTTTGGTTTTTACCATTTAATTCTATATTCTTTTTGGCGAGCCATTTAATTCTAGATTTTTTTTTATAAAATTTAATTCTAGATTTAGTTCATATTCAACACATATTAAATGGAAATTTCAGTTAATATCTTAATATAATAACTAATTATTTAGGTTTTTCTTTCGATATATATATATATATATATAAAGTATTAGTACTTTTTGTTTTTAACAAAACAATTGTTATTTAACTTTTTTAAAGTGGATTGTGATCAAATTTTTTATTTTTAATATTTTAATAAATATGATTAGTGAGACATATATATAACACATTTTTAATTAATCACAAATAACCAAGAGTTAAAGAAACCCAGTTAATTAATAGGTCAAAATTCTTTATTCAAGACTAAATATCCAAATAATAAGGTTTGTGTTAGACAATTTAGTTCAAGTTTTGAAAATTCCAAATTCATCCCTCACATTTCAAAAAAGGGGACAAATTAGTCCTTTGCAGTTTGATAATGAGAACAACTTGCCTTTCTTTAAAATCTAAACTGTAATGATGATTCATTTGTCCTTTTTTGAAATTGAGGGCTTAATTTGAAATTTTCAAACTTAAAATAAATTGTCTCCAATATAATTTGAGGGACCTGTTTGTTTGAGTATTTTAGTCTTTATTCAATTACAGTTATAAGTTCTGTCTAATTAAGTTTTTGCGTAGTTCTCATATATTACTTGCTAATCTAAGAAACCTTCATCCTCTTTAAATTAGTTTTCACGCGTAGTCGTGTACCCATCACATCAATCAATTGTTATTCTACACGTCATTATGAAGACTTATTTTAATGCGGAATTTTTCAATCGATGTGATTTTCAATTACCTTTTTCGAATAAGGGAAGAGGTTTTGTTTTCAAGTCGGATTTTGATATCAACTGGTGCAAAATCATGAAGAATAATTGATACTGAACGCGTTACCAGCACAGCAAGTTGCATAAAAAAGGGTTCATCTTTTTTTTACTTTGAGATTTGCTATCAATGATATACTCGCTTTTCAAAAACTTCACATGCATCGCTACACATCAGAGTCATACATCGATTACGTTCTTTTAGAATCTCCTTGAGCTTATAACCATGTGTGATTTGTGGCCCTTTTTTGTAGCAAATGATAACGAAATACAGAATCCAAATCTAACGTTCAAAGATTTGATTTTCAATGTTCGCATCGAATTAAAGTTGTTATATTTATATTCATGATGTATAAAATATGATAGTGATTTCAATATCTAATTCTATTATTAAATTGTAGATCTCTTATGAACCAATCTAATAATAAATGATGTGAATTCGATATGGTATTTAATACATCACGATTATAAATAATATTTTTTCCTAAAATTATGTGGCTTTATACGGGAACAATTTTAATTTTGAATTTTTTTAATTTTCTAATTTATTAGTATATAAATTATGAAATTGTTACCATTTATTTAAATAAGTTAATACTCTCTTTATTCATTAATAATAACAGTTGTCTTGGAAGATCGTGTCCAATGGCTACATTAAAATGTTACACATATTAACTTTTTAATGTACTCTCAATTTTCACGGACAGTCATTAATAAGAAATTGAGGAGTATCAATTACTCCTATTTTAGATTAATGGTAGATTTTTTGCTTTTTTCATGTTTATAAATATATGCCTATTTATAATATTTAGATACTATTATTTTTTTCATTTATACTCTTAATATAAATATGTTAGTTAAGTGATTAATATATTTACTAATATAAATAATAGTAATGACCGTAGAAAATAGTTTTGTCAATTTATATAATTTTTTATATTTATCAAAAAAATTATTTCATTAATATATGTTGTTTGATTTTTAACAATTATTCTGAAATGAAGGAAGCATTTTAAATCATTGTTGTGTTAGGAAAAATTGATTTATATATGCTCAAATTAGTGGAAAATTAATCTGTATCGGAGAGAAAATTATAAATTGCATATTTAAATTTGTAAGCCTTTAAATGAAATTGGTGTGTATCAGTTTTCAACATTGATTATATTAGTATCGAAAGTATGCGTATCTTTTTAATCTAGACCTACCACAAACGTATATGACATTCTTTATATAAAACAATCAATTAAACTATAATACCGTTTTGTCCTTAAACGATGATTCAGTTTGACTCTTCTCTTTCTCATTCCTGCTGCCTGTATGAATTATGATAGTCTTTCTCATCAGACTATCTCTACTCTTCATCACTTGATCCCAAAATGGCAGCTGTATACTATTTTTAATAAGTGGCCTCATTCCTTCCGTCTACACATAAAGTATACTTCCTAAATTTTATTTAGACTAAATATCCAAATAATTAAAGTTTTATTTAACAAATTTAGTGTAAGGTTTTGAAAATCTCAAATTAGTCTCTTACGTTTCAAAAAGGGGGATAAATTAATCCTTAGTACAATTTCATAAGTGTAGGGACCAACTTGTCCTTTTTTTTTATTTACGGAACTATATGGAGGATTAATTTGTCCCTTTTTGAAATGTAAAGAACTAATTTGAGATTTTAAAATATGGTGTGTGGGAGAAGAAGGAAGGTGATCATGGGGTAGGGGTGCAAGATGGGAAAAGCTATAAAGAAGCTCTAGTTAACATAAACTGTGTTAAGAATAATTTGTCTAAAGGTGGGGATAACCTGGCACATGCAAATGTGATTCATGGGGAGGTGAGTTTGAAATGATGCTCCAATTAGAAAAATATGTGATTGGTGAGTCTCTTTATCCAATTGAAATTGGATCCATGACCCATAGATTACGATCAACATTCTCCTTTGTTGAGAGTGTTAGGGAATTGGACTCCCACAAACTCTTAGTTATGTTGGATTCAAAGGAAACTGGACGAAATTGTGTATGGTAACTCTAGGCTCTTTGGAGAATTTTTTCATGAAATTAGAAAGTGGTCCATTTCTGAAGTTTCTAGATCCAGAAGGGTATGGATAGAATGCTTTGGTATTCCTCCACATGCTTGGTCTTTAGAAAATCTGAAAGATAGGGGGGAGCTGGGTTCTGTCATTTGCTTTGATTATCAAACATCGAAAGGGATCCTTTTCCTCAAAAATTTTGTTGGATACCAAACAAGTTTCATTTATTCAAGGGAATATTTGCTTATCTAAATGGGGTTAACTTCAATGTTTTTGTCAAGGAATCTTGTAAGGAGTTTAGTCTATGGTCCACTGAAGCTGATATCCAGGCCAAAGACCATGAAGGCCTCGTAAAGGACCAACCTAATTTGTGAGAAGAAGAGTCAAATTGTTCTTTAGACAAAGAATGGTTTAATGATCAAGATAATGGTGTGGAAAATAAGGAGGGTATTAATGATGAAATAATTGAAGATAGTGGGATGTGATAGTGGAGCAAGTTGTACTTACCGAGAACGGTAGTGATAAAAAGGATAACATTGACCAAGTAGTGGAAGTTGATGTGTCTAGGACGGTCACCATAGAAGATGATCGAAGGACTGATGTGATTGCTAGCATGGGCTTGAGCAACAAAAAGCCCACGTTGATACAAGTGCAGGGAAATCAGGGATGAGTCCTGGCTCACAGAGGTAAGCTCAATCAAATGTGTCCGAGCTCAGTGCCCTTGACCTAAGGTGAGCAAGTCGATGCAAGGGTGGAGGGAGACGGTATAAGGAGGGGAAATTGATAACTTACAATTTGAACAGATCCTTGCAAAACATGGCTGATTGGTCGACAGATTGGGTTGTCATCTCGCCATGAGGATGCGTAATCAGGCTTTGTTTGAGGATCAGGACGAGGGTAGATCACGAGTGGTAGAAGATCCAAGAAAAAGGAGGCTAAGAAAAGGAAAAAGAAACAAAAACATGTTGCAAAGGTGAGTCGTCTCTTAATACATGAAGATTCTATGTTGGAATTTGAGGGAATAGGGGTAGGGCTAAGAAGTGAGGTCCTGAAATTAGTGAGGTTTCATAGCACCGTGTTTGTTGGCTTGATAGAAACTATGAAGGTAGGTTGGGTTGATTTTGAAATTAGAAATTTATGGGACTCTGATGATGTTGGTTGGGCGGCAATTGATGCCCAAGGGAGGAGTGGGGTATTCTTTGCATGTGGATAAAACAACTGTGTTAAATGAGACTATTTTCAAGGGTGAAAGATGGATATGTGTGAAAGGTTTTTTCAAAGATTTAAATAGAGAAGTTGCAATAGGAGTTGTCTATGGATACCATCAGGGGGAGATAAAATTAGGTTGTGGCAACAATCAATTGAAATTAAACCGTGGTGGGTGTTCACTGTACTGATAGGTGATTTTAATGAAGTTAAATGTTAAAAGGAAAGAATGGGTTGTTTAAGTATGTCTAGGAATATGGAGGTATTCTGAAATGGATTGATGATATGGGGTTTGTAGAACTGCTCGTTGGGAGGAAATACACATGGAGAAGGGGTCAATCATGTAGTAGGATTGATTGAGTTTTTATGGATCCTTGGTCTCAAGTTCTTAATAATCTCAGGCTTTCAGGCATCAATTGCTCCCTGGATCATGTTCCTTTGTTGATCCAATTGGAGTCAATTGACTTGGGTCCAAAACCTTTTAGAAGTTTTGATATGTGGTTCTCGCACCTCATTTTCTAAAGTTTAGAAGAGCAATGGAAGAATAGGGGAAATTTTGACTTTTTGGAAAAAATGCAATTGCTGAAAATCCCTTGAAGAGATGGAACAAATAAGTTTTTGGTAATTTCCAGTCTAGGATATATGTGCTTGAAGATGAAATAGAGAAAGTGTCTAGGAAACTTGAGGAGGGATTGATGGAGAAGTGAGTGTAGCTAGATTCAATGCTTTAAAAGCACAAGCTGAAAAGTGGTATGAGAGGAAAGATTCTTATTGGAGACAACAATCTAGGGATAGAGTGCTAAAAGAGAAAGATAGAAACACAAAGTACTTTCACTCTATCGCCTCCATTAGACATAGGAAGAAACTGATGGTTGAAATAGGAGGGGCCTGAGAAGATTTAGGTCACCAAGAGCTATTAAAGCCGAAGTGAGAAATTACTTCAAAAACCTATCACCAAAAGGAAAGACCGATCATTGAGTTCGAGCAAAGTTTGGTTAAACAAATTTCAGCTCAAGAAGCAAGGAACCTTAAATCTATTCCTACAAAAGAGGAGATTAAAATGGCCGTTTGGGATTGTGGATCCTCAGAGCCCCTGGTCTTAATGGATTTAACTTTAACTTTATTAAAAGGAGTTGGGAGTTTGTGGGCAAAGATTTCTTGAAGTGTGTGGAGGACTTTTTCATCACTGGGGTGATGCCTAGGAAAGCAAACATGACTTGGGTGACTCTAATCCCAAAGGAAGCCGAAGCCTGTGAAGTAAAGGATTATAGGCCTATTAGCATGGTTGGATGTGTTTATAAGGTAATCTCAAAAATTCTGGTCAATAGGATGAGGAGTGTAATGGATGGGATAGTGGAGTCTCAATCAGCTTTCGTTAAGGGCAGATCCTTGATGGGGTGCTAATTGCAAATGAGGTTGTCCATTGGATTCGAAGCATAAGAAGAAAGCTATGCGCTTAAACTAGATTTTCATAAAGCATATGATTTGGTGAGATGGGTTTTTGTGGACAGGTTTTGGATAAAATGGGTTTTGGTTGTCTTTGGCGTAGTTGATTAGGAGTTGTCTATCAAGCTGAAATATCCATAATGGTTAATGGGTGCCCTACTAAACCTTTTAAGATGGAAAAGGGCTTGAGACAAGGGATCCCTTATCCCGTTTTATTTGTGCTTGTGGCTGAGGTCTTAAATCGTCTAGAAAGACAGCAAGAGATTGGCTTAATTCAAGGAATTATGGTGGGTACCCAAAATACCTGTGTTTCTCATTTACAGCTTTGCGGATGATACGTTCATATTTGCTCAACTCGTAAGGGAGTACTCCTTAACATAAGAGGAATATTGGATTGTTTTGGGGTTATGTCGGGACTATCCATTAACTATAGTAAATCTCTTCCCTTAAATCGTGAAGACCTTAGTTCATGAGGTAAGTTCTATATTAAAATGCCAAGTTGTTTCTCTTCCAATCAAGTACTTAGGCATTCCTCTTGGAGCTAATCCTAGATTTGAAGGCACTTGGGCCCAAGTCATTGATAGGATAAAGAAAAAGCTAAGTGGGTGGAGGAGCAATATGCTCTCGAGAGCTGGTAGATTGGTGTTGATCAAAGCTATATTAAATAGTCTGCCTATGTACTACTTAGGCATCTTTAGAATGCCAAAAGGTGTTGCTAGAAAGATTATTTCCCTTAAGAGTAGATTCTTTTGGGGTGAGAAAAGGAATAAGATTGTTGTCTCTTTAGTTAAATGGGAGGTGATCCAGAAACCTAAAAATGGGGTGGTCTTGGAGTTGGAAACTTGGTAATTACAAATGCGGCCATGCTTTTTAAGTGGTGGTGGCGGTTCTAGAGTGGAAGGAAATACTTTTGGAAACGAGTTGTGTGTTCTTGCCACAATTTGGATAGTACTAGACCAAGTTTGCACAAAGGAAGTCAATAAAGGGTGGTTTGTGGGGAGCCTTAAGTGGGATGAGTGAGCCGATGACCATATTAGTTCTGTGGTTAGGCTAGTTTTAGAAAAATTATTGGAAATGGATATAACACCTGGTTCTGGGAGGATGTGTGGGTTGGGAATGTTAATTGAAGGATACGTTCGAGATTATATTCAGTTTCTTTGCAAAAAGACAGTGATTAGAGAGTGTGGTGAGTGGATAGCCAACAAGTGGGAATGGAAGTTGATTTGGAGGAGAAATCTTTTTCAATGGGAATTACTTTTGTTAGATGATTTGAATAAACTCATTACTCAGGTTAAGTTAGACCAAATGTGTTAGATAGCGTAGTATGGTGTGCTCACTCTTCTAATCAATTTTCGGTCAAATCCTTTGTTAGTAAGTATTTCCAAGTGTATTGTGAAAATAGCTATTTTCATCCTAGCATGCGTAAAGTATGGCATGGTGCTTTCCAGAGGGCAAAGCTTTGTGTGGTTTGTTCTAATTGGGAAAATTAATACAAAACAACGTTTGTCCCGTTTGAACATTATTAATGATATTGATTCTAAATGTGTGTTTTGTAAGGTTAAGGATGAGTCTTTATCACATTTATTCTTTACTTGTGAATTTTCCTGGAGAATATGGGCATTCTGTTATAATTGGTGGGGAATGGAATGGGTTATGGCGGAGGACCCTAACTCAAATTTTGAAATGTGGATTGATTGTGTGTTCACGGTAAGACAGAAAGGTTGGATTATTCTTCTATGCCATTCTTCTCTCCATTTGGGAACAAAGGAACAGGGTTATTTTTCAAGGAAGAAATTAACTGGACAAAATTTCGTAGTAACCTAATGCATAGATGTCGATTTTGGTTAACTCTTGACTCCTAATTTCTGCTTGTAGATGCCCTTTTGTTTTCAGGTGAAAATCATGGAAGTGGTAAATTCTTCCAGTGTTGATGCGGGGGTAATGGTGGAAGGTAATGCGTTTTGGAGTAACCTGGACTGCAATGATGTGTTTGGAGGTAGTAGATTACTTGCTGAGAGATACACTGAAAGATTTGTGTGTGAGGGGAAATATTGTGAGTTAGTGGACGTTTTATCTTGTGTGTAGATTTTTTGAGCGAGTGATACATGATGTGAGTAGTTGTTGACAAGTGTGTCCGTTGTGTGAGTAACCTCAGCATGTGTGGGTGTGTTGGTAACCTGGTAGTTTGTTTATGTAATTAAGCATTTGAGTCTGTGAGTCTCCTGGTGCTATGAAAGGTTAGTTGTGGCGCGTGAATATTCACTTAGATGACCTTGATGGCAATGCCAAAGGGTTGGAGTGAATGTTTATTCTTTTGGGCAATGAGCAATTGATCTTACACTGTTCGTGGGTAGATGAGTTTATTAGTCAAGGAGAAGCATGTGCTATATTCTTCTCTACCTGGTGTGAGAATTGGATTTTTTGAGATATGCAGATTATCCCATGTGGATCGTCCTCACATTTTTATAGGCGGTGCATATTCTGGTGTTGTTTTTTGGGATGGTGGATTGATTATTTGATGTTGCTTTATGGTTGCTTGTATAGTGCACCAAACTTTATTCTGTTAGGTTGATTTTTATTTTTGCTTCTCCTTGTTGGATCTTTGCTTACCTTTCGTGGTTAAGCCATCTTGTTGTTTTATCAAAAAAAAAAATAAAGGACTTTGTCCCCCAATACAAACTAAACCCGGATATTTAGTCTTTTATTTATCTACAAATAGGTGGCCTGATCTCTTTTTTAGTCTAATTTTTTTTTTTTGTTATACTCTTTATCTATGTACCATGTTCCCAAGAGTTCTAAATTAACCAAAGGGCAATCTTATTTGGACATTTTTAGAGTGGATTTTTTTTTACATCAATCAAATTTAAATGTGCAGGAAGTAGATAAGTAAAGGGTAATAGAAGTAACAAATTCTTTCAATTTTGATAAAATGAGTGTCAAGTGAAAAACCTACTTTTGGTTGTCCTAAAAATATTATTGTTAATGAAAAATCAATTCCAAGATGGAACTTGATTTTAGATTAAAAGTTGTATTCCCAAAAATTAATGCTTGTTGAGTCCTTTGGAGCTTTTTCAAAGGAGTTAACCTTCATTTCAATTTGACTTTACACGTATACGTGAGTCATTTTAGATTCTAATTTTTAAAATTAGTCATTTTTATTTTTAACTTTATAAATGCAAGTCACTTTAGTTTCTCAATCCAAACATGCAAAAGGCAAGTTTTATTGTAGGAACTAATTTGAGTTATAATTGTAATTGTGAGGAATTATTTTGATTCAATGAGTGTAGTGTTAAAGACTATAATTTGAGTCATTTATAATTTCAGGGTCTAATATCATTTACATTTGTAAAATCAAATAATAAAATGACTCGTTTTAAAAATTAAAGACTAAAATAACTCGTATATTAAAGCAGGAACTAAACGTGGGTTAACTCTACCAAACAAAAGTATTGATTAAAATTGTGGATGATTTTGAAAATTATTATATAACTAAGATGGGTCTATTTTTATGATGCGAAGAATGTTATTTTAATGCAAATTGCATGTAACCAGTTGTCGAAGATAGTCAGGTTTCTACACATAAAATTCACTATTAAACAATCGACGTCAAGACCAATATACATATCATGTGGCAGCTACCACTGATTTTGCAGAAAATTATGCCAAAAAAATTTAAAAAGAAAAAAGAGTCAAGCTTACTTTTAGCAAAAACGCAGCCTTTTTCCTGTGCAATCTTCTTCTAATTTTGCTATGTGCAGAGTGGAGATTTATCTCCCACTCAAGCTCTCTGGCTCGTATTCTTGCACAGTGTATCTCTTCCTTCTGTCACCCCTTTGTCCTCACACACATATAGTCACTTGCACTGCCACTGCCATATCTCTAATTTTCTAGGCATTGTCCCTTTTGTTCCTTCCCCTTTTTTTTATAGTTATTATTTGCATTATTCCCTTCTTTTAGTGAACTCATAGTACACAAAGTAAATCCAAATTAAAGAATTAATTATATCTTTTTTTATATGACATTTTGAATAATTACTAAAAAAATTAAATTATGCACTTTTTTTATAAGAGGGAACTCAAACTACCAATATGGCATAGAGCAACACATATCAATGAGATACAAATCAAAACAACCAGAAAAAAAATCAACAAAGTTCAGACAGAAAAAGATTAAACAACTAAAAAGAGCCAAGTAACCACTTCAAAAAACAGGAATAGAAAACTCCACAAAATCCCATCTTTATTAGCAATGATGCCCAGCATCAAAATTTTGACATAATTTTATTATTCTTATGTCAAATAATCATCCACACCATACTTTACTTCCCAACTTCATTATTGCCAATTTAGTTATATGTATTCATTACTTGAAAATTATCTCGCCTCATCAATTAAAAAAAGATAAGTAAGCAACATAGTAGCGCACTAATGTGTTAAGGATGAATCGTAACAAATTACTTGTGCTTTGATGCAAGAATGAAATCGATATTAAAATTCAAAGTGTTAGACAAGCTTTTTTTAAAACCAACTCAATGTCAATTTCAATTAAAATATATCTGTTACTTGGTGAGCGTAAGTTGCAAAATATAAAATGTAAAATATATAGTGGTGGAGAGGCGGAGGTGATATAATAAAATACTCTCTTACGCGGGGGATTTGTCATAATGTATGTTAATGTGGAAAAACATTGTCATTGAAACTAACTGAAATGGATTACTTAACCTACAGCTAGCAAGTATCAAATTTTTTAATCGAGACACGCATCCATTGTTAGAGTATGTTAAATTAGTCTTAGTATTAGTTACTGATGACAGCTATGCAAGTTAGTTAGAAGTATTTCAACATGTCATGTGATTATTAATAGAGACTTGTATATTAATATAATACAGCTTCTACGCATACACAAATTAGAGGACTCAATTCACTTTCTTCTAGTGATTCAATAACAGAAAGTTCTCTCTGAAGTTTGCTTCAATTTCTTTCTTGAGTTTCTTTCCTCAAGGGTTGATACTATTTCAAATGGTACCAGGGCTTTGCGCATTTGTCTCAATATAGTACCTTTTTTTTTTTTACAAACATTTACTGTCTTAACTATCGGAATAATCATTTTGTTGCCATTATCATATCGTTCATTATCTTCAGATCATGTATTGTGCTAGCTCATATCATCATCTCATCTAACTTATAATTGAATTTTTTTTTTTGGGTAGTTTAACTTATAATTGATTTAGTTTAAGAATAAAAAGATATATATTATTATAAAAATACTCCAAAAAAAGGCTATGTAAAAATTATTTTATCTTCATGCTACATGATTAAAACTTCAAAAAATATTACTTTAAATTTTGTTTTTCCTCTTGTGACTTCGAAGTCTATGAATTCTTCTTCTTCATTTTTTTTTTTTTTGGGTGGAGATTGAAGAAGTCTATGAATTCTTTCACTCACTAAGTTGATTTTTTCTTTAGGTTGGGCGCCCTTTTAAATTTGAACCCGTCACAATTTAAATCCTAAATTAGCTTTTGATATATATACACGGGGCATATATCATAATCTCTTATTAATTCAAATTATTACTACTTTCATTCCTCTCATCAATTCCCTGGCGTGCATGCCGCTAACTTTCTTGTCCATCCATCTCCTCTGCTCCACGTTTCTAATGTCTTATGACGCATGATATGAGTCTTGTTTTGATATCGATTACAAAGGACAACTTGATGTACTATTATAACAAATATTTTCTGTCCTATAGTGATGAAAAATAGAAGATTAAGACAAACTTGAAATTTGGATATTCTGCATGTGACTTAATTTTAGTTTTTGCCATATCCTAATATAAATGCGGTCTTAAAGAAAATAGGGCGAACGAAATGATCGGGCGTCGTTGCAAAGGATCGAAATAACAAAAGTAGTGAAGCTACAATTTCATTGATAAGTTTTGGTTAAGATGATGTGTTAACGTTAATCAAATTACTAATATGAAATTAAAATATAAAGTTTTTCTAATCAATATTCAATGCCTTATAATTTTAAAATAAAAGACTTTTTTTAGTTGATTACATGTATTAAATTTAAAATTTTTAATTTTCAGTAAAATTTTTATCTTTTTATTTCCTTGTCTAGTGAAAACAAGAGGAATTGAAAATTAAGTTCCTGACCTTGAAATACTAAAAAAGGAAAAGGCACCACTACATTTTTGGGACGTTTAGTGCATATTTGGAAAACTTTAAAAATAGCCTTGTTTTTTAAGTTTTTTTAAACCAATGTACCTAACTGGATTTACAAAAATTATTAAAGATGAGAATTTTAGTGTATGTTTGATTTGATTTTTTAGTTTTTTAATTTTAATTTTTAATTTTTTAGATTTTGTGAAAAAAATACTGAAAATTCTAAAAATTATAAATTTTAATTTTTAATTTTTAATATTTATTTCTAATTTTTAGTATTTCCTTTAATTATAAAATTCTAAAAACTTAAAAAACTAAAAATAAAAATTAAAAACTAAAAATAAACAGATCCTTAAGTTTCTAATACCTGTAGTCCATTAAAAAAAGTTTGAAAAGATTATGATCTTTTATCTACACCAATTAGCTAGAAAAGTTCATCATTTCTTGGGCAAATATAGTAACTAATAAAATTTAAAATACTAATATATAAATGATTTTTTTTCATGAAAACATAGAAAAGATTTTAGTGGGGCTTTTTTTTCTCACTAATTAGACAACGAAGGTAACTCAGACATAAAAAAAATTAATTTTTAATTTTTCAGTTATATATAAAATTTAATTTTTATAATTTTTTTTTAAAATATGAAATTAATGCACCCCAATTGTAAAACCGTGATAAATAATGATGATTAGTTCACTCCAATAAAAATAAAAACAAAATAAAAGGGGGGCTTTTGGCTGGTGGCACACGGATGGGAAAAAAGATGGATCAATTATTGGAAGGTAAAGATGGGGAGTGATCAAAGAGGGTCCAGACCCCAGAATACTGCACCGCAGTGGTGAGACAACGCGCCATTCCGTAATTTTAGGTTTTAATTCTTCACTGCAATTACTCTAAATGCTAATCTTCTCTCTCTTTATATTCTTCTTCTTCCTCCTCTTCTTGAGCTCCGTGCCCCCGCCTTCAAGTGCCGTGGTCCTTTTCCACATTTCTTAAATTCTCCATATTGTTGGTTTTTTTTTATATATAAAATAAATAAAAAGATTAATTTTAATGTACTAATGTAGATTTTTTTTCATATACGATTTGAATGGTATATTTATACCAATATGATATTTTAGAAAAAATAACGCAATATAAATTTTTTTAGTATCAAAGATAATCCATCAAATCAAATTTAGTGTAAAATAAAAATTAATAGAATTTCAAACAATTAAGAATTTGTTTAAATTGAAATCTGTAAAATAAAAATAAAAGAATCCACAATAAATTCTATAAATACCATATACAAATAAATTTATTTGTTATCTTATATAAATATAAATCACCTATTAAAATACCATATATAATTATTTTTCCTACTAATATACTATAGTCTAATTATATATTTTTGTTTAATAAAATTTTTAAAGCAGTAGACGATAAAACCAAATTCTAACTTTGCATCTCCGGGTTCAACTCCCAGCTGTGAAACAATTACTTTTATAATTTTTCTTATAAAAAAATTCAAATACTTTCTGCGATTTAATAATGTATGATTGAATATCGAAGTAAAACAGTTTTACATCAATATCAATAGAGTTTATAAGTTAAATTCATAAAGAGATTTGTTTGATTAACATAAATTTACTGTTTGGCCAACTCATTTTGGTTTTGATTAGTGGGTTTTCTACCCGTACATTGGTAAAGAATTTCAAATAATTGATCTAGTAAACTTTGTGATGGACTGCAGATTTTTAGGGGTAAAAAAACACTTTAACAACCAAAAAAAACCTTGTCTTTTTTATATCTTAATCAGTATCCTGATTAGAAAAACCATTAATAAGACTCTTGATTAATTAATAATGATGGTGCTGAATAAAATCTGCGTGAGTGCAATCCAGATCCTTGTTCTCTCCACGTCAATCTTAATCTTCTTGTTTAGTGTCATCTATCCTGTCGGAATCTTATGACATTCATTTGTGTTTTGTTCGCCCTTCCTTCTTTTTGGTTCTTTCTTCCATGTGATCATCAGTCATGAGAAATATTCAACACCTTTTAACATAAATAAAATCACTCAATTATTTAATAATAACAAATCGTTCCATTATATATATATATAAAGCAAAGCTAACTCAATCCTCCCATTTTAGTGTTCAAATTTGATTTTTAACTCAAACGAAATTGTTAAGTTAATAAGAAAAGTTAAAAATTAATCAAAATAAAAAATTAGACTAGCTCTTTCTTTTTAAAAAATAATTGAACTGAATCTTATCTAAAAATTAATTTTGAAAATCTAATAAAAATCAAATAATGTTATTTAATATATTCTTATTCTTGACCTCATAATTTTATTTATATAAATTTTAATTTATCACATAATTTTCATTCACATGTAATTGTAAATAAAATATTAAATATATAATAAAGGTATCACTTTTATTGAATTATTTTATTAATTTAATTTATGTTTAATCACTGAAATCTTAAATTTAAAATATTCTTTTCTTAAAAATCAATTGAAAACCGATCTATTTTTAAATTGATAAAATTTGATTCAGATTAAATTAAATTATGTCTGTTTGATAATAATATTAAATAATTTTATATTTCAAATTTATAGAGTTAAGAAAATTTATAAGAATTGAAGTCATATCAGTTTAATTTTGAAAACATTGAAATTTATTAATGGCACATAAAATTAAGTAATTACATTGGAAACCAAAAAAAAAATTAGGTAATTTCATCCATTGAAAACAAAATATTTTTAAAAAATTGGAAAATACTTGTTGTTTTCTGTGGATTCTTTTTTTCCTTGTTCCCTTATAACCAGGGTATCCATTGGGGGTGTGCTTTTGGAGTGAAAATTCAATCGATTTAAACAACATAATTTATATCAAGTTAGCACGATAAATTTAGGTTAGATTACATAAATATCTCAAGACAAACGCACAAGTTATATCCTTCGGGTAAACACAGAAGTTATCATTAAGATGTGTGGATTATTAATAAGAATTTTGTTTTTCCATTTTAATATTGGCTGATAAGGGGCAAAATTTGATCTTATTTCATTTTCTTCAATTATCATCAATACCTAAACTATGTACAAAATTTCATTTTAATTCTTTAAATTATCAATTTATATCCAATATTATTCTTGAGTTAATTTTATTCCGGTTGTCATGTAGTCCTAAATGGAAATAAAATTTCTAGCATGCAAAATAAGAAATAATTTTCAGCATGACAAACTTTAATTCACCATCCTGGAATCCACGATTTACGTATATAGCCCAGATTGATGAGAATTTGTGTTTCGAAGGTGAGTCAGAATATTTGTGAAGCAGAAACAACAAAACAGAGCGAGAGCAACAAAATTGGTACGAAGAATATTTGTGTTCTACTTTTGGCATTAGGATTTAATTTAAATTAACTAACTTAAAACATTTTTACTTTCTAATCCAATCAAATTTTTCACATATATAATTTTTTAAATAATGGGCCGATAGTCAAATTCATTTTATTGTTATGATAATATATAATTTGATAGCTATATAAAAACATTTTATACCGTTATATATCAATAATAGTTTTAAGTAAGGAAACTAGCATGCTAAAACATAGAATACCTATCCCCTAATTCACTTCATATCAACCATTTTCAATTTGTCCTAACGTTATATAGGTTTTTCATTACCTTACCTGAAGATTATCCATCATGAACCGAACACTCCCTTACAAATGTGATCAATGTGGTAAGAGGTTCGCAGCCATTAGAAGTGTAACAAGCCATAAGGAAAATCATAGTAGAATAATTCAGCATGCTGAAGCCCCTCCACACATGGAACCCCTCATCACAATGCTAATAGAAACACAAGCCCTTCTTGCTTGGCACCCCTTCAACCTCAGAATGCTACAGCCCCGTTGTACGTGGCACCCCATCAGTCTCAGGATGCTGAAGCCCGTCCAAAAGGGGCACCATCGCACTCTCAGAAGGGGAATCAAAGTTTTACTATGGACAAGATTAAAACATAATAATTTCTTCATCTAGATGATCATTCTATAAATTTATTAACAGATCTAATTCTTCATTTTCAATATCCATTTTGTTTATCTAATTTATTTGTGTAAAATCATCACTAGTAATTATCAAATACTCTTTTGATTTACTGAGTTATACCTTTTTACCGCTACTGTATTATTTTATTTAAAAAATAAAATTGCTTTATTTCTTACTAGATTTTTTGAATTTCTTTCGTTTACCAATAACGTTATCTTATTTTAATTTAAGCGAATTGATTCAATCAACCTAATGAACTTGACAAATCTGAACCAAACCAATGAATTGGTTCAGTTTTGATTTGGACATCGAATAATCGATCATTATTTGGTTTAGTCACCAAATTAGGGTTACCAGACTTGATACATGACTTGATGAACCACCAAACCTTCCCTTCCCACAATATGTATTTTTACACCTAATACTATCTAACTCTCCCAAACCCAAGAAAACCCTTATTTTTATCTATAATGACACACAATTCCCTACCCTCATACTCATACTCTCTCAATTTCTTTTTGAAGAACAAACAACTCAATGTGGTTTCAAATAAAATTTATTAGATATTTGGGGCAGAAGTTGCAGGAAAATGTTAGGCAATCCAATCACCTAATTCAAATCAACTCGAATGAGATTGGTTGGTTATGTTCGAATTTTGTCAAAAGAAAAATCCATGGATCTGAACTACAGCAAACTCATAAAAAATTGATCAATTTAGACTTGTTTTCCCTAAACCTAAATTGAACTAACATGTTTACATCCCTACTTATTGACCATAATTGCCTCTTGATTTTCACCCAAAATTAAGTGCCAACTCTAATAAAATTACTAATTTTGGAAAAAGGTCAACAAGTAAATGTTCAATGAGAACTTTTTATTGACAATTTTCTCAAAAAGATTAATTTTAGTCAGTATCAAAGGGTTTGATATTATCATTTGAATATATACTCTTATTTATAAAATTTTTAAGATAATATATTATTGAGTGAAACATTGTTATTGGTGTGACAATACAAAAATAATATATTTAAATTAATTTTTTAATATAAAAAGTTATCCCAATATTTTCAAATAATTTTATTTCACAAAATTTGGATAAAAGTTAAACCGTTATATATATTTAACATTTTGAATATGTATAAACATTTTTTAAAAAACAAAAATAAGTAAATCAAATCAAAATATATATTAATGATGAGTTTGGTGAGATGAAGTGACTAGTCCACATTAGGGTTTTGCAAGTTTACCGGCTTGTCTAGTCGGCACAGGTTTTGAGAGGACCACATAGCCTGCCAATTTATTACCATGCTTGACCATAGTCAACCTAGATTGAGAAAGGGAGGCTTGCAACTACTCTAATCGTGTGTGAGTGTGTGACCCTTTCGATTAGCTTATGAGCTTTGCAGGAGGAATTTGAAGAACATAGCTAGCTAGAGATTTATTTTTTTCTTTTCCATTCTGGTAAACAGTACTTGATCATAGAAGCGGAACAAGTTTCCCTTCCATGGATTACATTACGTACATACATTAATTCCAATAAAGTATGCGCGACGTGTCAAAAGCACAAGATTCATGGCTAAGCTGCACATCTCTGGACCGCATGCATGTGTTAGGGATCGACCTTCGCAGATCATATCAATCAATTAGTACCCTGTTGTTCACATGGAGTCATGGATTCATTCATGGCTGTAGCATCTAAACCACACATAAATAGACAAAGACACATGTCCTTCTTGGGTCTCATCTATAAGATGATGATGACATGTGTGTTGCTTGGGTAAGCCTCTTTACTCACCAATTCAAACTTCTGAAATAATTATTTTTTAATAAATCCAAAGCGTGCTTTTAATATTGCACATTATCATGTTTTTAAGTATCAAAATAGTTATTAATTATATATATATATATATATATAACTAAGCTATATTTAATTTTTAACAACATTTATTAATGATAAACATTATTAAAATTATTTAGTAACATTTAAAAGTGTTATTGAAAAATAAAAAATATTATTAAAACTCTTAAATAATATTTTTTACAATTATTGTATCTAAGCTATGCTATTAAAGAATTTTATCCAACACCTTTATATGTTTTATAAATAAATTTTTAAATATTACTGAATTTCAATTATTCAGTAATGATAGCATAACTTTTATATGATTAATCAAACAGTACAATTCTTTTTAGCTGCAAATATAGTACAATTTTGAATATTATTTCCACCATTATTTTAAACCAACTTTTAATATAATGTAATCAAACTTACGTATATATTATCCCTCACTTCAGGTCACTTCAAGTGAAAAAAAAAAATGTATAAAAGATCATGTTCATGTTAAATCTAGAACAACTAGTATAAAGTCTTTCACTTAACATCCCAATAAGATAGCAAGTGTCTCTTGGACACGCAGAGACGCTGTTGGCATTTCGGCTAACAATTCGTTTGTTTGGTAGTAACATTTTGGCTAATGATGATATGACTTTAAATTAAATGCGTAATAACAAATTAATAACAACTAAATATCAATTGCAGATATTTTTCACTTTGCACCTTTGCATCCAATGCTCGTAGATTTAAAGTTGTTTGGTCTGAATTTTCAGTTTTTATTTTTAATTTTTTAAATTTTGTGAAGAAAATATTTATAATTCTGAAAATTATAAATTTTAATTTCTAATTTTTAATTTTTTCTTCATAAATTTCTAAAACTTAAAAAATTAAAAATAAAAACTCAAAACTCAAACCAAATATTACTCTTAGCTATCCATTATTTTGTCTTGCTTTTACCTAGTTTATTCCATTAATGAAATATTCTGTGTTGAGCATAGAAAAGATAATATGAAAAAGGACACAGGTGCAGATGAGCATATCTTTAATTTTTGTACGTTTACGTCGCCCTACGGGTTTTTCTATTAGAAGAATAGCAAGACAAACGTGCAAAAGAATTTCTAATACAGTAATGGATAATTTATTCCATGGAGAAAATGTATAAAAATTTAATTATGATAAATTTAAGGTTTTTTGGGTACCAATACTCTTATATAGTTAACAATTGTAATTATAATTTAATAAATTTTAAAAATTTAAATTATTTGAACATATAATTTATTTTTAGCCACAAATAATTAAAAGAAACCCTTAAATTTTATAGAAATATTAGAGAACTTCTCAAATTTAAATACAAGAAGGAAAATAAATCTGTCATGCATGTTGCAGAAGCATAACAACGTAACAATCAAACCACTAGGAATGTGTCAAAGGATTTAGGTAATTTACGTGAAGTAATAGTTTCAAATTTTGTTAGCAACTATCAAAGGAAACAAAAACACAGAAATTGTAATTGTACATTCAATCTCGACATACTAGATGGATGATGGCTAGATAGAAAAGGATGTTGTTTTTTCTTTGGATATTATATGATAATTTTTTTTTAGCAATACTTTATATAGTTGTTTTCCACACACACTGCACGGGGGTTTTAGAGTGCAAATTAACGAAGTTAATTTCTTGCTCATTCTTATCCATCCATTCTTTCATTATAGTGTAGTTCTTCTCAACCTTAATCGTGGTTCCCAAATTGAACTTAAATATCATGACCATTTTGCATTTGTGCAGCATATTTGAAAAGATGTTGATAGAAATAACAAGATAACAAAAACACACTGCCATTTTAATTAAAGCAATGTTCTGTTTTGTGCATCCGGTATATAGTGCTTTACCAAAACATATTCTTAGTTCTCTACTCTCTATTTTTTTTTTTTTTTGACATATACCTGATCGATCTCTATCTTTTATAACGTTCCAAATAGTCATATTCATAATCATTACTTGCAAAACAAATAATTTTTTCGGTTCAACCTTCGTAAACAATTTGATAACATTGACACATATACAAACAAAACATTCCCTATAACATTACAGACTTGATGGGAAGCGTATATTCCAGCCATTTGCTGCAATGATATAAGACTTTTTGGCAGGATGTCTAGCATAGGGAAAAGGAAAGAGAAAGGAAGGAATTTGCTTATATGAGTAGTGAGCCCACAGTGTGAAATTGTCCGGGCCTCTTACAACTAACTCCCCAAATTTTTCAATTTTAGAATGCCAGGACAAAAACCCAGATCTGCAAATTTGTTGGAATAACCTATATAAATGT
The DNA here is from genome assembly GCA_030441495.1 of Dalbergia oliveri. Taxonomy (NCBI): domain Eukaryota; kingdom Viridiplantae; phylum Streptophyta; class Magnoliopsida; order Fabales; family Fabaceae; genus Dalbergia; species Dalbergia oliveri. The sequence continues at coordinate 22,222,675 of JAMLFY010000014.1, read as the reverse complement.
ATAGAAATGTATAGATTATTTTTAAAAATACCCACATGTATTACTTTAGAATTCAAGGAGAGAAGAAGCTCCGGCATAAAGAAATTGTATAAAGAGAAACAGAAAGGCAATTGTGTTTATGCGAACTAGGCTTTCTTGTATAGTAATAGTCTATATACCTTTTTACTTGAGAATTCTCAAATTATGATGACCTTTTTTTGTTATAATTTTATAGTCAAATGAAAAACTATTGGTACTATAATGTATGGAGAAAGCATTTCATTGAGATGCATATGCGGGGAGATGTTTTTCTGTCATATATTGTACTTGTGCTTGGGGTTATATCAACTAACTAGCTTTTATAAAGTCTCCAATGATCGCCTTGTGCAAAACTTGTACCAGCGTTTTATGGTGCATGTAATACTTAAAATTCTAAAAAAAATTAAAATTAACAAAAACTAACTCTGTTCACACAAATTGTGGGTGATGAAGAATTTAATCATTCACAAATGCCGAGGTGGTGGAGGGATGAAACAGATAGATCTTGGTTCCTGGATTTGAGTGGACTGTTTGCTTTATTCTACTTTTCTTTGTTTTCATTCATTCATAATTTCTGGATCACTGTTGAAGGGTCAACGGTGCGTAATGTGGATTGGACGGTGATGCGACTTTTGTAGACATTTTTGGACTTTACGTTTTGATGGGACTGGGGAGTCACCACAACCATCACCACGGGGCTCCCCCTTTCGCTAGCTGTCTTCGCCCTTTACCACTTGTCCTTTACTCCTTCTTCTCCTTCGCCTCTTCTCTCCACAATCCCCCAATGTCTTTATTCCGAACTATTGACCCCTTAACTTCTGTTTTCAATTGATCTCAAAACTCTCCCATTGGTTATTGCATGTGTGTAGACAGAGGAATAAATCATCCCGTATCAAAATGTAATCTCCCACATTTACATATTTTATGTCATATATCTTGTGTGAGTCTCGTCTTTAGAATCAATTATGAGGAATCATATATGATATTATCATGTTAAATTTTGATATGAGAAGTAGAAATATTAAAATGATCTTAACCCATTGAATTAGTCCACTTAACCCATCATTTTTAAAGAATTAGACTATACTTTAAAACCTATAAAAAATTATGCCCGTCTAACTTGCAAATTTTGCCTGATTGGGACGGACTTAACCTATAGGCGTGTGTCTTTGAAAAAAAGGCATTAGTGCTACTTTGAGACTGAGTATTAATTTATTATTGAAACATAGTATTCTAGTATTGATTTCTAAGGCTAAGTTGTTTTATTGTTATCATTGTTTATGTTAGAATTTTTTTAGTATTATACTAGTGTCATTGTTAATTTTTTTAAATATCTTTTAAAAATATTTGTTAATTCATTAAAATAATAATAATAATTATTATTATTATTATTATTTGGGATTGCCCATCAACTCGTTAGCCTACCAAAAAAATGGGTTCGGCTTCCTATTTAAGCTCATTTTGTTTTTGTGAGCTGGCTCGTTTTTGTGGGCTTTTGGTGGGGTTAAGCTGGTGAGCTGGATTGTTTTGACACCTCTAGAAGATCAATTCCCAGATGATTACTCTAGTAAGTAAATGCTATCTCACTTCTTTCGAAGTCACACATATGAAAAAATTTGATTAGATGATAGTATAAAGAAATTTTATACTATCAATACATTTAAATTAAATCCATATTAGAATATCAAATTTTTATTGACACAATGATCTGAATTTTAATTCTTAATTGAGGAATGGATCCTCTCATATTGGAATCTCACATGACCTGATCATGTGTGATATCTTACAATTAATTTAAATTGTGAGACTTAACCACAACATGTGACACAAGGAAATTATCAATAATAAAAGATTAAACACGATAAGATTATGTGAAACTTTAATATGAAAAGATATATTTCCTTCTTAAATGTATGACTAATCAATTGTCTGATGCTATCAATTGTATGACAAATAGTTAATTTTGATTATATGGTATTATTATTTGCATCGAGAAAGGGCTCTCAAGAATATCACTAACTTTTAAAAATAAAAAATAAAACACCTTAATATTTATATTTGCTAAATAAAAAAATTGACTTATATTTTAATTAAATATGATTTTTGCATTTAGAGTTTTATATATATATATATATATATATATATATATAAGTGGAAATTTATTTACTCTAGAGTAAGTCTTAACATATTTAATCTATTTAATAACTTTTTTTTTACATGAAATTTCATTAATCCAACAATTGAATTTAAAGTTCCAACCAAGTAGATTAAGTGTATAAAGTTTTATATAATTCGATAGTTTATTATTTTATTTTATTTTGATGAATAATGTATTTTTTAAAATACAAGTAAATATCAATTAATAGATTACATAGTTATTGTTATTCAATTTTTCTGAAATTTGGTATTTTGATCATCAATATAATATAACATAAATCAATAGTCAAACTAATTAAATTCAATATGGATAAAAGACTTACTCTTAAAATAAATATATCTTTATATATATATATATATATATATATATATATATATATATATATATATATATATATATATGCTTCGTTAAGGAGGCATTTAGAGCTTTTTTTGGTTCCATAAATAAATTAAAGCTTGACTCACCAATTCAATGAGGAGAAAGTCATCAATAAAAGTTACTACATCCATTTTAAAATAAATATTTTTTTTTATTTTTTAGGTTCATTCATATCTTACGATTGCTTTACCTTGGGTTGTAAAACCTAGCTAGTAATACAAAAATAAAATCACGTGGAAAAATGATAACATAGTTATGTATGTTTAATTATTTTGTATATTCGCCGAACGCATCTGCCGTGGTTGGATGTATCTTCAGTACCAATTAAGATAAGCTTGAATTCTTGTGTACGTAAAACCAATAATTCAATCCCCCACTCTCTAATAACCCGAAAAAGGTTGAACATTAAAATAAAGGGAATGCTCTGCGATTGATAGTAGTTTGATTCTTTTAGCTACGAGACCATGTGAAATTGAATGAAGATAGAAACGTTTGCCTAACAAAGGCGCTGTTTATGTTATTCCTTGATCTATATGTGTTTGTTCTTTTAGGTACATAAATATGTTTTTTGTCTTACCAAATCATAACAGAAAATCAAAACAATATAATGAAACGACACGCAGAAATTACATAAGGTTTTATTGACAATAATTTAAAAAAAAATGTTAACTGGGTTTTCCGAAAAAAATATTAATATATAAAAAAATTCAAATATTTTTTTGAAAAAATCTTAAAATACACTTATCAACAAAACCAATTATTAACAAAATCAAATGTTCTAAAAAACTTTACTCTCTTCAAAAGGTGAGTTTTAATTAGGCTACCAGGCAGCTATGCTACAAGCTTTAGCTAGCCACATGGCCACATGCACCTATTCTTCGGCTATAGCCAATTTTTAGCAGCATCCCATGATATAGATGGCCCAATCAAATTATTAAAGTGGTAGGCTTTGAAGTTGTTAATTGACCCCTCTTTGAGATCTTTATGCCTGCTATGGCCTTTGGTTGTGGGTCTAATGATGTAGGAGTACTTACTTAGTTTGCTGTGCTACCACCTTATATGGAAACATGCAACAGCTCATAAAAGAATGGTGATTTTCCTGCTAGTTTGGAAGGAATTTGAGTCATCCAAGGAAATTCTTTAAAGTTTGTCGCGTTTTTGTTTAGATTGAGTTTTGAAAAGACCAAGAGATTAATTTCTACATGATCAATTGCAAAAATAGCATCTTTAAAAGAAAATTAACGGTAAACAATTAATCCTCGAAGATTAATGTCTCAATATTGATCACAAATAATGATATTAACAAAATTATGTCCAGTAGTCTTACATAATCATATATATTATCAACGAAAACAGTAATTATAATTGAGAATATATATGTTATATTGATTGATTTAACTTCTTGGATTGACACCCAAGTATCTCTTTGTATTTTCCCTGCAGAATATGATCAGAAGCCCACTTTTGAAATTAAATTTTGAGCAGAGATTTCTTCGTGTATCTGTCAAGTGTCCGCCCAAATCTTAGCTAACAAGAAGTGAACACAATATATGTACATGAATAAACACTCATTTTGGTGACCCATAAATATGTGGAAAGACAAATTAGTATTTTAAAATTTAAGGGTTGTTTGGTTTAGTTTTCAGTTTTATTTTCAGTTTTACTTTAAAATTTTATGAAGGAAATACTAAAAACTGAAAATGAAAATTGAAAATTAGAATTTATAGTTTTCAATATTTCTTTTAAAAAATCTAAAAACTGAAAATTAAAAATGAAAATTGAAAACTTAAACTAAAGGTAAAAATTTCAGGATTTCTTTAACAAAATCTGAAAAAAAATTCAAAAAAATTAAGAGTTTCTGATTGGTCATTCAAAATAATAAAAAAATGAAAATAAATTAATCTTTCCATATAGATTCATATAATTAAAAAAATATTATTTGAACCTATATAAAAAAATTAATTTAAATTATTTTTTTGAATTTTATATGACTTTTAAATTTTAAAGGATTAATTTATCATCAATATATTTTCAAGGATAAAAATACAGACTTAGTCTATTTGTAACACGTTCTACATACTATTCCCTTGAATTCAAATTATTCCCTTGAATTTGACAACTATTGATGTATGATTGATTTCATGACAAAATCGTGATTGAAAGTTCTTTCAATGATAATTTTGTTTAAAGTATGAAGTTAATTAGAGTTTAATTTTTATATAATAATAATATAAAAAAATTTTATATTGTTATCCAATTACATATTACTATATTAGTAAAATAGTTAAATTTCATATTCATTATTTAAAAAAATCATATAAATGAAATACTTTATGATGTGTTTGTTTATGCTTTTTTAAGCTAGTAATCACTTTTTTCACTCTAAAAAATCACTTTTTGAATATTTGAATATTTTTTTAAAAAATAATGAGTATTCTAAAACAATTAATTTTTAACTTTTTTTATAAATTAAAAATAGTAGCTTCTAAAAAATATATTAATTTTCAGCATTTTCAATTAAATATAAAATTTTATATTTATAATCATTTTTTTAAATCTGAAACAAACACACCCTTAATTAAATAATAATGTAAAAAAATTTATACAATCAACATATAAAAATTTAATTCAATTAATTACTACCATTACTTTGCCAACGTATTAGCGTACACTAACATGATAAATCCCATAGCAGGCATAACATTATACTCCATACATTATGGATAAAGACAGTCTTGAACAGTGTGAGACGTCTGAGACTCACAATTCAATTGATGAATGATAGGCCACCAAAGGGGGGGGGGGAATAAGAAAAACGATGAGTGATAAAAGAAAACTCATGATAGTAATGAAAATTATGTGGAAAATTCACAGGAATCAAACATTATCTTAACATTATACATGTCCCACAAAAATCACAAAGTGTGGTATGATAGCTTATTATCTTCTTCACCATATGATTAGAGATTTAATCCCCATTTATAAAAATAAAGTGCATTTCATGACCAATTGTTTACCTCTCCAGGAAAACTCCCACAACCAAGATATTACTCACTTATTTCAATTTTTTTAAAAAAGTACAGGTCCCACAAAAAGCCCACTATTATTAATGTCTCTAATATATTCCAACCACTATCTTATCTTTAAAAAAAATTAGAGGTTCTGTTGACTTTTTTTTATTTTTTCTTTTTCCAAATTTGTTTATAACTGAGTAAATTAGCTATATATATTCTTAAAAAAAAAAGATTCAAATTGTTTTTTCAAAAATCAGTTGTTACAATCACCTTTCGATCACACAATATAGAATTTCAAATAGATTGAATTATTCATAATATTTAAATAATACACAATAAATAATATATTTTTAAATGAGATTATTTTTTATACACTGCCAATACAAAATAATTCTACATTGTTAGCCACTAAAATTTCAAAAAATTGTAAATTCAATGATAGGCACTTACCAACAATGATTTAGTAAATTTTTTGAAACTCTATTGACATGATAGTATAGAGTTTTATACTATCAATGTATATAATTGCTTCTTTTAAATAATATAAAATGGCCACTCTTTGATTCATGTAATTTCATTTCAAAGAAAAAATATAGACAATGTAGTCATTACAAATCATTTTGAATTATTAAATACTATAAAAAATCTTCAAAAAGCTATTTAAAATTTTATAGACCAAATTAAATATAAATTAGAAGTAATTTAGCATTAAAAAATATCTATAAGCACTATTTTAGTTTATCATAATTAGAAAGCAAAGTTTACATAACGAAAATATGAAAATGTAATAGAACAAAATACAACAAAAGCAAATGGGCAATTTGATTAGAAATGTTCTACGAGAGGAAAGTATAGTTTTATAATAAAGTTTAATTTTTATACACTATAACACAGTTATATCATGCAATTTACATGAATCTTTAAGTAGTAATTAGTGAATATTAAAGCTAATATATTTATAATAATATATGATTAAATGATAATTAATACATCAAAATTAAATCATTTAAAACAGACAAAAGTATTATATGTAAAAACCATTAAGAGCCCATAATTCATTACAGTATGCATGGATGGGGAAAACAGCAGCTTTGGTGGTAATGCTTTTGCCTTTTTAATTTGCTTGGACAGGATGCATGTACCAAAAAGAATTTTGGTTGGTGAAAATTAAAGCTAAGCTACTCAAGTAACACATTTGTGATTATAATATGATGCACTTTTGCCCTTTCGGATTAAACAAAATCCAAATACGCTTCTCAATTTGAGTACATGATGAAAACCACTAGTTAAATAAACGGTCAGCAATTGCACATCCATGCCAACCAAAGATAAATAATTATTGAGCATCTAATTTAATTTATGTATTTAATATTGAGCTCACAAGAGAGAAAAGAAGCTGCAGGATTAAAATGCATGAGGAATCAAGTCACTTGCAAGGTTTATTAGTCCTTATATTTTATATTGTTCACGGTAAATGTAACATGGATTATTATTATTATTATTATTATTAGATGATAAAAAAAAGTTGTATTTTAATCAAGAAAGTATTTGTTTGTTTTGTTGTTTATATCTCGTGATACTTTAATTTGATGGACTGTCATAACCTTTTCAGGATTTTTTTTTAATACGAGGTTTGGGTGGTTTAATTAGGGTGATACGGTGTTATTGGAAAATTTGTGATGATACATTGATATGATGTACACAAATTGCCGACTAGCGATTTGTGAAAGAATACAGCAGCAATCTTTAAATTATTAAAAAATGTTTTTTCTAATAAAATCACATGTTAGCAATTTATGTGTAAAACAATTCAAATTAAAAACTATTTTCTCTATGTAAAATTGCATTAAAGCGATTTGTGTGTTAAAAACAACTAAATATTTTTAATTTTTTTTGGTAAGGAACTAAATATTTTTAATTTGAAACTTGTTGTTCTATGTAAATCACTTTTTGGTGATTTATTTTAGAAAACACTATATTTATCATAAATTTTACCAAACCACATTCCATCACGATATCACACTTGAAAACTCATTAAAAAAATGAACCACACTTTAATTATATTTTTAATATAATTGTGAAAGTATTGAGTTATACTAATATTTGGATGATCTAAGTCATTCAATACTTGTTAGTTGCTTTCTTTAAATAAAGTTTTGAATTTAAATTTTATGAATAAAATTATAGAATTAGGATAATTTTATTTATAATGGATACCTGGACACAAATCAAATTGATTAAAGTAATAAGGTCCCATTTGATACATATTATAAGGTTTGATAGTATTAGTTGATATTATAAAGTTAATTTTTATTATATGTTTGATGTTATATATGATAGTATAATATTATACAGTCAAATAATTTTTATCTTATGACTATATGATTAAGTTATTAGGTCTCAAGAGACTTGATAACACATGAAATAATTATTTTTACTAGTCCATCACAAATTAATTTTGATTTACTTACTCTTCTGCATTGACACCCCATCTCTACCCATCTTTAGTACCAGTCCACCACCCACCGATTACTGCCCATTCAGCCCTGGTCCCGTTTGGCCACCGCGGTCACTGCCTCGCCACCCGATGGTTGTCACCCGCCGATTGCCACATGTCACTCGCGGCCTCTACCACCCATCACACGCCAATCACTGCGCCACCCACCGATCGCCACCCCTTATCCCCTGGTCATTGCCCCACCCGTGAGTCGCCCTTACCTCGTCGTCACCCCACCCACTCATCCACGTCCATGTGACACACCAAACAAATGATATTATAAAAGCTCAAACAATAAATTACTTATACTATACTATCAGACCTTGTACTATCATGTATAATACTATTAGATCTTATCTTATACGATGCATTAAGCAGGGCCTAAATTTTAGATATTAATTATTTAAAGAAATGTTAAATTAGGAACGAAATGAGTAACACCTTTTTTATGGGCTCGTAATATTATCTAAATATAAAATTATTTATGTATTTGAACATCTAATAATTTAAATTTTTAAAATAGATTGATAACTCCTACCAATATGCTATTAGAATCTCCATAGTCGAGAGTAGTGTAGTTTGATTCTTATTAACCTCTCACCCTTCTCCAAATAATAATTGAAAAAAAGAGAGTTAAAGTTCATCACAACATCTAACAATTCGTCTACAATAACTCCTCTTTTCATGGGATTTCATATGTGATTTATTATTTGACCAATGAGATTGAGATACGTGAAAATCTGGAGGACAACGCCAAGAACCGATGAGAAAGTGAGAAAAAGAAGCAGAACTACTAGCTCAGAGAGGGCAGCATCCAGAAAAGAAAAACTTGTACAATGCACTTGCGTTTATTAGGGAAAAAAGATGATGGTGCTTTTCACCGTCAGTGCAATTTACCTTTGCAAAGAGGAGCAACATAAATATTACTAATTAAAGACCCTTGAGCAAAACAAAGAACAAGGTTGATTGCTTTAAACACAGTTAGAGGAAAAGATAGGTGGGAGAGGGGTAATTGCTTTTCAAATGCATCATTAGCACACTTTGTGAGATAAAGGGGAAAAAAAAAAGAAGAGTTCATATTGATGCTTTGAAAAAGAAGGAACTTTCACACACACGTTTGCAAGTTACGAGTTGTCTTATTTTTTTTTTAATAATAAAAAGTTTATATTGAGGTAAAATCTTATCCCAATTCAAGGTTAGGATATACTTTCAAATATACTAAGTGCTTATAAAGATATTTTTAATTCACCTATTTATAGAAAATCCTTTTAATTAATACTCAAAATTATAATAATACATGAGTGAAAGATAAACAAATAAGTTGAAGGAAGGTAACCAAGTGAGTTGGTTGGCAAAATTTCTTGTCTCTTTTTAACGAGAGAAAAGAGAGAGAGAGAGAGAGAGGAGAATGAATTGAATGAACCTTGAGAGAAGTGATAGATGTGAAGAGTGTGAGAGGGAAATTAAACTCGTGGCCCCAAAGGGCAACAAATTAAAAGGAGAGAAGAAGGTGCCGAAAGAAGGCATGAAGAGGCATTTATATCTCTCCCCCTTTGCTTTGCTTTTCTTTCTTCTCTCTTTCACGTGCCCTATTTAACAATGCTTCCATTTGCTTTTCATCACCCTTGGCCCATTCTTAATCGTCTTTCTTTTGTTACCAAAAAGTTATGCCAATCAAGCTCCGAACTTAGCTTAACATGAGCTTATAATCATAAAAGGCAAAAGGGACGGGAAGCATTTTTTGTGTGGGTAATTAGTCATTGCCACCATGCAACTTGTTGGAAATGTCTCTCTCACACGCGCCAAAGTCACGGATAGAATTTTGGGTTGAGGTAGTCAATAACTAGAGATTATATTTCTAAAATTTAATCATTTATATTTTTGTCATGAATGCTACCCAAATCAAGTTTTATAGATCGAATCGCGCTATTGTACTAGTATACTAGTGAGCGATTTATTAAGAGTATATATTATCTCACAATTTCATGGTTGACATTAATCCTACATCAATTTAGTTTAACTGTCAAATTCTACCAACATCCCTTGTTATCAACCAAGTTTTCTTTTTTTGATAAAACAACAAAATGGCTTAACCAGAAAGGGTAAGCAAAGATCCAACAAAGAGAAGCAAAAATAAAAATCAACCTAACAGAAAGTTTGTGTACTATTAAAGCAACATCAATAATCAATCACCACTGCCAACAAAACACAACCACATTATAAAAATTTGAGGACGATCCACATGGGATAATCTGCATATCTCCAAAAATCCAATTCTCACTAGAGAAGAATATGGCACATGCTCTTTCCTTGACTAATAAACCCATCTACCCACGAACAGTGTAAGATTACTCATTGCCCAAAAGAATAAACATTCACTCCAACCCCTTCGGATTGCCATTAAGGTCATCTAAGTGAATATTCCACGCGCCACAACTAACCTTTCATAGCACCAGGAGACTCCACAAAACTCAAATGCTTAATTACATAAACAAACTACCAGATTACCAACACACCCACACATGAGGTTACTCACACAACGGACACACTTATCAACAACTACTCACATCAGTGTATCTCGCTCAAAAAAATCTACACACAAGATAAAACGCCCACTAACTCACAATATCTCCCCCTCACACACACAGGCTTTCAGTATCTCTCAGCAAGCAATCTACTACCTCCAAACCCATCATTGCATTCCAGGTTACTCCAAAACGCATTACCTTCCACCATTACCCCCATCAACATTGGAAGAATTTACCACTTGCATGATTTTCACCTAAAACAAAAGGGCATCTACAAGCAGAAATCAGGAGTCAAGAGTTAACCAAAATCGACATCTATGCATTAGGTTACCAAGAAATTTGTGTTAATTCTTCGTTGAAAATAACCCTGTCCTTTGTTCCCAAATGGAGAGAAGAATGACATAGAAGAAATCCAACCTTTCTCTACCCGTGAACACACAATCAATCCACATTTCAAAATTTGAGTTAGGGTAAATTCCCAAACGAGTTAATTCACTAAAAAAACGTTGAACTTTAGGATATTATAGGTAAACCCGCAAGATTTTATTATTTAGAATTTGATCATTTAGCAACAAAATATAGAATTTCACAATAAACAATCTTATTAATTGGATATTTCGAAATTAAAGCTACGATGTCTTAAGTATGGACAGCCAAAAACTTTGCTAGATTTTTTGTCCCAAACTGATATCTATGATATAATTGGTGATCTTTAGATAGATATAAGTGGGTCATTATGCGGTTTTGTTTTACTCACCACCCACTATGATTATTGTTTATGATTTTGTCATTTTTTTTTTGACTGTGTAGCATTATATATCACGTGATAAATTTTTTAAGCTTGAGATTTTGTTTTTGAATTTTGATGTTTAGTTTGTTTTCAATTTATGTAATTTAATAAGTAATGTTGAAAATTTAATTGAATATTGCTATAGGATCTTAATTGAGAATTTGTGTATAATATAGGGATTTAATTACAAATTGTTAAACTATAGAGATTTGATTGAAAATTTTTGTATAGTATATTGATTATAAATTTGTAAACTATAGGCATTTAAGTGAAAATTAAGTGAAACTATAAAAACATCAAGAGTAATTAAATCTTTTAAATATGAGTTTAATTTATATTCACTGACCCAATCATATACATCAATAAAAGTGATTAAGTATTCCACTCGCTATTTAAAAAAAATCATACAAATAAGATAATTTGATTAGATGATAGTGTAAATTTTTGTTACATTATCAATATATACAAATTAAAATCTTTTAATATATATATATATATATCTTAAAATGTTTCAAGATTTTCTTTCATTAACTCTTAATCACGCATTTAATAAAAATTAGTGGGGAACCTATGGACGCCCTATCTACACATTACATGTTTTATTTTCACTTTCCTTTATGCTATATATATTCAAACAATTTTCATTTGAGTTGTTTAAAAGTTGCATGTATAAGAATGGAAGTCAGAACCCTTATTCCTTCAATTGATAAATCCTTTCCCTGTGAATGAAGATCTATTTGTGCGTTTCATTTTCTGTCACGCATCGAATTTATGAATGTGTAATCTGGCCATGGTCAGAAAACTTCACAATGTTGTTTTGTCCTCTCAAGTGCACGCATGATTAACTCATAAGATATTCTTTTTGTCTACATGAGATTAAGACTTATTCAATTTTGATAGACTCATTTTATTTCTATTTGAGTGGTTTTTTTTTTTGGTAAATCTATTTGATTAATTTTAACTCCACTAGTTTTGTACTTCATCTTTCTATTTTAGCAAATGCAAATAAAATATTAGTTTTTTATCTTCTAAAGAAGCCAATGAAAAGACATGTCTTGTAAATTTGGAATTGCTTACGTTTAAGAAAAAGAATAACATCCAAATTATTTCGCAAAAGCTTGCCAAATTATCTCTTCTCTTGTAAATTGTATGCCTTAAAACAAAAATTGTAATCTCGAAGTCATCGTCATCGAAGCGCAATCAATTTCCCGACACGCACGAGGAAGATTAAATTATGTGAAAGTCCCTAAACTTAAATACCACACTTAAATGATGTGATTCCCTAATAGCCCCTATATTCTTTAATTATAGTCATTTTACAAAAAACAATTTATTTAATATTGATTGTCAGTTTAGCATTTCAATAAAAAATGATTGTTTTATATCAATTTTATCCTTTATTGGTAGTTATAAAACAAAAAAAGAAAAAAATTAGTAAAGTGTATATAGGATAATTTAATAATTTAAATAATTTTTTTAAATTAATAGTATTTATGTATTTTCTTAATATCCAGGCTAAAACAATAAATGGCTATTATTAATGAATGGAGATAATATGTGACTTGTAACATTGTCATTCATAGCGCTGACGACAAATTGTTTGTTGTGGCTTACATTGCCTAGATTTATTAAGCACAATCGTACAAAATAAGTGTGGCATGTATATGACCATTAATGATAAAATTTAATAATTTATAAAGATATTGTCTTGAGAAATTTTAAACTAACAATGACCTTGGAAACAAAGATTCTCAGAAGGATTTTTCTTTTTTGGCCACCGGGAAGAAGGAAGACATTTCCTACCTATCAAACATGACATACTATTTAGGTGTCATTTCTACATATCAAATATGTGTCATATCAAATTTTATATAACACATATTTATATATATTTAATTTAAAATTTATTTTTTTCTTAATCTAACATAGAAAAATGCAATATAAATAAGGTTATAAAAATGAAATAATACATAAGCATTTGATTTTATAAGAAAATAAAATATTAGTAAAGCTTGTATAAATTATATTTTAAATAATGTACCAATTTCAGTAAATTTTTAGTTATTTATATATCGTGTTAGTATCTTATAAATTTTCAATTCTAGTGTGTCACATGTGTTCGTGTCATGTTCTGTATTCATGTCAGTGTTTATATTTTATAGTTTCTACTCCAACTAATGCCATTTTTGCTGGATCCTTGTTAAACTTGAGTTGAAATTAACATATATGAGCTTTCCCCTTAGGAGTATTTATGAAGTTATAAGGCCCAAGTTCTTGTTTGTTTGAAAAAAAAAAAAAGCACGCGTGCTACATCTTTTTTGTAGTTAATGTAAATAAGGGTCTTTGTTTTACTAATGGGATTTGGATGGTGTATTTATATTAATATGATATTTTGAAGAAAAATTGCAAAATATAATATTTTCAGGATAGAATTCATTAAAGATAGATTTAACATTAAATCCGTCAAAGGTAGATTCAGTATAAAAAAATTAACATTGAATCCGTCAAAGACAATATAAAACGAAATAATACAAAATCATATAGAATCGCTTGTGGCGGATTCTACAAATACCATATACAAATAAATTTTCCCGTTATCTAATATTAGTGTAGATCACCTATCAAAATAACATATACAAATTATTTTTCCTATATATATATATATATATATTATTTTCAATCAACCTGTCTTTTTGAATTCTTGTCTTCTTAACCTAATCTGAACCCGATGATCCAATACCATATGAAGTTATTTGTACTGGGTTGCATTCTTAAAAATTGATTCAAACCATTATAATCCATATCTTAAACACATTGATTAAAAAAAATTGAAAATAGAAAATTTTAAAATTTTTATATGTTTAAGAGTAAATAATACTAAATATCATTGAGGTTTGAAGTTATTGCACTCTACCTCATTCGTCTACAAATAGAACATTTCACCCCATTTTTATTATTAAACTCATTTTTTTATATTCATTAAACTTATATTTTTCTTAATATATATGGTAAATATTATAAAATAAATCTATAAATGTATTGTTTGATGAAACACTACAATTTTAAATTTAAAAAATAATAATTTTAGAGCTTGAAAAATAAAATCATGTTTGTAGCTTTTTTCTTTCAAAGTATATAAGACTATTTTAATAATAATATTGAGTATGATTTATAACTAAATGAAATTATATTTCATATAATAAGTTAATATTTAATATCAAAATTTTATCTTACATCTATTTAATAGTTGTAGTTATCAATATTTTGATTAGTGTACATTTTTTAGTAAAATAACAAATTTACTTTTCTCACAATGACTCTTGGAATTATTTTGCACTTTCAATATAATTAAAATTTGTTCATATAATTTGTTTATGAAAAATTGATAATTCTATAGGTTCTTCATTTTTTATTTCATGTTAAAAATTGCTAACACAATTTTAAGTTGTGAGTACTAGATCGCTTGATATTGCTAATAAAATTTGCTACAAGTAATATTTTGTTTGATATTAAAATATTAACTTACTGTATAAAATAATATTCATTTAATAAAAAATCATATTCAATATTATTAAAGTAATTTTATATATTTTGAAAGAAAAACTAAAAAAACCATGATTTTACTTTTTGAATTCTAAGATAATCACTAATCACCCTTGATATAAAATTATTAACTTTTTCTTTCAAGTATATAAAATCATTAAATATTAACTTATTGTATGAAACAATATTCATTTAATTATAAACCTTACTCAATAATAGAAATGAGGTGGAATGTAATAACTTCTAACCTCAAGAGTGATTAGTGTTATTTACCCTAATTTATATTATAATTTATGTTTTATTTGTTAATTAGTATGTACCATACTTAGAAATATAAAAATTATGTAATATTTGATATTATAATTTCTTAGATAAAAATTTCAATTATTTAACTAAATACAACATTTAAATCTATATAAACTTTTAATTTCAAGCTGGCTGGATCTCAACTCAACGAAGTCATAAGCAGGGTATGTAAATATAAATCTACGTTCTAAAAAACAATTCAATCAACATAACGATTAAATTAAAATCAGTCCAAGTTAAATGCACCCCATGTATCAAAAGCTTAAATTTGAAAGTCGTATTATAGTACACAAATTGAATTGAGTATTGAATCAATCAGACATACAATACAAAATAAAATAGAAAACAAAACTTTGATCAAAGGTTGTCCTCAAAGCGATATCTGACAGAGACAATCTAGAGAAAAGAATTCATAGATTTGGGGTTGGAAGGACTATCTTAGGTAAAAAGGAAAAAGATACGGATGACACCTTCGATTATAGACTACAGTATATAGCTGAGTGCTACTCAACACTATTATTATTGCCAATTATTTATTATTATTATTTCAAAAATTCAAGCGGCCACAAAAATTACTTGAGTGGCACAGGGCGGTTACCTCCACGCGCCACTCTAGAGGGTTAACGGGGATGTAGGTCATTTGTAGGGTGACAAACGAACCACGCGCGGCAATTGAGGTACACGTGCCGTCCCACAAGTAAGAGAAACTACTAGAAGATAAAATACATTACTGATACAGTCCAACATCCATATCACGATATGATGAATTTACCGGACTATTATTACTATATTAAGAAAACACAAAATTATATACCAATAATATTTTATGGATAAAAAAATTTATAAAACCAAAATTTTTTTTTTGTTACATCTTGAAATATCAAAGAACTAGTATCGATTTCGAACACCATACATCTTATATACAATGCATATTGGGATAGTGAATTATCAATGCAACATAGGAAAATATGTTTTTCGGATTTTCAGGAATTCATCTTTGATAACAGGAACTAATTTTTTTAAATTTAAAGTCTTTTTTAGGATAAATCTCTAGTTATAAAACTCTTTTTGTATATATGTTAAGAATCAAATTTCTGACTACATATCTAATTAAGGAGCTAGTTAACTACCAATTATGCTAGACATTGACTAGAGAAAATATTAAGTATACCAAGAGTAAACTAAATCATTTACTGATCTATTTTATTCATTAATTGATATATTAGCTATTTTATTACACATACAACAAAAAATAAGACAATAATATATCATAAAACTAATATATTAAAATGGATATAATTTAAATAATATGATAATATAAAACTTTTTTTATTGATATTCAATCTGATTTTTTTATTATATATGACTTTCTAAAATAATAAGATAAAAATTAATCATATTTTATTAATATAAAAATATAATTGAATTATTATGTAAAATAATTAATACAATTAGTATATTAAAATTCAACCCTATATTTAATTACAATAAATAAGATAAATCGAGTATTTTCTCTTAAAGCACTAATAATTTTTCCACAAGTAATGAGTGGCGTCGTGTGAGTTTTATAGAGGGGTCCATAAAACTACAAAAACTAGAGAACAAAAGTCTTTTATGGCTCTCTCTCCTTTAACTACACTCCTACTACTTCTCTCTTGCGCTTTGCTTACTTGTCTTTCTCTCTCTATCTCTAGTCTTTAGTATCCTTTATACTAGTTCTACTCCTACTATACCTATCACACTGATAATTGGAGAGAGAGAGAGAAGAGAAAGAAAGGGTAACGGAGGAACCCCATCTTCAGTTTTTCGCTTTCTGGCTAGGAAGCCCAAGTTTGGGAGAAAGTGAAAGAAAGAAAGAGAGAGTTAAAAAAAGAAAAGAAAGGAAAAAGAACTTTAGTTTAGTTTAGTTTTGAGAATGAGTGATAAATAGAGAAAAGCTCGGTGAAGAAAAGGTAATAAGAGAAGTAACAAGATTAGGAAGAGGAAGAAGGAGGAGGAGGAAGAGGTGATGATGATGAAGAGAGAGAAAGGTCGGCAACAATAAGGAGAGAAAAATAAGAAAAAAAAAAAGAGAAAGAAGAAAAAAAATAGATATACAGAGAGAGAGAGAGAGAGAGAGAGTAAGAAAGGTCGTTATTGCATTTTCTCTCATTCACTGCTCACTCTGCACTCTCTGCTGGACCCTCCCACAGAGAGAGACAGAGAGAGAGGCTATACTCACTACTCAGTTGGGCTCTCTCACTCACTCGTAAAGACCAGACTTTTTTTCTTTTTCTTTTTGTATTTCTATTTCTTGCTGTTGGAAAAAGCCAAAGTGACAGTAGTAGTAGTAGCCACAATTGCAGCATCATCAGAACAACAACAACAACAACAACCAGCAACAGCAGCATCATCAGAAAAACAGCAGCAGCAGCAGAAAGAAGCAGAAAACAACAGAAGCAACAGCAGAGAAGGTTGTTCGTTTTCCTTTCCCTCCCCCTTTTCCTCTTTCTCTTTTTTTGTTTGGCTCTCTTCCTTTTCAAGAGAGAAGAAGAAGAAGAACCCACAATCTACCTATCTTCCAAACGAACAAACACCAAGATCTCTCTCTGAAACTCCTCTACTACGTATATCATCACTCCCTTTTGAAAAATTCTCTGCGTAGACCCCACCACATATATATGAATAACACCTGCATTAGATAAACCCTTCAGAAGATTGCAACCTTTCCAAGTTCCAACCACATCATAATTAACCAACACCTCTCATATACCTATATCTATAGATATACATAAACATCAATATTATTGTTGTATTTGTCTGGGTTTTGAGAGAGAGATATAAAAAAGAGATTCAGTTGTGGCTACTACAAGGAGGTTGCCATCAGATTCCGGAGCATTCGCAGACTGGGCGGCGACCACCTCCTCCGCCGCCGCCGGACGAGTTGCTGCCCCCGTCGACGACCTCTCCCTCGGCTTCAATGCGGGCCCCACCGCCCCATCCTCCGCCACCGGACCCCCCGCCGGAATGTGGCCATCCTCCGCTGCCGCCGCAGCAGCTGCAGCAAGGTCCCTCAACTACGGCCTCGCACCTCCCGACATGGCCGCCGCCGCTGCCGGCATGGTCGGCCTCCGCGACGTCTTCGTCGTCGCCCCTGCCTCCTCCTTCCACCATCACGGCCACCACCATGGCCACCAAAACGACACCGTTTTATCCTCCGATCTTCATTCTCTCAACAACTCTAACTCCAACAACAACCCCGCAACTGCACTCGGTGTTGGCGTTGGCGTTGGCGTTATCCCTCTCCTCACCGCAACGCCATGCCTTGAAAACGAAAACATGTTGAGAAGCAGAAGCAGTGGTGGTGGAATTCAGTTCTGGCAGGATCAACAACCTCATCACTATATGAAGAATAAGCAGGGTCTAATAGATCACAATAGTGTGAATTTGCTTCAGGCAGCCGGCGGAGGCGGCGGCGGCGGTGGTGGTGGAGGGATGAGTGGTGGTTCAAGCAGTGGTGGTGCTGGTGGAACCACAACCTGTCAAGATTGTGGGAACCAAGCCAAGAAAGATTGTGCTCATAGGAGGTGCAGGACTTGTTGCAAGAGTAGGGGTTTTGATTGCCCTACTCACGTGAAGAGCACGTGGGTTCCGGCTGCACGGCGGAGGGAGCGGCAGCTCATGGCTACCGCCGCTGCGGCCACGGCTGTGGTGGCAGGTGGCGGTTCTAGTGGTTCAACTTCTGGCGCCAAGAAACCTAGGCTCATTGCTTCTCAGACTACTACTAATTCTCACACCTCAACTTCTAACACAACTCCTCCTAGAAGCTTTGACACTAGTTCTAGCCACCAAGGTTTGTGTTTTTCTTTGTTTTCTCTTAATAAAAGGTTTCACTAATATGCACAAATTAAACTCATGCATAAACTATTAACACGTTTGCATTTCATTTTGCAAATTGTGTTGCAAGTTTCAACTTAGCAGCTGAGATTGTTGTAATTCAAACTCAGTGTAGTTTTTAGTCTTGAACCATCGTTTGACCAAAACATGGCTTATATATATATGTATGTTTCTTCTATGATGTTGCTGATAATTAATTAATTGTCACGGGGTATATTTTGTTAGATTTGGAGGAGAGAATTGAATTGGGTTTGGTTTGTACTTTTTTGTGTGCAGATGCCAGTTTCAAAGAGAAATTGCCTGGTCAAATACGTGCACCTGCAGTGTTCAAGTGTGTCCGAGTGACGTCAGTGGATGATGGACAAGATGAGTACGCCTATCAAGCTGTTGTGAGGATTGGTGGCCATGTGTTCAAAGGGTTTCTCTATGATCAAGGAATGGAGAATAGGGATGTGTATCCTAATCTTTCTGAGCTGCATTTGGGTGGTGGTGGTGGTGGAAGTGGAAGTGGTGGTAGTGGTGGGGGTGGTGGTGGTGGTGAGAAATGGGGTCTCTTCTTCATCCCCAATGCTTGATCCTTCTGATGTTTATGCTGCTTCAGGTGGGGGATTACTGGGAGGGTCAACCTATGGTAATCCAATAAATTAAGAACTTTCGTCTTTCTAAGTGCATCAAGATATTAGTATATGGCACTTGGAAAAGGCTAACGTTGTAGTCTAATTCTCTTTTGCTAGATATTCAAGAGGGGGTAGTAGTTTAATTTATATTAATTTTCTTGTAGGCTTGTATCTTATTATTTTGCTTATGTCACTCTTTTTCTGCATTTTCAACTTTGTTTTGGTTTCTATTCTTTCTCCCCACATAATTTGCCTTTGTCATTTCATGACATGATATGATCATTGAGTGACATAGGAGCCACATTATCTAAGTGCTAAAGAAATAGTTTATGTACCAAGTTAACTGAAAGTTGAAGCAAAGGTGGATTAATCTTGTTTTAATAGGCTCACTATTTTAATTGTCATTATCAATGGCAATAACTATTTACTCTTTTTATTAAAGCTATATTAATGTCATTGCTTTGCATTTTCACCCCCTTTATTTCCTTTTTTTTTTTGTTGTTGACTTAGTTTTTTCATAGGTGAAATCTACAGCCTAATACTCATAACACATTATCTTCAATGTAAAGTATGTGATAATGATGAACTCTTAAATCTTAATATTTCATGCTAGTTGTTTTTGCTTTACGTTCGGTGCTTGTGCTAGATACATTTTACACCACGAGAGCTAGGCTTAATATCATGGTTACTTGGTATGCTTTCTTTTCTCTGTATATGTATGGATAGACATTAATATTCATATTCATACTATTCTCCATGTCTTATTTGCTAATATTATATTGTAAATTTTGGAATCCGCAAGCAAGCATAGTTGGTTTAAAATTTCGTAGACTTAAAATAACTGTGGATTTTACTGATAGTTGCTGCTTTAGACTTTAGACTTCAGCATGAGTAGTAGTTGTAACGTCACCATCATTATGTGGCTGTCGTTTTCATTCTAGTTTCCATAGGTCTTAACATCTCTGATGCGTAAGCAGCCTGCAAAAGTTTTCTGCATTCATCAAGACAAGATGCACTCTTATTTCCTTTCTTTCTTCTTTGGATTTCAGACAATAGCCACTACCTAGCCTTTTATCTCTACTATCTATGTATGTAACATTTATAGGCTCATCTTGCATTGTTAATTTCCTGGTCAAAATCTAGGCCTGATTAATGAATTAATGCATGTGTGCGCGCTCGATTTTGGTGTTGCTTGATGATGCTTTGCTTTATCCAGCAATATGTGCAAAGCTTAATTCTTAGCTTTATCTTGATTACACAATGCTTTCTTATACAATTAAGACCATTTGTAGTACTATTTATTTATTTAAAAGTCCATTGCTTTTTTTAAACTATTGTTCTAACATTTGGAATATTGTAATCTAGCAAAGTTGATTTCCTAGATGCTGCCGGGTATGTCGTTTCTTCTTATCAGGATTATTGGTGTCGGGTTTGCCTGATGATTAGCTTTTTTTCTATTCTTTATTTCCGAGGAAGGTGCACACGTGTCACTCAGTTTTTTGGTTAGATTCTTGCTTACCATTTCTGATCATGGATAAACAAAGGAAGGATGGTCTCTATCCATTGCATGTTTGGATTATCTTTCCTGCACATGCTGCCTCCTTTTTCTGTCTGAATATATATTATATATGTTTATATATTCTATTGGTGGATTATGTTGTGTGAATTGCAAGAGATCTTTTTTGTTTTCTTGCTTGTCTTGTGTCATTTATTATACACAAGTGTGAAGAAATTCTTAATTAAATGGTTGCTAAAGATGAAGAAAGTTGTGCTTTCTATCATTCATCACTCGACATGTCAGCTAGTGAATGAAAATGTAGAATAAGTGAGAGATAATGAAGCTGTTGCGTCGAGTGATGAATGGTACATAACAATTCTTCTATTTTTTATTTTTTTGCCTGTGCTATGCTTTGATAGTTTGTTTATTAGCGTATTGAACTTGATAATGTAATCATATAGAATTGCGTCATGACCCTTGTTTCTTTTTTTTTTCTGGGGTTGAGATTTTTTGTCTAACAATTAGTGTTGAACTGCCCCACGCGACCTATCTTGTCAATCAAAAAGTAGTCCTTATGTTTATCTGTGCATTGTTGGAGTGTCAATTAACCTGTGTCTTTAAGCTTAGTTCATATCTGGGTTGTACAGGGAAATTGAATAATATTTGTGTACTAGAGCATGTATTTGTCATGTTGATATGTGTGGGACATTCAGCTTATTCGGTGGGGTTTTGGGAGTGTATATGTAAAACTCTCATTCTTTCAACTCCTCCCTTTGTTTTCTTCCCTAATGTGAATGATTGGATCATATGCTTGGGTTGCCAGCTTTGTATACATGGAGGCCTTACATTGTACTTTGATGTTTTTGTTATTGATATATAATATAACCTATAATTTCAACTTCACATGGTTGGTGTAATAATGGTGCTACATATACAGGTGCCTGTCTGCACTAGTGGGCACATACACTGATTGAGTTGCACACACGTTGAGTTACACGTGAATTTTTTTGTATCTGCTTTGGTACTAATGTTTTGCTTTATTGTGTTAGCGTGTGTTAATTTGTTTTCATGTTATGAGGAGACTTTGCTGTTTCTGACATTTAGATGTGTATTATTTTAGTGGCTTTTTCTAGTTTTTGTATCTATAGTACTGTTATTTCTTGGATTTGTATATGGATATTTACTTGTTGCCTATGTTGAGAATTTATGTTGTTTAGTGGAGTCTGGTTTCCTTGTGCACTCATGATATAGGACATGTCCTCGCGCGTAATGTAGGACTAATGAATTCCACTCCCTTTTATGTTTTGAACAGTGAATTTCCTATGTTGGTTGGCATTGAATTCCCCTAGTCACAAATGATTGCTTTTGGTTATGTAGGAGCTGGTGTAAACCTTATTTGGCTTATTTCTTTGTTATTTTTCACATCCCTCCCTCAATATGTGGAGCTTCACCATCAGTGATCTTATGCATGCGGATCCCCCCATGGTTTATCTGTATCATGTATAACTTGGTCTATTAGATTGAGGGACGATTTTGAGATCTCTTCTTGTTTTTGGCATCTATGTTTTTGATAGAGCAGTTGCATTATATTGATGATTTTGCTGACTAGTGGAGCTCATGAAAATTTGTGTCACTTTTTTTTACCTTAAAGTAAATACACCCTTAGTGTGCCTCCTTACTCGTTGGACATGGAATAATGCGCCATGCCTAATCTCAAAACCACAACGTTAAGCAAAGTTTATTTGCTAATATGATATGATTAAAATGTGAGTTTCGGTCTTGGCCAAGGGTTGGCTGAGTTGATAACGTGTTAATGCGTGCCCAGGAGTTGATTTTGTGCTGCCTATCGATCTCTCTTCGGAGTCAGTTGGGGATTCAAATTTATGGCCTTTGTTTTCATATCATTTGTTGGGATATATGCTTACTATTATATCAAAAGTTAAGGGTGTGACTTTATTTCTAATGTGTAGTGTTTGGTGATGAGTTAGATATTGAGCTGTGTGGGGTGATGTTCCCCTAGTCCAAAACAAGGGGTATTTCGCTTTGGAGGGGTTGTATTGTTTATATCTCCCTTAGAGGGGATTAGGTTTCTCTATCTAATTTTTTAAATTTTTAAAAAAAGAGTAATGGTATCCTTTAGAATCTTGCGCCACATTTTTATGAATTAACTGCACTCAAAAAACTGATTTCGGTGAACATTGTGTGTTGATTGTATACGTCCATGTAGTCAGTTATGAAACCATCAGGGTGCATTTTCGTTTCTCTCAATTTCATGTATCAAAGAATTCAAAATCTCTTCAGGTGCCCTCCAGATTAACCATATATTATTTGACACCATCAGTGCCAATACAATTAAAAATGTGAAGTTTGTATCATATGCAATAAAACTGTAAGGCTGCACAGGTTCTGAATGGCTGAGATGTGTTCTCTTTTGATATGACCTATTATGAAACAAAATTTTCTTGCATTTCCCAAGCAGAATGATTTTTCCCAGTCTGCACTAATGATTGTGGCTTGTGGGCACTTGGTCCATTTTTCACAAAATGAAAATGCTTTGACATCAAAGTCAAAAGTTAGACCATTTCCAGAGAGATGTTACCTTAAGTGGCCAGGTGCTATCATTCCCGGAAAAACTGGCATGGCCTCCATATATGGTATGCAAGGACAATGAAAACCTGCACAAATGCATAATTGACACCTAAAATCTAGCTATTCCTATGGCTATGTCCTTCAATTGCCATTACCAAAGGTGGTTCACATGGTGTTTGCATGCTAAGTCCGTACAAGTAAGTAAGAAAGTGGAAGTGTTTGAACTTGGTTAATGGAGACGAACTTTATTTCACACGTTATTATATAAAAATAGCATATGATTTTATTTTTTTGAGAAAGCATGTATATATATTAATGAAATTATATAAAAACATGAAAAAGGCTAGCCGAATGGGTTTTGTACTGTCAACATGCCAATAATTAGTTAATGAAAGTGGCGGGGTAGGAATTTTGGGATGTGTTGAATAAGTTTTTGCAAGGAATGTAGAATGATATAGGGCACGAAGCAAGTGTGTTTGGTAGAATGATTGAAGATGAAACAATCATTCTCTAGGGTTTTTAAAAGCTTTTTTCACAAATTATTTTCCACACGGTTTGCCTCACTAACACTATAGGAAGCACTTGAAAGATGCTTTTAATCAAAATAGAAAGCAGCAATACTTTATTTACGCAAAATATTCTTAAAAAATGGTAGGCACGTACAGAATCAAAGCTTTCGGAATCAACTTTCAAAATTTGTTGGCGAGTTGCAAATATCTTGAATAATATAATGAACAGTGTAAGATATTTCATAAGCATTTTTTTTTTAAAAGGAAGAAATATTTTACCCCTCTAATTAATTTTGATAATTGAAAAGCATCTTTACTTGTCAGCGTTAACTACTTACAACAATTCCCAGCTGGTCAAGCATTTGCAAGATTACCTATGCAGAAATAACATTACAACAGCAGAATTTGAGGGGTGAGTTTTATGGTAGAACTCTTATTTTTGGATTCATTGTGAAGAACCCTGAATCTTTTGTTTTATCAAATTCCTTTAAGTTCAAACTTATAAGAGATAACTAACTTGTTCACGAAGGATGAAAGGCTTCCCTAGAAGATAGATCCTTTGCGTACAGTGTATTATATTCTCTAATTCGTGGGATGAAATTAAATAAGTTGGGAACCCTAGGGTAAATTTGATATGTATGCATTATTATTGCGGTATGAAAAATAAAAAGAATGACTTCATCCCATGTGCTCGATTCCAACCAAACAATCACCTCATCGACCCGATTCATCATCCCTCGGCTCTTTTATGTACGGACAACATTCTTCTACAGCTTCTATTATTGTTATTCCATTTTTCTTTGTTATTCCTTTTAGTATAAAGTTTTTCCCACTTCCACATTATGATCACAGAGTGTAAAACTTCTCTTTGGCGACGTCCATGCCATGTAACTAGAGACATATAATCTTGGAGCAAAATAGCACTCTGACCATCACATCGAACTTCCAACATTTTATTGCATCTTGCTTACTAGAGAGGATCAATTACGTTTATTATTATTTTTTAACTCTCTAAATTCGTATTGAACTTTGTTTTTAGGGCGAGTAAAGGCTAGTTGCAATATGGAATCTCTACTTGCGTGACTTGAACAAAAGAGTTCTATATTGATAGAAAATTAATAAGAATGAATTATAAAAAAAAATGGAGTAAGCTTTCTGGCCATTGAAGTTGGAAAAGTTAATGCGGAAAGTCTTAATTATTATGTCCATTCGATCAATTAATTAAGTACTAGTTTTTTGTGCAGATATTCTGCATGCACAATGTTTTTATTGTTTATGGAGGGCCCTTTGAGCATCTTGATTTGCCATATAAATAAACCTGAAGCCTCAATTGTTGAGAATCAAAATTAGCTTTTGGAGGGCATGTCAGCATGTGCACCAATATATACTCAAGTGTTGCTCACTCTTAAATGAAATCTCATGTTTTGATTAGAATCGTCCTAAAGTTTTTCTTTATGTCATGTTAGTTTATTTATTGACTTTCTGCTAAATTGCACCATATTCATTTGCCGGTAGGTCCAGCTTATACGAGGACACCAAACATTTATACACATATTTCTCCCTATTATCATTTCATTGATTTCTTTTTTGGGTCGAACATTTCATTGATTTTCAAATAACATTTAATTGTTTTTCTTTTATTGAAATCAGGGCATTCATTGTCAGCAGCAGCAGTGACCCAGCAGTGGTATTTAATTATTTTTGTCATCCATGGATCAAAGAAGATAAAAACAACCTGTCCAAAAAAAAAAAAAATGAACAAAGGCATAGACAAGCTCTTTTAACTGGGTTTGTGAGCTCAGCCCCAACTTCTTATGGGGCATGCAAAAGTTAACAAAGAAATACTATACAAGGCTTCGGCTAACTCACCAGTCCAATTGTTAGTGATTCCAATATGAAATTGATTTCGACTAAAAAGCACTTTTCAAGTATCGATATAAGCTCAATTTATCATTATTATTATTATTTAAGATGTATATGTAATCGCAAGAACTCACACGTGTGATCACGATCAAGAGTCAAGACATTCTGTCATAAAAAATAAAAAGAAAATCGTTGGTCGTGATATCAAACACACCGTCATACAGCGAAAAGGTTGAAAAAAAAAAATACCATGATGATTACAATTTTTTTTAGAGTTATTTTGAGTACAAATGGTGATTAGAAATATTGGTTTCCTTTTTTTTTTGGTTTTTGGTCAAGAGAGTTATTGTTTTCTCACATTAACTATGTTGATCTTAGCCCACCCAAGCCCCCCAAATCGTTTAGTAAGCTAAGTGGGCTGGCCCAACAAGAATCCGTTTATTTTCTTAAAGTGAAGAGAGAGTTAAACCAATAGTACTTACCCAATGATCTTCAGGGCCCAACCAAAAAGAAAATTGCTTACGGGCCTTAAATGGGCCTAATAAAAAACGAAACCTGTGGTTAGGAGTGTTTGATTTGGTCTGTGGGCATCTTGGAATGATTCTGCAGCATCTCCAACACAACACAATCCTTCTCGTTTGTTCCTTCTTATTTTTATTTCTAAGCAAAGCAAAGGCTTCGGCTTCGGCTTCTTCAGACAACGTTGTTAGCATCCGCTATTTCTCTCTCTATCACTAATGTCTTCACTCGTCATCAACGATCTCCACGACCTTTCCCTCAAACCCCAGGTATCACTATTCTTATTCTTAATCACTGTCCATTGTTATTATTTTCGCTATTCATTAATTAATGTTATAAATTTAGGTTTTTGGGTCGTTTTATTTTTTTTGAAAATTAATTGCAAATTCTTCATTAAATTTGTTGTATGTCTTTTTAATAGGGTTATGTTGTGGCAAATGTCGGTGGATTTCGTGTGATGTCCCTCATAACATGTTGGAAATTTGTTTTTGATTTTCTAATAGGCGAAATTATTTTAAAAAAAAGGAAAAAAGACCTGGAAATAAGATGATTTGGATATGAATATGATACATGATAGAACGCTGTGGTTTCTTCTGATCCGTGTAACCGATCCCATATAGGGGTTGTTGTTGTTCTGACTTGTGTGATCTTTGTTGTTTTTGGTTCATGATAAGAGTGAAACAACAAGTGAATGTGAAGCTGAGATTCGTGGGGGAAGCTGGGAACCATGAGGGTGTGTGCGCGATTTGCTTGGACAAGATTGTGCTTCAGGAAACTGCTCTTGTAAAAGGTTGCGAGCATGCATACTGGTTTGTCTATGCCATTTCTCTAATTAATTTCTCTTTTCATTTTCTGCACTAATTTGTTCTCATTGTTGTTAACTTCTTATTGCTTTAGAATTTTTTTTTCCGTTGATTGGTTTCCCATATAGGATGAGATTACAATGATTATCCCTTCTTTTGATGCAATTAATGTGTGTATGTATGTTGATTTCACTTGAACCATAATGTTTGCTTTAGCTAGATGTGCTGTTATTTGATTTGTATGACTATTTGGTCTCGAGGTAGACTTTTTTTCACTGATTGGTTTCCCATTGGATGAAATTGTAATCATGTTCTCTTCTGTTGATGCTATTGATGTATGTTTGTTGATCTCACTTGAGCCGCAATGTTAAGCTAGATTTGCTGTTATTTGTTTTGAATGATTATTTTGAACTTGAGGCTTGCAGAAAATTGATTTTTCTTTCCCTTTGTCGAGGGGTATGTTCTGTACCTTTTTATTCATGGGATTGTTTGTGTGTTTTGTAGTGTGACATGCATCCTTCGCTGGGCTACATACAGACAGAAAGTTACCTGCCCTCAGTGTAAACATCCATTTGAGTTCCTCTTTGTCCATCGCTCCCTTGATGGCAGGTAATAAAAAGGAATGGCTGACGATGTGTGTGTATGTGTTTCTTTTTCCTTTGAAGTATGGAATCTAAAATCTGCTTAATCTTTTATATTTTAACAGCATCCATGATTACATGTTTGAGGAAAGCGTTTGCCTACTACTTAGGGCCTCATGGTTTAAACCTTTAAAGGTTGAAGATCATGTGGTCGAAGATGATGTCTATGATGGCATTGAAGATTACTATCAATATGAGTTTGAGTACGAGGATGACGATGGAGATCTAGATGATGAAGTTTACTATGGTAGCTCATCAAGTCTTCGCATCGGTAACCGGAGATGGGGAGACAATGGTTATGTTAGAGCAGGGCGTCTCGAAGCAAGGCCAGTCCATCGATCAAACTTCCAGGATTCAGGAGGAGCAAGTTCATCTCGCGAGCCAAAGAAGAAAGAGCCTGAAAAGAGTACAACAGGGAGACGGGCAAAGAGGGCATTGAAGCGGGAAGCTGCTGATAAGGCAGCTGCGGCAAAGCATCAGCAACATTTGGTGAGGCTGGGCAGGAAGTGATTCAATGTTTCTGTTGAAGTCAAGCCATACCTTGAATTCCCCTCCCCAAAGGAAAAATATATTTTTTTTCTATCCTTTTTATTTTTTTTCATTCTTGTACAGTATTTCTGGTCTTAACTCTTTGAAGCAATGTAACATAATGGGGGAAAATGTTTCACAATAATTGGCTTGGTAGGTTGTTGGTTCCTTGGGTGTAAGGTGGGTATGGAATTCCTACCCCATTTTAGCATTGAACATTTTAGGCTTCTAATTAGTTGACTTACTCTCAATGGAGTTGTAAGTTGTACATAGTTTCTATGTGATGATCATGACCGTAAATGTTGACCCATGTCTATTTCTCTTTTCCAAGTTACGAATTTGAATACAATATTTTAAACTTTCATATGGGCCAAAAAGATATCTGGCCGAATAGATAGGAAGAAAGTTGCTGAAGCTTCTAAACGAATTGTTTAGCTGGTGACACATACTTGTACCTTGTATATGAAGAAAGTTGACATTATTAAATGGATGAAAAGTAATTGAAAATTTAGGTGATTAAGGATTCAATCATACGTATTTTCCAACCTTGCGAAGACTCAAGTAAGAGTAATAATAGCAAATTTTGGTAATTGAATTTTATATAAATAGTCAAGATTAAAATATAAAATTATATATATTTTTAAATAATCATGTGATCATTAATTGTCATTAATAAAATTCTGACTATTCTTATATGGTTATATGGTTTAAGATTTGTTCTTCTCACTGTTGTAATAAATTACAAGGAGTCATTCCTTTCCAACCTTTTTTAAAATAATCTGAAACAGCCTTTGAGCAAGAATTAATGGTCAGAAGTCAACATTGAGCTTCTTGAAAAAAAAAATCAAAAATAAAAAAGCTATTGCATGCAATAGTTTTAAAAATTGAATTAATAGCTCATGTCATCTTCTAATATTTGATGCACTTATAAGGACAAAAGGGTATTTAGACTTTTCTTTATACTTGGCTTCTTTAGAAAACTAAACTAATTTAGAATATTCTCTCGTGACGTGATATGGATCAACTAGTATGTATTTCAAACCAAATGGAAAAGGTAAGCTCTTGTTCATTTGTAATGAAATCTATATACTATTAATATAGTATTAACACGAAACCTATGCTATTTGATAACTTTTAAAGCATTTTGAAATTTAAAATTTTGAAAAATTTACTGAAAGGGAAACTATCAAACATGCGATATAAAATTATTCATTGATAGATTTGGTTAACAATCAACTTAATTTTTTAAATTTCAAATTTGATCCATATAAAATCAAATTTTAAATAATAGTTACAATAAAATCAGACTTTAAATAGATAATATCTATTTGATAATTAAAATAGCATTTGATAATCATGATAAGTCTATATATACATAAAAGACAAGCAAAGCGACCTACACTAACTATATATATATATATATATGAGACCTTGAAAAGTCTTATTGCACTCCCTTCTTAAACAAGAACATCAGTGTTCAACCAAACCAATTACATGAACACCAAATAACACAAAAAAAAGTGATATTGTATCACCTCCTCATAAGCCTATTTATAAGGCTATAATCTGATCAAAACATAAAGACTATACCAACCTAATGTCAATCTAATAAATCTATGATATAATTTATTCTTAACATATTATACAATAATATAAGTCAACAAATGAAACCAGAATGTTTCTAAACCCACAAAAACTCCAGGCAGCATTTAGAAAGATTCTAGCTAGCTAGCCTACATAATCGTGCACATCGATTCTGGTACATAAAATGGGTGCATCTTTGGTGCTGGCGGTGGTTGAGGATATGCCAAAATTGGAGTCTCGTAGTGTGCTCGATAACTCGTATAAGGATCCAATCTTCTATGGAAACAATATTTAGAATCGCAATAGGGATAATAAGGCCTCCTCAGTTGATGTGTAGGTTCCACCATTCTTCTATCAAAAAATGGACCATCAAAGGAATATGGGCTCCTTTCCACAAAATTATTGTCATTATCAACTATATAGTGTTGATGATCACAATAACCAGAAGGGTAACGATATAGCCCATGTGGGTAATAGTACCCGTGATTCATCTGCACCACCAACTATATATTTATTATTGTGAAATTGCAAACCAAACAATCACTAATTAATGACATCTAAAACAACAAGAAATTGATGGTTCGATGGCAAGAGAGAAAAAAAGAAATCAAATATTTCACTTACCATGCCTGCGGGATACATACTTGGAGCAAGCTAGATCGAGACACAACGGACTTGAAATCATGGGTGGGAGAGGAGAGAGAGCAATTTGTGTATTGTTCCTTGATTTGACTTAAAAGCGAGTGGATAATGGGGTACATCATATATGTAATATAAGCAGAAATGCAGTCATGGGCCTTTGATTTATCCATGAGAATCTAGGATTTCAATCGTTAATATTTGATTCCATTCTTGTGTGAGGAATATGCATCATTATCTGATTGAAGCAGATTTTCGGATTACGAGACAATTTTGTTAATTGATATGTGCCTTTATTTTGGTCAAGTTAATATCCGCCCTTGATTATTTATTTATTTTTTATTTTGGTTCATGAGTTATTTATTATTATTATTATTATTATTATTATTATTATTATTTTCAAAATTAAAAGGTTTCTTTTTTTGGTCAACAAAAACCAAATATTCAGAGCTACGAAGAGGACCTATGCCAACCCAGTCACACTGAAAGCCCAATTAATTAATCTTATCCACAAGCTTGAAACCTTCAGGGCGTTAAGCCATTCTCCTTGTGATAGCTTCCATAAAATATTGTATGCCCTTCTGTCTAAAAAAATCCTTATTAGGGATTAGGAGGCTCTTCCAGCAGTTGCATTCATGCAGGATTTGACAAAATCAATCAAAATCTATACTAATAATAATTCAGAGGACAAGTGTCATACTTTAATTGGTTCTTTTTTATTTTTTGTTGAATCTTTAAATTTTAAACATTTTAAATTTAAATTGTATCAAGCCCAAATAACAGATGTCAATTATATACTTCACATTTAATTAACAAATATTAATAACATCAAACATAATTAATTATGAGATATCAATTATAAATCATAACTAATTGAAAAATCATAATCTTGATCCAAATTAAACATCAATATCAATATTTGAAAATTTTTCAAATAATACGAGTCTGACATATATATATATATAACAATTTATCCAAATAAGGAAATATCACATGACAATTCTTCCTCAATTCTATTTGATTAAAAGAAAGTCAATTATTTATTTAATTAAATAAAACAATATCAATCAATCAACAATTTGTTAAAAACGGTTTTGAATAATATCTCCGTTATTAGTAAAACAACAATTAGGCATAAAAAATCAATATCGTCAAGGGAGAAATGTATTTACTCAATATTTTGATTGGTCTAATTCTTACTCAATATTTAAAATAATTATTGCTAATATATAATTTAAAATAATTATTGTAAT
The DNA here is from genome assembly GCA_030441495.1 of Dalbergia oliveri. Taxonomy (NCBI): domain Eukaryota; kingdom Viridiplantae; phylum Streptophyta; class Magnoliopsida; order Fabales; family Fabaceae; genus Dalbergia; species Dalbergia oliveri. The sequence goes on along the minus strand of JAMLFY010000014.1, from coordinate 22,190,524 downwards.
ATATGATTCGCAGATATATTAATACATAAAAAAAATCAATGGAACGAATTAAGAGCGTAAATGGTGATCAATGTCTATTTCTCTTTTCCAAGTCATGAATCTGAACACAATATTTCGGAAGTCTCAAATGGGCAACAAGATGTTTGGCCGATTAGTTGGAGCTTGGGACGAAAGTTGGTGAAACTTCTAAACGAATTGCTTAGCTGGTCACACATTATCCTTGTCACTTGTACAAGAAGAAAGTTGACATTACCAAATGGGATGAAAAGTAGTCACACATTATCCTTGTCACTTGTACAAGAAGAAACTAAAGTTGACATTACTAAATGGGATGAAAAGTAATTGAAATTTTTTACAATTATATATATATATACACGGAACGACCAAAGTGAGAGGCGTGTTTATTGTGAGAATGAAGGGAGCAAATATAAATCGTTGAATCTTACATAAATGGTAAAATTAAAACATAAAATCATATGATAATTTTAAAAGATCACATGATCATTAATGATCATTAATAACTTTAAATCCTATAATCCATATATGATTATATGATCCAAATTTATCTCTCTCATTTTCATAATAAATCAGTTCTCACTGGACTCATACCTATAAAAATATATGTACACTTGCCTTCTTTAGAAAACTAACTAATTTACAATATTCTCACATGATATGGATCAACTAGTAAGTATTTCAAACCAAATGGAAAAGGTATGCTCTTGTTCATTTCTATTGGAATTATACCTATGACAATGAAGATTAAATCGACCTCTCTAAAGCTCTAATGAAGAATTTGTCAACAAATTGACCATTTCTCATTCTCACAAGAATTAGTACATTTTAAAGGGAGAGCAGGCCTTGTTTCATATGGTAGGTAGAATAAGATTTATAAACGGGAAATCAGTAACGTTTGAGTAGCCTCTAATAAATCATTAAAAAGCAATGAGAACAAGTGCATTGCAATTTTTCAACACAAAAGAAGGTGATTGCAAATTTGGCAGGGGCCCGAGGACCAAAAGTCTAAAAGTGGAGTGTTGATAGGTTACTATGGTGGCTTTTGTAACTAACAACGTAGTAATGAAAGGAAAATAGGAATAAAACTATATAACAGTTGTCCTCCACTTTGAAATGAAAGGAAATATCACACAACAAAATGAGAAATGTTATTTCAGTACTTAGAAATTGGGTGTCACTTAAGATTTCTATTTTTTTATTATTAAATATGATGAATTAATGATAAAAGGATAGATCACTATCATATTTAATTGTAATAAGATGAGTGCCTCTAAGAAATCAATTTTTTAAGTGTTAAAATAATGTGTTTGCAAACAAATTACGGGAGAGATTCTGTCACGTCTTGTCTTGCATTGCATGCATGTGGTGTGTGAGCCCTTTGACAGTGATGTGAAGTTTTTTCCCACTAATTCTTGTTTTCCTCATGAAACATTATTTGTACGTAGATTTTAAGCATCTTTTATATATTTAATATATGAATTAAAAAATTTTTAGATATGTTTTAAAATAACTAACAATATATGCGAAAATATTTCATTAGATTTATTACTTATATAATTAAAATATATAATTATTAACATAAATATTATATATATATATATATATATATATAGAGAGAGAGAGAGAGAGAGAGTACACCTTTGTTTTCTCTTTTCTTTCTTTAATCCTTTGGCATCTTTTTGTTCGAGCACTCTTGTTATATGCATGTGGTGAATGGCGTTTATGGAAGGCTACGAGAAGGGGAAAAGAAGAGGGCAAATTAGCAGTCAAAGGCTATGATTTCTGATGTTAACCCCCATTGTATGCCACTGCTTGTGGAATTGAATCCAAGACTTGCATATATAAACTTTTTCTCTTATTAAATTAACTAAGTGGAATGAATGAATTGCCAACTTGTCATGCACTTTTTTTGTTACTTTTCCCAGTAAAAATTACGGTGGTGAAGTGAAAAATAACAAACAGCAAGAATCAAATTAACTAGCATACAGTCCTCATATTTAAACTTAATAAGGAGTCAATCCTAAAAGTACAAGAGAAAAAAAAATAAGAACAGTCTTTTTTTTATTTGTTATTTTCACTCCCTCAAGTTTAAAATTATTTTATTATAGAAAAGATTATTTGTATAGACATTCAAACACAAACATAATTAAACTAGTTAGCCATTGATTTCCACTATCTAAGGGAGAAAGGAAAGAATAATGAATGGTGATTTTAGAATGTTTGTGAAGACTGTATTAAAAGTTGCTTGTGTTGTGTGAAAGTCATTATGTTGGATTGTACATACGCAACATTCAAGGTCAGAAGTAAGCTATTTAGGCACCGACTTGTTTGTTTCACAGCTTTTATTTAGGAAACCTTATGTCGCCATCAATTAAAGTAAGATAAAATACACTTACATGTTTGAGATTTGTGAAAATATAAATTATATTCTTTTTAATTGTCTAACATATACTCACATCCTCTATATTTATCAAATTTTAAGTATTTATATTATATTCACACCCCTAATTAACATAACACTATTAGTAAACTTAACAAAATAATATTTTTATGATATTAATTGTTCCTAATTAATAAAATTATAAAAATACTTTTACTTACTCTGTGAAAGTCATTATATTGTGAACATTTTTATAATTTTATTAATTAGGAACAAATAATATTATAAAAATGTCATTATGTTAAGTTTATTAATGCTCTATTAGTGAGGGATGTAATTGTAATATAAATACTTAAAATTTAACAAGTAGAAAGAGTGTGAGTGTAGGTTGACAACTAGAAGGATGGAATTGCATTTTTAAATATCAGGGAAGGTTAATGTAATTTATCCATTAAAGTAAGTGATCAAACCAAAGGGAAAGTTTGGGGAAATTGCTTTTGTCCTTGGTGCTCTATACGTACGGAAATCTCATGGATAGTGTTTGGCTTGCAGAATATATTTACAAATTTTTAGAATGTTTAAAAATACAAAACCATGAATTTGTTATCTTAGTATCTCGATAATGCAATATTTCTATTATTTGACAAATAGACTTTAGTGGAAGAGTATATTATAGGTATTCAGAAATGTAAAATACAAAAAGATGTGATTAATTAATATTAAGAAAGAAAAATATGATCTTCCATCTTCTACTCCATTATCTTTGTGAAAAATGTTAATATAAATTCAAGTGTATGATAAATTCTACACTTGATATAATTCAGTATTTTTATAATATCTAAATATTTATAACTTTAAATTATGTTCTGAAATCAATCGTAGAATTCATGGGTTGAGACATATTTTTAACTTAAAACTATACTATTATTACTCTATTGATGTTGAGACAAAGCTTCATGTCCTGAATAGAGTGAGAGAGTGAGCAATTCATGTTGTCTGAAAGCTTTGGGAAGCATCTATTGAAGAGTGGAGTGAGTGATAATAATGAAGATGGTGGCTAGTGGGTCCTCCCACAATACCAGTACTGTCAGTGGAAGCAAGTTAAGCACTAGAAATGGAAGCTGCATTGTCAAGCAAAGCAAAGACCCTCTATCCCCCACCCACTCAACACCAAAAGAAATCAAAAAGTAGCATCCAAAACAAAAACATTACATCATCATCCCTCTTCTCTGTTCATTTTCATGCCTCATCCTACAATATTTTCACCTACTACCATAAAGCTTTAAAAACCACCTCTCCATATTTTTCCATAAAGCAAGCCACTTCATTGGACCATAAGTTTCCTCCTTCTATCTCCATGCTTGTGCCTGAATTCATGGATTGATCTGACAAACACCTTCTACCAGCAAGATCATACAGCATACATATAGAACAAGGTTATCCAACCCTTTATCATCACTCATTCTACTAGGTGAGAAATCTCTCTTCATGTTTTGTTCTGACTTTTAAGCCTTTACATGCTTCCTCTATCTATAATTGTTTTGTATTTTAATCATGTATGTATCCATAAGGGAATAGGAATTGGATAAACTTCTCCAGTGAGTGATCACTGATAATAAACTAAACATTTATGTATAATACTAACTCTGATTCTGTTCTATTTCCTAATTATCAAGACCTTCTGGCTGGTTAGAAAACAAAATTTCAAGCCATAACAAAGGCTAGAATGGATTCATTCAATCAGGGTCATCAGAATACCAGCTTCAGGTACAATCCAAATTTGAACACAAGAAGCCATGCAGACGATGATGATGCTGAGTTCTCAGGGATTCTTGACATCTTTGTTCACCATGCTAGAAACATTCATAACATATGCATCTATGATAACCAGGATGTGTATGCTAAGTTCTCCCTCACTTACAACCCAGATGAGACCCTCTCCACCAGGATCATCAATGGTGGTGGCAAGAACCCAACATTCAATGAGAATTTGAGGATGAAGATTTCCCAGGTGGATGCTGTCCTGAAATGTGAGATTTGGATGTTTAGTAGGGCAAGGAATCACATGGAAGACCAGCTTTTGGGGTTCTCTTTGGTACCAATATCACACGTTGTTGGCAAAGGGAAAGTGACTGAAGACTATAGCCTTTCCTCCACTGATCTTTTCCAGTCTCCTGCTGGAACTGTCCAATTAACACTGTCTTTGGACACATCTTTGGAAACCAATTCCACTGTGGATTTGGTATCTGAATCAGCAAACAACTCATCCATATCTTCAGAAGTTGTTTTGCTTGACAGAAAAGTCTCAGAAGTTATGTTGGACCCAGTTGAGTATTCTAGAATTGAGTTTCCTGACATCAGTGCGGTTAAGGAGAATCAACAAATGGTTTCTGAGTACTTCAATTTGGCTAGTTCTTCAGCTTCAAGGTCCAATTCAGGAGGGCTATTACCATTTCTTCACCTTGGCGCATCTCCTCAACTTGATGACTATGAAATGACCATGAGTACATCACCAGATGAGAATCATGCTGAGTCCATTTCACCAAATGAGAGCATTCAGAATTCTGGTTTCCTGAGCTCTACTACCACAAGCCTCAGTGATGATAGGAACTCAGCAGATTCAATTCAGAAAAAGAATCACTTGGGGGTGACTCATCATGTTCTGTTGATGTGTCAATCACTGTTGAAGGGAATCAGAACTGTGGTGCTTGTTGTCCAGATACCCCAACTTCCAAGAAAGAAAATGAGGCCAGAGATGAGAAAGAGGCAAACTTCACAAGCAAAGAAAAAGAGAGCAAGAATGAGAGGAACATGGAAGGTGCAAAATTTGGTCAAGTCTTTTCAGCTCCACTAGGGAACATCAATCTCGAGGCTGAGCAAGCTGCTATGCAACAGCAAATAGTAGACATGTACATGAGAAGCATGCAACAGTTCACTGAGTCCTTAGCAAAAATGAAGCTCCCTATGGACCTTGACAAACCTGAAAGGAAAGATTGCAGTGAAGTGATTCAAAATCATGACAACAACAACAACAAATTGGATATTGATAAGAAGAAAAAGGATGGATCACGTGTGTTTTATGGTAGCAGGGCATTCTTCTAATCACCTCTTGAATTTGATGCTGAAATCATGAAAAATGTTGTGTTATATAGCAAGACATGAGAGTTTTATTTAGTTTATTGTAACATCATCAGGTACCTCAATTTCCTCAGTGATATTTATGGCAGATTTTGGTTAATCCTGGTTTGTTTGACCTCCCTTTTTGTTGATGACAATGATTCTTTTTGTTTTGGATGTTCCTTTATTGTTTAACTTGATGACTGTTGTGTACCCAAAAAACAAGCCTTCATGAGTATGTCTATGGTTTTCTATAGTGCAATCACAGCAATGGTTTTGTCATTTTTACAATCCCATTGAAATCATTGAGCTTTTGTAGACATGTTTATGTACTTGAAAAAGAAGCAACTCTTGCCACTGTGAACTCTAAAAGAGGATTAGATTTTCACATAGACTAAATATTGTTTTTACCATTTATTGAAATGAATTGTTTTATTAATCTAAACCATCATCATTCAAAATTTATTAGACCCTAGCTAATTTTAGATCACGTGTAATTTTACATATAAAGTTTATCTATGAAAATTTACACCTCATTATTACCCTATATTAAAGTCCCAGATATTAAGTATATGGTCTAGATAGGTTTATAAGAACTTGAACAATCTCCCCTTAAATAAACTTTTGAAGTTGAGTTAGGACCACTAAATTCTTAAGATGGTTTCAGAGCACTCACATCTTTCACTCTCTCTTTTGTTTTGAGGTTAATATATATATATATATATAACTATCCTCAAGTCATATTTATTGGAGCAAAACTCTTCCCTGAATTTTGAAACTTTTACTGCTTGTGCATCTGATAGCATAGGTATGGATTTGATTCTTCATTTGATAATTATTTGTATCTCTTTTAAGAGCAAATTAACCTATATGTGGCATGCTTTTCTTCCAAGAAAAAAGTCCCGTGACATGATCAAAGGCTGAGAGAAATGAGAGTATGGTGGGGCAGATATGCATCAATTTTGTCAACACAATGTGGAGCACATTCTGAAAAGAGTGAAAGAAATGCTCTTAATCCAAGGGGGACAATGGAATCCAACATGAGGAATCCAAAATCCACGTCCATATTGGTCTAGCTAGTTATCTAATAGCTGTTTACACAATCAAAACCCCGTCACAATTTTCAACATGACTCCAATCTAAATTTAGAACAAAATAATTAGTGTGATTTAGGTGAGTAAAAAAAAGTTTAATTAAACTGAATTTTCAATTGGATTTCTATACTAAAAGTAAATATTTAATTAGATCCCTAATCTCATTATCTGTTATAAAAACGTTAAAGTTAACAAAATATTCTTAAAATATTTTTTTCTAAAACTTTACATTAAAAAAAAAAAGAAAAACCCACTCCCTTCCCTTTTCCCTTCCGTTTCCCTTCCCCACCACCACCATCAACCCCAATGTCATCATTATCCAAAACCAAGCTAGTGCCACCACATCATGTCTCTAGCCTATACTATCTTCCAGATCATGTCATCTTGCATGAATTTGTTCAGTTCTCTCACATAGCACACACACACAGGCATTCACCTGTTCACAGATAACACAACAGAAAAGAGAAGAATAAAAATGCATAGCAACCCAAACTAGTGTCACCCACTGTCCCTGAAACCTCAAAATAACAGTAATCCATCGACACCATTCTTCACAGCCCAACAACCCCAACTCCATAACCAATCACCACCACCATCTATAAACACCACCTGACCCACACAATAGACCCAATATGCAACCCCACAACCATCCTCACCATACTCACCATCTGTAAAACAGAAAGATTCCAATAACCTGAACCCAACCACCACAAAGCCATACCAGAGCAGGCTCTTCCTCTGCCGTGAGAAGCCCCACCATTCGGCCGTAGCCACTACAAGAACCATCCACCGCCGCCTAGGCTTGTGGCCTCATTGGTCTCTCAGTCACATGCTTCATGGCCCACGGCCCGCAGTTGACACAGCACCGTCGTCGCCTTAGCTTGGTGCCGGCATGTCTTCGCATAGCAGCAGCAGTGGAGCCCACCAGTGCCACCAGACCAGGTTGCCAGCGGCCATGTGCCCGAACAACACCTTCGCCAGAACCAGTCACACTTCCTCCTAGGATCAGCGAAGTCGGGGAATCCGTTCGAGGAGCAGCCAAACAGCGCCACTGCGAGCTCCTTTCTCTCCCTGTTGCATCCTGTTCCGCCGACAGCTCACCTTTATCAGCCCTTGCCTCTTCTCTATTTGTGTTGCTATTAGGTTTAAGGGATGTTTCATCTCAAATAGATGGAGTAATGTGGTGGCACTGTCTTAGTTTTGGATGATGATGATGTTTGGGTTGATGGTGGTGGTGGGGAAGGGAAAGGGAAAGGGAGGAAAAGGAAAGTGGTGGGTTTTTTTTTTAATGTAAAATTATAGAAAAGGAATATTTTAGGAATATTTGTTAATTTTAATGTTTTTGTAATAGATGATGGGGTTGAACTAATTAAACATTTATTTTTAATATAAAGATCTAATTAAAAATTTTTAAAATGTAGGATCTAATTGAAAATTCAATTAAACTATAAGACTTAAATTAATTAAACCTAAAAAAACTCAAAATTAATATAATCACACAATCAATTAAACACATAATTTGTTTTCAGCTAAAGCAATTTGGCACATGATTTGTTTTGAGATCATGGTTTTATGTGAAGTTGACTTCTCTACAAATGTTTTATTCATGTTTATATGCAGTGCAGGGGTGTAACTACATAGAAGAGAAGGGGTGCCATTGCACACCTAAGCCTTTTAAATTTCTTAAAAAAAAGTATGGAATAATTATAAGTTTTTTTTATTTCATACAATATAATTTCACATATTCTATCAGAAATTGGATAGTTACATTTTCCTCTAGTTGAACAGTACGTCATCGCCATTTCAAACTTTTGTTTTTTCTTAGGTCGAAATTGCAAGATGTTTGTTCACTTGATTGGGCCCCCGTGTACGTATGCTAATGGCTAAAGGACACGTCCCATTTTTGTCAGCACAAGATATGGCCCATAACTTTACCTAGTTTATTGATGTTGACTATGAATTTGTTGCTTTATTATGACACTTTCGTTTGTTAACTAGTTACGCTTTTTCCTTGCTATGTAGTAAACCGATCATGATTGTTATCAACGGGAAGACTATGTCGGGTATTTGACAAGTGAAGCCCTGTTTGCCCAACAATTAAACGAGACTAAACTCTTTTCCGCTGACATTAATCGAGATTAAATATTTTTCAATAATTTTTTTTTTGAAAATATATAAAAGTTATCCATATCCATTTTAATTTAAAAATTTATTTTTATCCAAAAATTAAAATACATTTTAAAATAAAGAATAAAGAATCTTTTAGCCTTAACATTTTCAATTTAATATCAATTTGATAATAATAAAAAAAATATTAATATCAATTTAGTCATAATATTTTTAAGTATGACATCAATATATAGTCATTTGTTATATTTCCATATCCATACCAAGTCTTGAGTAAGTTTATAGAGAAATACTAGATCATTGAGAATAAGAAAAAGCTCCTCTTAATCTACTTATTAATTAATATATATGCTCTATTCATTATTGTCTCTACTTCTTTATATTTTTAATATAATAGTTTTGTCAATCAATAAATAGAGTAGGCAAATATTTTGTCTTGTTCTAAGAGGATCTAAAATTTTTCATGTTTATATAAACTTTCGTAACACTCTGTTACACATGTAATCAGGTTCAAGAAATTCAGTATCAAACTCTCTAACTTTCTCTATGCATTCTCTCTCTATTCTTCACTACTCTTCTCCTTGTTGATACTTCAACATGGTTTCAAGCGAATATTGAGAAATATATCATCACCGCTAGCTGGATCTATTCAAGCGAATGTAGCGTTGCAATATGAACTGCTACTCAATTCAATGCCGAGTATGTTTCCGATCAAGCCACTCTGCAATGAACTGCTACTACCGTTACGATCAGAATTTTCAGCCCAACCCCTCACCTCCGGTGTCACCGTATCATAATCCTCATGCCGAACCTCCCTTTCAACCCCCTTCCACTGAACACACTGACAAAATTATAATATTTTGACCAATGGGTGAAAGATGGCTTGAAAATTAAGGAAGCAAAGATGGTGAAATTTGAAAGAGGAAAAAAAAAAAGATTGGATTTAGCTCTTTTAAAATGAGGAGGTTTATAAAATATAAGTAAAGAGGTAGTCACTTTTAGATCATTTAGTGGGATCCACACATAAAACACACATAATAAAAGTTATTAACCCTCATTTGTACACTCTATCAACTTTTTCACTAAGCCAAATCCAAAAAAAAAAAAAAATTAGACCATATTTTTTATTATAATTTGAGATGAGTGAGGATTTCAAAAAAGAAAGTAAAATGGGTTAAAAAATTCCTGGACTTATATTAATAGACTTTTTTTTCTCTTTCATAAAATATGACATATTAGCTTTCTAATAGTTACAATAATAATATACAATTATACCTTTTCAGGTACAACACCCCCCCAAAAAAAATACACACACTCATACACATAGATATATATATATATATATATATATATATATATATATATATATATATATATATATATATATATATATATATATATATATATATATATATATATATATATAGGAAAAAAAAATCTTGGGTGGGGGAGCTGCCCCTCTTCCTTCAATTTACCTTATGTCTTTTGCTATTGATTTTGACAATATATATATACACAAATATTTTTGTTTTGTCATAAATTATAATTATAAGTTTATCACCACATGATACAAAAGGTTTTTATTCAATCAATATGTTAAATATCATCAAAATGTTATAATTTTGTTAATAATAATTATATAAATGTCACATGTTACTTAAATTAATGAATGAATATCAATATAGGAGGTTAATATAATTTTAGCAAAATTAAAAGATACTAATTTTACAAAATAGATGAATGTTGAGTATAATTTCATTGATCCTTAAGAAAGATCAGGATAATTTCCTCTAAATATTTTATTTGACCATTGATGAATAGTCATAATAATTGATCAGAAAAGGATTCTCACCTCATTTAGTCAGTTCAATTCCTAACATTAATTTTGTAACAGAAGGCAACCTTTGGTCACACCAAAGACAGAAAGTTAATAATTCAATTGGAATGGTGTGACTATGCATGCATGCATTTAAAATTATAGTATTAAGAATTCATATGAAAAAAACAAATACAATAATGCTCTCAACAACTGATAATAATAATAATAACAACAATAATAATTGATAAATAAAAATAATATATTTCTAGCTTTGGATAAGAAGCAGTACAGGCATTAGATTAATCCAACGGTCGTTAATAACCTTGGAGAATTGCAAAAGTCAACATAAGCAGCAATTTTGAAACAAATAACATAATGCACAACCAGTTGTTTCATCGTTTGTTAACCATGTACTTAAAAAACAAACTGCACAGTGTATAAGATTTTCGTATTCAATTTTGAGTCACTGCTCAATGTAAACGAAAATTCGCTATTAGTGAATCATGTGCTGTCATTAGTCAAAATATATACTTAAAATGTTGTACCAAAAGACCAATGCTTGATTACTTTTAGACGATGATTGACACATTATCTAACAAAATTGTACATAGATAATCTATCTTGTTTATATATATATATATATATATATATATATATATATATATATATATATATATATATATATATATATAATATATTCATTTAATGATTAATATTATTATTGCTAATTTAAATTAATTTATTAATATAATAATAATATATGACAATAATTAATGTTAATAATAATTATTATTAATTTTTATTAATAATTTTAAATAATACAACAACTAATAATTATAATAAAATTTAGGATTTTCACTTGGGTGGTAATGTAGATAGACACTCCCATGAAAGTAATGTAAATTATCTTGGTAAAATGAATTGCCAATAATGAGGTTTAACCAAACAAGACAATATATTATGAGCTCAGGTAACTTAAAGTCACATTATTAGATTATCTCATATCAAATGCCCTCTTATTAGTTTGACATTTATTCTTCACAAGTAAGGTTTTGGCTTCAAGTATAATGAATAGAAAAGATTGGCTTTTGAAGAGATGCATATAGTAACCTTGCATTATCCTTCAAACGGGTAAAATAAATATCAAGTTTAAAAAAATAAGAAAGAAATTTTAAGTATCATTGCAAATTTTAATACTTATTCTTGCAATGTATAATAAAAATTGCAAATTTTTTAAAAGATTAATGCACCAACAAATTAACCCCTGAAAAATTAACATGCTTACAAATTAGTCCCTAAAATATATTTTGTTTACACTAGGAAAGCAATCTTTAGTAACAATAGAAATTATCATTGTGGAACTACAATCTAGTAAAACATCTTTTAGGAAGTAATTTGTCGGCAAATTGATCTTTTAAGAATCAAAATGGGGGTTTGCCCAAAATGAAATGAAAAGTTTTGTTGAGAAATAAAGAAAAGTAGCTTTAAGAGTGATGATTGATTTCTTATATGGCAGAATATAAAGTTTCCCTATAGACCTATTTAATTCATAATTTTATCAACACATATTTATCCTTTCATGTAATTTAGCTATAAAAAAATGTTTCTCTTCATTTTTCTTAATCCAAATAGACTTATAAGTGATTTTAATACTTTAAATAAAACACTTCTCAGATTGCCTATCTAAATATAAAATAAATATTTCTAAAAAAATTAAGCTCTACTAAAAGAGTTAAGTAAGGGAAAAAAACACACACATATACACACATTTTTTAAAGGTCAATATACAAACGCACCTTCTATTAACACAATAAAATTGAAAAACAAAAGAAACGGCTTTTGTTATTCTTTAATTTCATATATTGACTTGAGCATCTAAGTTGACTAACCGCATAGAGGATTGAACTAATCTGCAAGGAATAAATATTTATAAGAAAACATTAATAACATTTTCCCAATTCATTGCATTAAACCAATAATATAATGTCAAAATGAGTAATAGATCATAACTCACCATTAATATATATTTAGAAAACAAATAAAAAATATAAGGGCAATTTTTAATTCCAATAGATTGAGACAACATTTCCAACTTTTGAGACTAGTATAAATCCACCCTTGATGAATCGAGAATCCTCACTATACTACTCTCTTTGTCTTGTATCCTTTAACAATGGCCAATAATGATGATATCAAACCCTTTATCTCCCAAGTCTTTCAGATCTCTGATTCCGAATCCTCAGAGCACCATAGCCCAGGGAGCTTCGCTACTCTCCCTAGCAGCGGCTCTGGGAATTCAGCTATTGGAAGTCCAGGTACGGCGAGGGTGGGGTACATCTCACCAACCCCCACAACTAACAGGAAAAACAAAAGACAATCCTCTGAGGTCGAAGGGTACATGCTTGTCTCTCGTAACCCTAGCAACAACTACAATGCCCAACATAGTGATATGGTCACAACCCCAACACCAAAAAGGCCACGTGGTAGGCCACCTGGCTCCAAGAACAAGCCTAAGCCACCAATTGTCATCAGGCAACAAAATGAACCAGCCATGAACCCTATCCTCTTTGACATAATCCCCGGCACCGACGTTGTTGAGACCCTCATCAACTTTGCTCGTAGTCGGAATGCATGGATCTCTATCCTAAGCGCGGTAGGTCCTGTCTCCGACGTTGTCATCAGCAGACCTGGGTCAAATGACCCAGGTCTCCCCATCCAGGGGCCTGTCCACATGCTGGCCCTTACCGGCACCTACTTTGGTGGCCATTTTGTGCCACCAATCCCTCTTCCTCCTCCTCCTCCTTTAGCTTCAAACCTTCCCCCAAGCCCAACTTGGCCTTCATGTTCCTCTTTCTCAGCTCTTCTTTCAGGAGCTAATGGCCAAGTCTTTGGTGGGGTTGTTGGAGGGAAAATCCTTGCAGCAGGTGCTGTAAAGGTGATGGCTTCTTTGATTAGGAATCCCGAGATTCATAAGTCACACCTCATCAATGACAATGGTGGAGGAGACAATAACGGCGATGAAGGAGGGGATGGCGGTGGTAACGATGCCCGATTTTCTAGTGCTGCAATCACTAATAGTGCTAAAGTTATTACTGCATCTGGCAGCGGCGGCGGCGGCAATGGTTCTAGCGATGCCGCTATCCGCAACAACAAATGCAACTCTGGTGGTGTGAACTGTAATGTCCTTCCTTACATATCTGCTGCTTATGGTGTAGTTGGTTCAACCCCACTCATCAATTGCCAGCTTTTCCCTGTTAGTGCTGGTATTGGTGGCGTTCCTGGAGCTAATGTCTGCAATGTGAGTGTGATGCAGTGGAGCCGCACCATATCGCGTTGATAATTACTGTGAACAAGGGTCTCCAAGAATTTCTAGCATCACCACCAATCATTTGTGATTTTTAGAGTCTTCAATTTATGCTATCTTATCATCGAGTCAGATTGTTACAATGCTTAGTGAGCACTGAGCTGAATAAATTAGTGTGCTCTTAATTCTAGTTGGTCGAGTCTATTTTCTTCTATGTTTTTTTGAGTCTAGTGTCATGCTTTCATCTTGTTATGTTTTTGTTGTGTGATGATGATCTGGTTTGTCATTGTAACAACAAGATCTATATTTTTAATCGGATTTTGTCTTCTTCTTTTTTCTATATATGTTGTGTGTATTCTTGTTTTACTAAACAGAGGGGCGCTTATGAATTTTTGTCGATTGAATTGTGTTTATGCAATTATCAACCCCAATGTGCGTGAGTGTCGTTCTAGAATTCCATTCTTGTTCATATTTAGGATAATGATGTGTGACTCGAAAAGATTTTATAGGAACAAATGTGCGAATGATTTCCACTGTTGATGTGTTTTTATCCTCTATTTTTTATTTTTCCCCTGCTGAAACACTAACGACTGCTGGATTTCTTTTCGTATGTTTATTTTTTTTCATGTAGCACCGTTCTTTCGTTTAATCTTTTATGCTTCCTCTCGGGAATAAGCAGTAGGAACAAATAAAATACAAAGAAAGAAACAGAAAATAAATAAAATCGGTAACTATACCAAATCTAGTACACTATTCGTTTATAAATAATTGTTCAGTTTTACATGTCCACAAGAATTAAGAGAAAGATTAATAATATTTCAATGTTAACAAAAGTTATATATTTTATAATACTACTTTTGATACTAGTTATAATCTCTCTTCTCTCATTCTCTCTCTTCCACTAAGGTCTCTTTCCTCCCACTAAGAGTGTATTTAATAGCAAAGAGAAAATTAATTAATAAGGGGTATAATTGAATGAAACTAATAAAGATAGCCTAAATTTTCTAAATGGATAATTATTTATGAAATTTTTTTCATATTAGATAGTTATTTGTGGATGGATAGAGTACTCTATCAATTGAGTTATGTTATTTGGACATATAATATATAGGACACTATTTGACTTACATTTCATTTGGATGGAATGTGACCTCATTCAAGTAGAATCACATCTTATCTAATGATGGATATGAAATGTGAGTTGGTACAATATCCCATACCTTGTGAGTACAAATAATATTTTTCCTATTAATTAGGGTGCATTTGGTATGTCATATTAGGCATGATAGTATAAGCTTATATTATACATTATATACTTATACGTTATTTGGTGCAGACAACGTATTATATAAGTTTATACATCATAACCTCTTATATGTTAAAATGATGTATAACTTAATATAGCATTAGGAGACCATATTAGGCTTATTAACTTTTAACGTATAAGGTTACTTTTATAAATAATAATAAATAAAAATTTATAAATAAAATTATTTCATAATAAATAAATATTATTAACAAATAATATATGATATCAATCTAGCTATATACAATAAAAATAAAAAATTAATTATAATTAATAAATATTAAATAAAATAAAATATTAAATAGAAATAAATATTTAAAATAAATAATAAATAATATGTAATATATAAAATTAAGGATCAATAATAAAAATATTTTGAGTTAGTATTTATTTTAAAATTTAAACTTAAATAATTATAATTAAAAATATATAAAATATTTATTTGATATTTATATAATTTGTTGAAATAATACATAATTATAAAATAGTGAAATAAATAATAATATTTAAAAATTATATTTAAATCATTAATAAAAAATTTTATTTTATTTAATATTTAATTAAATATTAGAATTATTTATAAATAAATAATATTATTATAAAATATAAAATATAATATCTTATATAGTATTACACCAAATAATATATAGTATTAAAACCTTATCAGACTTATACTATCAAGTCTTATCCTATAGCCAAATTATGCCCTAGAGTAGCTTTCATCATTTTTATTGATTCCTCCTTTTTAATCCTACCAATATTTTTCTCCATATTTCAGTTATAACCTATTTTTCTCAATATCTTTTATGTTAAATGCTTAACTAACTAGTGAAATGTCATGTTAACTAATTACACATGACAATCAATAATCTTATGTGGTGTCTAACAATTTATATCAAAACACTTACTCAATAACCCATGCATTGGACCAACTCAATAATTTATCTTACTTGATATAATAATTCATTTTATAATAAATTCTGACATATTGAATCATCATATATCACGTCTACAATGTTGGATTGGATAATGTTGTCTTTTGTTAATCAATTCAACATAACAAAGATGAATTAACAACATAAACTAAATAATTTTAAAAATATTTGAACCAAATAAAACTCATACTAGAATCAAAATTTTTTATTTTTTATAGACCAAAAACATATTTTAATAATAATATTATTATTATTATAAAATGATCATTAATATTCATATTACTAATAATAAAAAATAATTATAAATAATAATTATGATTAATTAATATTTATTTTATAATTATTCATAATTTTTATTGATTAATTAATATTATTGTAATAATTATGGTCAACTGTTGACTAATAATAACTCGTATTAATTGTTTATTAATTTTTTTGGTAGTGTTATTAATTATGGACTGATAATTATAATTAATTTTATTATTAAATATAATTAATATTGGTTTTATTAGTAGTAATAATAGTAATAGTTGTTGTTGTTGTTATTATAATATTATTAAAAATATATATCTTTATAATATATCAAATTGAATAATGTGAATTATCGGTTAATATATATATATATATATATATATATATATATACAAAGACTATAATATTAATATTATTACCAACCATTAAAAAAGAAACATATATCTTCTTCAGAATTGTCATTAACTTTTTTTTTATATAAGAATTATCAGTAATTTTATTAGACAATGTATCAATCGTCGGTGTTTGTTCAAATTCCAACTTCAATCCAAATGGGGAAACTGGGAAAGAGTGCATAACTGCATATCAAAGACTACATATTACATTAAGCCTGTCAAAGAAATATAATCAAACAATTCAATTTTATTAATAATTTAAAAGTAATTAGACTAAATACCTAAATATGTCACTTAGGTTTGTATTGGGCAAGTTAGTTCAGGTTTTGAAATTCCAAATTGATCACATTTTAAAATGACAAATTGGTCCCTTTGTAATTTTGGAATGTACAAGGGGACTAATTTGTCCCATTTTTAATTGTACAAAGGGACAAATTTGGGATTTTCAAAACCTAAGGGTAACTTGTCCCCAATACAAACCTAATTTGTTTGGGTATTTAGTCAAGTAATTATATGCACATTTTTGGTGAAAGATAACAGTAGTTATATTACGCGTTATACATATATTTTTATTCTTGGATAAATAAATTGAATAATTCTATTGAGTATATATTGGTCAATATTTCAACTTCATTGATAACAAAAACTTACTCACCCAGGATCTCTCACGCACAACACTCAAGGAGTTGGGAAGATGAATGAATACTTCACAAACTCACTGTAATTCATATTACAAATCCATACATTCATACATGTTACAAATGGTAGATAAAGTAGCATTTATATAGGCAAAACTACTCTTAATCTTTAAGTAATATAGTAAAGTTCAACTGAAACTCTTCTATTAATTAGTCAAATATGACGACTGGATGAACATAAGTTCAACTTGAATTCTACTTTATCCAAGAATCTTCTAGAAGCTAGAAGTAAAGTTTAACTTGAATTCTTCAATCCTGATGATGATGAGGATAAGTTTAGTTTATCTCTTAATATTGTCTCCTTAAACCAAGCATATAGAACTTAGCATTCCAAGCATTTTCTTCATCATCATCAGGATTGAAGAATTTAAGTTAAACTTTACTTATAGCTTCTAGAAGATTCTTGAATACAATATAATTCAAGTTGAATTTGTATTCATCCAGTCATCATATTTGACTAGTCACCATAAGAGTTTTAGTTTAACTTTACTACTACTTTACTTAAGGATTAAGAGTAGTTTTGCCTATATAAAGGCTACTCTATCTACCATTTGTGACATGTATGAATATATGAATTTGTGATATGAATTGAAGTGAGTTTGTGAAGTATTCATTCCTCTTCCCTACTCCTTGAGTGTTATGTGTGAGAGATCCTGAGTAAGTTAAAATCCAGCGCCAATTTGTTTAAAGAGTTTGTGAGGAACAAAAGTGTTCTCATACAATTGTTTTTATATAGTCATTATGGCAAACAATTTCAATATTGTTTGGTCAGGTCCCAATTAGATGGGAAATTAGATTATAGTTATTGGGAGACATTGATGGCCACTCACTTAAGGACTTACAATATTTGGAGCCTTGTTGAACCAGGTTTACAAGAAGTTGATGAAGCTACCCAGAAGAAAGATCAATTAGCGTTGTCACAAATCCATTAAGGAGTATATTATTCAATATTTGGCAAGATTGCTAATGCTAAAACTGCCAAAGAAGCTTGGGATATATTGAAGTTGTCATACAAAGGTGTCGAAAGGCACAGAAATCAAAATTGCAGTCTTTACATAGAGAATATGAAAGGTATGAGATGTCTAGTTTAGAAACTGTTGAGCAATATTTTCTCGTGTTACTAACCTTGTTAATAAGATGAGAGTCTATGGAGAAAATATTCCAGATAGTATGGTGGTAGAAAAAATTCTACGCACCATGCCAATGAAGTTTGATCATGTGGTGACTACAATATTAGAGTCCCACAATACAGATAAAATGACAATTGTAGAGTTGCAAGGCGTATAGAAAGCCATGTTAGCAGAATTTTAGAGAAGACAGAAAAATACCAGAAGAAGAAACCCTTAAATCTAAACAATGATGTTGAATCAAGCTATGATGGAAAAGAAAAAGGTCATGGAGGAACTATAGTCAAGGAAGAGGCAACAATTTCAGACCACCTAACCAAGGAAGAGGTGGAAATTTTGTAGCTACTAGCCTAGGCAGAGGAAAGGAAATAACTATCAAGAGAGAACAAATTTCAATTGCTTCCACTACAAGAAGTTTGGTCACAAAGCTATAGATTGTAGATTCAGGTTTATGAATCAAAATAATTTCAACAATCAAGCCAATGTTGTTGAAAGTCAGCACCAAAATATTGGTGAGAATTCCAATAAGCAAAGTCTATTTCTAATAAGCAATGCTTTTTAAAAAGATGAAATACATGGTATTTAGATACTGGCTGTAGCAATCATATGTGTGGCAAAAATGAATTATTTTCTTCACTTGATGAGTCAGTTAAATCATCTATTGCATTTGGCAACAACACAAACATTCCTATTTTGGGAAAAGGTCAGATAGAAATCAAATTGAAAGATGGCTCTCACAACTTTATTTCTGATGTATTTTATGCTCCTGGACTTTATCATAATTTGTGAGTATAGGACATTGTCAGAAAAGGCTATAACATATAGATTTATCAAGGTTTCTGCATGATATTTGATAAGGATGAGAGGTTTATTGCAAAGGTGAGAATGACTTCAAACAGACTCTTTCCACTAAAAATACAACATGAAAAATTTTCATACTTGAGTTCAATGATACCTGATGACAATTGGCTATGGCATATGCGTTTTGGGCACTTTCACTTTTCTGGATTGAATTATCAAAGAAAGGCCTTGTTTCTGGTTTACCGATTGTTGAAATTTCTAATTGTGTTTGTGAAACTTGTCAATTGGGAAAAAAACATAGAGATTCTTTTCCTGTTGGAAAATCTTGGAGAGCAAAGAAGCTATTGGAAATCGTGCACTTAGATTTGTGCAGCGTTGATGTATCAACTCATGGTGGTAGTAAGTATTTTATCACTTGTATTGATGATTTTAGCAGGAAAACATGGGTGTATTTTCTAAAACAAAAATCAGAAGCTTGTGATGCCTTTAAGTCATTTAAGGCATTTGTAGAGAAACAAAATGGTTGCAAAATTAAAATTCTCAAAACAGAGGACAAGAGTATCTTGTTTGTACGGATTTCTTTGAGCAACATGGAATACAACATCAGCTGACAACTAGATATACTCCCCAGGAGAATGGAGTAGCTGAAAGAAAGAGCAGGACAATCATGGATATGGTCTATGCATACTAAGGTTCAAACAAATGCCTAAAGAATTTTGGGCAGAAGCAGTTGCTACAGCAATTTATCTTTTGCATAGGTGTCCTACTAGGAGTGTTCGTGATAAAACACCAGAAGAAGCATGGATGGAAGAAGACCATCAATATGCCTTATCAAAGTTTTTGGGTATATTGCTTATGCTCACGTACTAGATCAGCTAAGGAAGAAGCTAGACAACAAAGGTGAGAAATGTATTTTCATTGGTTATAGTATGAACTCAAAAGCATACAAGTTGTATAATCCAGAGATGAAGAAGGTGATAATCAGGAGAGATGTGATGTTTGATGAAAACGGAACATGGGACTAGTCAGCAAAATCTCAGAAGAGCCCGTAATAATTCCTAATAGTTATGTAGAAGCAAATGAACAACCAAAGCTATCAACTCAACCAGAAACATCCAATCGACCTCAAAGGAATCGACCAACTAGATTATGGGATTATGTTGTGGTTAACGATAATGACCCATCAGATGAAGAAATTATCAATTTTGCTTTATTTGCAAGTGGATCCAGGAAGTTTTGAAGAAGCCTCTAACGATAAGAATTGGAAGAAAGCCATGGATGAAGAACTTCATGCAATTGAGAAGAACGATACATGGGAGTTAACTGATTTGCCAATTGATAAGAAACCAATTGGAGTAAAGTGGGTGTACAAAACAAAGTACAAACCCAATGGTCAGATTGATCGCTATAAAGTTAGATTAGTTGCAAAAGGGTACAAGCAGAAGCCAAGCATTGATTATTTTGAGGTATTTGCTCCTCTTGCAAGATTAGATACGCTTTCGCTCAAAATAAGTGAAAAATATATCAAATGGATGTTAAGTATTTTAAATGACACTTTGAAGAAGAAGTCTATGTTGAAAGGTTATGTAGTTCCAAGAAGAAGATAAAGTTTATAGATTGAAGAAAGCTCTATATTTTAAGAACACCAAGAGCATAGTATAAGAAGATTGACTCATTTAGTTTTCAGAAACTTTTGAACATGCTTTATACATTAAATCAGTTAAGCATGAAGATATTCTTATTGTATGTCTTTATGTTGATGATTTGATTTTCACTAGCAATAATTTGAAGATGATAGTAGAATTCAGGGAGGCTATGGAGAAGCATTTTGAAATGACTAATTTGGGCTTGATGTCCTATTTTCTCGGCATCAAAGTCTTTTAGAATGATAATGAGATTTTTATTTCTTAAAAGAAATATGCTAATGATATTTTGAAGAAATTTCATATGGAAAATTCAAAGCTAGTTGCTATTCCAATTGAAGAAAAATTGAAGCTGATGAAAGAAGATAAAGGAAGAATTGTGTGTAATACCCTGTTTTAAATAAAAAGGTTAGGATTTTTTTCGAATAAGAAAGGGTGCTAGTTACCCTTACTGTTGTTGGGTCCTAATTTTGCAAGTCTAGACCCTACATGCCTTTGGAGGACTATATGATAGAACTATTTTCTAAGGACCAAAAGTCCCGGTAATTGTTCCCTAGAGAAAATAAGTTAAAGAGTGATTTTTAACAAATTTTACAAATCTTTGAACTTTTCTTTTTTAGCCCAAAAGTTTATAAAATCTTTGAGATTCCCAAATTTGAACTAAAACCCAAAAATTAGATTTTGATTTGTTGGGATTTTAATTTTTCTATTATTTTATTTGAATTCAAATGGGGGGTTCCTTATTTACATTTATGTTTTAAAGTTAATGGAAAGTAAAATAAATGATAAGTGAGTGGGATAGTACGTCCAATACATACCAGGTATTGGAGCATCTGAAGTTTCTGGAGACCGCCCAGCAGTCATGTGACTCCCAGGCGGTTAACAGAGAGTGAATTCGATGTTTGGAGCTTCTGGAGACGCTAGGTGGTTAACAAAGAGTAAGTCAGTGAGCCAAGGTGGTAAGGGACCGCCCAGGCGATCAACAGAGAACATAAAAACCCATTTCGGTCCAGACCATTCAGACACACCCTACCTCCCCAACCTTCTCTCAACTTCGAACAAACACCTCTTCCAAGCCATTTTCACTCATAAAACTCCATTTTCTTACAACTCTTTCAAGTTTGACTTAGAATCTTCAATCCTCCAAGCTTAAAAATATGTTATTTTGCTAGTTTTGCTTCATTTCCTTCAAGATTTCTTAGTTCAAGGGGGTCTCCATGCTTTCTAAAAAGAGAGGTTCTCTACCTTGTTAGAGATTGAATGAGTGTTTGGAAGTTTTAGAGGTTGATTTAGTGTTCTGTTGCTTCTATGATAGAGACAGTGTCATTCCTACCTCCCAAAATCCAGTTGGTCCGTTCCCACATCTTCCACCACTCCAGGTGAGTGGGTTCTAGCCTATGACCTCTATGTTGGTCATTATAATTACTTTCAACAAACCATAAAGAAGAACTATGATTTTATAGTTTATTTTGTAACAATTGAGATTTTTGTTGTCATGAAACTGATTTTCAAAATAGCATAAGAGGTGTTCTTGAAAAATACATGGGACTATATTTGTTGAAATGGTTTTATATAAAATTGTTGATAATTGCAACCTTGAGAGACATGGTTGTTAGCATGATTTTTATGTTGAACCAATTATGAACCTGGTGACTATTGGAAATGCTGTTAAGGTTTTAAAATCCCTAAGTCGATGAAAGCTTGATATTTGGAATGAATTAGAAACTTAGACATAAAAGAGTTTTAGCATGTGGGTCTGTGTATGACTTGAAACGGTTGACGGCTACATATTCTGTGGATTGAAATCATAGTGCCTTGAACGGGTGATTCCTTGGGCACGGTTTCACCACCACGGGTATGCTAAGGTCAAACTGTTAGGGTTACATAGATTCAGAGCTCTTAGAGTAATTAATGATTTTATGATTTCCAAAATTGTTTGTTCATGAGATTAAGCTTTGAACCCTAGGATAGAAAAGTTTATGAAATATTGTGAAAAGACTAGTTTAGAATAAGGAATTTCTAAAGGAATAGAGCTTAAGTTAACGGCTAAATTGTTAACCTTGGTACCAAGGCCCACGAGGGGCAATTTATCCAAAGAATAAATCAGTTCACAAGGACGCGGTTCACAAGGAACCATTAAGATCTTAGTTAGGGCTCTCATTCATGAGGAACTGAGCACCTATTTTTCAGTTACTAATAGTATGTTCCCTTCGTAGAATTCTTTGAGGATATTATGCTTTTATGGTTTTAGTAAACTTATGGTTTTATTGGTATTATGTGAAATAAATATAAATGTTTTGTGAATGCCTGCATTAACATATTTATATATTTTTCCTTCCTGTCCATGTATGGTTGTGGGTGAGGATCCACTCATTGAGATTTGGTTACAAAACTCACCCCTCTTATTTCTCATATTTTATAGAGAGTAACTTCAGATTTTCAGACTCCTCCCTCCTCTCAGCGGCAATAGAGTATTAGTTGGTAAGCTTCACATAGGTGAAGTCTTCTAAATATAATAAGATGCTCCAGTGTAGATGCAGGATCTCGGACTATAGTGCATGATATATGTTATGTATATGTGTTATGTTGGACCGTATTATATGATTTCGCTACTTATAAAGGTTTTGTATATGCTAGACTTTCTTTATACTTGTTGACCCCATGAATTTAGGCTCCAGAAAATAGAATGAGACTGCTGTTTGGAAAATTTTGACTATATGTTTTAAAGACAGGTGATTTGTATGTAGAAAAGGTTTTATGATTTAAACAGTTTTATAATTTACTATACATATAGAGAGATCCAGGTCACGAGACTTATGTGGGAATGAGATTACCCACGTCCGGTCACGTGCCTAGGACGGGTCGTCACATTGTGGATCCAACTTATTACAAGAGCCTGAATTAGGAGCTTGAGATATTTGACTGCAACGAGGCCAAATATTGTTTTTGGAGTTGGATAACTTAGTAGATTTTTGGAGGAAGCACGTGCCTGTCATCGCAAGTAGCAAAACGAATTCTTCGAAATATCAAAGGTATCCTTGAATGATGAAATATTTTATGAAAATAATAATGATGTGAAACTTGTTGGATATATAGACAGTGATTGGGTAAGTGATATAGAAACAAGAAAAAGTATTTCTGGTATGTATTTCATTTCAGTTCAAGTGTAATATCTTGGTTATCAAAGAAACAACCAATTGTTGCACTCTTTACAGAAGCGGAATATATAGCAGGAAGTTGTGCTACACAAGCGATTTGGCAAAGAAGAATCCTTGAAGTATTTAATCATAAACAAACTATTCTTACAACAATATTTTGTGAAAACAAGTCAACTATTACATTATGCAAAAATCCAGTATTTCATGAAAGATCAAAGCACATAGATATCGATTCCATAAAATTCAGGAATTAGTGAATGAGAAAGAAGTGGTGATTGATTATTGTTCCATCTTGAAGAACAGGTTCAGACATTTTTACCAAACCATTGAAGATGGAATCATTTAACAAATTGAAGAAAATGCTTGGAATGCTAAGTTCTACATGCTTGGTTTAAGGGAAGCAATGTTAAGAGATAAACCAAGCTTATCTACATCATTATCAGGATTGAAGAATTTAAGTTAAACTTTACTTCTAGCTTCTAGAAGATTCTTGGATAGAGTATAATTCAAGTTAAACTTGTATTCATCCAGTCGTCATATTTGACTAGTCAGAAGAATTTCAGTTAAACTTTATTACTACTTTACTTAAGGATTAAGAGTAGTTTTGCCTATATAAAGGCTACTCTATCTACTATTTGTAACATGTATGAATGTATGAATTTGTGATATGAATTGAAATGAGTTTGTGAAGTATTCATTCCTCTTCTCTACTCCTTGAGTGTTGTGTGTGAGAGAATCCTAGGGTGAGTAAGTTTTTGTTATCATTCATTGAGTATACATTTATGCCATTAGATAAATTGAATAACAATAATACTTAATGGTATGTTTATCAAAAACAAAATAATGAATAGTTAAATTTTGATGCTATTTTATATCATTATTTAATCAAAATATTTTATTTGGATAAATTTTTAAGTAGTGAGTGTAAAAATCAACTATCATGACTTATGTAATAATACATTATTAGATGATTATATAAATTTTTTTAGTTTATAGTAATTAAATCCAATACTTATGGTCCATTTGGTTTATATTTTGATAGAACTTTATTTGAAATAATTAATGTTGAAGGGATTGATTTTAAAAATTAATTTTGAAAGAATTAATTTATGTTTAAAAAATATGTTAAAAAATGAGTTTAAAAAAATTGATGTAAGATGAAAAAGTAAAAACTAAAATTTTTGCTTTCACTAGATTTAATTTTTATGAAAGTGAAATACTTTTTCCCAAAGCAAAATATCAAATCAAACACTTTTAATTTTTCTCTGGATTTTTTCCACGGCAACGGGCAAATAGTGCGGAGCCAAACAAGCAGTTAATCGTATGAAAAATTGTTGCGTGAGTTGTACGAAAAAAGTGGTTTTAAACCCTTTTTTTTTTAAAAAAAAAATCTTCCTTTTTTTCTAGTCTTTTCTCTAAGCTGTGAAATATCAAACGAATTTGACAAAACCAATGTGGACTAGTTAAAATTGAAGAAAGTAACGGGATTTCTGCACTTCTTAAGATGGTTGTTTCTATATTTAAAATGGGAGAAAACTGTAAATTCACACGCCGTTTAACGAAATTTTATGATTTGTTAGTTTATTTGTGCACATTCGTCAAATTTCTTTTGAGCCACCAAGCACTGCTAATTAAATAATTCTTTGAAGTTTTTTTTTTTTTTATCAAAATTCCAACCTAAGTAGGCTAACATCTATTGGCGGAAGTTACAGAAAAATGTTAAAGATAAACTCACCCATTCAATAAAATAATATATATATATATATATAGCTAAATTAAATATAAATTTAATTTTATAGATAATTTAATATATATTTTTTTTAAAAAAAATGGGGGTCCCTCTTCGGTGCTCTGCCTATGCTAACATCAGTGATGTCGGATATAGTTAAGACCTTTTTCTTTTGGTACATAAAAAAGGTATAAAATTTACCATAATTTTAAAATAATTTGATATTTCATCATCCCTTTTATTTGGATGTATAACGTAATTTTAAAAATATATATAAATTTTAAATATTAGATAATATATCTATTAATGTTCAATTTTTTTAAAATTTTAATAAATTTGATCATTAAGATAATATCACATAATTGAATGATTTGTTTGATAAAATATATTAATAATAAAAAGATATTCAATAGAGCAAGAATAACATACTTATTCCTAAAATAAATGGATTCCTATATATATATATTATTATATTATATATATATATATAGAGAGAGAGAGAGAGAGATAATAAAATAATACAATTTCATGTTAATTTCACCACTTAAAATGATGCAGTTTAATGAAAAAAGAGAATAAAGATTTACAGGATTATAATTTTAGTGAAGATAGAGACATAATAAAATTAAATAAATATTTAAAAAAGAGAATTTGATATATATGTTAATTTATAATCTATCTATAATACTAATATTTTATATTCTTATAAGGAAAATTTTTACATGTGTTACTTCAGAACGATTTAGGATCCAAAATTTTTATTTGAAACTTGAATTCTTAATCTATATTCATTACACTTTAATTGATAAATATCAATCACATCAATTATAATTAATCATTAATAATGAGATATCAATTATAAATCATAATCTCACTTCCACTTTACAACCTAATTTCAAAACCCATTATTAGATACTGCAATATTACTTTACAAAATTTTAGTTTTCATTTTCAGTTTTTAGATTTTGTGAAAGAAATATTAAAAATTCTAAAACTATAAATTTTAATTTTCAATTTTATTTATAATTTTTAATATTTCTTCACAAAATTCTAAAACGAAAATCAAATGGACCCTAATCCTTTGGACCCCTCATTCCTTCATGCATAGAGCTCATATAGTTTGGGTTTTGTCTCTGGCCATGAGTCACTTTATATACACATTGTTAGAATTGAATCTTCTATTAGATACTTAAGAAACTCAATTAACTATCACCTATGCTAGGTTTTACTGTTAATACCAATGTAAGTTAAGCATAACATACATCTTACCGTGTTGAGTATTTTTTTTTTTTTTACAAAAAACCATGGTTATTGAAAGTTTATATGCTATATTTTATATTTATAATTATAAGGATCATTTTACGTTTAACGAAACATACAGGGACCATTTTACAATATTTGAAAATCATAATTGACTAAATTAAATTTAAAATTGTAAAACCCTATAAAAGAACAAGATATACGTACTCGATCTGGAAGCCATGGATACGTTAATTAGGTTGCCATCTCGCGACACAAGTTCCATGTACCTAAATACTATCGGTTTGTATTCAAATTGTCAATGGGAATAAATAATGTAACTAATCTGTAAGACTGTAACTCCCCATTATTCAATTTTTGTTGACACATATACGAATATATACATTGAATTTGGAGTTTGTGAGCAAGGCACTTCGCATATGGAGGTGAACTTACCACCACTTTGTTAATTAAGTTTATCTGTCCTGCTTGGAATTCCATTGGTTGGGGGACAAATGCACAAACGACCAGTCAACCACAGCACAATCACATCATATAAGAAATGACATTTACTTTGAATTTTTTTTCCATAAATAAGTATCAATTTAAAAGTTAAGGTTATATTAATTAATTTCTTTTAACTGTATCTTCATTAATGGAGGGGAGTGAGAAATAGAGGAGAGAAAGTAATTAAAAAGAGTGGGAAAAATAGTGAAAATAATTCAGTAAAATATACTTAAATTATTCTAATATTAAAGCTATGTCAATAATTTTCTTAATCCATATATATATTTATAAGTGAATATTTATTTATGAACTGAGGGACAAACAGCTAACAAAAGAAATTATTATAAAATATTCCACAATTTATAACTCTTTTTTCATTAGGATCGAAGAATTAGATACTTGGAAATTATTTACAAAACACGTGTTCCACATTTTCAGTATATTTTATGGCGCCTAGCATTCTCATACTAATTATATTAAAGGTAGTGGAGAAGGATAAGGATGTGTTTGTTTTGAAATTTTTAAAAAATAATTATTAAATTAAAATTTTATATATAATTAAAAAATAGAAACCATTTTTTCAGAAACTATTTTTTAAAAATTTAAAATAAAAACTGGGCTAATTTTTTTAAATTTATTATTTTATAAAAGATTATTTAAATATACAAAAGGTGATTTGTTTAGATAAAAAACATAATTTTAACAGAAAAAAAACTCTTCCAAACTCACACAAAATTCGCAGCACTTCCAGCTAGTTTGCCCAAGAAATTATGAGCAACCATCAGTGACATATATCTTACCCCGGAATTCAGAAAGTTAAATGATTTATTCACATTATATATATAGCCAGCTTCAACAATAAGAGATCCTATAATACGCATAAGCTAACCAAAAGAAAAATAAAATGGCAAATTAAACCGACCACTTAGTAAAATTTACTATGTCTTTATTTTATTTGTAAAATTTGAATATATACGAAGTCTTTTAGTTTATAAAATTATTACACCAATTTTTTATCAGTATATAAAATTATTACACCATCTTTTTCTCTATCTTACAATAAACAATACATTTAGAGAAGTTTAACGTCACAACAAATAAGGATAATTCATAATAAATCACACCAGAACCTCAGAAAAGTCAAGTGTATTTCTCCAAAATAAAAAATATACGGGATAATGAAGCAAGATGGCAAGCAATTTGAACCAATTAAAGCGACTACTCCTCTTAAATTTGTTGATTGTTTATATATATTAATAGTTTTTTGTTTTGGTATACATGATGCCTTTTTAGTAAATTACAATTGTGATTTAATCAATTTCAAAAAATTTAAATTAAGTCCGCAGATCATCAGCAAGGGATTTAATTTTAAGAAAATTTGCAAATCAAAATTGCAACAAATTTTAGATCCAAACCTCTTGCCACCATATATATACATTCAGATATTATTAAAACCTGCAGATAGAAGTGCAGGTGCTATTATCTAAACGTGAATATATTATTATTATAGTAGATCCAAAGAACAGAAAGAAAGAAAGACATGGTGAGCAAGAATTACAAAATCTCAGATAAAAATTTCTAAGTCGCATACAAAAAAAGAAGTCTTCGAGACACAGATAGATGAACAATGGTCCTAACTACTAGAGCTTCTCTCTTACCCTACACTTTATTATTTTGAAAAAAAGAAAAGAAAAAGAGAATACGAGAAAAGAAAACAAAGGGAACAACATATAAGAGAAAGACACATGAAGTGAATAAAATGCAGAGAGAGAGAGAGAGAGAAGTTCACGCGGATTTTCCTGCGGGGGGCTTCTTTGTGGCTGCTGAGGATTGAGAAGGAGTGGTAGTGTCTTTGTTGGTAACGATCTTTTGCGTGCCTTGGGAAATGGTGGTGGTGGTGGTGGTGGTGGCGGTTGGCGGCCGCCTTGCTGAGTGGCGGCTAAGTCGAATGGCTTAGCGAGGTCGTCATCGCCGGCTATGAAATCCGGTGGAAGAGACTGAGAAGCTTGGCGCCGATGACGGGACATTGTTTTGTGTGTCAGTGTGTTGTTCGTCAGTTTGCGTGACTCAGAGAGAGAGAGAGAGAGAGAGAGAACAAATAACAATGTTGTGTGTCTGTGTTTGGATATGACTGAGGAGGAAGAATTGTGGGAGGATCGTCACCGTTATTATAATAAGGTACAATAATGCAAATTGTTCTCTACCCACGCGCTCTACATCTCGTAAACATTTCAAGCCACTTACTTTTTTCTTTTTTGGGGAGTGCTAGAAGTCAAGATCATTTGTAAAAATGTGTTTTGATAAAAATCCCCATTCGATAAGTTGGATAAATTAGTTTCTTTATAAATAAATTAGATAAATTGTTCCTTCTAAAAAAAAATTTAAAATAACACCTGCTAATTATAGAAATTGGATAAATTAATCCCCTATACAATGATTAATTTGGTATTTTTTTCATTTTTGATGAGCTAATTTGTTATTTTTTTTATTATAAATAACCAATTTATTTGATATTTTAAAATTATTGAGACTTATTTGGACTCCTTTTTAAAGAGACCAATTCATCCTATGTAAAATTTAGCAATGACTAATTTGAGGGATTTGTCATATGCTTTTTCTTTATTGAATAAAAAGTTTAGGTGGTTTGAGGAAAAAGTTTGTTCTAGTTGTTGAGAGTCATGGTATGTCTATAGATTTATTAAATATTTATAGAAGTACTTATATATTACTCATTAAATAATGAGTGGAAGGTCAACCATTAAATGTAATAAATCACAAAAACAAATATTTAAGATAAAAAAATCTTTGGATAATTTATTTTATGTCACCAACTTTTTTGAAGGACAAATGTAGGACGTATATTTTTGGACAATCAAATTAATGCTATATTCATATATTTTTATCTGTCTTTTTGAAAAATAATAAAAATTTGGTTTATTGAAAAGTCAGTATATCTTAGTATAATTATGTCAACATACATTAATTTTTTAATATATCAAATTTTTATTGTTTTTTAAGGAAATAGATAAAAGTGTATGGAAGGAGTAATTTGCAAGTGAGTAATGTTACATATTTAGAAAAATATATATAAAATTTTTGACAAAAATTATGGTGATTGTTGAATGAAATAAAGTAGTATGATCTATTAATTTATCTAAAAATTAATAATTATTTCACATAATTTTAAATATAAAATTCTGAATAAATTTCTTATTGTCTAATTTTTTTCTTTAACAAGTATTTCTTAACTCAATAGTTCTAAAATTTAAAAGGTCATGCATGCAACAATTGTTAAGCAAGCACCGCTTTGTGATATGCACTTTCGAATAAAGATACATACTTTAGTGATAACTACATTTTTAATATGGTATATAATCTTGTATATTTTTCACATTAAATTTTCATTTTAGATAAAAGAAATTCTTTAAAAATTCTTTTTTATCATTAAACATATACGATTTCAGTTACGTAATTTTCCGTATCTGGAAATTTATCCTTTTTAAAGTTATACATGTTCAAATATTCTTATAAATAATATGTGCATTTTAATATATATAGCTTGCGCAATTTTATACATATGGTGGTTTAAATTTATGTATGATAGAAAATGCCAGCTTTATCATAAAATCATCCATCTTAAAAATTTAAGCTAATAGATTATGGCATAATAATGATTTTATATATCTAATAAACTTAAAAAAATTTCTCAATAAGATGTGCTTAATTGAAGTGTACATAAATATATAGATAAAAATTATATTAATAAATTTTATATATAAAATAACATATAAAATTATCTATATAATTTTTATCATTCAATCAAATATAGGAAAATTGTTTTTTTATGGTGTATGAAGTAAATAATGCTTCAGATATTATATCAAGGGAAAAATTATGTCATTGTGGTCTATTGCCAAATATTGCCATTGGCAGAGTTTCATCTCCAAAAGTAGATTCTCCTTCTAATGCAACAGTTTAATGGAACGCTCCAAAACTTGTCAATGGTGAGTTTTCATTGGTCAAATTTTATATTAAACAATTATCTTTTTAGAAATTTTGATTGCTTTATTTTTAAAAAAATTAATATTTTATTAATGAAATCTTGCTATTGACTAAATTTCATTTGAAAAAAATTATATTTTATTAAATATAATTGATGGATAATAATAAGTTAATTTTTAAAAAATTATAATTTTTTTATGAAATCTTGCCATTAGCAGAATTTTATACCTCATATACATATAAATAACCAAATAAACTTATTTCATGATAAATTTTACCAATTAAAAAAAAAAAAAGACCCTCAAAAGGGATTAGGGAATAGGGATTGGTCTTCGAGAATGGTGGAGTCCAGTTGAGTGGTACAATTTGGTAGGTATCATTGTGAAATGTGACAGTTCCCAACCACTAGCTAAGTAGCTAGCGTATGCAAAAATATGTGACAAGCTGCATGTAAGCTAAGCTAATATCAATCTATTGCAGTGTTTGAAAAGGATAGTTTGAGATTGAAATTGAAGTATATATGTTAGGTGCACATGATTTTTATTCCAAAGAAAAATATTCGGGGTCTGTCTCTACTACTCGAATTAGGTGATCCCATGTTAATGAAGGAGATATACCATATATATAACCTTCTTTTTGCGCAATTAATTTTTTAATTTTTTTATTCGATACCTTTTTTTCTGAAGAAAAACGCTTGATAGTCCAACTCTACTGCTCGAATTTAATGACGTGTTAGTGAAATAGACGTATTATTATTATTATTATTATTATATATTGCACTCTTAACTTCTTTTAAAAAATATATTATTCTATAATTTTGATACATCATTTTCACATATTATATTTTAAAAAATGCTTTGATTTTGTAGTATTGTTGTTTTTGAAATATAAATCGTCAATGTTATAGCATACTATTATATATATAAAAAATCAATTTATTTTTAATTAAAATAAAATATAAATATAAAGTAATGTGTGTATGATATTAATAAGATATATATATTATTGACTAAATATTTAAATTGATCCTCATAAATATATTTATAGATAAATTAA
The DNA here is from genome assembly GCA_030441495.1 of Dalbergia oliveri. Classification (NCBI taxonomy): domain Eukaryota; kingdom Viridiplantae; phylum Streptophyta; class Magnoliopsida; order Fabales; family Fabaceae; genus Dalbergia; species Dalbergia oliveri. The sequence goes on along the minus strand of JAMLFY010000014.1, from coordinate 22,157,817 downwards.
TTTCTCACAATTTAAAATTTTAAATTGATCCTTATATTTTAAAATGATGATAAATTAATCCATTCGTACATGTTCATATAATTAAAGAAATACTCTAGAAATATATGAGGGATCAATTTATCCTTTTGTTTTTATGAAGGAACATTTTATCATTTTTAAATTTTAAATGACTAATTTATTATCCCATATATTTATGCGGATCAAGGTATTTTGTCTATATTATTTTGTTTGTTCATATGCTATAAAAAATGGGCCACACGCGCGCGTGGTGTAGGATACTAAGATGTGTGCAAATTGGAAGAGAATCAAAACGAGACCCCAAAAATTGGAAGATGGAATGCGTGGCTACGGAGGAGCCTCATGTTCGCAATTTTAGATTTCGGTGAGTCTCATGTTGACAATTTTATTGCCTGTGCCATGGACAGATAGGGGTATATAAGTTTAGGTTACCTAATTAACCAAATATAGATAAATTCTGACCAAATATAGATAAATTCTTGCATGCTTTCAGAATTTTCTTCTACTCTCTATTTCACTTTATTACTTAATACATTAGCATTGTAGTCATAAAAATATATAACAGTACATAGTTAAGGAAAAAAAATCCCTAAAACTAATTTATTAGCTAATATATATATATAAATGTGTTATGAGTCCAACCCATGAAGAGAGCCAAACCTCAAAAATTAGTACACTAGGTGGGAGAGCTTTATGGTTTAAATATCACATTGAACTTATTTGTTTGTTCAATGTGAAACTTCTAACATTGTTGCCCCTTACCAATTTGATATCCACGGCAACTTTATCGACGCTGATCCGACGGGATTTGTTATATATTTTCTCGATGTGTAGCCAAATTCATGAGAAAAGGAAGTTGTCTTATATATCCTAAAAGTAAATATTGTCACTAAAACTTTAATTATATATTAAACATATTTCACATTCAAAATCATTTATAATTTTTTTAGCTCCTAAATTTGGTAACTTGTTCTTAAAAATTTTCGGATCCATACATGCTTTAAATCATGTAACAAGTATCATACTGCTATTCAATTTCCTTAAGCCGATTTATATGGAGCTATAGAAATATGCATTTTAACATTTTAACCGACGTATATTTATATTCCCATTAAAATACATCATTTTTTTTTACTTTTATTGAATAAAATATATAGTACACTAATTAATTAATGTGACGTATCCAATTTGTTTGACAGATACAATGCACAACGTGCATGTGTTTTAATTTTCTCAAATAGGATTTCATATGTTTGGAGGAACAATTAAAGTTAGGCATATCCTGTTAAAAACAAAAGAAAAGATCAGGAATACAAAGATTTTAGCGCTTTTATATAACTCACTGAATACACATTAAGGTAGCCTATCGTATGAGAAGGGTTATTTATTATAAGAGTGAGATAAATAAATAATAATAGTTGAATCTTATATGAACAGTTAATATTAAAATATAAAATTATGTAATTTTTTTAAATAAGTATGTGATAAGCATTAATTAATTTTAATCTTAATTATTCCTGTATAATTATATAGTCAAATTTTATTTCTCTTCATCTTATAATAAATCACCTCTTTTATGTGATATATATATATACACACACGAAGTAACAAATTAATAATTCACACATGGCAACATATACGCCGTAATATTTGCAATATATTTATCAAAACATCTCATGAGTGAGATGAGTTAGCCTTTCTTTTACTTTCTTTCCTTTTTTTGATTATTCGGAGCAAACATCTATCTATCTTATTTTGAAAGCGAAACAAGAAGAAATATCGTACCATATAGAATAGACCCGATTATATATATATATATATGTCATGCTATGAAGAGGATCCTGAGTCTTTGGGGCATCCATATATATCTGCAGCCACAATAATAGTGTCTCTATAATTGATGTACGGTGGCAGAACTGGCTCTGGTATCATTTTTGTTGTTTCTCTACTTTTTTATGCTCATGACAATTGCCAAAAATAAATGATCGAGAGGGGACAAGTCACGCACATGTAGAAGCACTTAATTGTGGACGCTTGTTTTGTCTTCATGCCATTACCAAGATAATCTTCAGCCTTATCCGTAGAGGAAAAGAAAATGGCAAATTACTGCATTATCCATTTACCACCATGCAGAGCACCTTCGACCGTACATAAATGGTGATTCTTATGTGCGCCTCTGCGGGCAAGAGACGAAAATCACTTGTCTTAAAATCATTTTTTTTTCCATATTCCACTGATCATTTTTTGACAGGTAAAAAATTGACATTTAATTATGTTTAAAATTTAAAATATATAGTAACTAAGATATATATTATTTATTTTTAACATAATAAAAAATGATTGATGTAAGAAAACAAAAGATTTAATTTGGGAACATGTGATTTACGGGTACCACCTAAAATGTGAAGTTTAAGTTGAAGGCTTGATGCAGCAAGTTATTAGCTCATCAGTGAATAATTATAAAAAATGAAATTGAATCTTGCCATTAGTTGTTTTCTTTCCCTAACCATATTTATGGGGTTGAAATTTAACCAATTTCTCAGAGAACTATATATCTTGTCAATTTATATAATATATTTTTGATTTGTTGCTAGTGTATTTTTCTACAAAATTATATATTTTTCTTAAGTTATCAAATAGTGTTATATTAGTAAAAAGTGCACTGTTTGCCTCTAATAATTATTATTTCAAAAATTACATATATTGCATGATTAATTATATGACAGCATATATAAAATTCATCATATTAACTATATATCACAATCAATCTGATATATATACATGCATTCAACATAATATTGTAACATTTTTTCGCAATATATATGTTCTACTTTAAACATTTGAACATAATAATTCAAATATTGAATGTTATTTACAACTAATAAAAGATTGGTATTATATATAAAAAAAAATGTATTAATCCCGTGCATATAAAACCACCCTTCACTAATTCTTACCATTAACTTTTTAAATCAGTTTGCGAAATGAACTTTACCCAATACTTTTGGCATACGGCCCATCGAAGTCTACCCAGAATCCCTTATTAGGAAGGGGACCAGAAGTGAAGATCCCACACAAAGGGAGTGTTTGGTTCCCGGCCCGACCCCAAAAAAGGAGTGTTTGGTTTGTTTTGTTTTTCATTTTGTCTTTTTCTGCCAAACAAAATGACCCTTAAAGATTTTCATTCCTTTTTCTCTGTTCCTGTTTCTCTCTTTTTAGCATTTTCCATTCTAATTTAAATATATTTTTTATTCTTGTAAATAGACTAAAATTTCAAGTTAGTGTATCCATTTTATAGTGGGAGATAAATTAGTTCTCAAATTTATAAAATTTTATATTAATCTCAAATTTTATAAAAGGGGGACAAATTAGTTCTTCCATCAAATTGTTTTTGACTATTAGAAATGTCCACATATTCTGTTACTTACTTACGTGTACTGTTAATTTTTGTAATGATCCTAACTTGTCACTCCTCTGTTTACACAAAACAAATATCAACTTATAGTCAAAATCTTTTGTTTTTTAGCAGAGGCTATGGTGAGATAGTAGAAGGTCTAAATGGCTTTGTTTAGAGGAGCGAGATAAGTTAGGATCCACCATAAAAATTAACAGTATATATAAACAAGTTAACAATATGCATAAGTAATTTAATAGGATATAACTTAGATGACAATTTTATAGAGGGACTAATTTATCCCCATTTGTGAAATTTGGGGACTACTATGAGATTTTTCAAATCCTTGGATTAATTTGTCCCCCATTATATGTTTAAGGGACTAATTTGAGATTTTAGTCTTATAAATATATGTCATTTTAGTTTTAGTCCCAATAAATTTTGTTTTTGCATTTTGGTTTATCCTTTTTCTAATATTATGTTTTTGGTTCTTGCACTTTATATTTAGATTTCTAAAAATAGTGAGATTTAGAATACGCATCTAATCCTTATAAATATTGAATTTTTTTTTATCTTTATAAGTATTTTAAAAATCTTCCTTTGATCTTTATCAATATTGCCGCCTAATAAAACAAATAAATGATGGGGATAGAAAACATAATATTAGAAAAATGAGGAACTAAAATCCAACAAAAAATAAATTAGAGAAACTAAAACCAAAATGACTTATATTTATAAGGAGCAAAAACATTTTTAAGCCTAAAATATTTTTTGGGGTTATCTTTTGAAATGATTTTTGATACTATTTTCAATTATTTAAACCTTTTTTTTTTCCAACAACGTTTGGTAGATTCAAATTTAAATCTTATAATTAACTAAAAAGCAATTAAATCTTATAAATAATAAAAAGAAAAATGTTGGGAGCATTTACTTTCATAGTGGGCCCACATAATTTGAACCAAATTAATAAAATTCTAGCGGACTTCGGGTGTTTTAGGGAAGGAAAAACATCCTCTCTATAATTTTGGTTTTTGGTCAAGAAAAATCTAGTCTTGAAAAGGGGTTTGTGTTTGAACCAAATGGCCCAAATCCAAATTCACTCATGCATGGACCAAGCTGGTAATTATTCCCAAACCTGACTTAAAACTTTTTAGGTTTGCGACGAAAAAAAATGTTAATACAAATGTGAATCAATGGACTTTAGGCCCAAATTGTACCTGATTGCACAGGAGAAAGAAAAGGACATGAGTTTAATTTTAACCGGGGAGGATTAACCATCCATCTTAAAATCAGAGCCAAAAATTGAAAAGTGAAAAAAAAAATAATTTTAATTTTAATACATCATTAGTTTAAATTATTTATATTATTAATCAATCTTATATTATGAAATCTATAGTTTTTAAAATAATTATAAAAAATAAAAGATAATAGGGAATGACAACACATTTGTTTATTGCCCCTCCATATTAATTATTGCCAATTTGTATCATTACCAAACCTTTGTCGTTTTAAATATTGTGCTATTATTGGGATGTTCACCAGTAGCCTACGCCAAAATAGTCACAAGAAAGCTTGCTAGGCAATGTTTTGTATAATTCTGGAGAACTTGGTTGCAACATGGTTCATGAAATCCAGGGTTTTCCCTATAAGGGTGGGTCCCAAGAGCCCTAAGGCCGCACCAAACTTATCTAATGACACATGTCCGAGGTATTACGATTAGTATTAGGGTTATAACAAAAAAATTTAAATATGTATATAGGGTACGGGGGTGGGTAGGATGGATGCCCCTGAGTAGGCAGCAATTGCTATTCCTACAAATTATGCTCACTAGTAACATTTTTCTTTTTATTTTCTAACAATAATGTGCTGAATACTGATCCAATTATTTTGGGCTGATCTTCTTTTGGTTTGGGTTCTCTTGGCTGCTGGGCTATTGCATTTGTGGGACTGATCTTTTCTTGGAAAACTCATTTTTGGGCTGTTGTCCTTTTTTTAAAAAAGAAAAACCCATTTTGTGTTGATTTTTTCCCTTGAAACATGGATTTGCCCTTTCACTCCATTTATGTTCTTTTCATTTTTATTTTTTTTAGTCAGGGGGATGGGTTCCCAACAACAGCCACAAGCTCTGCTGGTAGGCAGCTTTGAACTGGGGTGCACTTCTAGAGAGGCAAATACATTGTCATCTCAGCCACGCCTTTTGTCCTCCTTTTAGGTTTGATTCAGAAAAGGTTTTCTTTTCCTTGGGCTGGTCTTCTTGTTTTTTTTTTTTTTTAAATAATTGATTTTAACGTTTCTTTGTTTTCTTTAATGTTTCGTTGATTTTAAAAAAAGAAAAGAGTTGGTGACAATTTTTTTTAGTAATTTACTTTTTTTAGTAGTTTACTTTAAATTATTTGAGTAGAATTAAATAAATTAGTTTAAGGAGTGATTCAAATGTTTATTTGATTTTGAGTAAATTTTGTGCTAAAAGTTCAAAAAATAATAATAAAAAAGAAAAGAAAATGGTAGCTATGGCTCTTGATGTGTTTTTTAGTTCTAATTATTTTACTTGTCTCTGTGTTTTGCTCAAATTAATTGTTTGTCTATTATCTGTTTATGAATTTGTTTTGTTCAATTCATGTTGAAATTAGTGATTATCTTTTTAAAAAAATATCTTCTGCTTAATCCAAACAAAAATAAATTTTCATTACATTCATGGGTTCTAAAACTCCCTAAAAACACAACAAAAAGGAAATTAAAATTGAGTTATTCAAAAAACAAATATACATGGATATTTGTTCTTAATTGCCTGTAATGATGAGAAAATTTTCTCATTACCACTACTAGATCAAGATATTTCTTACCACAGTACTTCTTGTGTTTTTCATGTTTTTTAAAGGTATTTCTAGATGCACCCATCCAAATGTGCAATCCATAAATCACCTTTCCACGTCCTCCTCCACTCCGTGGTCTTTTTATTGACTTTTCCAACAATTGATAAATCAAATATGACCAAATAAGGAGGTTCCTTGTCATTTTTCTCTTGTGTTTTTAATTTATTAATTGTGAAAAAATTTGATAAAGAGACCATGGACGTGAAAAGGTGATTCATGAATTGTACATTTGGATGAATACATCTAGAAATACCTTAAAAAACATGAAAAACACAAGAAGTATACTGATAAGAAATCTCTTAGTTTAGTAGTGGTAATGAGAAAATTTTCTCATCATTACAGGTAATTAGGAACAAATATGCAGGTATTTTTTTTTGTTGAATATATTTTTTCAGTTGGATAACTCTATTTGAATTTCTTTTTATTTTCTGATGATAATGTGATGTGCTGATCCTGTCATTTTGGGCCGATCTTCTTTTGGTTTGGGTTTTCTTGGCTGCTGGGCTGTTGCGTTTGTGGGACTGATCTTTGATCTTTTCTCAGAAAACTCATTTTTAGGCTGTTTTCTTTTGTTTTTTGTGTTGATTTTTTCCCCTGAAACATGGAATTCGGCCTTCAGCTTCATTTGTGTTCCTTTCAGGTTTGATTCCTTGGGCTGGTTTTAAAATTCCTTGACACGCTTTTTTAGTAATTTATTTAAATTATTTTAGTGGAATTAAATAAATTAGTTTAAGGAGTGATTTAGATGTTTATTTAATTTTGAGTAAATTTTGTGCTAAGAGGAGTGATACATAATTACCACCACACTTACACCATATACTTACATCAAGTCAAAAGTTATAAATCAGTGTGTAAAAAGTTATAAACCATATGCAAAATATTGTAAATCAAAATGCAAAAAGTTGTAACCAGTATGTTTTACACTTTAGTTTATAACTTTTTACATCTTAGTTTAACTTTTTGTATGTTGATTTACAGCTTTTAACTTGGTGTAATATATAGTATAAATGTGGTAGTGGTCATTTATCCTTTCTCTTGTGCTAAAGGTTCAAAAAATAATAATAAAAAAGACAAAAGATAAAATAGAAAAAAAAAATGGTAGCTAGGCTCTTGATGTGTTTTTTAGTTCTATTTTTTTTTTGTGTGTTTTGTTCAAATTAATTGTTTGTTTGTTATCTGTTTATGAATTTGTTCTGTTCAATTCATGTTGAAATTAGTAATTATCTTTTAGAAAAAAATCTTTTGGTCGATCCAAACAAAACTAAATTTCCGTTACATTCATGAGTTCTAAAACTCTTTAAAAAGGCACCAAAAAGGAAAATAAAATTGAGTTATTCAATTCCTAATTGCCTCTAATGATGAGAAAGTTTTCCCATCACCACTACTAGATCAAGTGATTTCTTACCACAATACTTCTTTCTTTTTTTTCGATAATTTGCATATTGAGGCTTGACTCCCAAAAAAGGAGAAGCAAAAACCACAATCAACGACATACACAACTTCAACAAGGCTTCCCATCTACTGTTCAATACGCATCATAAAACAAAAGACCAATACAGTGGCAAGCATCAAAATTCCCTAAATAAAGTAAGACACCATAAAAGATAAATTCCAGAAACTGCAGATGATCACCATATCATCACACCAAACATTAATCCAAATTACCAGAGTCAATCAACAGATAAGAGAAAACTGCTGCAACACCTCAAAGGAGCAACAAGATAACCAAGGGATTAGGAAACACATACATCGACCCTTGAAAATTGACTCCCTTCTTGCCATGAAAATAACAATACTTCTTGTGTTTTCCATGTTCTTTAAGGTATTTCTGAATGCATCTATCCAGTTTGCAATGATGAATCACTCTTCCAAGTTCTTTTCCACTCCTCGTCTCTTTATCAATTTTGCCTGCAATTAATGAATCAAATAAGACCAAATAAAAATATTCTTTATTATTTTTCTCGTGTTTTTAATTTATTAATTATGGATAAAGTTGATAAAGAGATCACAGAGTGGACGATGATGTGGAAGGGTGATTCATTGATTACACATTTGGATGAATGTATCCAGAAATACCTTAAAAAATATGAAAAACGCAAGAAGTATTGTGGTAAGAAATCTCTTGATCTAGTAGTGGTGATGAGAAAATTTTCTCATCATTACAGGCAATTAGGAACAAACATGCAGGTAATTTTTTTGTTGAATATTTTTTTTAGTTGAATAATTCAATTTTAATTTCTTTTTGTTACTTTTTTCTTGGAGTTTTAGGACCCATGAATGTAATGAAAAGTTATTGTAGGGACAAATTCATATTGGATTGATGGATGCATATAAGCATGTCGGATTAATTTTCCCAAATGGACATAGGCAAAAGATAACGTACAAATTATGCTTATCAAATGACATGGAGAATAGAGAGCACTCACCACACGATTGTTTTGGTCCTAGGTCATCAGAGTTCATATAATTAGGAAGATGATTTTTTTTTTTCAATTTCTTTAGTTAATTCTCCTTCTATGGTATTTTATTCTTATCTACATTTGCAGTTGGTAATGATACTTGTCATCCATTTCATAACCAAACACATACGGGCAGCCTAATAGTATGTTGTGAGTTTAAATTTTGAAGGAAAAGGAGGAGGAGGAGTTGTGGTATAAAATTATATTATAAGTTCTTCCTTTCTCTTCTTCAAAATCTAAACTCATAAATATATCCTTAATCTCTTCAACGGACAGGTAGCATGTGCAGTTGATTGAAATTTGCACTTCACTTTGCGGATAAGATTCACAAAATTAAAGTTGTAGTAAATATGTACACCAAAAAACCCAAAAATTAAACTTGGCTGACCTCTTTTGATTTGAATTGTTCTTTGGTCTGGAACCATCAGTAGTTGTGGGGGGGGGGTTTTTGAGCTTTCCGCCTTTCCCCAACTTTTGAGGTGAATTCTGTGATGCTTCCTGGTGAGTTAGTAGCCAACTTGGTCCTAGAGAATATTTTAATAAAAAAAACTAAGAAATAATAATGTACAAATTTTGCACTGACAATGGAAACAAATAGATCTTCATCTCTTCCTAGATGTTTTTGCTTTGCTATATTTTATGGCCGACACAGCAAAAACAAAAAGGAAAAGAAAAGGGGAACTTTTCAATTCTTCTGCATGCCCGTAAATGGTGAAATGTGAATCCCAAGAAGGAAAGCAATTAGCAAACAACTTTTGCTTCCATTGTAGTAAATTACTGGGAAGGTCCACTCCTTATAAATTTCATCTAAACATATAATTGTTAAAATGTAATGCCCTAATGATTTATTAACAAATTAAAAGATAGTAGCAATCCACAATTTAATGATAAACTCATATATATCTCAATAAATTATGGGAGGTCATGAGTTTAACTCCTATTTCTATTTTCTATTTTGCTAATATCTTAGCTAAAAAAAGAAAAATCAGATCATAGAATTAGTTGCCTATTTTTATTCTAACTTCAAGTTCATTCCATTTGTTTTAGATATCTAAACAGCAATAAGAAATCCCCATCTAATTAACCCCTCAAATCTCTTCCTTTTTTCCTCTTTTTTTTTTTCGTTTTCAATTCTCTCCCTTTGTTTTATTCTAACTTCCAAGGAATTAAACAAGCCAGAAAGAATATCGATCTACTTTAACATAATTTTCTTATTTGTCCATTCCTTCTATCTTCTTCGATTTATTCCAGCCAGTAAGATTCACCTGGTAACCTAGCTAGTGTGTATTTTTCTATTCCAATTTGCTAGTAACTTATTAGAGTCTTGCATGTATGCACTTAGATAAACATCGTACATGTCATTCTTTTTGTTACTTTTACTAACAACAAATATAGGTGAGAGTGATATCCCATTATTATAAGTAAAGAATGAGAAACATTAATAATGATTAAGATTCTGTTGAATGAATCTTAATATAAAATCCAATGATACTATTAACAAAAATTATATAGAAACCTCCCATTACAAAAAAATGTATTTCACTGCCCGGCGTGCTTGGTTTTAATTATTTTGAGGATTAAAGTCACTTTTTCGTTATAAAAACAAGAATAATTTTTTAATTATAATTATTCTAAATTGAAATGCAATTATTTAATCCAAATACGTAAGTGTCACTATGCAAAGATATGGTAAGTTTTTTTTTTTTCTTTCTTTTTCGACGGGAAAGGTATGGTAAATTGGTAACATGATGCGCGTATTAATATACAATGTGCATTACTTTGCTTTATATATGTAAAAAGTTGGTAGCAATTTTTCTAATTTATTTTGAGTCCATATGCTGTAACATTTCTATTTGAGCCAAGTTAGATGAATAGGAATTGTTCTCCCCTCAACCAAATCTCCCTCGTTTGGCCAATTCGTTTTTCAATTAAAAAGGATAAGAAAAAATCGATTTGAGATCTCTTATATTGATGCATTTTGATCTTATCAATTGAATTGTTTGCTATTAATTAAAAAAATATATAGAATAATTTCTCTGAAGAGTTGTGATATGTTGACATTCCAAATACCTATACCCAACATCCGCTAATAAAAGGGTAGGATTATGTGAACACCATATTTTGTACCATTTTTATTTTATTTTATTTCATTTATTGTTTATCCATTTGTGTCCATGTTGGTTGTTTATTGCATTATAGCAAAATAACCCATTCTAATTTCCTTAGACCAACATAAAATGCAGTTTATTTCTTGTCAATATAAAAATAAATAAAAAATAGAAAAATAAAAATAAAAAAAGTTTGCAATTGTAATTGACACAAATGAAGAAAAAGCAAGTCAAAAATTGTCCATCATCATATTTTTCTTTGTCCTTGGTAAATTTGCTTTCGATGAGCCTTGGCTCCCTTTGCAAAGGTGACAAAATTCTCAAGAGGGAACGACTATATAAAGAGAGGAGAACAATACCAAAAATTGTAAAGGTACAATATATTTGTTCTTACAAATATTATCATGCTAGAATTTTTTTGTCGTTCCTTTGTAGTTGCACATGCATTTAGTTCATCCGTTAGCTGCCATCATCACACAAACACGACAAAATAAAAATAAATAAAACACCCAAACAACATATCAAACCCAAAATCCAATAAAAAGGAAAACAAGAATAAAAAGGAAGAAGATAGCACCTCCACCAGCCTCCACTCGTGCGACAAAGCCAAGCCTCGTATGAAATTCCGCGTTCCCTTCCTCCATTCCGCCATCCACCGACGCATCGAAGCTTTACTGTCCATCGCCTAATCACCCTCAGGCAAAACCTTTCAAACCGCATCATCATCACTCCATTCCTCAACCTAACCATCCATCCTCCACAGCGTCCCCTTTCCCTTCAGTGCACACATCTTCCCTTTCACAACCCTCAACTCTAACCTCGTCCCTCACTCCCTCAAGCTCTTTATCATTCTCTAGATCTCTTCCTCTCTCTTTCTTTGTTTGTTTAAGTGTGATTATGTTGTGTGTGAGAGATTGTATGTGTGTGAGTGACCGTTGACGTGTGTATTTGTGTGTACGTCGTGTGTATGTGTGGGAGATTAAAAGGGTTAGGGAATTATTATTATTATTATTTTAGTTTACTTATTTAGTTATCTTTTGTTAAATCAGTTTGAGTTTATTTTTAGCTTTTGGGTTGATTTGGAGCTAAAATAAAAAATGATTTAATTATTTGTTTGATTTTGAGTGAATTTTTTTAAATTAAAAGGTTTTTTAAAAATATATATATAATAATTAGATTTTTTAATTTAATTGTTTTATATGTTTATGTGTTGTGTTTCGTTTATGAATTAATTTTATTTTTTTTGTTTATTATTGTATATGCTTATGTGTTCAAAATTAATTGTGTATTGGTATTTATGAATTAATTCTGGAAGTTTAAGAGCTTGTCAAAAAAGAATGTTTTCCTTCCATTTAATAATCAAAAATCCATTTCTAATTAAAAATCAATCATTTATTCTCTTTAATTAAAATTAATAAAACGTGCACCTATCAAGCCAAAATTAATTTTTCATTAAATTGTGTTCTCATTTAATTTTTATTCCTTGTTTTAATTTTATTTTATTTTATTTTATGCTTGTACATAATTGTGATTATTTATTAAATATTATTGAAATTATAAACAAATTTGCATCTCATTAAGTACCATTTAATCATGTAAATGCAATTTTTAGAAAATTTATTATTTTAAACCATTACACGTAGATTCTATGTATGTTACTCTTCATTTTAGGCAGATTTCTTGTCATTTTTCTTGTAATTTCTGTCGGGTCCGACCGTAGGTGTCTCCCTCCCTTGAAGACATAATATTACCCAACATCACCTACTTCTCATTGATGAACATTCAAAGCTTCCCAAGAATATAAATTTTAATGATAAAAGTTACTGTACAAAACAAAAAATTCAAACATCACCGTCAGTGTGGAAAATATTCAGCAAGGTGTAAGAAATACTTACTGAACACATTTTAATCATACATATATATTGCATGCAAATGTAAATATTTTATAACGTCTTTAAATAATCAAATTCTTAAAAAAACAGTGCACCTCATATTACATGAGTTTAATTTCTATATTGTTATCTAATCATATATTATTATATCAATAAAAATAATTAAATTTTACCCTTATTTTTTAACAAGTCATATAAATAAAATAATTTAACAATATAATTTTTTTTAATAATATCAGTACATAAAAATTAAACTATTATTATATCAAGAAATCTTAATATGCGACACGCATGTGTATATAGAAAGTTGAAATTTCGCAATTCCCATTTCTTACTAAGAAATTTAGTCATTATCATTCTCAATAGGTTGATTGGTCTTTTTCCTCTAGATATAAATATAATTAACAAATAACATACTCATATCCTTAACTAAAGTTAGAATCTGTACATCCATGATCTTTATCTTTGATCTAATAATTTAATAAAAGGTACACCTAAAGCCAAAAGCAGGGAAAGAGAAGAGCAAAAAAGCAACATCAGCATCTAAGAATAAGTGAATATTATGCTCCAAAAGAAAAAAGCAACAAGGAATAGGACATGAGGTTACACATACTCATATGAACAGCAACTGCATCTGATTGAAGTGGCCTTTTGTATATTCAGATGGAGACAAATTGGAGTGTCTCTGTGCCCGGGATTTGCGTCCAATCCATTCCCAAATTGATTATTCTTTTCTCTATTCACCTTTCTCACCTTTCTTTCATTCCTTCTGACCACTCACTTTCCACCATCATCACCACCACCACCACCATCTTCCTTAATATTCATTTCTTTCACTTTTGGAATTTGGACACACAATACATAACACGTACGAGAACAATTACACCTTATCTGTTATCTCACTGTTAAACATTATAATGTCCTGTATACTAACTTATACATCATACATATAATAATCTTGTCTCACTAATTTAAATCAGTTGCATAAATCAGACGCTAATAATATTTTGTATGATAAAATATACATAATACATACAGTAACAATTAAATCTTGTCGTATTAATTAAAATCAAGAGATCAGTTCACACTTTATACTATCCTATCCTATGTAGTAAATTACAACATACAATATTACATATACACATTACACACGAGACTATTGTCATGTTAAGGCTCTTGAATCTTCAAGCCTCGGCATTTCCTAGTAGGCACTTGCGAATTGCAACCTCATTGTTGAAAAACTCAAACCCCGACAAACCAATAAGCAATAATCTCTCTCTTCTTCTTCCCTCTCTCTCTGTCTCGCACCTTCTTCCCCTGTTTCTTCATTCCCCAGCCCCTACACTTGCTTTCCTTCAATAAACTCTTGCCCTTCTTTTTTTTTCTTCCGAAGTTTGATTCTTTTGTGTATGTTTTGATACAAAGCTCAAGTCTTTCGCAACTGGGGTGCCCTTGAATTGAATTGGCGTGTAAGATCAGATCTGTTTAGGTGAGTGTCTAAATTATGGTTTTCAAGTATGAGTTTGTCTTCATATTTGGGTTTCAATTTCTTAATATTTTATGCTATCATTCTTTTTTTTTTTTTTGTGATTGGGTTTGATTTCAACTTTTGGTTGACTTGTTATGTATAGGCTTCTGGGTCCATGGCACATTGACTAATAAATAATAAATATATAACTTCTTTTTTATTTCTGTGGTGCAGATTTTCTTGTGGAGCAACCACTGTTATAAAGGGTAGTATCTATAGACTATAGCTATAAACTTAAGCTGTCATTTTCTAAGGACTGGAGTGGTATCAATGGGGTTTTAGTCAGAAGTTATTGCAGATAGCAGAATTGAGCTAGGTTGACTTTTGGGAGATTCATAGAATTTCATATTTGAATAAGTGAAGGATTCTAACAATGATTGTGAGGAAAAACATGGGGCGTGCAAAGTCACTACTCATGCTGCTTATGGTGCTGGGGTTTGCCTTTGCAACTTATAATATGGTGTCATTGATCATAAGACATAAGGCTGGAGGAGGGTTGGGATCTTTTGATAAGAGAGTGATGGGGTCAGCAAACTCTGATTCGAAGAAATACCATGTTGCCTTGACTGCAACTGATGCTGCTTACAGCCAATGGCAATGCCGGATCATGTACTACTGGTATAAGAAGGTAAAGGACATGCCTGGATCAGATATGGGAAAGTTCACACGGATTCTGCATTCAGGAAGGGAAGACCAGTTGATGGATGAGATTCCTACGTTTGTCGTTGATCCACTTCCTGAGGGCTTGGATCGGGTATATATTCTTTTTCCTTCTTTTGCTGTCATAATTTGTATCATTCCATGCCTAAACTTGTTTTCCTTTTTATGAATTCTTGACCAATATCAAATTTACAACTCTTGACATGCAGAATAAACTCTCTATGTTCAAAAGTAAATTTCTTTCTGGATTTTTCGTTACTTCATGTTAAAATAATAGTCTTCTTACATCAGGCTATCGATATCTATTGCTGATGGTGATTGATACTCATCTGATTTTATAACTCAGTACTTTGTTGCTGCTGTTTAAATTCTGATGCAACACATTGACTGTATAGGGAGCCCACAGAAACTGAAGCGTGGAATCATAATATGATAACCTTAAAGTTATCTTTTGAGCATTTAGAGTGGAATTGGCCTATAGCATAGCATCATCTTGGTTCAAGAAAAACCAATGTCACAGAAATTTCAGACTTGACCATTGTGCCATATTCATTGCTTTTAATGCATATCTGCTAAAGACTGTTTGTATTGATTTGGGTAACTGGAAGACATTATATGAAGTATTTATATTAGTGTTTATTGAAGTTTTGCACCCTAGGTAGTCTTTTAGTTGAGACTAGCATGCCTAATTTGGCTGATATACTGTTCTTGTTAGTTGAGACAGTGAGACTCACATGTCTCAATAAACATATGCCGAAGTGTACTGTTCTTGAGCAATGCTTGAATCGCCTTTGATTTGGGATCAAAATTTATGCCTTCTGTTTCTCATTCAGGGTTATATTGTCCTAAATAGACCATGGGCTTTTGTTCAGTGGCTGGAGAAAGCAGATATTGAGGAAGAGTAAGTGTCTTAATTCTGGCCTTATAGAATTTTTGTGCTTTTCAATGACAAAACCTAAGAAGCAATGCATTTTATGATTGATGCAGGTATATTCTGATGGCAGAACCTGACCACATATTTGTAAATCCTTTGCCTAATTTGGCTCAGGGAAACCAACCGGCAGGATATCCATTTTTCTATATAAAACCTGCAGAAAATGAAAAAATAATGAGGAAATTCTATCCTGAGGAAAAGGGCCCTGTTACTGATGTTGATCCCATTGGCAATTCTCCTGTGATCATTCAGAAGGTGAAGTCTCACTTAATAGATTGCATAAGGTGCCTGATTGATTTTAGTTGCTAAAAAGTGACCCTTATAGCTGTTACTGCTACGGTTATAGTTATTCTCAGATTTACTTGATTTTTTCCTACTAGTAACATAGTCTTACTTAATGCATTAAGTTTTCTTTATCATCAGTCCTTGATGGAGGACATTGCTCCTACATGGGTGAATATTTCACTGAGAATGAAAGATGATCCAGAGACTGATAAAGCTTTTGGATGGGTGCTTGAAATGTGAGTATTACAATTGGATTTTTCGTTTGAAATATTTATTTTTTATTTCTTATTGTTGACTGATTTTATATCCATTTTATAACTTTTCCTGGACACTGGTCAGTACTGATGGCTCTTAACTGCTACTGTTTTAATTCTCTGTTGGGTAAAGGTATGCATATGCTGTGGCATCTGCATTGCATGGTGTAAAGCATATTCTTCGAAAAGACTTTATGCTGCAGGTTTGAATTGCTCATATCATTTTGTATTTTTATTTATTCCTTTTTTCCCTTTCTTTTCTTTGTGAGAGGGTTATTGTATCATTACCAAAGGAAATAACACATAATTTCATGATGGATCATTGGAAATTTTCAGCCACCATGGGACTTACATGTCGGGAAGAGGTTTATCATCCATTATACATATGGATGTGACTACAATTTGAAGGTGAGTTCATTTCTCCTTACTTTCTATTTTATGTTAAAGCAAGGCAGAGAAACTGTAACTCCTTTTGCTTATGTCTTTGCAGATGTAAAATATGAGCCTTGCATGCTTAATGTGTTTTATGCATAAGTTATTTATTCCATATTAATTCCGTTTTTTTTTCAGGGGCAACTGACATACGGGAAAATTGGAGAATGGCGATTTGACAAGAGATCATATCTTATGGGTCCTCCACCCAAAAACCTCACCTTACCCCCCCTGGCATTCCTGAAAGTGTGGTAAGTCCACGCCTTCCATTTTTCTGGGTGTCTAGCTTTCAATTTATTTAATCAAGCCCATCTTGTTGAGTAGTTGATGTTGGAAAGTTGCTATTTTGAAATAGTCATTGGTGTGGTCTTTCTTGATCTCAATGTTTCTAAAATAGCTATTATTATCAAAAGAAAGCTAAGTGATAGAATATTTTATCATAATCATAAATATCGATGTCTTTGTAATCATTAGAAATTGTATTCCTTAACACATTCACAGACCAATCCTCCTATATTATTTCTTGTTTTTCCTTAACCCTGAATAGAGGGAATGTAGGCATTGTCTGTACTTATTTTTCACTCTTGCCCTTCTGTTTCAGCCTCCATAGTTTTAACTTGTTGCCTTCAAAATAAACAAAAGCTAACTTATGAATTTGGTAAGACTGACAGAAGCACTGTCAAAATTTATTCGTGAAACCCTTAATAAACATTGCATTCAATACTGTACCCTAAAAATAATGTTATTGCCCTCAATAAGATGTTGATATCAGTTTGCATGCTCAAATAAATATATCTATTCATTATAAATAAAGTTAACTTTTCGTTATGTTCATTTTTTCCAGCCAAAAGCAAAGCAGCTTCAAAATACTAGAATATGCATGTTGAAAATCAAATGGCTTCTAAATATGATACATTTTACTTCTTATCCCAAAAAAAAAAGGTAGTAATTTGAGGTGAATCAGGTGATGAAGCTAGTGAGACCAACAATTAACTGAATATTTTTTAGCAGGAAGGTTATCTGTTGCATATGTCTTTTTTTTTCTCGTTTTATAATATGGAGTAGTTTAGCTCATTTGACATGCCATGGTTCATAAAAGAGTTGCTTCATTTTGGTATGGTGTATTTACTTTTTGCTTAATGGCTGTTTCTTACCATAATATTTTATCATCGGTTATCTAGGAACTATGTCTGATATCCTTGTAATGCAATTAGGCACAAGGCGAGAATTAGCCTTGTTTTTCATGACATCTATTGTGCTATTTAGTGAATGACCGGACCTCAACGGCTGAGACCATAGCAAAATCCATTGAACTTAAATACTTGGTTGTATGAAGTGTTTTTGAAATTTGTGTTTGCTGTACTTTGACCTGATATGGTATAGCTTTTCCTAACTGAAGCTTTGCTTCATATATGCCATTATGTTACTTCTGTGATTGCTAGTTTTGTGTCAGTTAATAGATTAGTGAAATGATCATTTGCAGGTACGGCTTGTAAAGATGGTCAATGAGGCTACTGGAAACATCCCTGAATGGGATTCATTAAATAGACCAAAAGATAATGCATCATAACGGCTTAGGCTCCAGATGCCATTCCAGTGACTTAAATGAGGACAACCAAGGCTAATCACATGTCAAATAGTTTTACTCAGAGAGAACTGTGATGAATAGAAAGGGTGTTTTTTGTGCATGCTTTTGAAAATAGGATTTTTGTTTTTCTTTTTAATAGCCACTCAATTCTTTGCATTCAAAACATGTACAAGACATTTACAGTCTCATATTAGAGTTATATTTTGCCCAAATGATTGTTTTCAGAGTGCATTCCATGTAAAATCTTGGCCCTTTTTTTGTCTTACAAGGTTTTACCATACTCTTTCCTAGTGTGAGATTAATCTCTGCCCGAAATACAAAGTGGCAGTGCCTTACATAAGTAATTATTGTTGACTAGAATTAACATTGTAAAGGCATTTCAATTGTTAAATTCGAACAAGCTTGACGAAAATAAAAAGAAAATCAGAAAAATAATAATAATAATAATAATAAGAATGAAGGAACTCTCCCAAGCTTGATTTCTATGGAAGTATATTTGTGCTTTATTTGCCAGTTTTAAGAGATGATTGTTTCCATTTAGCAGATTTTTGACAATAATTAATCAATTAAATTACATGCAACTAAATCATAAAGTAAATTTTATGCAACAAATAACCTTACTTTTTAAAAATTTTATATCCACCCAAAAAAATAGCCCATAAATGTTATATAGCTTTCGGCCAATGTAATCCCGCATCACTAATATTGCACCTTAAAACGGTCATTTTGCCAGGTTTGCGTGTCTTACTTTGTGTGTTTATTTATAAGCCAAGAAAAGTATAATTTAACTTTGCTGAAAGGAAGAGTGAATTGAAATCCAAGCTACACTAAGCAATGGTTTAGATTACAATATGATCGATATTTAAATTAGTGATGGCGGATAATAAGCTGATACATGGTTAAGCACAAACAGCTAGGTAACCGTTATTGTCTTGCCATCTTTTCAGTCCAACCCACCCATCCAACACATGATAGGGGATTTGACTCTTTAAAGTAAAATAATTGATAAATGCAAAAGTAAAAAATTAAATACCATTAGATCAATAACTTTCATTATGCATTCATAATATATGAATTCCATTAAATAATTCAAGGATATTTAATCTTTCACTTTTATACTTTACTAGAATTCTACTTTAGAGAAGCCAACTGGTAAAGTAAGATTATCACCCTTCATCAGTAGTCACTTGCACTTAAAAAGAAAAACAGATGAGATATAACATGTACCACGACACAACGATAGACGCAATACACAGTATTTGAATAAACCAATACATCAGTCATCTACCACCCAAAGGGATTATTTATTTATAAAGTTCGAGTTAACCCCGACTATGGAAAGAAAAATAAAACGAGCCATAAGTCAATGGTCATATACAATAACACATTATTAGAGAATTTAAACGAAGACGCAACCACTGAAACACAAGTACTAAATCAACTTTGACCCAAAATGTCGTTATTATATCCCATTAATTATCCAACTTCAGACAACCACTTCACACGTACCAACTTTCCCAACTAGTCTGAAGCTTCCAAGTAGAAAAGTGTGGTAGCACTATGTATCGTAAAGGTCGCTAGATTAATATGATGGTATCAATTCTTGTAGGTGCACCATTATGACTTCACTACTAGAGAAGCGAGCAAACCACGGTCATACCACCAATACCAGAAGACACAAGCTCCAAGACGAATTGAATACTCTTTTATTTATCACCTTCTATCCAACCAACCAGACAAGGCATTTACTTAAGAACTTTGAATAGTAAAGATGCTTGCTTATCTTCCTTCATCTGGGCTGGCGAGCTCAGCAAAATCTGCAATAACTATAAGGGAAATTCTGCTAGGGGTTAGTTCAACAGTAAATACATAACAATAGCCAGAAGTTCATAAAAAGGTACCTCCCCAACAGTTTAAGATTGCCGGGCTAAAACAGAAGCATTGGAAATACACGAGTGCAAATTCAGTTAGGGTTTAGTGTGACACGCAAGTTGTTGAAATTTCATGCTATGTAGGTTACGGAAAGCATCAATCTGTGAATAATTTGGCACCCACCTTTCCCAGTAGCAATTTCCTGCACCAAGTCTATGCCAAATAAACCCCAATAAACATTGAATGAACAAGGCAGTAGAGTTGGAGTTTGAATGGGGAGCAAAGGGATGCAGCACATTCATAATATTCCTTCAAGGACATAAATTAAGTAATTGTGTTAGCAACCCAAAAATTAAACAAGATAAAAAGGTCTCAATGAAACAAACAGTAACAAATCCAGATCAGAAGCATACCATCAACACTTATACTGGCACATCACACAAAGTAACGACCTGTCCAAATTGATTGTCCTTGAAATTGCTCTGGCAGTGGTGCAAAATGCTGATTTCCAGAGGTGACCTGTTGCTGTTGCTGCAGCAGCTGCTGCTGATCATGGTGTGCTTTTAAAAGCTCAAAAGTGTGATAATCTTGCCGGCCATTCTGTTTCTCCACCTGAAGTGCAGATGGAACTTGTTTCCCAGGGAAAGGAAAGCTTACTGTCCCACTCAAGCCATTGTTACTTACTTGCAGAGGATTTGACATAGAGTATGTAAGAGGAACAGTGGGGCCTAAACCTTTGGTTGTTGAAGGCAACTGATATCCATCCAACCAACTGTAATCATCCATAATTGGATTCCCACTAATTGAACCTGAAACAGTGGGTTCAATACCTTGTTTAGGAGGAGCTTGACTGAAACCAGGTGGAGGTCCAAGGTGCCTAGAAGGTCGGCTGACTGGAGATCTTTTAAAGCCAGCTTGGATGGCTGATGTCTTCACAATGGAATTATCAATAATACCTCCAGAAGATGCAATAGCATCTACTTTGGATGATATCCCAAAGTCTTGAGCTTTTGAGAGACCATAAAACCCACTGGTAGCAGCAGTGACAGATTGCTGGATAGGGATTGGAAGTGCAGCATGGTTGGAGATTGCCACTGATCCTTGTAGAGGCAGTTCAGGTTTCATCACGTGCCCATTCTCCAAGAATCCAAGACCATTTAAATTGTTAACAAGAGAAATTTCCTCCTCTAACCACCTCAAAGAATGTGGCTGAACTGGTTGCAGTTGTTGAGGCACCATACCACCAACAGAAGCAGGCAAAGAAGTCTGGTGGTTCATATTATTGAAATTGTTGGAAGTAGAATTAACATGAAATTTAATATCCCCTCCAGAAGCTGTTGGAGCTGAGTTTTCAAGGGGTGCCCGTGATGAGATCACCACATCAGCTCGTTTCTCAGTTACTATAGGTTTAAAAACAATAACCTCGTCATCCTCCTCTCCTTCAATATGCTCATGTTGGTCTGCCAGCACACTTCCCACTTCTGTCTTATCTGCTGTATTTTCTTGCCACGACTCTTCTGCACCTGCCTGAAGAGGAGGGAAGGACAAAATCATCTGAGATTTGGGGCTCAACACCAACTGTAAATTTCTTTCCCTTTGAGTCAAAATATATCACTTTCTGATCAATCCTAACAACATTTGCTAAAGCCTTTCCTGCAGCTAGAATCCTTTTGACCCTAGCTTTTCGATCCTTCTCACCATCATTTCCAAAGGAAAGCTTCCTTGAAAAATCCAAGATGGTTTGTGCAGGAAGAAGTGGAACAAATCCTCTTAACTCAAAGTCCTCCCACAAAGCAAGCCGGTTTTCAGTTTCACCTTCTTCATACCTGCTCATGTTATTAAAGCAAGTCTCCTCTTCATTGTCTTCAATACACACAGGCCCAGCTGAAAGTAGCTTATTAAATAAGGACATGCAATGATTCCAAAATTTTG
This sequence comes from Dalbergia oliveri, assembly GCA_030441495.1. Taxonomy (NCBI): domain Eukaryota; kingdom Viridiplantae; phylum Streptophyta; class Magnoliopsida; order Fabales; family Fabaceae; genus Dalbergia; species Dalbergia oliveri. Next base: position 22,135,588 of record JAMLFY010000014.1, on the reverse strand, counting down.
ATCTAACAATTGCCTGATTCTCGTCCACATCATTGCCTGCAGCAAGATCAGGAAAACATGCCAACCACTCAACAAAAACCATAATGCCAGGTAAAAGATAACTACGAGAAGGATCCTGAAGCTGCACACATCTCTCTACTATGGAACTCATCAATTCGAAAGCTGCAGTGAATGCATTCTGAAGTAGAACAGCACGCTGTACAATTTCCGCATAAGTCTGACCTTCAGATTCTTTATTTAGATTATGAACCGTAAATACAATAATGGAAACAATTCTGACAATGGTAAGTCCATTCTCAAGAGTATCCGCGCCAAAATTCAGCTCTTCATCTTGCCCTGTGGACAGAAGCTTGCGCAGGCCAGCACCAACAAGAGAGAGAACTTCAGTGAAGGTCTCAAGACTATCAACATGAAATGAGAAGGAAACAGAAGGAGAACAGTCAAAACATATTAATACTTAATAGTGCAATGAAAAATATAAAAAAAATAAAAGGAATGCAGAAAGTGAGTGCATAAAAGAATATATGCCTTGTACGAGTGAATAATATTCCATTTAGACGGACAAAGCGGGTGCAAAAGGACTTGTAAGTGTCTTGTACATTAGATGTTCCTTCCTTTCCAGGACAAGCTTCCACACCAGTACCCCTTGTTGCAAGTTTAGCTTCCACTTCTCTTGCTTTGCCAGTTAATTTCCCAGGAGAATCCTTGACTGGAAGAGCTTTAGCATCACCAGAAAGCTGAGAGAAACTTTGACGATTCTGTCATGGTATCATAAAAATAGCTGGTTAGGAAGACAGTAACGAATTGACAAAAGGATCATAGACCATAAATTGAACAAAAGGGTTAAAAGAAACAAAGGCAACACCAGACATCATAGCATGAAATAAACAAAGAATCAAGCTCAATGGAATATTCTTCATCCTCACCAAGAGCAAGCCAAATGAACAGACCTCTTTTACATGAGAGGGTATGCTATTTGGCAGTTCTCCAAAACATCAAGTACAACTACATACTTGTGCACAAACTCGTCACATATGTCCAAAGAACTTGCAAGCCCCTATGAAGTTTACAACTCAAACTTTTAATGCATTGTATCTTTCAGTATCAAACACTACACGTAGACATGATGAACTTGCATCATAATTGTTACTTCGTCTTGCAGGAAAGCCAAAAAACAAAAAATCCACATTCTCATTAACATCTCAAAAACAAAGGATAAGATATATAAGATCAAACGATTGAGAGTTCTAAATAAAAAAAATAAAAGTTCTGAAAATCATCTCCACGACCGCATTACCTTCTCAAATGCTACAATCAAATTATCTCTGGCAGTCGTAAATGGGTTATCCACAGCCAGACTTCGAAAATATCGATAAACAGCCGCCAGCTCATCCCCAGAATATGAAGCCAATAAGGCAAGCTGAAAATAACAGATTTATTAAAATGGAATACAGACCTATAAACCACAGTTCACATATGAGATGTGAAGCAACTTAGAACAAAAGCAAAGCAGGTGCAGGAATGCCAAATACCTGATGATGGGGATTCCCACTTGAAGGCCAAAGTGAAGCAGCTTGTAAGTAGTAACTAGAAGCTGCTGCAAATTCGCGCTTATCGAGTCGCCTTCCCCATACAATCCTTTGTATCGAGCAAGATCACCCAAGTATATCAAACAACGATGACAAGATATTAAACCTTTCTTCATCTCAGCAGATTTCTTTCCATCTTTCTCCATCACAATCCGATTCTCTGAATCCTAAAGTAACCGAGAGGAAGCCCATACTTTGCTCTGATTTTCATGATAAGATCATGGTAAAAGCCAGTTGCTTCTGAAAGGAAAGTCTTTAACTGCAGCCTTATTTTAGTGATCCGATCAGGTCGCACGGGACCTTTCCCAGTTGATTTTGAGCCTGAAGTAAGAGCAGCACTAAAGTATCCCCTCAGTTCCTCAATCCGCTTATAATGCAATTGCCACAAAGCATACTCAATATTATGTTGCTCAGAAAATGCCTGATCCTCAAGAATTATTGCTTCGTAGTTCTCCGCATCTGCGGCCAAATATTTGGATCTGATGGGACCTGCGCCTGAGCTGATCTCCGACGCTTACTCTCCAATTCAAGGTTCTAAATAGGAAAAAAAAATTGAGATGTTATAAAGATAACTTTTGGGGTGATCCCACCAAAAAAGCTTTATTACGAAGTAACAAAAAAACAAGTAAGACAGCACATGCAGCAAGTTATTTGTCCTACATCGCCTGGTTTGCCACAGCAAACAACGGCAAAATATAGGTTATTCATTTTAAATTGTTTACGTTCTTGAGATTTAATAACTTGACAAGTGCATGCATGCCCACAAGGGTGACACTGGGTTCCAGAGTCCAACTAAAATCAAAGTGCCCAAAACACCAATATATGCAATGATTCTAGGAAACAGTAGTATACAACTATACGTCAGAGGGTAAATAAATACATGTAACTCCTCTAAATCGATCCACGAACACCAAAAAAAGACAAAAATACATGTCCTTCAACATGTAACTCCTTATATAGAGATACAATATACAAAGACGAGACATCAAAATGACCAAAGAGTGAGAGAGATAGGATTACCTTCTCATAAAAGCGTTGTGCACGCTCCCGTGACGAAGGAGCAGACATTTTATCCATGTCTACTATCATTGTCCATCAAAATACCAAAATTGACAAAACTCCAGCCACATAAATCCTACAAATTAAAATGAGCAAACAAATTGCTCAGTGCAACGAAAATCCAAACAAGTCAATTTTCAATTAATAATACTAATAGAGATACAATGTAAGTCGATGTCGCACAAAATGCACCAATAATCCAACATATAAAAAAATGCCGACTTCTCTATCACATTTAATGCACGGATTATACCCACCCAACCTATCGAAACCGAAATTTAAAACTGGTATTCAATTTTTTGAAACACTCACACACACTCCCTTAAACCAATTTGACCCCTTAATTAACACTACCCAAAAGGACAAATATATATATATATACTCAGTCAACAAATCAAATTTTCACAATGAAGCTTGTTCCTAATTTATCATACCAAGCTACGGAAACCTAAACTTAAACGTATCAACTCGAAAATTGAATTTCCCTTTTCCTTCCAACTCGCATAGTAATTGCACATAAAAATTTTAACAAAATAATAAAAAAAGGTGAAAAAAACGCATTAGCAACGGTTCAATTACTCAGAAGCATGACCAGATCGGTGAAATTATAGACATGCGAACCAATCAGCTATAAACGACGAAAGCATTGAAAAAACCGAGAAAGGGAACGTGCGCCGACAGAGAGCGACAGAGAGAGAGAGAGAGAGAGAGAAAGGAGAGAGAGGGTAAAGGCTGACCTGCGTAATCGGATCGAAGGGGAGAATCGAATCGAAGGAAAGGGTTGCAGATCGAGAAGAGAGAGAGAGAGAGAGAGAGAGAGAGAGAGCGTAGGTTAGGGTTTGTGAGAGTCAGAGAGAGGAAAAAGGAAAGAAAGAAAGCGAAGAAGAAGAAAGAATGAGAGAAGAAAAGCAAAATAGGGGCGTGGATTTTTTTTTTCCTGGTTGAATGAATGAATAAATGTGTTGTATTTTTTTTATTTATTTATATTGGGGTTGTTCGAAACGGAGAAGAAGGTTCGCACATGCAGGCGGTGAATCTTGACGACGTCGTTTTGGAAGATCCTTTGTATTTTTTTCTCCTATTTTCCTTTTTCTACTTTTGAAATGACCTCCACCGCCGAGAGACTTTTTCTTTGCTTTTCCTCGGGCAATAGGTTATCGCTTATTATTATTATTATTGAATACTAACTGCTTAAGTCACATTTTTTATTTTTTGATATTACTGTAATTAAATAAGCATGTATATATTAAATTTTATATTATGTCGATATTAATTGGGTAATGCCTATTAGCAATATATGCATTATTGTGTTTGTCAAATCATATTTTTAATTTTTTGGATTTTACTATAATGAATTATTCCAAACTTTTTTTTTGACAATTCACATCGCATTACCTATAACATATATAAAAATGCAGGGATTCAATTGAAAATTTGAGAAAACTATAGAAACTTTGGATTAATTAAACCTAAAGAATATATTTGTTTCTTCGACAGAGTGCCCTTCTACATTCCTTCAAACAACTCACTCTAACACACAATTCTTTCACAACATGAACCACAAAACGCCCATTTTTCTCCTCGATCATTCCAATATTAAAGGAAATAGAAAATTACATATGACACAAAAAAATAATAAGATACAAATTGCTTAGAAAATGTCAAAATACTCGTATTAAATATAAGCATCCAGTGAAAACAAATACATTTACTCCTATAAGAGTTAATAACAAATTTAAAATTGCACACTACTATTCCAAAGTAAATATGCATTTAATTGATGTTTATGAATATGCCTCTCAAATAGTAAAAGGATACAATGACTCATTATCTTTTATCAAAGAAAGCCATAGAAAATTTTGAAAACGAGAAACTTACATGGGCTATGTTACCGTGACTTCTTATTCAATTTTAAACAATATATTGTTTTGCACCACCCACAATCTTCAAACATGAAAAGTCTTCATTTCATTGAAGTTAAACATCTTCATAAGATGGCAGTAGTCCCATAAAATTAAATGGCCACAATATTATAGTTTTTTCTTCTTTTTTTTGGGGGGGGGGGTGCTAGGATCATGTAGTTTATCCTTTCGTTTGGTTACTTATTTTGAGAGTTTGAATTTAAGAGGAAATTTAAAACTGTTTGTTAGTGAAAAATTTTCAAAAGTTGTTTTAAAAATTTGAATGAAGGGTAAAATGGGAAAAAAATTTAGACACCAAAAGAAGACTAATTCCCTTTATATATGTTATAGTTTGGGGGCGTGCTAGGATCAGTTTAATACCTGGTGTACAAGTATCAGCAAATAGTTTTGTGCGGCCTTAGGGTTTCCTAGACCCAAGGGATCCTTCACTAAGTTTGGATTCTACACCTTCTTGGAGGGCTATATGTTAGAGTAATATTCTTGGGATCAAAAGTCCAAGTAATTGTTCCTAAAGGGAAAATGAGTTGAAGAGTGATTTTTAACGAATTTTATGAAACCTATAAATGTTTCATTTTGAGCCCCAAGTTTAGAAAATCTTGAAAACTTAGGGATTTGAATTAAAACCCAAAATTTAATTTTGAATGGTTGGAGTTTTAATTTTTTTTTTGATATTTTATTTGAATTCAAATGGGGGGTATTTCCTTATTTACATTTATGTTTTAAAGTTAATGGGAAGAAGAAATGTAAATAAGTGAGATGATATGAAAGCTGTGCTGGAAATTATGCGCGGATGAGTTATGGCGGGATAAGCGGGCAGGACCACTAGCGGTCACCAGAGAGCTTTCACGGGGCGCGGTTTAGGACCTCTATAGCGGTCATAAGTGTGCTAGGCAGAGCGCGATCAACCTGGACCGCTATAGCGGTCATCTCGTGTCATTCGCTGACACAGTGTGAAACGACAACATTTCATGTAAGAGAGCCCCACCCTTTAAACATCCCATTTCGGGATTTCTCTCCCGAACAGAACCCTAACTCTCTTCCACTCCCTTTCCCCTCTCTTCCTCAAATTCTTCCTCCTCCAAGAGATCAAAGGTAAGTTTTATGGGTTTTTCTTGTTTCTTTCTTTCCCATTTCATATCTTGATGGATGGGTTGTTATTTCTCTCATTGTTGTCAAGTGGGAGTGCTCCCCAATGTTGTTAGAGTTGTGTTTGAGCAATCTAGAGGTTGTTAGAGTGTAATCTTGAGTTTTGTGGCTTAATGGCAGATATTGGTGCCATTTCCACTCCTCGAAACGTCGTAGATGTTGACGCCACTCCTTCCCTCCAGGTGAGTGGGTTCTTTACCTATGATCCTTATGTTGATCATTAGAGTTATTTTCCTTGATTGGGAACGTGTTTGCATGATTCTAGAATATTAGAGATTTCGAATGGTTTTATAAATTGTGAAAATAGTTATTATCGACAAAAGCGTGAAATATTTGTTTTTAATGCAAACTCATAGGACCATTATTGCTAAATGATTTATTAAAGAGCTAGAGTATGGTTTTGACTTGATTTAGAGATTTAGAAATATCCATGATGATTTTAAGAGCGGATTATTTATATATATTATAGAGATTTATCCCAGGAACGGAGTTTTAGAGAAATGATATGGTTTTATGATTTAGAGATTTGACGATAGTCATAATTGGAATCAATCATTAACATTGGTACCAAGTTGTCCGATAAGACATCTCATAGAGCATAAGACGGAACCTTGTTAGGTGTCCAATTTAGATCCTAAGGGATCATAGAGTAGAGAACTCGTTATGTCATAGTTGACATGCATAATCAGAGAGATTATATTTTGTTATGCGAAACATAACTAAGATCCTGTTTTTCTAGTAGAGTATTGTATTAATATTTTCTAGAGATTATTGATTTAAAAATTATTATGTACATGTAATGAAATGAATTAAAAGAAATTGCATTGATTGGTTTTGATGAACATATATATATATATATATATATATATATATCTCTTGGTTATCCTATGAGAGGGTTATGGGTGAGAGTCTGCATGAGTTTTAAATGAAACTCACTTTCTCCATTTTCATTATAGATACGTCAATTGTTGCGGGTCCTTCTCATCCACCTCCCCCAACGGTGAGAGTTCAGGTTGGTGAGTTTCACCTTGGAGTGAAGTACTCTTTTTGCATTTTGGTTGGAGATAGAGTGCTCCAATGTACATGAAGGACGGGGTCCAGGACCATAGAGATAGAGTGCATTAATTTATCAATGATTATTTTGTATTTATATGATTCTAGTTTTCATGTATATCTTGTATAGAGAGCAACTCATATTTTGAGTTAGAGATATGATCAGAGATTGAGAAATGAATTGTTTTCTAACTTTAGACATTTGTGCTAGAGTTGATTATGATGTTTTAAGATGATTATATTTTCAAAAAGTCAGAGGTTTTTTTTTAGAGATGGAAATGATGTTTTATAAACGATTTAATATTAAAATATGCATATAGAGAAACATAGAGGTCATGAGGCTTACGTGGGAATTAGGATTCCTCACGTGTTGATTTGCTCAAGTTGGGTCATGACAATCACGTAGTTTATCTTTTTGTTTGGTTACTTATTTTGAGATTTTCAATCTAAGAGGAAGTTAAACAAATTAGTTATTGTGAAGAATTTTCAAAAGTCATTTTGAAAATTTGAAGGAAAGGTAAAATGGAGAAAAAAATTTGGACACCAAAGGAAGACCAATTCCCTTTATATATGTTATAGATTAATTCAGCCAAAAGAAAAAATACTATATTTTTCTGAAAAAAAGAACAAAGGAAATTAAAATTAAATGGTAAATGCATTATTTCTAACCAAAAAAACTGTTGGATGTGTTATTTATCTTGAGAAAATCTTTTTATCACTTGAATGTTTATGTTGAGAGTATTTGAAATATGATAAATATTTATATGCTCATAGAATATTAGGTAAATTATTATATTTTACCAATTAATATAGTAATATTTTAGAAGAAAATATGGGTCTTACTAATAATTGAAGCTAAAATGACACTTTATTAGTAGGTAGAGCACAATCTATCAATGCTCCAAAACCACGTAAGATTTTTTGTTGAAAATATTGGGTTTAATCATTCCTCATTCCATCCCTTTGTTTTGTGTTACTTTGATTATATACAATCGGTCATAAACTATTTTATTTTGAAACATAATTCACTTTGCCATATTTTAAAAATCACAATAACCATGAATAAATTATGAGAATTATTATTCAAAAGTTATGTGTGGTTGCATTTCTTATGTGAAATTTAAAAATTGCATTTAGATCAATAACTATTGATGGTAAAATTCTCATAATGAGACTGATAATGATTCTAACATCTACAAGCACGCATAAAATCTAAATACTTGACATGTTTATACATGAGTTATGGTTTATAGATGATAAAGAAACGTGATATGATATGGTATAATTGACTTGGAGATAAAGTAATCCCATTTGTTATATTAAATCATAACATGGACAAGGTTCATGTAAAGTTCCTGAGACATAATAATAGACCTCCATAAATTGGCTCTTTTATGCACCAGGCAAATATGGTGGCTGATACATTAGTGTTTAATTATATTTAATAAATATGGTTAAAAGTGTAGACAAGTATGGTTAAAGGTGAATGGTTAGTCTTGACCACAATACCACATATCATTAGATCCCATATTGGTACGATTCTCTCATTTATTTGAAATTGTATATGTTATGAGAGCTGTTTGAAATAAATGAGAGTGATTTAGAGTGGATAATAGAAGAGAGGGGAAGAAATTAAAATTGTCATATATGGCAACGTTAGGCTAATGGTTCTACTTGTGCATGTTGTAGTAGCACCATTAATTTGGCGCTCTCACATTAGTTTGTAGCTTTTCCAAAACACTTTGATTGGAGTGAAAATAAGAGGAAGGGAAGGAAGAGGAAAGAAAATGGAAGGAAAAAAATAAAATTTTCGACTCTTTGATTGGAAATTAAAGGAAAACTGAGAAAAGAGTTGAAGAGTAGTAAAAGTTGGTGGGCACTAGAATTTTTTCCTCCCATTTCTACGTAGAAAATAGGAGGGAATAAGAGCTTTTTATCAACTTACCACAAATACGTATTTATTTATCTCTTTCACAACCACACATTACCTCATCTTTTTCATAACTAGATCGGGTCAAACACAACTGCCACAACCTTTATCATCGAGCCACTACACATCGCCACCGTGTCCCCGTACTTGCCTCGCCTTCATCGCTCCGACAACCCAACTTCATCGCCAACCGCCTTGCACATTCGGAGCACTCATCGCCATTTGCCCTTTGATCCTTTGTGTGCCAACATAGACCGCCATGAGTGACTTCTGTGTCATTGCACTTCGAGACCACTATCCAAGCTTAAAGAACATCAAAGTCCAAACACTTCCTCGCACCTTGAGTCGTAGCCTATTATCTTCAATCTAGACCACCTTCGATAGGCATGAACATCGCTACCACTTACCCGAATTCATCGACCATCGGACTTGCTCCATCAAGTGTGGTGAGTGTTGGATCTAAGATTTTTTATTTTATGAGATTATTTGTTTGGGTATGAAATTTTACTTTTGAACTATGGAGCTCTTCCAAGGTATGTGGATCCGAAATAACAAATTGTGTTTTCAACAATTGTGTGCTTTTGAATTATTATTGTGTGAATTTTTGTTTGGGGTAAAAATTAAGCTGGTTTTGATGAACAATTAGTGTGTTTAAAATTTGGGTAGGGCTCTTCTAAATTGCAAAAGTGCACTTTGCACTTTAGAGATTAAAGTATATACATCCCAACTGTTAAAAGTAATTAAAGGTAAAGATGATTTCACATCATTAGTTTTCAAGTCAATTTAAAAATTAAAACTAATATTTATTTAAAAACATGGTGCAGCATCCAAGCTCCCACGTTCATATGTTGTAGTGCAACCAAATCACCATGTTCAGACTACTTCACACCAACATCTTGTTGGCATTCTTTTCATGTGTTGTAGTTCAACCATATTCATACAATGATAGTAAGAAATAAACGGTCAGAGAACTGGCTTGTTGGTGTGATGTGTTCATGCCTATGAGATATCTTCTTGTTTGTGAGATGAAGAAAGAGATCCGAAAAGGTTTGTTACTCAATATGTAGGTGGTATTTATAATAGAGAAGGTAGTGGCCTTGAGATTGATGTGCAAAGATGAAGGAAGGTGTATTGGATGGGTATGATGGAAGCTTTGTTACATGAAGGGAACTTACCATTCATTTTTTTTCCTTTTTATGTTTAAATATTCTGATACCTAGAATAATCTCTACCATTAATAATTCTTAAAGATCAAGATGATTGCCTTTTAACCTCCAAAATGCAAAGTGCACTTCAGGAGCTATATCCTTAAAGTTTTAATGTTTAGGAAATGAAGATTGGGTTTTTTGTATGGAGGTGAGTTTTGGTAATATGGGTATTTGGGGAGTTTGTATTTATTTTATTTTATTTTTTGAAAAAAATTAATTATCTAGATTTTGATGGCAGAGTTTATGTAATGTTGGTATTGGAAATTTGCAAATATGCTAAATTGTATGTTTAAAATTGTGGATTTGTGAATAGGGTTTAGGATTTAGGGTTTAGAGTTTGGACAAATGATTAATTATAATGAGTTTTTGTAATGCGAGCATTTGGAGCTTGTATTTGAATTCATGTTTAATGGTTTTTCTATGTTTGAATTCATATTTGGGATTTTGTATCTATGCTAAAATTTTGAATTCATATTTGAATTATGTAATGCTCTTATTGTATTGATTTTGATACTTGGATTAATGCTCAATTCAACAAAGTTTGAATACAATACAACTTTATTTTCTTTCTTTTTTTAATGTTTAAGTGAAGTAACTGATAATTGGTGTTTGTAAAATTGGTACAATTGTATGGCTAAATATTATTTTATAATGGGATTTATATGGGTGTCATTACCTCATTGAGTTGTAACTTATGCATTTCAATTACCAAAGGTAAGATAATTTCCACTGAAAATATTGATTGATAACTTTTTAACGTTTATCTACTTGTGTAATTTCCATTAGTTTGAGTGAAGGCTATGGTACAACTAGTAAATTGTGGTGTACCACCATCGGCCACAATCACTCACTCCACCCACTCCACAAAACCACCATTGCCACAACCACCCTCGCACCAATTCGACCGCCATTGCTATCACACACATGTGTATATGTAATAACTGACAAAGCAAGTAACTTCCTCAATCAACTTATTGCACCCACCCCCTTCTCTTTTCCCTCACACGATGTTTTTCTTAACCATTATTTTTGGTATTGGAAAAAAATAGTTCTTTTAAATTCTTTCAATTAACATTTTCATTTATAGGTTTGTGTTCTATCTTATTTGTTTGGTGCGGACTTTTGGGCAATTAATGAAGTAGACTTTCTGAAATATACAACTATAAATTTGCCATCATATTTAATTATACTAATATTAATATTCAAGAAATAAAAAAAAATATGACTTGATCGATAATAAAGCTCAACAAGTTGCTAGTATTCTTAACTTCAATTGAAGTCAATACTGTTAAGTGATTGGGCCAAATTGTGAGGGGAGGAAAGGTTAAGGAGTTTACTTGCAAATTAAGTTTAGTGTGTGGTGCACCACCAGGCTAAGCCAAGTGCCATTACAACACACCTTAAATCACTCCCATTAGATTTCATCGTGTGTGCATGCGTGCTACACTACACTTGACTTTAGCGGTGTACCTTAGACCCTTTAATTTATTTTGCATTTGAAGATTAACACAAAATAAATAAAATAAAATAATAAAAACAAAATAATCAGAAACTAGCGCATCTTGACATCCAAATCCATCGAGTTTAACCACCTTGCCTCGCCTCGCCTCCCATTGAAATCAAAACCTTCGCTTTCGGCCACCTTTTTCCATTGCGCATCCTCCAGTGCCACCACTGGTAACCTCTCTCTCTCTCTCTCTCTCTCACATATTCATTCACTATCTCTAAATCTTAAAATTTTTTATGTTTCTGTTTTGGATCCATTTCCTAATTCTTCTATTGCTAAAAAGTGAAAACCAGATGCGGATGTAAGATCCCGTCGCTTTGATCATCTTCACTACGCTTTTACAAATCCTCAGCTATCTCTCTCTCAATTGCTCCATTGTTCAATTTACAAGGATCACTAATAATTATTATTAGTATTATTGTTGTTGTTGTGTTGTTGTTGTTGTTGTTTTTTGCTATTGTGCGTTTTCACTTTTCATAAGAAGAAGAGTAGAAAATATATGTTTTATTTGTCTTTCCTTTTTCCAAAAAAAAAAATCTATGGATTGTTGAAATGCTTAGTAGTAGTGGAGGGAAAAAAGTGTGAATTGTTTGTTGTTGCAAATCAATGGCGTATGGTTACTCCTTGGTGTTCTTATTGTTCCATTGAAACTTGAAATTGGAGGAAAAGTATAATAGAATCTATGTATGTAGCTACTATTTGCATTTGCACATTTTTGTTTTGCCTTTTTGGTAATATCAACTTTCTAATTGTTAGCTTTTTATTACTTTATTTGGTTGTTTGTTTATTTTTTATTTTATTAAATATCAATTCAAGACTTCTCATGGATATTGAATATATGATGCTGTAACTTGAAATAGTTTGATAGATATGGTGCCTAGTACTACTTTAATTTTTTTTTCTTTTTTTCAAAAACATCATTTTTGGTTTCTGGGGTTAGGTTTGTGATCGTGTAGGGTTTATTGGGGTTAGGTTGAGGGTGTTGCTAAGGGTGATAGCTTTCAATTTTTGAAGTACTAGATTAGTACTGATTATTGAATTTGAAGTTGCCAACTTTGGTCATAGAATCTTATACGCAACATGCATGCACATATTGGCCTACAGGCTGGAATTGTGGGATACTGTGTGTGCCTATGTTTGGTGTTCATATATTTCTTGGCTTGCATTTCAAATTAAGTTGACTAGGTGCTCCATTATGCGGCTTGGAAATGCTGGTTATAAGTTGATAATGCATAATGGGGTCCTGAAATATGGACAAAATTGAGACAATTCTCATAGAATAATTGTAGAGAGAACATAGTGATGTAGTTTATTCCGGTTGATTAACTTATTTGGTGTTGCTAATCCAAGATGACAAAAAAATGTGGTTAAAACACTTTTGAGTTTTGAAACTTTTTTTTTAAACTAAAGTTAGTGCATGTACTTTTTTCTTCTTCTAAAAACATGCATCTTTATATTTGAGGCTTATTTTAGGATTTGAAAATTATCTGATATTTTATAGGTGAGTGAAGAAAGTTTACAATTCACTTGTTCTGTCTTGTGGAGCTGAATATATGTTTTTCTTAATGAATGTTTAATATATGTTTCTCCTATGATCTTTTCCTGGATTTAATTTTTCCTAGGTGATGACATTGTATTATTATCTTTGAATTAAATGTTTCATAGAGAATATGATGCACATTCATTTATTAACCGAGTTTAGTTATTTTATTATGTGTTGCAGAGAAGGCAAGGTGCTTGAACATTTGAATTGTTGGTAAAATGGTTTCCTTTGAGATGAATGATCGCAAGAGTAAGTCAAATATGATGTTTTTGTTGTTGTAGCAACAATAATGATATTATATGAAGTCGTCTACTGTCTTTAATGCCTATGTATTAGAGTAGATTGTTGTGGACTAAGCTATAGTTCCCTAAACTACTTACATATTCAGTTATTTGGGAAAGAGGTTTCTGGTTTTGATTTATTTTAAGGCTCTCCACTCTTTTTTGGTGCTTCTTTCTCTTGATGGTCAACTAGAGGAATTAAACTGTAAAGTTTGCGAAGACTTGTTTCAGAGTTTTTATCATACAAACTTTTTAATTATTCAGAAACATTGGTGGTTCATTGAAATATCTAGGCTTAATGCTGCCACATATTTTTGTAATGTCCATATAGTTGTTTCAACAAGGCATCTTCAAGTATGTAGCCTTGGGTGCCTTGTGCCTAATTTTTATTGGCAAGATCCAGGATACATTTGTGTGCCTCATTTTAAAAATAAGCAAAGAAAGTAGGAACAAAAATTCTTACCAAGCTTCTAGCATGATGTTAGACATATTAGACATGTAGCCATTTTTATAATTTGATTATCCACTTCTCTAGTCAAAAGTAATAATCACAATTATGATTGTGATTTAGCCCAATATTTTCTTGAAATTGGTTATTTGAAATTAATTGCACCACCTAGTGGAACTAATTCAATTATGATAATATCATATACAGTTTTCAAAACATATATTAGTTGCTTTGTGTTGTTCTCATGTTCTGCCATTACGATTGGTATAAGTATTGATTTAACTAAGCTATGTATTAGTTATTTTTCTATGTTACATAGTTGGATAGTTGGTATCTGCTTCTGTCCTATTTTTCCCATTATTTACAATTCTATTATCTGAATATATTTAATGTATGTGATTGGCATGTGATGCAGAGATTGGATTAGGGTTAACTGGATTTGGTATATTTTTCTCATTCCTTGGTGTTATCTTCTTCTTTGACAAGGGATTGCTAGCCATGGGAAATGTAAGTTTTGTGCTATTATGAGTTTCTTGCTTAAGTAGTAGTTTCTTCTTATTTGAGATTTCTTGATAGCATAGCATCTTTTCTGATGCCTTGTTACCTCGTCACCCAAATCAGATCTTGTTTTTTCTGGAGTGTCCTTAACTATTGGCCTGAAATCTACTATGCAATTCTTCATGAAACGAAGTAATTTCAAGGTAAATTTGTTACATGTTACTGTCTCTCTCTCTATGGTAGACTTTTTCCACTAACTTTTATCTTTTCTTTAAGGGAACAATCTCGTTTGGTATTGGATTCTTCATTCTCATCTTGGGATGGCCTATTTTGGGCATGATCATTGAGGCTTATGGATTCATCGTACTATTCAGGTTTAGTAGAATTTGAAAGAAACTCTGTGTTGTGTTTAAGTATAGTTCTATCCTTGAAGCTGACCATGGATTAAAATGTGCAGTGGCTTTCTGGCCTACACTGGCTGTTTTCCAGAAGATTCCTGTTCTTGGTTGGTTGTTTCAACGGCCATATGTTCGAATCATAGGTATCTGTGATGAAATTGAAGTGTCTTTACTTGCCATCTAACTAAGCCTTAATGGAAGAAGCATCTTACACATCTACCCATTCTACCATATAAAAAATTTATGTTCATGACAAACATAAAAAAATCTACAGTTTCTCTGATTGTTGGAGCATCTTGATATTCATTGATAGATGTGAAAGATAACGTCATTCGACAGAGTGTAAAAGCAACACTAATACATAGTGTGTGGAACTAAAGTCTTCTGAATTCTGATGCTAAACTTGTGAAAAGACCTTTAAATTTAGGGTTAAAGACTTTTTACTTGTTCAATAAGGCTGTGTTGAGCTACAAATGAAGCGACAGGGGAGATTAGTATTTGGTTCTATCTATCTATCTATCTAGGCAATGTTTAATGATATGATGTGGAAGTTTTCCAGACTGCTTGCTAGATGTTGAAGCTTTTTGCATTCATTTGGACAAGATGCCAAAATTTACAACTGTGTTTACTAATTTTCTGTCATACTGCAGTTGCTTGATCGCTATAGAGGCGACGGTACCTGTGTAAGCCGAGAATCAATGGAAACACTATGTAGCTGCTAGCAAGCGCGTTTATCAGTGCATTGCATGTAAAGAAAATACTCATTTGAATTGAGTTCATTCTGATGGTAGAAAATGATTGTCATTTTAACATGATAGTCATATAGTGCAAAGGAAAAAAATGATTAAGAAAAAGGTTTTGGTTTTCGTTTCACTTGTTTGGCTCCTTTTGATTTTAAATGGAAAAATCAATGATCTGGGGAGTTATCAGTTATGCATACACATTTACATCACTATTCCAATCACACACCTTTGAGAAGCGTCTCACAGTTAAGTACCATGGAGGCTGTTCACAATCATCAGGGAGTATAGTGATTTTCGATCAATATGAAGCTGCCTTTTTTTCTCCCTCTTTTTCGTACTTTTTTTTCTTCTGCCAATGTGACACTTTGGAGTAATGCCACGGAATTATTATTATTATTTTTAATATAAACTCTGCCTTTAATTCTCGTGTCATCCATTATTTCTTTTGGCACTCGTGTCCTCTATTTGATTCTATGCGATTGATATCTGTTTTCTCATTTCAACAGGGCATGGATGAATTTGATTTTTGCCAATTTGATACGAGGGTCAATACTACACTATACTATAATATACAAATTGCCGGAACTTAAAAGTGGTACTTTAGTTCTAGATCGAATTATGCTTCGCCTTATACACCCAAATAAACAAATTATCATCTTTGAAGCATTCAACCTTTCAATTAGTCATTTATTGGTCGAATAGACCACTTCAATGTAATTAGACCTAAATATAGTTAGAACCGAAAGAGACTCATCATGGTTACATGATTAAACATTCGAATATACTATGTTATACACATTTGGATTTTGATCAAAATATCTTGCATAACGCAGCCGTATACAGGAGAATACAAGTCTTAACCTTCTCCTTTTGGCGTTTTAATTATTAACAAACTCATTTGTTTTGTATTTTCTCTTATTCTTCATAAGAGATCACCACCACAGTAGTACACATCACATAAGCACAAGGCTGCAAACATGTGAACACGCTAAAAGTCTAATCTAATGTTTTTCTATGATGACACAATAGCTTAGTGACAATAAGATCTTAAACCAAGACAGGCAAATATTGTTTAAGAGAATATGTCAAACAACGCTAAGACATAAACCTATGTACAATGTCATATTAGCAGAAGAAATGCAATATGTACCATGCTCTACATGAAACTTCCATGCCCTAGCAAACAAAATCTTAAATCAATTGCAAGATTTTGGGTAGAGGGCTTATATGAATCCAATTTGTAACAATGAAGAACTGCCACTCACAGCTTGCCTCCACTGGTCTACCATCATGTTTTCTGCAAGTTCCAACGTCTCCATCTCAAATTGCTTAGCCATCCAAACTGAATCAATGGCTGCCCGGACTGCAGGTTCACAAGATGCCTTCTATAAGGCACTAGAAAATTCTTCAGGCCTATCATTGACATAGGCAAAGCAGTCAATACACAACAACATATGCTGAAAGCAATCCTTCAAACAGCAAAGCACAATGTTATTCCTAAGGAAGAACATTATTTTGATGCAACACATACCATTAATACACATTGTCTTGTAAAGAAGAGCAACATGGGGGTCTCCTTTGGTACTCATATGCTGCTTCTCCAGGCACTCAAGAAAGGCTAAGTCAGCCTTCAGTAGCTTGGCCTGATCATGAGTATCATATCCTATGTCATGGCAATAACAGCAGAAATCCAACCAATCGATCGGTCGTTTGTCCCAAACCAGGGATCCATGGTCTTTTCCGCTAGACCAGTTTGGTCCACAGTAATGACCATACCTGGGGAATAGCTGAGAAAAGAAAGCTCTCGCCCCTGTATGCCATGGAACCTTACAAACATAGGGCCTGAAGCGTAAAGGAGTGACCTCGCTACCTTTGTCAACATTCCTATGGGTTTGTGCTTGTCTCCTCAATTGCCTATTGATAGTTGTTGGCCTCTGGAATTGATTTCCAGCATTATTTGCCCAAGGAAGAAATGAAAAGAAAGAGAAGGGCCATCCACGCAATTTGACACCTTGATCAGCATTTTGCTTAGGCTGTTCAATAAAATCTTTGGTAGAAATCGAAATTGTTGCCAGATCAGTGTTCAATTGAGACTTGAACCAAGGGATGTTACCAAGAAAACCAAAGTTCATGGTGGACAAACACTGCCACACAGCACCAAATATTCAGTTGATCTGCCAATACAACAGAACAAGGAAAAACGAAAAATATGTATTGTCCGTTAGCAGAAGTGTTTGAATGATAGTATAATAGCATATAATTGGATGACAATATAGCAACATGACTACATGACTGTTTCCAATTTTTTTTATAGCGACAGTGTATTAAAATTAATCTCATTTAAGATTATCCAAAATGAATCAAATTTTTTGAAGCATATTGAAGTCTATGCACAACATTTTGCAATATAAAAACTCCTCATGAGTCATGAACCAGTAGCCAGTATTTCAGAATCAATCGAGTTAAGTTACCGATTGAATAGTGCAATGTTTGGCCATGCAGTAAGTTCAATGTGTATTTTCCAACAGGATGTTGTACTCACCCATTTGAACAAAGCTACTTTATCATACGTTCAGGAGCATTGAGAAATAAATAAAGTAAAAACGAAGAAGTGGGTATCTTTAATCAACAAAAGACCCAATGAGCAGAAACAAAATCAGATAAAGTTGAGATTTTTACATAATGGGGTGAAAGGAAACAGAATTCAGAAGCTGGGAATTTTGATGAACTCACTTTGCTGTGGAGTTTCATACGAAGGCCGATCAAGGAAGACGGTGGCGAACGCATTGAAGTGAGGAAGACGGAAACGCGGAGGAGGAAAAGAGAGAGTTCAGATTGAGAAATTTCTCGAGAAAGAAAATTGAAAATTCTTCGGTGTTTTTCTTTTTTTAAATTTCTTTTTATTTTGTGGCTATATTTGGGGGGCTAGGCTAATACTGACTTGGCTGGACTGGACCCACAAATATCAGAACGAAATGAAACGGTGTTCTATCTTTTCTGTTAGCCACGAATATTCCTTAGAATTAGCCATATGTTATTAAATTTTAGGATTTTTCTAATCAGTGTCCCAAGCAAACTAATAAAAGATTTTAAAAAGGAAGATTTTACATTGAAAAATATAGAGTCTACTTGGTTTCAGGTTTCAATTTTTATTTTTAATTTTTTAATTTTTAAGATTTTGTAAAAGAAAAAATAAAACTGAAATTTATAGTTTTAGAATTTTTAGATATTTCTTTCCAAAATTTAAAAAACTAAAAATAAAAATTAAAAAATAAAAATTAAAAATTTAAACCAAACATGCTATAAATTTTCATGTTTCCAATATAATGGTCCTATTAAAAACTTTTAAACTTACTTGAAAAGATAACTTATAAAATTTGGACAATGGTATAAAACCCCAATTTGTATGCTTATTCTTTTTATTTAAGTATTGACTACCATGAGTGTGTAGATGAGTATTGATGAGTGCATAAATAAGTTGACAAGGAGCTGCTCGAACTTAATGAGAAGTTTTGGTTAGACAAAATTTGTGATGAAGAGTATACTTATGGTTTAGACCAAAAAAAAAAAAAAGGATAGCAAGTGAAGAAATTAACAATATTTAATAATATAATAATATACAAATAGATAATAGTATATTCAAAATAAATTTTTTAATTTTAATTTTGGGATAAATGAATGAATAATTTTTTTTTATCCAAACGAATTTCAACCTAAAATTAGTTCTAAAAAGATAAATTTAAAATCAATTTCATCTAATCCATCTTTTTTTCTATCTATTAATTTATCCTTTCTCAATGATTTTTGTAAAATTAATTAATTATAAACTAGTTCATTTGTATTTTTCTATTCAATATAACTATTTTCTATTATATTGAATTAATTTTTCAAGTTACCAAACAATCTCTTATATTCTCAAAGTAATAAAGGGTATCAATTCCCTTTTAAAACAAAAAATACCAAAAAATATATTTACTTTTCTTCAGTCTCAGCAAGATGTTAATAATGGTAAAGCAATAAGAATGAAATCACATTACTTTCATATATTCTTTTAAAATTTGTTTAATATTAATTTAAATAGGTTCAACATTATATCTCATATAATAAGTATAATTAGTGAGGATAGACTTCAATAGTTTATATGAAATTATAATTTTAAAATTTAGTGTAATCCATGACAACCAAAAAGAGATTTAAAAGAAAAAAATTTTAGTGTCACCATTGTACTTTTAAAAATGAAAATATAACTAATATTATCACCTAAAATGCCAAGTTCAATTCTCAAGTTTAAGATTTTTTTTTGTTGATAAAATAAAAATATTAAGGAGATGAACAGGAGAAAAATTACAAGAAAATAAGATCCTCCCTGTAAGAACCAAAAATGAAACAAAAAATATTATCAACTTAACATATTTTTCCAATCTCTTAAAAGGGAAATCCTTTTAAAAATAGTGAAACACAATGCACTTTACACCAAATAGAAGTAACAGCAGTCATGCACCTAAATCTACCACACAAAATTTAATATTTTTTAGATGATATTAGCGAATGTAGAATGAAGTAGACACTAAGAAAACAGAAGAGGAATATTCTGTTGGTTGGTAAACACTTGAATAAGCTGAACGGTATACTTAATAAATAATAGCATCACAAACAACTTGCTAGACATACAGAACCACATAGGTGAATCAAAGTGGCTAGTGCACCCTATGTACAAAGAATTTGCCAAAACAGAAGTAAAATTTCCTCATTGTATTTGTTTTGTTCATCAACAAAATTCCCCAACTATATAGACATGACATATAATTACACCAAACTCCACTCCTCCTCCCCTAAAGAAACAAAGGAATTCATAATAATAGACTCAGAAAAAAAAACTTGAATGACCAAAAGGAAAAGCTTCTCATTTCAACTCCAATGACCTTTCACTACCAAATGAAAAAGGGAAAGAAAAGAAAAAAATTAAATAGGAACTGAGAAAATAAAACAGTACATGGACCACAAAAGGAATACAAATATATGCAATGAGTCAAAGGATATACAACATGTCAGCCAAAATTCTTCCTCCACATGGATGATCCTATGAAGCACCAATTTGGCCAGTCAACTCCATGATGGTGATGATGGTTTATAGACGAAATCTTGAGAAGTTGTAGAAGAACCATAATTCAAATCGAGGTTATGGAGCTGTTCCATCAGCTGCGAACGCCTTTCCTTGAAAAAATCGAGACGAGTAGTTAGCTCTACTAAAGTTGAGGATGCTACAGACGGATGTCTTGCATATTCTGTTGTCACCTGAAACGAATGCTACAGGGTCAGTTCCTAATCATTTGGAAGCAGGAGCATGTACTAATGGAACACATTACTGATGATAATTTGCAAGAATTCAAAATTATGGAAGCAATGAATAGCATGTTAATAGGATTTTGAATAAGGGACACTTTCCAAGGTGGCACCTTTCCTGAACTAAATTCTTACCTCTGCTGCCCTTGAGGTGGAGGGCAATGCAGCGAATCAACAGCACCGAGCTCATCTACTGACATGCTTGTCGATGCCTCGGTACTTTTTGAATCACTAGGACTTGAGTCCATAAATTGCTTCCAGAAGGTTGCCTACTACCATTACCAGATGCCAATACCTGTCCTTTGATATTTCTCCAATCTGAGCCCAACAAATTCTCCTGCTGAAGTGGAAAGGCAAATTGTACTTGTGTTATAAAAGTAGAGCTCTCAAAACCATAAAAGATCCATAAGCAATGTGCCAATTTTGTTGTAATAAAAGAGCAAATAATAAAACACAGATTGCTGAGTTATATGGGAGAGTGCTGCTGCCAGTGAAAGATTGGCCTTCATGATTTTTTTTAAAATTAAAAAAAAACAGTTAATGAGAAAATGGCACCGCTCATACTATCAGGTTAAAGATTAGCTGCATAATATATCATGAATGATAAAATACTATTTGCAAGAGTCCCAATATAATGGTGGAGTAGCAAATCCATCTCTTTTCATGATCCTTTAGGCTCTTAATGACTTGCGCATGCCTCTTCTTTCCAAAAATTTTTAATCATGTTTTGAGAAACAGACTATGAGACTTACCTCGGTCCTTTGTTTCCTTTCATGATTACAAAAGGCAAGGGTTGAATCAAAATCTTGTTGAAGAAATCTCCTGCATAAGTCAGATAAACTTAATTAGGTACTGAAGGATTTTACAAGTTTACCCAATTTTCAACCGAAGATCAGGTCACCATTAATTTAAAGAAAAACACAGCGATAGACTAGTGTTTAGGTCCTTAAAGGACATTAATGCAATATATCTTTATTTTTCAACATAAAGATGCCAAACCTGGGTTTAAGAGCTGTTTGATACAAGTAAACTTCTAATAAAATATTCCAAGCAATCTATAAAGTAAACATAGATTGGATATTTACTGCTGAGGATGATTTTGGGTGTGTTGGAATCGGTCACCCACATCAGTAAGTGACCCATAGTGATGCTGTCGTTGCTGATTAAGTTGATGGTGGAGTTCCGCAACTTTCTGCTTCAACCTGGCCACATCAGCTTCAGCAAGTGCAATCTCCTCCAGCTCAGCCTTTGTCTTCACATAACCAGATTTCATAAGATTACATGTACAGTGAAAGCAATCAGAAGGGAGAAAGGATAGCAGATTTCAGTAGAATATGGAAAAACCATAGAATACGGAAAAACCTTGGAATCCATGCCACGTGAACTGGAAAACTGTCCTGAAGACATACTCAATCCAACTTCCAATGCAGCTCTAAGATCCCTCTCAGCTTGCAACTGTTCTTGCAATCTTGAAACCTTCAGATAATAAAACAGGAATATTTTGTTAGTGCAGAAAAATAATAAGGCTTTAAAAAATGTGATAACATGATGATGAGAGAAGAATTAAAAAAAATTCTCTAATGAAATCAATTGAGACAATACTATTTGCAGGTAAGACTTCACATTGAACAATAATAAATTGGACTTCATCGCAAAGTAACAATTAAGGTGCTAGTGATAGTGAATCCTAACAGCTAGCTAAGTTGCAATCTAAGAAAGAATAAGAGGAATACAAAAATTTCAGATATTACTCTAAACAAATCAAATTAAAACTCTCGCAATTCATATTGGGCAGAGATAGAGATATAAAAGATTACATCTTGTTCAAGTGCCAAGCGCCGCTCATGCAGAGCTTGCTTCCTTCTTCCAAGCTTGCTTGTAAAATTGCATTGCCTCTAGCCTAAAATGAAAACAAGACCAACTCCATTAAAAATAAAACATTCACAATTCAGCATAAAATGAGTTAGCAAAAGAAATGTACCTCCTTTGCGATTCTGTGTTGCAAATCACTTTTTGCAATTTCTAGCCTCTGAATAGCAAGCCTACACACATTTAAATAATTTTATGTTTATTTAGTGTAAAGTTTTTCTTTTTTTGTGAAAAAAGAAGAAAGAAAAAGGAGGACATGAGCAAAGCAAACCACACATTGCAAAGAGCTAACTAGATGGTTGCTAAAGCTGAAGAAAAAGCCAACACTGTCTTCCAGGATCTATCCAAAGACTATAAAAGATCTATACAACTATGAACACTATCCAGAATCACATTACACCGGCACATTCTACAAAGGACAAAATGAGTGTAAAGCTAAGTATCTTACTCCTCTTCTCCAGATGAATCAACTGATTCCACTGACGGTGTCTTCCTTGGCTGCATAAATCAGAACAAACTATCAGATGCCAAATATTGACTTTGAAGAAGCAAAACTATTAAAACTGCATATGACATCTCAATTTTCCCTCATATCATGAAAACTAAGTATATCCACTGCTCATATATTAAGCCAGCATACTTTAATTGCCAGCTCATTGTAGTGAGTATACTGTCACATAGAAGTCTCATACCATGAGTTTTCAAGTGGAAAAATAATACATTGTCCAATAAATGGTTGTTTAAATTGTCATTGGGAATCTAGTAGCTAACATTCTAGATTCATAATGTGAGCTTAGGGCAACCACAAAGTTCTTAGACAGTAACAACAACAAAAATAAAAACTCACATTACTCCTTCCCCAGAATGTTGACCGTTTAGAACCGAAGCTACTGCTACTAGCTTTACCAGTCTGCTTTCCTGAACCTGATTCAATCCCAGGCGCAGGCAAATGGTTGCCAGGGTCCATAGAAGATAAAATCTCACCCATGGAGCGATAAGATTCAGTGGGAGGCAACAAATTTGGAGCATCCTTCTCGTCAACTGAGCTCTCATTGCCCTTTCTTTGCTTGTTTTGATCCTCAGATTGTTGGGTATCGCATCAGCATCATGATTTGTATTTACAGTCTTAGCATGGTTTCCATTGGAGGATCCAACATCGGAATCCTCACCTCCAAATACCTGCAAGGCCACAGAATATGTTTAAGAGAGGAAAATGGAAGAAAAGAACACTATTAATTACAGCAAGGAAGGCATTAAATTCAATGATAACCTTGTAATCGTAAAGATCACTGCCAGCATAACCACTACTTTCACTCAATTTTCCACTATGTACACGATCAGCATCATCATCTGTCTCTTGATCAACTTCGTTCTCTGCATCATGATAACCATTTTCTTTCACTTCTATATTTTCATCATCAGTTGAATCTTCACTCCCGCTGTTTTCAACCCGAGAATCTGCTGAAATGGAACATCTCTGTATATTTTCTTCCTGAAACAACATAAAGAAATTATTAGGGTACATCAGACTGAATGAAACATAAATGTAGCAAGAAACTTGAAATCACATTCTCAAGTTATATACAACCAAAAACCAGAAAAAAATTAATCAAAAGAATGAAGGTCAACTGAGAGTCTCTTACATCAAATATATTCTCAAACTCCTCCAACAAAGTAGTAATAATTGCTTGAGCATTATTAGCAGCATTAGCAGCAGCAAGAAGCTGAGCTGAACTATCACCACTAACATCAAATTCATCCTCCAGTTCACATTCTCCAGCTAGCAAAGGCCGTAAGAGCAAGGGTGCCATGCAAGCAGCAACAGCAGATGCAGTCATCCGATTCTCACGAGAATGGGAAGCAATTGTGTGCATCATCTTCAGAATTCTGCAAATGCAGTTTCTCATGTTAAAGCAGGTCAAAAGATGATAGTAATATTACACACATTTTAACATAATCACTGGAGCAGGCCATTACAACAATTTGAACAGCTACAGCATTGATTTCTTTTTCATGAACAGATAATACCTCATTGTCCATTATACATCATTGAGCATATAACCTCACTAAATTTTTAAGATATGAACCAAGGCAGTTGCTGCTTTTCAAACATCATGTCAGCTGCCCAGAAGTACATAGTGTGATATGATCCCATTCATCAAATTCCTTTATTAGAAAAAGTTACATTTCACGCGTATTATGAAAGAGAAAGAAGGAAAACAAAGACACAATAGAGATCTTCATCCTCCTAAAACATACAATACCATATACTCCCCTATATAACTAAAATGAATCCTCCCTGAAATAATTGTTGACTATACATCCATTAGGAAGCTAACAATTTAATTCTACTCTCAAAGTTCTTGCAATACAATACACTCAAGCTAGAAACACAAACAGCACATCTCCTTAAAAGTTTCCCTTCATAGCCTTTATTCATGGAAAAAGAAAAAATTACAGATTCCCAAAGCATATGTGGCACCCCAAGTAGGATACCCAAAGACCAATGAAGATTGCTGGGTTGTAGAAAGATCCCACTATTCATTCTGTTCAAGTTCAGCTGTTTCAACCATCCACCATTGTCATAAGAAAGTAATAAAAAAGGAACATATAAAGCAGTAAACCATAAATTAAAACGATTAAACTGCAAACTCAAGTAATAGGATGGCATTAGGCAAATGGAGAAAAGAGTACAGACATATCATCTATCAAAGAAAAAGGTTGTGGTTGTTTGTGTGTGTTGGGGGGGAGGGGAGGGGACACGCCAGAGAGAGAGAGAGGACCTCTGCAACAAACGTCGATTTGGCTCTGGAAAGGTTTCCACTATAGCACACCGTATTGCATTAATCCTAGCTTCCTTGCGATCAATTTCTTGTAAAATAAACAGTAACAATAAGACGAACTTCTATATTATACATTCACTTCAAAAGAACCATATATTCTTAAAAGCATTTGGTTATCAAGAAAATAAACAGAGCTAAACTTACTATAAGCCTCCAACAAAGCAGTACAACATGAAGCTGGAACTGGAGATGAGGGCAGCTCCCTTAGAACATGCTGCAAATATACCAATGGTCAATGGAATACCATTAAAACAAATGAATAATAAAAGAGGATATTTAAAAATCCAGGATCCATATTACATCAATTGTGTCAAACCATAGCTTCTTCCATGTCAGAGAACTATTCATATTGTAAAATACTTGTAAGGATCAAAATAAGATTTCAAAATATTCATAGAGATCAAAAACAAAATTTTCTATATTTGTAAGGACTAGATGCATATTATAAAATACTTATAGGGACTAAAATTAAAAATGCAGGGACAGAAAACATAATATTGAACAAAAGGGACTAAAAGCCCCAAAAAGAAAATAGAGGGAATAAAACTAAAATGACCATATTTATAGGAACAAAAATATATTTAAGCGTAAAATTAATAGCTTATATCAAGATCAATAAAATAGCTTATATGAAGATGAATAAAACTATATAAACATGATGGAAAATAAAATTCGCCAAAAGTATCGCAAACACAAGGGACAAAAATAAAAGGTAAAGCATAAAAACAAGCTAATATAGTTCTGAAAGTGAGAATAGAGGATAAAAAATTATAGTTTGAGTTTTTATCAAAAAAATATAGTTTGAGCATTCTTATTATTACTTTTAATTTTATCATTTTTATGTATATTATAATCTTTATTTCTAATACATTTTTGTCAAGTCGCTAGCTTTAATAAAAATAATGTTTTGTAAAAATATTCTATTATTAACATAATTAAGTTAATTTATTTAAACAACAAATAAAATTAAAAGGTGAACAAAACAAATTAATAATAGACATGATATTATAATAGTTAATTCATTTAATCTATCAAGATACATTCATTAATCATTATCCCACTAACCACTAAAATGCATAATGGACTAACAAATAAATGTGTTTAAAACAGTCACACATGCCATGGGTCATAGCGAGAGCAAGGGGAAGCAACACCCGAAGGAGAGCAGAAGTGGCCCTGATGTACACAACACAACAGGAAAAAAAATAGA
This sequence comes from Dalbergia oliveri, assembly GCA_030441495.1. Classification (NCBI taxonomy): domain Eukaryota; kingdom Viridiplantae; phylum Streptophyta; class Magnoliopsida; order Fabales; family Fabaceae; genus Dalbergia; species Dalbergia oliveri. The sequence continues at coordinate 22,108,998 of JAMLFY010000014.1, read as the reverse complement.
AGACCGAGGCAGGGAAAAGAGAGATAAGACTTTAAGCTTCCTTCCTTTTTCTTCCATATATTTAAAACAGATGCCAGGAAGTCAAAAGCACCATCTAAAGAAGGGTAGAGCACCCATATAATAAAGGAGTTTCATTTTTCACATATTCATTGAAACTAATATTAAATACCTTGACACAGTCACCGACAACATGGGCATCTTCCTCAGAACCAAATTCAGTCTTGCCTGCATACATCATAAGATTCATGCATCAAAGCAAGAACAACGAATATTATCTTTCAGAATCATAATATTAATGGTTCTATATTACCTTGCTCATATTCTTGAACTCTCCGATCAACTTCTTCGACATCCGCAGACTGCCTCAGAATTCCTTCAACTTTAGTTCCTGCAAACATGATTCATCAACATTTTTTTCTCTTTCCCATTGTATAGTCAGGTGCATTTCAAACATGCCTTACAAACATGATATGAAAAGTACCCAGCATATCAATTTAACAAGGAAATGAAACCAAACATCTAAGATATTAAAAAAAGAAAGTGAAATGAAATTCAGCTGCAGTGCATTCTTATTTGTAGATCTAACTTACCATTCTTCTCTAAGAACCGAAGAGCTTTTTCAAGGAAAGAAGGACCTCCATCAATATCTTCTAGTGCTAGCAGAATTGGTCTTCCAACAACCAAAGACTTGACTGGTCGCTTGTCCCTCCCTGGAAGCAAAACACAGAATATAGTCAAAATGAGGATAGCAGGTTCTTTTCTGTCAGAAAACAAAAATCATAATGAACAAAATATGGACAAAACAAAAATTGCAGAGCTAACACAAGTATAGCCACATAACTAAAATAAGTTAACAACACTAAAACAAATGTGTAAGATGCATTGAATAATAAGCACAGACATTGATGGAAAGACCCTTCAATAGAATCACTTGTGTCGTTCCAAAAAATCCCATTGTGTCCCATAACAAGGGCGGCACTAGGTGCTTGTTCAAGGGCTTGTTCAAGAGCTGTCTTCCATTCAAACAAGTCCTCTGATGTCTCAGCCTGATATTGGAAAAAAACAATAAGATAATTTATACAACCCAACAAGCAAAATAGCATTTACAAGTAGTAACAATTGAATTTCAATCCCATCCACTTTAAAATGCAGAAATTAATGAATCACCTTCAGGGTGAATGCTCGCCCATCACGTCCATCTGGAAATAATACCGTAAGCAGTTTCTTGTCTTCTCTAACAACAACACTGGAAAATAACACTCACAAATTAGAAACAGATCATTAAATGATTAAAATCTACAACTAAGAAAGATCAATATATAACAAGCATACCTCCCCGAATTGTTTAAGTCAATACCCCCCAATGTCAGGTTTACTTCACCACCTCTCTGTGGAAGGGCACTCTACATGACCAATCAAAGTAAAGACAGTCACAGAATAATGGCAACAAAAGTTTTCCCGTTTATATTTGATTAAAGAAAAACAAAAAGCACCAAATAAGTGAAGATTTTTGTAAGTTTCATCCAATCATCTACAAGTGGTCCATTTACACATCTCTACAATAACAAATTTTATGTGGATAAAATGCCATTTTTCAAAATCAAATCAGGATAAAGTATATGAAACCTTAACAAATCAAAATATATTATTTATTGTCTACAAAATCATGATCTGCAGTTCTACTCCAGTATCTTCTTACTAGAGAGTTCATTCGTACAGAACAACAGAAAAGAAAAACAAGCACCGAAAATATCAAAGTAAAGATGATAGAATGGGAAAGATTTGATACTAACAGGGTCATTTTTGAAAAAGACCAATGATGTGCGTGTGAGTATAAACCATCGCTTCTTCCAAGACTTCCAGCCTATTCCTACAAAAATTCAAAACAAGAGACCAGAGATAAATTCGCATATCATTGATTTATTTGCATATATTAAATACCATCAATTGCACCAAAAAAGAAGCAAGTGAGAACAAAAGAGCCAACAAAATAAGAACAAAGAATCGATTATTCTCTTGAGAATAAGGGGAAAAAACCAAAAGCAGAGAAAATAAAGAGATACAAACACTAACCTTTAGAAGATATGAAAAGTGGGCCACTTTTGAAAACCTGCAAATAGTAAGATTTGTTAGGAATCAGTAGCTAACTTCTGATCAAGTCTGCTTTGAAACCAAACAGTTGTGTTGGAAATACAAACCAAAAAGAGAAAACAAAATCCAAATTCATCCTTTGGTAAATAGTACAATATTTAGGAAAAGGAGATATCAATAATATTCAACATAAGAAAAACCATATAAATGTGAGGTAGAAAACACTCAAGATTATCATGATTCATGAACAGTATAGCTTCTTTGAGAAAATAACAACCCTTAACAAGGACTAGGATAACAAACTCTTTAGACTCAATAAATGACCAATAGTGGAATTTGACAGTGATACAACTCATCTTTTGTTTCTGTCCAACTCAGTTTAAAAGCTTCAATGTACTTTGACTCTAGAACAAGCATTTGTCTGTTTTACATTGCCCCACTGTTTGGGATATCTGGATAGGCTTCAATCTATCAGTACTTCCAGAAAATCTTAGGTATGCCTAGGTCCAGCATCATTGAAAAAATTCTTTTTGTTTCATTATAGAGGTTTCATAATTTAGAAGGAATATGTAGAGCAAGATTCCATGGAGGCACACTCGTTTACTTTAACTCATGCATTTTGCCGGAACTTAACGCACAAATAATTCTCCCTGATGTCGGAACTTAACAACAAACAAAAGTCTAGCTAACACATTCAGTTAACACTATTATCTATTACGAACTCACATATTTGACTATACACTCTCATTTTAAGACAAACAAATCAGAAGGTGCTAATCACATTCTCCAACAAGTTAGCCACTGTCAATTAAACTACCTACATAATTCCATTTAATAATGACAAAATTATGAATGTTGAACTTCTTCATAATTGTATTAAAATAGCACGCTCTGATGCTATAAAGGAAACTAAACAATAAACATATTGGGTAAATGTTAACTAGATTAAGGTAGTTCATTGCTGCCCCCGTACCAAAAACTTAATTCTTAACTAGAACTAGCTAATTAGCAAAATACACTGCACACATTTCGTGAAAGTCAATACCTAATAAGGATACTAAACCGCCAAGGCCAAAATTCAACTTCCTTAATAACTCTTTAGGCAACTTCATAAAGGAAACCAACACAGACATGCATCAAACCAAATCCCACCTAGTTCAAGCAATAAATCAACTACTTTTAAAAAACCACAACCTTTTCCACAAACTCAAATTTCCAATTAACAATTTTCTGCATTAGCACAAAATCACTTCCAAAAAACACTTTCAGCTGATTGATAAGAAACAAACATACCGTATTGGAAGCCGCAGGTCTAGGCCGCTCAAAAGCCGCTAAAGAAGCAGACATATTTTTTCCAACACACACAAACAGCAACACTATCACTGAAGAACCACCATTGTCAATTTGTCACTCACCTCAAAACCCAAAAAAAAAAAAAAAAAATCACCACCACCAAAACCAAAACCCCAAATCAAAATTTGAAAATTTTCCTCAAAATTTCAAACCCCATCAAACCCAAAGCCCCCATAAGCTGCCCCATTCAGTCAACCCATCAGAGAAGATCCAAACAGTTAGCTTCCAACAACAGTGAATCACTGAGATCTGAACCCCCAAAAAGGAAATCCTCAAGCTTTCAGAGATTAGGGGTCAGATGGGGGGCATCAGATTCACTTCAAAATCAAAACTTGATTTCACCCCTCACAGAAAAACAACAGCTTGTGAAGTGGGGTTTTCTTCTTTTTAAAAATTTCCTTTTTCTCTACTTGGGGTGGTGAATTTTTATCACTTTCTCGGCGAATTTCTCGCACTTTCCGATCGGATTAGGTAGGAGGGAGGTAACAGCGGGGGTTTTGTTGCGGTGGTAATGTGGAAAATCTGAAGAGAGAAAAGGGTTCTTTGCTTTTCACCTACTTCTGGTTGTGTCCTCAGTGTTGTGTTTTTTGGTTAGAGAGAGAAGGAGAGAGACAAGAAGGGGTTAGAGAGAGAAAGTGAGGGAAAGGATTGGGGTCCTCTATAGACAAGTTTGAGTCTGGTCAGGTGACAGACCAATGAGAATTTGCCACGTCATAATTATCACAGAGTTAGAGCCCGTAAATTATGATTGTTACCTAAACCCCATAAATATCGTTCCAAATTTTGTAAGAAACTGAAAAAAAAAAATGATGTATTTTGTTTTGTCTGTGATGTTAATTGGACTAATTTGAAAGCATTTTATGGATATTATTCATAATGAGGTTTTAGTATAAGGTTTTATGCATATTATTTAAATCTTTCACCACTAGATCAAATTTAATGGTTTAAAAATATTTTATTTATATATTATTAGTGTAATAAAATTTTATATACACAATTAATCATATATTATTATATATTAGTAAAAATATTTAACTAAATTATTTATTACCTTCAAAACTTTATAAATAAAAGTATTAGATTAGATGATTGTAAATGTATCAAAATTAGTCTCAATTTTAAATTATTAACATATTATTAATTTTTATTTGTATATTGGAAACGAAAAAGGAAGAAAAAGGTCAAAGTTGTGTCTTATCTATTTAGAATTAATGAAAAGTTCATTTTGTTTTCAATAATTGAGGTTTGAATATTTGGATTTTAAGAATCTCTAGAATGATGGGGAAAAAGATTTTTTTCACTAAAATCCTAACTTATTCCCTCATATTTATAATGAGAAATAAATTAATTTTTTAAATTTAAAAAATTCATATCAGTCACTTAAATTTTAGAAATAGGCATAAGTTAACCTATATTTAAAATTGTTATATGAGTTGTGTCCTGTTAACTTATTTATGTATATATTATTAATTTTTATAGTCGTCTAACTCGCTTCACTTCTCTAAATGAAGTTATTTAGAAATTTTTCTTCACCTTCTCTCTCATCAAAACTTTTTACTTAAAAGAAAAATTTTGATTTTAAGTTGTCATTAATTTGTTATGTGCAAAATATGGACGATTTATGACTACGTGAAAATTAATAGTACATGTAAATAAATTAATAAAACATATGGATATTTTTATAAATAGTTTAGATGATAATTTAACAAAAAACTAACTTGCTTTATTTGTGAAATTTGAAAAATAGTACGTGATTTTCAAAATGTGAAATTTGTCCCCACTATAAATGTAGTAAACTAAATTGAAAATTTATTTGTTTATTTATTTTGTTATCTGAGGCAAGGAAAAAAGAGAGAGAAAGACATGAGATGATGTAGGGGGAGCACATACCTTTTTAATCCGTGATTGCCTCTTCTGTTTTGCACATGAGCAGCTAAACTCTATGATGAGCCCCTACAGTATTATACATATACTTTTTCTCTTTTTTTTTTTTTTATTAAACGGAAAAATGTAACTTATGATGAAAGAGATCTCAACTTGAGTTATGATCAATTAATGCAATCGAGGGGTATGTCTTGAGTCAACTTATGAATAGATAATTCTATTTTTTGGATAAAAAGTATCTTTTTTTTAAGAAACAGATATTACAAATTAATTAGTTAATTGTAAAATTTCTTCTTCCTTTTTAAGAATGTTCAAAACAAATATTACTGTGGTAAATAAGGCAATTAAAACTTCAGCAAAACATTACTTAATTAAAATAGAGATTTTCTTTTTTAAAAATATGATTAAAATTGTGATTTTCAAATAAATAATTATCAAAGAGCTTAATGTAGACATGATGTTTAGAGTCCCATTAACTTGCTAAATAATAAAGTTTCAATATGACGTCTCCATTAACTTGTTAATATATAGCATAGTAATGGTAGCTAGCTATAGATTGAGTATAAACTTTATATTATTTTAAATTAAAACTGGATCTCAACTTTTCCTTAGTCTTTGAATAATTGTGAAAAAGAAACATTAAAGTATTCGCATGTTTATTATTATGAAAAGGAAACTTCAAAATTGACACATTTTATAATCGGAATAGCATGTAATCATGGAGTTTCTTCAAGTAAGGTTTTTCTATAGACTATGGAGTGCAAATACTATCCACATCAAAGGTCTATAGTACTTCTTGTTTCACAAAAAGAAGAATACCTTTTTCTAAAACAATAAATAAATAAATGTTCAATTCCTTTATAAAAAAACAAAAAAAAAAAACATGTCAGTAAGTAACACAGCAATTCCCCATCTAAAAAGAAAAGCAAAAATATATAAAAGAAGAATAAACAATTCATAGATCATAATTATAGCTTTATACTAGTGACATCTAACCTTCATTTTTTAATTTTTTATGATTTTATTTATTATGAAGGAAAGTTGTCAAAGTGAAAATCATACATTTTATTGAAGCTTAGCTTACACTGCAACAAACCCAAATCCATCCATATGATATAATACACGCAAGTCATATTGAAATAAAGGCAAAAATTCATATTGTGATGAAAATGAAAAAGGGATATGAGGCAGTATTTGATTGGTCCTTGAGCACTTGGCAATGCCTCGTGTGGTGGAAGAGGTAAGCAAGTAGTAACATATAAATAGGACTATAGAGGCATGCATGGAGCAGTTGAGAGGAGGGTGACCAGTTTTGGAGGTAACCGGTTTTGGAGTGCTGGTCTGGACAATTTGTCTGTTTCGGTTGGAACAAGGATACGATGAATGAGGTTTCATTTGCCAGCCTCATGTGTTTTGGGTAGCTTTTGTTGTCACCACTCACCACTCAAACCTATCACACTCTCTACTCACCCCTACCACCACCACCTCTCATGAGTCATGACCCTTAAATAAATAAATAAATAGGGGAGGGGGCAAAACCATTCCCAACCCAAAGAAACAAAGATGAAAATGAAATATAGGTTCATTTCATAGCTATAAGGAACTAACTCATAAATTGTAGTCCTTTATACACTAAGTGAAGACCTTTCCAAACTTTTTAGTCCTTAGATTGCTAGATTTTTCAATTTGAGTCATTATATTTTGTTGTTTTTCAATTTGATTATTTATATTTCAAATCATTTTTAATTTGATTCTAAATGATAATTTTGTCATATAATTAACAAAAAATACTAACGTAACACAAATGATACTATCAGAGCATATATGTAGATCTAACACAAATCATGTCACTTTATCATTTTCTATTAGTTATGTAATAAAATATGGCTTGTGACCAAATTGAAAAAAAAAAAAGATTGAAACACGGGGGATCAAATTAAGAAAAATAAATGATCAAATTGAAAATCTGAAAAAGGGGGTAAAAACTATTTTACCTTGAAAACAACTGTTGAAAATATTTGATGAAAAAATCTAGCAGTTTCAAGTGTGTGTGTTTTGTTATAAAATGGCACTTATGGATGGATTGTTTATCATGTTCATGCCATGCATAAAAATGTATGATGTTACCTATAGATTACATTTTAGCATGAAAACGATGTCAAAGAAGGAAGTAAACATAACAGAACACATGCTTTGAGTGCAAAACAAGCATAGAGAGAGGTTGCAAGTAATTCTTAAATGCAAAATTCTATATCCTTCTTATTATTCTTCTAGTAGTCATTCTTCAAATTATTAAAAAAAAAGTATCGGACGCTTTCATGTTCTCAAAATATTAAATTACATTTACATTTTACTCTATATTTTCTGTCATTATGAATATGTTTCAAGATGATATACAAATAAACAACGATGTTGATCTAATGTTGTCTAACAAGCTGGGATTATACTGTATTCATAGAGTCAAAGATGGCCATGATTAAAAAAAAAACATTTAGCAATTTGTTTGTCTAATGTTATGTTGTCTTACAAGCTGGCGGCAATTGTCTCATGTCACTTCAAACTTAACGCCACAAATTGGTCTATAAAAGAACCATTGAAGTTTCCTTCCTCATAATAAGAGGGTGAATTTTGAGGCAAGAGAACGCAGACTGACCAATCACAAGGGAGGAGGAGAATAGTCAAGTATGAATTATTATTTCTATCCTAATACTTAAAAGTCCTGTTACCTCTTTTTTCTTTCAGCTATATGCTGAATTTGTTATATACTTGTATTGCAATGATCAATATCTAATATACATGCCAATAAACTTGTGGTTCACAATTTAGTTTCAATTGGATTGTTTGAGTTGCTTGTCATGAAGATGCAAGATTTTCTTATTCCCAGCTCCCATTCTTATTTTTAAGCTGGAAGAACATGATCACTCACAAAACATAAAAGAACACACCTTGCTTCAGATTGATCTTCAACTTATGACCATTTAACATTTGGGCATGCATTAATTTTCTTCTGTTGCACATATCACATCACTACTGGAGTGTAATATTATTGATTGTTCCCATGAAGCAAAGTCTCAGGTTTGGGTTGGGCTCGAGTCATGTAAATAGAAAGGAAAGCTTTTACTTTATAAAAAAGCCAACTCGGCTTGAGCTAGATTAATTAAAGTCTCATGGAATCTGGATATTGGTGATTTAAAAAGAATAAATAAATAAGAAGTATTTCTCACAAAATACAACAATGTCTCAAGTCATAGGTTACAATCCATGAGAACAGATTTTTGATTGAGCAATACAAAAATATTCTGTTGTCGGGTGCCGCGGTGTAAAAATGGCAGAAAAGCTATACCATATTTCTTATCTGAAGAGGAAGCATGGCTTTTGCTCCAAAAGCAGGCTAGAATAGATGACTCTTCAGCCTCCAGTATGTTATATGAAGTGGCACGGGGAGTTGCTATGGAATGTAGGGTTGCACCCCTTGCAATTGAAGCTGTTGGGGCAACCTTGAGAGGAAAATCTGTTGATGAGTGGAAGATAGCATTGGACAGATTGAGGGACTCAAAACCAGCAGATTTCAAAGAAGGGGTGCGAAACATTTTCGCCTGCATTTGACTAAGCTATGATCATTTGAGAAGTAGCTTGGAAAAGTCACTTTTCTTGTTATGTGCTTTGTTTCCTGAAAATCACCAAATCAGTAAGGAAGATTTATTCAGGTATGGAGCGGGGCTGGGTTTATGTGGGGATGTTGTGTAATTGGACATGGCAAGGAGCTGTGTGAATGAAGGTATAAACATGCTAATAGATTCTTGTCTCTTAAAGCATTCAGAGGAAGAACAAGACCATGTGAAGATGAATTGTGGTGGTTCGTGATGTGGCTCTTTAGGTGGCATCTCATGAAGGTTGTGCAATCATGGTAAATGTGGCAAAAGATCTGGAAGCAAAGGCAAAGGAAAGTTTGCAGTATCTTCATGGAATAAGGGACTACATCAGCTTCCTGACCAATTGGATGCTCCCAAGCTTGAGGTACTGTTACTAAATACTGAATATGGATTTGAATTATCAAATGTATCTTTTGAAGGACTGAAAGTACTCAAAGTTATGGCTATAGTTACTAAATATCATGGAACGACAGCTTTGCCATCCTTGCCACAATCAATCCACTTGTTGAAAAATATCCGAATCCTACGCCTGGTAAATTTGAACTTTGATGACATCACCTCACTTGTAAGCTTAGAAGGACTTGAAATTCTTGATTTACACTTTAGCAGATTCAAAAAACTGCCGGAAGGACTTACATAACTGAATAAGTTGAGGTTGTTGGATCTGTCATGGTGTATAATTGAAGAGGATTGTTATGAGGTTGCAGGAAGATGTTCACAGCTGGAAGAATTATATGCTTTTGCTATAATACATAACTTTGGAAGAATGGAATCTTATAAGTGCTTTCTAGATCATGCTACATTTCCAAAATTGCATACGTATGCATTGCGAATGGAAAATTATACTCTGAGGGGTTCTTTGTGATCCATAATGATGTAAGTAGAAGAATTATACATGTAGGGGAGGTCAATACCTCTAACTTGGGTTCAATTATGAAAGATCTTCTACAAAGAGCAGAGGAAGTTGGGTTAGATACCCTCTATGGAGGATGCAGAAGTGTCTTCCCAGAACTGGTTCAAGCTATAGGAGGCATGGAGGAGTTGAGTATCCTATGTCTTCACCAATGTTCAGAGATTGAATGCATCATCAATACAGCTTCTGATCAAGCTGATTCATTTCAAGTGGAGGCTATGCTCCCTAAGATGCTGAAGTTAGAGTTGATTCATATGAGTAATTTAATAGAAGTATGCCATGGTGTACCTTTACTTCGCTTCTTTGAGAAGTTACAACAACTTCATATAGAAAAGTGCCATCTGCTGCAAAGCATATTTCCCAGAACACGCTGCTTGCATCATCTCAAAACCTTACAAATTTATGGCTGTCCAATGCTCACATCACTCCTCTCGATGTTTGCCGCGCGAACTCTGTTACAGCTACAAGAGCTCGCTGTCGTAGGATGCAAGAAACTGAAGCAAATCATAGAAACAAGTGAAGGAGATGGAGGGGAGGTAACAACACCCCATGTTGCTGAGACAGCTTGTTTGATGTTCTCCAAATTGAAGACACTGACTGTGTATGATTGTGACAAGCTAGAATTTATACTTCCTGTCTCTTGTGTTGAAGGCCTTGTGCTGCTTAGGACTGTACAGGTTCATAGGTGTCCAGGGCTGAAATAATTCTTTGGTCAGTATAAGCACGATGGTGAGTCTTCATCTTCTAAGAATGTGATCCAAATTGAGCTTCCTTGTGTGGAATTACTCTAACTCATAGACCTTCCCAATCTCCAAAGCCTTTTCCCAGAAAACTATCACTCAAGGTCCATCTTTGCATATACTGAACTGTAGAGGTTGTCCCAAATTGTCAACTCCACTATCAGAACTCAAACAACCACGTACGGTTGTGATCACATATTGCTAATTTGATCCACTGATTTGCAATAGTTTTGCTGATTTGGTTGTATTTAACGAAGAAAGGCATTTTGTTATAAGTATCTCTCTGTCTTGCAATTCATGAGTCAAATTCATGGGGCTTAAGCTTTACAATGAATCATCCTTGTTATGCCATAAGATAGGCAATTTTATTTCATAGGAACTAGTACTACGCGTACTCTTGGTCAAATTTCTAAACCAATGACACGAAGATTCATATAATCTGATCAAAAGGTTAGATTAAGTGCAATTGTAACGCCTTTTCTGAAGCAATTCATTAGGAAAACGAGTTTTATAATGTCTTTGTTAATCAAAACAAAGCGTCCAAATGCTGACGTGATGCATTACTTCACGCAATTTAACAATCATATCTTGTTATGTTGCCGTTAGAGGGAAATATACTACTAAATAACAACGGAAGAGGTCAAATAGTTGTCACAAATGTCAGTCTGAAGAAGCACTTTCTGATGAAGCAACTCGAGATGATAACCTTTCATAAAAGCCAGTCTAATAAAAAGAGCATTACAATGATGGATGTGAACAAGCTGAAAGATGGCAACATGATAAGTAGACTAAAACGACTTAAATTTCCAAACCATATATAAGAAATGTTGCTGCTGATCATATCCAATGCCTAGGCAGATAATCACCATCACTTAGTCATAACAAAATTTCATGGCAGATAATCCAAAAAGAAGAAGAGAATTACCTTTTAAAATAATAAAAAAGATAAATTAAGCAAATATGTATTTATCTGGTTCACTTGCACCAATTTGACAATAAAACGGAGCCATGCAAGTTAATAATGGCCCTTCATTGAGCTATAAAAGGGCCCAACATGAAAAATAAAAATTTTACACGTCCCTCTCTTGATCAAGAAAGAGATGGAAATATCCATAACAGTATGAAGCTGCAATGCTAAAATTTGCACAAAATAAAATCTCGGTCATTATCCTGTTCAATCCAAATCTTGGGGTGGTAGGTATGAGAATACGATTGTTGACATGGTACATGATTTTCCCCCTCAAGCCTCAAAATGAAATTACAACCCAAAACACTTCGAATCTATTGCAAGGAATTCACCAGCACACATGTAGAAAGCCCACCCATTCAAGTTGAACAAATGGGAATCAGCATAAGAAAGGAGGATGAAAAAGAAGCAACCTCTGCAAGCTGAAGACGAAAAGGAAGCACACAGAAAAATTCACTTGCCAATCCTTCACTAAATGCAAGATGGCAGCGCAAGCCCATGGCAAACAAAAGCCAACACAATATAAATTATCACAAGTAGGAGGACTATAAGTGCAACCCTGCAACATGCAAGCATTTTGTCAGTGGTTTAAGATCCAAAAACAAATTGAGCATCCTAACTATATTTAAAGATCAACAAATTGTATTATGAGGTTGTATGAAGTCAACGGGTTTATTGTTCACTGCTCTTACTTGAACTCTTGTCAGACAAACACTCGCACTTCTACATTTATTATTATATTACAAATAAACATGAAATTGTACTCTATAACTATAAAAAAAGTCAGTCCAATGTACTTGGTTTTATATTGGCATGTTATTAACATTCAACTATTAAAGTGAAAATATTTGTAAAGAATATTTTTAGCATATTGAGAAGTTGTTACCAACACTTTGTTAGGGACCAATTTCCCAAAGGGATACAAGTGTACAAGAGAAAAAAATACAGGGGTGCAAAAGGAATTACAGAAGGGGAATCAGGGAATGTTGATATTGTGGGGCCCTTGGGTCCCAACTGATTTGCTTTTGTGTGCTTGCTGTATGAGTGTGCGTGCTGGCAGGTTTGTGCGCGTGTGAGGATCATGAGGAAAAGGGTATAATTGTTGGGGGGCTGGCAGTAGGGGGGGTAGGCATTTTCTAAGGAAAGGCTAGGCATAGGAGAGTGAGGGCTGCTTTAGTGCTCTGTTATTTTTCTCTCTGTATTGCATTTGCTTACTGAGCTTATTTTCCTCTTAAGTGCTAATAGTACAGGTTCTTCCATTTCTGCTATTCTATTTCTGGTTTCTATTACACTCCAAACCTACAGCCTCCACCTCAATCCCTACACACCCAATCACTTAAGCTTAAGACCAGGTGTTTGCATCAGAACTATCTGATTATGTATCAAATGGTTATATCTTTAATGTTGACGATCAAAGGAAATTGGAATATCTATTCCTTGTTCGAAAAATCCTGTTGGTACAGCTGCGAATAATTAAAGATGGTGAAAGTCATTCAGATTCATTCACGAGACTTCAGTTTTGTTATTATAAGATCAACTTATATTCATTGCTAATGGGTGCTAAAAAGGAACAGTCTGACTTATACAACTACAACTGTTAAAAAGGACACACAAATAAGTAATAGGATTGCGCACTAGACAGAGAACGTACGTAAGCTTGACATTTCTCCACCAGACTGTGCTTCTGAAACGACGAGCTTGCTTCCTGAAGCGAAAGGTGTTTCCTTGCATGTTAGCAGTTTTATCCACCAGCAATTCCAATCGATCACCTCTATCTAAAACTTTGTCAATATTTTCTATCATGACATTCCGTACCTATTAAAAAATTCAAAAGAAAAGAGAAGACGCATATCAGAACCCCTGACAGTGCCAAACATTAGAGATAGAGGTCACGATGTAGCATTCATTAAGACAGGAATATGGAGCAAATAGAATTGCTGTTCATGGGAAGATCTATTCCTCCCATTAATTATAAAATAATGTCTAAACTGCATTTCTACATAACCAGTATCTCTTGCCTTTAACTCTAGCCTTCTTTTTGGTAGAAAAGAAGTTTTATTAGAACGGAAGAAAATAGTACAACATAACTCTAGCATTCTTTAGCTACAATAGCAATAAAAGTAATTTAGACAAATCTTCCTCTCATGGTCATGGAAAACTATAAAATGAAGTGAACAATGTATTTTGATGACACATAAATAAGCAGGATGGTTTGGTAGTTTCAATGATTATATGAAGGGAAGAACTGGCGGTACCTGACTCATTTCACCTTTGAGTCTATTAATCCTATCGGCATTAGGGTCATTAGAGTAATATTCCATTTGCTGGCTTAAAACCCTCGAGAACTCATCATTCATCCCATAAGCCTGAGCTGAATGAACTGCACGCCCATAAGTCCTCACAAACCTCTGATGAATTTCTTCAAGAAATGCAAAAGGAAGTCTCCCTACAAGATATCCGAAAAGGAAAAAAAAGAATATAAATATTAGCATGCGAGTCGCAGAACACCTTGCCCAAAAGAAGACGAGTGTTAAGTCTTGGCATATTCATCAGGAAAAAAAAAGGAAAAAGAAAAAGAAGAATAAAGCCAAGCAATTGCTGCCTTGAGCTCCAAATAACAGAGAATCATTACAGAAAAAATAGAAGAAGCAAATCTGCAAACTCAAATTGCGCAAAAGCACAATCAATCAAACTATCAAAGCCAAGTCTTCAGCTGCATCCACAAAAACACCATGACCAGAAAAGAAAAAGGCATAAGATTTGACCATATTCACCAAACAAAAGAACAATGAAGCCAATCAATTGATACCTTGAGCTCCAATCACATAGAACCATTACCCAAAAAGAAGCAAATTTGCAAAATCCAAGCCTCCAGCTTTAGCTACCAAAAACACCATTCCCAGATTAAAAAATTAAAAAATAAGCATTAAATATGACCATAATTGATTCTTTAATCTCCAATCAAATAGAACCATCACTGGAAAAGAAGAAGAAGCAAAGTTGCAAAACCCAAGTCTTCAGCTACAGCTACAAAATCACCATGCCCAGCTAAAAAAGGCGTTAAATTTGATCATAACTAAACCACCATAAAAAACAGCAATTAAGCTCCAATCACACAGAATTGAACCAAATTCGCAAAACCCAACTCTTCAGCTTCATCCACACACCCAAAAAAAAAAACCTACCCACATGAAAAAGCCACTAACTTTGACCACAATCATCACAGAAACCAACAATTAATCCAAATCAATCGACGCCCAGAGCTCCAATCACAGAAAACAATCCCAATTGAAAAAACTAGGGTTTGTATTAATTAGGGTTTTGTTTTGAAGAAGGTAACTTACTGCCTGCGGTGTCGTCGGCCATGCAGAGAACGGTGAGGCCATCGGTGCGCTTGACGTGGAAGATGTATCTGTCCTGAGAGTACGACACGTGTGTGTCGTTGTTTCCTGGGATCTTGTCCAGAATCTGCTTCGCTATCGCGCTCGCGTTCGTCGATGTGCTGCTGAATTCAGCCAGCACCACCGATCCACGCGCCACCAGCGCGTACAGTATCCCCATTTTGTTTAGAGAGAAGTAGAAGAAGAAAGTTGGAGTGTTTGTGAGTGAGTGATTGGTGAATTTGTTGAAGAAGAAGAAGAAGAAGAAGAAGAAGAAGAAGAGTGGTGTGGTGGTGCAGAGTGCGAACAGAGCAAAGGGAACAGAGGATTGTGTGTGTTGTGCTGTATAACAACTACAGCTACGATCGACCTTTACTTCTGTTGTTCATAAGTGTGTCTCTGTTGTGGTATGTCTCTCTGGCCCTTCCTTTTGGAAAAAACAGTTGTTACTTGTCAATCATTGTCGTGTTTTTATTGTTATTGTTATTTTATTTTATTTTTGGATAAAATGCAATTGTTTTTTATAAGGATTGTAATTGATGTTAACAAAAATGAAAATGAGTTTATCTTGCTTTCGATTAAGATTATTATTACTATCATCATCTTAACATCAATTAATATTTAGGGTAAAATATTGACTTCTAAGTTTCATTTTCATTTTGATTTCTTTCTATTTATTCTTGTGGTACAGATTTTCTCTTATAGTATGATGATTGAATTTATAAGAACACCGTAAAACATAAATAAAAAAGAAAAGACAATATAATAATTTTATAAACACATCATAGATTTTTTGAATAAATTTTATAAATAAAAAAGAGTGAAAGTTTAACAAATTTTAAGAAAATTTAGTATAGTTTCTCATTATTATTATTATTATTATTATTAAGATACACATATATAAAATTAAAATGTATTTCTTTTATCTCTCCGGGTTTAAAGATATAATTGTGAAATTGATTTTTACGTAAATTTTAGTTTTTATTTTAAATAGGAGACTAATCCAGTGATTGGTTGCCACATTAGAATAGACATTGACCCAAGTAACTTTACCTCCAATAATAGGGACTTAATTGTATAAAACTTTACCGAGTATTAGTTCGAAATTATTTGAACAATTTGTATTGGGAAAAAAAAACAGACCAAGCTCTCTCTACCAAAAAAAAACTAGACTAATCTGATATCTGTTTGATCATTTTGATTGACATTAACAAATAGCAAGTGGCTAAGCTTAACCGTTTTGCTTTGTCCTATATTTGAGGTCTCAATTTTAGGGAAGTGTTTGGTGAACGTGTTCGGAATGAATTATATTTAATGTTCTGAATGTAAGGAGATGGCCATGGCCAGCTCTTTGTATTTTTCCCTTTATATTTTTGTTGGGTTCAGAGGGGGGAGTGAGTACATTGCACGTTGCTATTGTTTATTGAGTAGCCCAAATTAAACATATAAAATCGGATTGGAGGAATCTGGATTTCCACTCTAGAGATCGGCCCATTTGTCCTGAAGAGGATTGTTCTGATTTGTGGGGAGTTACATATTGGAGTCCTCTTATGTAGCAGGTATACCCTCCTTTTGCCGTGTGTTTTTGTCACCGAATATTTATGAAGTGTGACTAAATTTATTTATTATGCTTTTAAATACATTTAACTAAACGGTGTAAATGTGGTTAAATATCCAATGTGTGATGCATCATATTTTTGCTAGTGTACCATAGTCTTGTCTTGGGGTGTAGTTACATTATTTTTTTACCAAGTACAACTAAGAGGTCTGAGAGGCTCATTTTCTAAGCAATCTTACAACCTTTGGGAATTGTGATCTAAGGGAGAGTGAATCCCAATCCAAGGCGAGACCACATGCAGTTTCTTAAGGCTTACGGCACAGATGACCCTGGCACTAGCACGGATGACTAAGCCACAAGTTTACATGCGTGGCCAATAGAAAAAAAAGGGTTATATATGTTAAGTGGATATATATGCTGAATACCATGTATTTCATTTTCAATGGATGAGGCATAACTCAATAAAGTGTCCAACGAAAAATATATTCATGTAACATTTTGCAGAAAACATCTGGGTTTGTATTTGTTTGTTATGAATTCAAAATAGCCTAGAGGGGTGCTATTTAAACATAAATTGGGGATAAAAGAGGATCTTGATGTGAGTAGCTCATGTAGCCATTCTTAAATTTTTCTGTTGGCCCTATATTTCACCTTCTCTAAGGCTACCTAAGGGTGTCTAAGAAGATGAGCAAGAATGATATCCAAAATATATTTCTCTATATTTAAGAGACAAATTTTCAAAGAGAAAAAAAAAGGATTATGTTTTCAAAATAAGCAATACTCAAACATGCTCACAATTCACTTCAAAATAAAGCTAAAATAAGCAATACTCAAACATGCTCAATTCATTTCCAATTCTAAAAATTATGGGATCCTCATCCTTGGTGAAGCTGAAAACTTGAGAATCACATACTCTGATGGATAACAGTATGTAATTTGCTCATCAGATCTTAAGTCCACCTTAGAGCAAAAAGCTGTTACAGGATGATGGCAACTTTATATATGTTGAAACTACTGAATCCACATAATGGAACTGAAAATATTACGTGGCAAAGGTTTGATTATCCTACAATACACTTCTTCCAGGAACGAAAATGAGGGATGAATTATAGAACAAACCAGAAATGGGAACTTACATCAGAGCCAATGGATCCTTCAAACTGTAATGGGAACACAAGGAACATGGTTTGGACCCTTGAATGATGGCAATGAATGGTTTGAAGGACTCAATGGCCAAATAGGGTAAACTTTTGTCTCATAAGTGATCTTTGAAGATCTGTTCTGCTCTCTTCTTCTATGTTATGTGTGCTTGCATACAATGCAAAATATTGAACTTAGATATGTGGTTTGCACGAGGAAGCTTTATTAAGTGCCTAAGTGGTAGTCAATGCACACAAGATGGTCAAGAAGACTTTTGTTTTTATTTTTATTTTTTTTCCAACAAAATGCCAATGATACCACTGAAATTCCCAGCTCTATTAGCTAGGATCACTTAAAACATAGATAGGGGAGAAGTCTAGAAAACCCCCTTCAATTTTGGCTCATATGTATTTTAGTCGTGTTACTTTAAAAATGTATAAATAGTACTTAAACTTTTTTATTTATGCACATTGTTAAAATATGCTAATAGATGTTTATTTTTTGAAGTAAAAGTCTAAAAAAATCCTTTAATTTTTTTTTTTGTCTATATGCACTTTTATCCTATTTTATTTTATATGTGAGGTTGTCTAGTGAGATTGTAGAGCTCATAGGTAATTTTCTGTTAAAAATTGAACATTCATTATCAAATTGTAGTAATGTGTATAATTAAAAAGTTTAATGATCATGTTGTACGTTTTCAAAATAATAAGATCAAAGTATACATGAGATAAAGTTGAAGGGGAGTTTTTTAGACTTTTCTTATAGGGGCGTTTGTTTCAAAATTTGAAATTATGTTTCCAAGAATATCATTTCCAGGAATGCGATTAAACATTCTTGGAATTATTTGTTAAGATCCTAGAAATAAATTGAAAGCTTGTTTGTTTTATAATCTATATTCCTGATAATATATGTCATAATTTTCAAAATACTCTTAAGACATCAAATTCTAGAAAAAATATATATAAATTCAGAAATGTTGCTCGATCAATGTAAAATTAACAATTAACTTTTTCAAATTTATTCATCTCATCGGATCGAATAATTAAATAAAATACTAAAAAAATAACAATTATGTCAAATGAAAATTAACTTCCAACAAAAAAAAAGAAAAAAACAATGATAAAGAGAAAAACTCAAATAATTGAGGGATGATTTAGTAATTGTGCTTAATAATTGTGATCCCTAAATTATGAGAATTTTTTCCCTACCCTTTAACTTGATAATGAGATTTTACTAAATCATTATAAAATCTTTTTCCATGAAATAATTAATACCTGAAATTTTTTTTTGTAAAACTTGTAACAAACATAAAAACACATCATTCCCAATCACCTGTTAAAAATAATTAAATATACCCCAAAACAAACTTCCAAATAATTTTATCAGTTGTACATAAATTAGTGAGATTTGTCAATGCCTTTCAACACTGCAATAATGTTATGCAATGCATTGCACATCTCAAGATTCTTTTGTCATATATGGCTGAAGTAGCCAAAGCATCTATGAGAATTCCATTATATTAAAGAGTGAAGAAACACGTTCAGAATCTAATGGCCTTTGCCAATTTGAAGTTTTCCCGTCTTCTCTTGTAGCGGTGGACAAGTGTGCCCAAGATTTGGATGCCTTGGAGAAGACACGTCAAATTTGAATTCAATAGTTGCGGCCACCACGCACCTACAAGTGGGTGCTTGCTTCTCCGCAATATCCATTTGCTATCAGCAGATCCTGAGTTATCTCTTCCATCCACAAAGCTTATCTAATTAGAAATCATAACAATTCTTGTAAGAAAACACAAGAAAGGGAATGCAAATAATTTACATCGTATAATTTTACATAAATTGAATAGAAGCTTTGCTTATGCTTGAATGAATTACTTACGTTTTTCTTAGCGCTATGAATTGCTCAAGTAATTTTAGGTCAAAGGGTAATAGTTAAGTTTTCTCTAATATAAAAGTTATAGAGTTTAAATCCACTTGACACTGATGCCACCCTCTCTATGAGACATACAACAAACTCTTTCCATTAAGACCGACTACTGTTGAGTTTGTTGAAATTTTATCGTCTGATCCCATTTTTTTGTTTTTTGTTTTTAATAAGTGACAGTATATAATATAGGAGGTTTTCTATTCATGTAGGGTGCGTCATTAGAGAATATTCCTAAGTTTGTAGTGCGACGCTTTGAAAATAAAGAAAACCACAGAGGGCATGTACAGAGCAGACCATCAACAAAAGTTGTAGTTGATATTTTTTTTTTTAAATTTTCTGCTCCTTTTATTCCCGAATTCTTTAAATCACACGGTCCCATAACTTATTTAAATTTTTATATAAGAGTAATTTTTAAAAAATAATTTATAAATAAATTATTTTATATTTAAGTATATAATAATAAAAGTGCTTACTTTGAGTTTTTT
This sequence comes from Dalbergia oliveri, assembly GCA_030441495.1. Taxonomy (NCBI): domain Eukaryota; kingdom Viridiplantae; phylum Streptophyta; class Magnoliopsida; order Fabales; family Fabaceae; genus Dalbergia; species Dalbergia oliveri. The sequence continues at coordinate 22,088,908 of JAMLFY010000014.1, read as the reverse complement.
ATAAAATAATTTTTAAGAAGATAAATATTTTAACTTTTCAAAAAGTATCAAAAATAAATTTTAAAAAAGTAATAAACTTTTTAGTTAAATAAGATAATAGATAAAAATATAACTTTTAACTTTTAAAAAATTAAAAAAAATCAGAAATTATAGCATCCAGTCAATTATGCTTATGTGTCTGGTTTATAAGGAGAATTGGAGATCAACTTTTGGGAAAGCAAGAAAAGAAGCTGCTTGAAATGAAAGTGCGAAAGCCGAAAGAGCATAATCTTGTGTGGACCAGCTTAACAACCACATTGCGAGAACGTAAAGCTCAGATTAAAAGTGAATAAAAAATGTACACATCTATATGATAAAAGGGGTCATAGCTACCCCCACTAGCTTTTTTTATTTTATTTTATATATATGTACGATGAAAGGAACAATAAGAAAGCATAATTAAGAAGTAATGCACCAAAAGAGCATAACTAATAAGAAGTAGTAACTCTTTGAAACATTGCGCGGTTCATGATGGCCGTCCCTTTGGAATCATTCCACAACACTAGTTTTTCGGTTAGTGAGAGTTCACGCATTTTTTCAGGAAAACAAAAAAGTGAAGAAGTCAATTTCAATTTGGAATCTTTTTGTTTTGGTGTATTCTTTGAACATTATAACATTGTGAATAAAATAATTGCCCCAGGTGCCCATTAAAAGATCGAATCCTTTGCAGAAGAATACATTAACACGGCAGCTATGCGAGTCAAGAATTTCAATGCAAATTTTCATGAAAATATACAACATATATTTTCTCCAGAAATAATAATAAAAAAATGATATGAGTAGAATGATTGGGTTGTGCAAAAGTTGAGTGTTGGATTTGTGTAGCTAGAAAGTGATGATGCTACGATATGATAGCTTTTGTGAAAAGGGTAATAATAATATAGAAACTAACTTTAATGTACTATGAATACAAAACATTTTCAGACAATCACTAATTAACTTGTTTGATTTCACAGCACTGCAATCTTAGGTGAATTCACTTATAATATCAAGATTTTAAAACTTTAAAATCACTACTTTAAAAAGAATTTTATCCAATTATCATTTTCATCCTAAAATTACATGAATAATTCACATGACATAAAAATCACGCACATCATATAATTAAATAACAACATACATACTTTTATACTAGTAATTTTTATGTGGAATTTCTTTGACATCCCTATAAAAACCAAGAGTATCAGTAACTTTCAGCTATCACTTATTTAAATTATTAAAATCTATATAATCAATAATTAAATAAGAAATGTTACATATTAAAAGATACCGGGTATGAAACGAAATTGAAAAATTAAGATTTATTTCCAAAAGTGTACAGGAAAAGTGGAAATTGATTTTGTGGTTCATAATCCAATAAAAGATATATGCATTGACATGATGTCCGAATATAATAGCAGCCAAGTTGGTGCCATTTACCAGAACAGAACAACATAGTACTCAGCCCAAGCAGACTCGTCTTGTCGCAAAACACACACATATATTCATTCATTCATTCATCAATAAAACAAAACAATGCTTCGTTGATTCATTCCTCAATTTCAATTATCACTCTCTCTTCTCTTCTTTTCTCTTCTTCCTCTCTCATATATAATCCAATATACCTTCAAAATTAAGGTTCTAAATCATGGCGTCATTTTGCCGGCGGTTACCCGGCGGCGGCGCCACTGCACACTGCGGGTTCAATTCCGGCGACCGAGGGTGGCTGCCGGAATTGGCCTTGTCCGGTACAATTATTCTCCCCGGCGGGCGGCGGCAGCCGTGGTGGCATTGCGGCGGAGTCCAGTGCGGTTGGTGGCGGCGGTGGGGTCCACGCGCGGCGGTGGCGTGGGGAGAGATCCGACAGCGTGGTGGGGAGTAGCAGTGAGAGGGAGAAGGTGGGGACATGTTCGTACGCTGTCGAGGATGATGAGGTGGTGGTGGCTGCGGTGGGTGAGAGGCGGGGGACGGCGGCGGAGGTGGCGGTGGCGGCGGCGGTGACGGTGGTGATGGGAGTGGGGAACAGGGTGCTGTATAAGCTGGCTTTGGTTCCTCTCAAGCACTACCCTTTCTTCCTTGCTCAGCTTGCCACCTTCGGGTACCTTCACTTTTTTCCAACAAAAAAAAAAACTGATTTTAACTTTTGATTATGATTTGATACAAGTTTGGTTATGTTGTAATTGTCTCTCAATATTAATTTATGACATTAAATTAAGAATTCAGTTTTGATGCAATATCTATTATCACATTGATTGTCATCTTCATTACTTCAGAAGTCTCACATATAATAGTATGTAAGTAGATATCAATTCTACATTTTCAATATATCAAAATTAATACTTAAAATAATACTGAATCGGTCACTAATTACATGATTAACTTTCCCTAATATATTTTATGAGATATAATTAAAACCAGCATAATGCTTTATACATACATGTATATTCTTTTTAATTAATTATTGAGACTTCTTTTTTGCATCGAGCCCCCCCCCCTTTTTTTACTTATGATTTAGGTAGAATTTTAGATTTTTCTAATGAAGAATCATTCGTAAGTATTCATTTAAGCACTCATTAAATTATGAAACCTTTCATAATCTTAGACTGAATCTTTCTTTTGACTTAAATTAAAAGTAAATAGGATGATGTTAGTTCTTATTGAAAATCAAATCTTAGTCATGTTTATGGAGGAAATGCATTTTGGTCTTCGATAGCCAATTATTACTTGGCCCACCTTCACTTCAACTTATGTGTAAGCGAAAATGAGAGCCAGGCATAGTGGTCCAGACTAGCTTTTTTGGTTTTCGTTCCACACTTTTTCCACAATAATTGTTTCTGCAAGAAAAGGACTTTGTTGTTGTTGTTATTCGGGTCATATTTTGTAGAAGAGTTTATAATATATGAGTAACTCTAGGGATTGGTATGTGATAATTTTGTTTTTTTCTATTCTTTTTTTTCAGATATGTAATCGTGTATTTTACCATTATGCATATTCGGCACCATGCTGGCATTGTTACTGATGAGATGTTAGATATGCCAAAGTCCCCATTTGTTGTAATTGGTGTCTTGGAAGCTTTAGCTGCTGCCACAGGCATGGCAGCAGGAGGTAATTTTGCTGTCTATACTCTGGACTCTATGATGATATTTCAAAATACTCGATGTATCTGTACAGGATATCTATCGTATGGAATACTTTATCGATACTTTTAGATGCTTCTAGTTGCATTTTGCATGGCTTTTAGTTGATTTATATTGTAGTCTCGTATAGTACTTCTATCATACTGGATACTTGTACTAGAATCTGTGCAAGATAGTTTGGTTAACATTTGTGCAATGCATCTTTTCTATGATTAGATGCTGCCAATGATATCATATCTTTGACTTGGGATTTTTTTAATTTTATATAAAAGTGGTCATGTTCTGAATTTAATTTGATAATTTGTTGTGTTCTTTCTCGTACCAGCAATTCTCTCTGGAGCTTCAATTCCAATTTTGTCTCAGGTAAAGGATCTGCACTCAATTGTTCTTTGGCATTACCTGTTAATTCCTTTTACTATTGCATCTGAATGACTGTGGTAGAAGAATGAAATCTGTAATCTAGATCTTCTATAGTTTAGTTTAGTTTTTTTCTGTTCTAAATGGCTTATTTAATTAAATGATATATTATTTACAAACTTCAGATATGATTGAAAATGAACAGAAAATCTCCTCAATAATGATACCGAATTGGTGCATACATAGTAGATGAACAAGCTAAATAGGTCTAAAGTGATCAATCAGATAATTGTCTAATACAACACTTAGATTCCTTACAACATAGTTTTTGTTTGAAAAGAAGGGGCGAGAGTTATTTTCTCAAGATTATTAACTAATATGTTCAGAATGTTAGTTTATTTGTTCCATTGCAAAGGGATTACAGAGTTGAAAGTTAAATTTTGACATGACTTTTTTTTTTGTTCTAAGGAGCTTCTAGTGGAGCTAAGGGGGAAATGGGAAATGAGATGGCCAAATGGGGATAGAACCCCTGACCAATATCAATAAATTCCTAGTTATTTAGACTAAAAGTGGTGCCATGTGAGTTACAGCTCATTGGCAATTTTGGTATGACTTTGTTAATATTTACAACATGATCACAAAAATCAGCCTTTCAAGTATATAGTACCCAAAGAAGCACTACTCTTGGATGTGTCCTGCTTTATATACGGCCAGGTTGTCCTATAGTGTGTTTGGATTTGAGTTTAGGAGGGGCAGGGCTGAGAATTGATTTTGCCCTCCCAAATTGATTCTGCTAATTTTTCTGCTAATTTTTTTTATCATGTTTGGTTGTCAAAGATCAAAATCAATTATTGTCTCTAGAATTGATTTATGGAGAAGTGAAAATATATTGTTTTATGTCAGAATAACTTTTAGAGAAATTACCATACACGATAATTCTAACAGAACCAATTCTATTTAGAATCAATTCTACAAACATAGAACCAAACACACACCCACACCTAGGCTCTAAACAAGACCTGTCAAATTCGGTCAAAAAAACTAATGAAAACTTTGGTGTATAAAGTTAGCAATGTAGTGATCTTATTCTTTGTTCAACTCATCTATATACAAGTTGCATAGGTTTCATGTAAAAGGAAAATTAAAGCTGGATAGTTAATTTGACCTATTCTCTTGCAGACTTTTCTTGTGTGGCAAATTCTTCTGTCAATTATTTTTCTTGGAAGAAGATATAAAGCCAACCAACTACTCGGATGCTTTCTTGTAACCATTGGTGTAATTATTACTGTAGCAAGGTCAGTAGCATGTGTTAAGCTTTTAAGGATGTCAGACCATGGTGGCTACTGGCTAAGATTTTGGAATGTCAACAAGGATGATGCATTCTTGAACCATGTGGCTCTAGGCAAGAACATGGTCAATAACATGTTGGTCATGAGTCAACAAATTAATTCTGAAATTTCCTAAGCTACTTGAATCTTAACACACTTATTAATCTCTAGGCAAGAACATGTATGTTTCACTTTTATTGCTTTGTAACTTTTAAAACAATTCTGAATAGCAGAATTTTGTACTCAAGTACTAAGGTGTACTATGAAACTTCCTTCTTCATAACATATATATAACTGCTTATGGCATCGTTGATATATATTGCTATTTATAAAGTAGATTTGCCTGGTACAAACTATGTAAAATTTTTGTTTACTGTCTTAAAACTCTAAAGGCCTTCTGTTTTTATGCATCTGTTTGCTATTGTAGTGGATCTGGTGCCGGAAGTTCATTGAAGGAAGGCGGTATATTTTGGAGTCTTATGATGATAGTTTCATTTTTTCTCCAAGCAGCTGATACTGTGTTGAAGGTTATTGTCTTTTATAATGTTTATTTTCCTTTCTTAGGTCTCAAAACTATTTCTCTATGTTTACACTTGAAATTTTCATTCTTTATAGGAAATAATCTTTTTGGATGCGAACCGAAAACTGAAGGTACGTAACATTTGTAAATTGAGTTAGTCCTTTTGTACGTATATATTATTACTTTTGAATGCAAAAGTATAAGGCCATTTAACAAACTGAAGTGAGCAATACCACTTCTGGTGCACTAGAACATTTGCCTCAAACTTTGATACAGAGAACAACATCGGTAAACTGTGGTAAAACTCACTTTAGTGGTACTAGACGGATTTATCTCACTTTTCAACTTAATCAATACGTTCTCTTATTGGGTGGGAAACAAAAGCTTCCAATCCACACTTCATATGCATATTGCTAAAACCAGTTCCATTTAAACTTGTCATATGTTATTATTTTTATTTCAATTCTTTTCTGAGAGGGAAGTATACTAATCAGCATTCAATGTTATTTGAATTCTGAAACAGGGAGGCTCTGTGGACCTGTTTGTTGTCAATTCCTATGGATCCGCTTTCCAAGTAGGTATTCTGCAATCTCTTATAAAATTTTCATCATTTCTATTGCAATGAAGTGTTTACAATGTAATACGTTGATGCCTGAATGCATGAATATATGTTTAGTGTAGGCACTATTTATATTCCTCCTCCTGCCCTTCTTGTCAAAATTATGGGGCATCCCCTTCAGTCAACTACCAAACTACCTCAAAGATGGTGCAGCCTGCTTCCTGAATGTTGGTACATTATCAAGTGGTAAGCAGTATTTCACTGTTTCCTTCTCATATTGTCCTATTTTCTAGGGGTCAGTTTGGTATCGACCTACAAAAGAGGGTGAAACTTTCAAGGATGAGCTTTATATGAAAAAGTTGTATGAAAAACTGATACCTGAATATCTCAAGACCAATTTTAACCACTTATCAAACTGGTCTTTAGCTGATGATAGCTTATTAAATTTTAGTATCAAATCTTTTGGTAAGGAACTTAGTATCAAATGCATTAATGTGGTGTCTTACTTAGATCTGCCTCTTACATAGCCTCAAGTCACTAAGCCACCCCAACTTCGATTTTAAACACATGCTAGGGAGGTCTGCTCTATGGTTTCATGATTTTAGAGAACCGAATGCTTATTGGCTGTGGTACATATTGAAAGGTTACTGGCTTCTGTAAAATTTCAAAGAAAAACTGCAGTTGTCTCTTCAATGGGCCTGTTTAGAATCCCAAATTTTCTACTCTTATTTTTGTAACTCTCTGATAAAGGAGGCTTTCTGGTTCCAGGATGTGATGGTGCCCCTCTGCTGCCTTTGCTGTTTATTATTGTGAACATGGGGTTCAATATTGCATTGCTTCATCTCCTCAAGATTTCTTCAGCTGTTGTATCTTGTCTTGCTTCCACATTTTCAGGTATATAGCTACATTTGGGTCTATATTGAAGTAATTTTCTTTTTCTATAGTGTGTGTATTATAACCAAACATAAATAACAAAACAATGAGAAATTCTTAAGTGCTACCAATGAATCAGTGTATGAAAAGAGGTGGTACTAGTACTACACTGATTCATAGTTTAACACTTCAGCTTTTGAGTCATTGTTGGAGTATCAACCTATGGATAAAATAGAACACTACTCTTTTTTGTTACGTTGAGATCATTTAATAATTTATGAGAACTACAAAATGCAAGCTAATGTGAAATTATGAGCTATAAGTAACTGATGCAATTTGTCTGTGTTGCAGTGCCAATATCGATCTATGTGTTTACTCTGCCATTGCCATACCTTGGTGTTGGCTCCTCTCTTCCAACAGGCTTTCTAGCTGGGGCCATCGTCCTCATTTTGGGCTTACTCATGTATGCATGGACCCCTTCAAATGGTGGCTCTGCAGGTGCTACCTTATAGGCGTCATTCCAACTAGAGAGAGACAAACTATATAGGATGGGTTACAATTAGTTGACATTTCAATGCAGAAGGTACAACACTACAAGCAACAAATTCAGGTGCACTTATTCCATGATGATGGATACAAGAAGGAGAAAGCAAAATGTTGTTGTAGTATTAGTTAATTTGTTCCAAATTCCAATTCAGTGAAGATTGCTAATGTGCATTCTTGATGAGCTAAGCTGAATTGGTTAAGAGAGATTATAGCGATAGGAGAGATGTCTCAAGTTCATATTTTTGTGTGAGCTAAGACAAATATAAATAGAGAATAAGAATCATATTTGTTGACTCTAAGGACACATGAAAAAGAAATGTCAAGAGAAAGTCAATGAAATGCTCGAAAAATTTCCAAAATCATCTTGGTTCTTACCGTTGATCCAATCATTAAGCACGTAAATGTTATGTGTACAAATTTGTAAAAGCATTCTGTTATATTCCATGGTTTGCTTAATGAATAGTGTTTTTGGCACAAAATCATATTACAGGTATGAGGGGGCGTAAAATGATGTATTAATGCAATAATGCAATAATGCTTAAGCGACTGAGAAAACAAATGATAAGAGTGAATGGCAAAGTCAACACTCGAGGCAGATTGAGGCTACCACTATTACTCGTTCTATCTACCACTATTACTCGTTCTATTGACTCTGTTTTAACATGGAATGCTTCACTTACTGCCTTGTTGAAGACTTCGGGAACTTTTTAGGTGAACTTAGATTATTCACCATGAAACAGTGATTCTCTTAAGGCATAGAGGCATGGATTTTTTTTAGCTACGAAATCCTCTCTATATACATCGTCAGATGCGAACTTCTTATTAAATGTTTAAGAAACCTAACCAGGCTTACCACTTAGATATTGTGGTTAGACTTGACCAAATTTAAATGCGTGTTGGATTTTTTTTCTTTTTTTTTTGTTGACGGGATTTATTGATAAGTATTTTTAGTTAACTTATTGCAAAATATGTAATAAAAATATTAAATAAATGTATTTATTAGGGATTAAAAAATTAACAGGACTTCAAATAATATAAACTAATTTTTAAATAGTACTCTCAAGCAGTCGGGCTCACCAAAAATCAAAAAAATAAAAATAAAAGTGGTATTTGTGCTATATCTTACGAGAGTTAATAGTTAGCTATTGTTCAATCTTTTACTCATACTTCACCATGATAATAAGTATTTTTGTAAGTCCTCAATGAGTTTGGATACATGGTATGAACCTGAATTGGGACAAACATATCATTTACTTAACTAATTGTGTCCAGAGACACTAATTTATAAATTTTCGTAAAACTTTTATTTTGAAAAGGAAGGAGTAAGATTCCGTGTGAAAAGAAAAATAAAAAATAAAAACAGTTGAACAATGAACATGAGTAGTTTGTCTTGTTGGTTGTTGGATTTTCATGTATATTGGCCGCACCTTGAGTCCCTGACTTTGATATTCTCAACCCAAAGCAAAAGCCAAAGCAATGTTGAGAGTTTCTGTGTTACGCTCTTCAATGCCATTACCCCTTTCTTCTTCTTCTTCTTCAACCTTCACTTCCCTCACCTCTTCTTCTACTTCATCATCATCTTCTTCTTATACTCCCAGTCCCAGGGTTGTCCCCAGAACCTTCCACTTCCACCCTCCTTCACTCCCTTTTGCTTCCTTCACTCTCCCACCCTTGATGGGTCATCATCATCACCATCTTCCCAAGGCATCAGGTAGGTAACTCATTCTGTCATGACCCAGAATTCCCTTTCTGATTTTTTTCACTTCTCTCTGTGAATTTTGTTGCATTCATGCTTTGTGATGTAATACGAAGAATACCCAGAAAGGAAAAATCTTTTCTTTTCTTTCTTTTTTTTTTTTTTGCAGCTTCATATGGCACTGGGAGTGGTGCTGAAGGTGGTAGGGAGATACTGGTGCAGCATTTGCTGGTTAAAGAAGATGACCAGAAGCTGCTGTTGGATCTTCAGCAGAGAATCTCTGCAGGTTTAGAATTAGATTGTTAAAACAAAGTTCAACTATTGTAAATGGATTGTGTCATTTTCTTTCTTCTCCTATCATTGTTGTTGTGTGTATGTGTGTGTGTTTGTTTGATGAAATCTAGAGGTAGATTTCAGAAGATATTTTATTTGGACAGTATGACTTTCTAATGCTTTGTTGCTGTGTGTTGTGTGTCCACTGTACAGGTGAAGATTTGAGTGATCTTGCTGTGGAATATTCATTCTGCCCATCCAAAGAAGAAGGAGGAATGCTTGGGTGGGTGAGAAAAGGGCAAATGGTATACTGTTGAATTGAAGCTTGTTTTTGGGGTTTTATTCAATATTTATAGTTTGTCTTTGCATCATTGTTTGTTGTTTGTTATGCATAACTGCCTTGTGTAAATGAAACTTTCTTTGTGTGTTAAAGGAGGATTTAATTACCATAAACTTTCTTTGGGGATAGGTGAGATAAGTGTAAATGATATATTATGATTTTTCTTGCACTTTCCTCAACTGGTGAGAATTCTACCATTTAAAGGGAAGTACATGAGGTGGAGATTTAGTTATAAAAGTACCTCTTTTCATAAGTTTTACTGCAGTTAGGTGATTGGACATATGTCTGATGTTGAAAATGTGATAGGTTCCTGAGTTTGAGGAGGCTGCATTTAGTGCTCCACTGAACAAAGTTGTAAGGTGCAAAACAAAATTTGGATGGCACTTGCTGCAGGTTTTATCTGAAAGGTATTTCCAGGCATATATATTTCGTTTTTGGATAATAAAGTATGTGTGTTTAGTTTCAAGTACAATTGATGAGAATTTGGTTTCTGATTGTGCCTAATGGCATCATTCGATCCAAGTATTCAACTATTGTTTTTATGCCCTGTAAATTTACTCTTTTAACTATTAGGGAAGAATCAATACTTGAAGACATCCAACCTCAGGAGCTGCACGTGAAAATTCAAGATCCCAACTTTTTGGAGGAGGCACAATTAATTGATGTGCGAGAGCCGGAAGAAGTGTACAGTCTTCTTCAACTATTCAACTTTAATTAGTTTTGGAAAGCCTTGAAAATATCATTTAGTTAAAATTTTGTGAGTAGGCTAAATGAATGATTATAAGGTGATAAAGCAACAAGCTTGAACAACACAATAAATTTCAAGCTCTCTAAAGTTTAATTGATTATTTTGATGCCATTTCAATATTAATGCTCTTTAGATATTTCACTGACAACCAGGTGGATGTACTTTCCTTTGACTTTATGGGTATTCATTTAGTAGCTCTTACAGTTTTCTTGCTTTTGTTTATTTTAGTTACTCATTTTGGTTTCTCTATCTTCAAATTACTCTCATCATTAACAGGGCTAAAGCATCTTTGCCAGGATTTAAGGTCCTTCCCTCCGACAGTTTGGAAGCTGGGGGCCTGAAATAACTGCCACATTTGACCCTCAAATAGATACATATGTTATGGTAAGTACCCTTTTGTTACCGAAAGGTGCCAATTTTTTTAGAATGTATCTCAGAAACTAGTTTATTAGACCACAGATGCTAATTTCTTAATGTTTTCTAAATTGGATTGTATATAGTTTATTATTCTTCTTGTCTGAAAGATCTATTCATGTTCCTCTTTTGTCCTCCTGCTCCTCCCTTATTAGGTTGAGAGTTGTAAGATGATGAAACTTGAGGCTTTGGGATATTTTTAATAGATCCCTGCTTTGGAAGTCTTAGTTTGAATTTCTAGAGGCCTTTCTTTTCAGATGCTTAAGAAAGCATGAATATTGACTAAATTCATCTGTCTAATTGTCTTTAACCTGAAATTGCAGTTTGATGATTAATATTGTAGTCAGATTTACTGCTTTGTTATCCTATGTATTCCTGTAATGTAAAATATGATTAAATTTGGATCTGGTTTTGCAATGCAAGTTTTTTTTAGTGTATATTAAATAACATGGGTTCTGAATGCAGTGTCATCATGGCATGCGATCATTACAGGTTGCCAAGTGGTTGCAGTCACAGGTAAAATGGGGAATTTTTTTTTCTTTTTATCTGGCCTTAAATTGCGTGTTTGTGTGAGTGTGTTTTAGCTCGTGATTTGTTTACCAACTTATATGATAGTGTTACTCCAAACCATGCAGACAGGTGCAACTTTATTGTGAGATTGTTAAGTATGTAGTATTTTCTGCTGCTTATGAGGTAGAGAATGCTATTGCTAGGCATAGACAATTGGAAACACAGTTGTTTCACTTGGTCAAGTGAAACTTCTTGATGATTCTCTTTTCTCTATACCTATTGCACACCAACAATGTCCTAAACAATGTTCCTTTGCAAGTTTCTGGAAGTAGCTTCGACCAATTTAGTGTCGTTTTCAGAACTTGTTGTGGTGATAATGATTTTATAAATGTCACTTATATTGATTTTCTATTTGATTTCCTCATTCCCCCCTTCTCCTTTTCATTTTTCTTATGAATATAAGAAATCTGAGAAGGAATTGTTGACTGTGCTGGTGTCAATGTTTCAGGGTTTTAGGAAAGTATACAACATTTCTGGGGAATTCATGCCTATGCTGAGCAGGTTGATCCATCAGTCCCTACTTACTGATTCACGTTATTCTGCCATCAAATGGATATTCCTTTACCTTGCTTTTCCCTCTCTCTGGGTTTTGATGTTAGCAATTTTACAGTTTGTACAAGAGAGCAAGATATTTTTGAGAGGGGTGCATTCAACATTTGTAGGTCAATTTTAGGAACTTCTAACTGTTTCTTGAGAGGTTTTCATGTCCTCTACAGTATCAACTTAAGAATGGTTATTCACTTTTTTGAGCAAATAATACCTAAGAAATGGTAAATCTAGAAGAAATATTGAAATGGACATATTCAAGAGTTTGAGGCTTCTGCTTATAATTTTAAGGTTAACTATCATGTACTAGATTTTTACAAAGTTGGCCTTGCTTGCAAGGTGGTTCTATATTCTGGAAGCAGTTGTTACTTATTTTCTAATGTTTCTTTATTTTGATTTTGTGTGATTCCCTTTGAATTACATGACTGTCTCTTCATAGGTGGAATCATAAATGGATGAATCATTCCTTAATCCTTACCTGAATTAGCTTGGTGTGTTTTTGTTAGGCGGGGGACGAAGGAATCTTTGATAGATGAGTTCCATATATCCATAAAATTTTTTCACTTTTTTACTTTCAATGAAATACATATAAAGTTCATCTATAAAAATTTGTACTATTTTTTATTACCAAACCACAGATCCTTAAAGGTGAATCTTTAGAGATTGGAATCAAATTAGGTGAAGTAAATATAGAAATAAAATGAGATCCAATAGAATAAGCATTTTAATTTAAGTGTTCAACTAATTTTGGAATGGAATATTTTTATCGATTTTTGTCATACCCAACAAAAAAAAAACTTTTTTTATAAAATGAAAGAAGCATAATTGTGACTGATAAATACAAATGAGAAAATAAAATATAAAGTACTTCATTTCCGGTTATTTAGATGGTCTCAAACTATGGAATTTACCTGCAACGCATTGAATTTCAGAATCATCATTTTAAGAATTGTATCCAATATTTTCGGTTTGAAGTTATATGAGCAACTTCTTTTTTTTTTTTTTTGAAAAAAAATATATATCTTCATTGTTAGGAGAGAATGGTGATAATTGTATCTATGGAAAAATTATTTATGGAAAATTATATGTGGAAAATATGTTTTTTGTCTCGCGATTTTACTGATTGCTTGTGCTTTCGGCAAGTCTGCTCGTTCAACATGCAGGATGCAGCCAATTACAGCTTTTGTATCTATTATTAGAAACTTCGTGTAAAGGATTTGATATTATTGCTAGCTAGGACAATGCTGAAACAAAAACTTGCAGACATGAAAGGCTGTAATTTATTTAGAATGATTCATCAGTAACAAATTGCAGAGAAATTTTAAGTGCTCTTAAAGTAAGACAAAATATTTATTCTTTTTATTTATTTGATTGATAAATCAATTATTGTACTAAAAATATAGGGGAAATATGAGGCAATAATGACCCATAAAATTAATGTGTCAATTAATAAATAGATCAAATTAAGTTTTTTCTCTTACTCTTGGTGCACCTAAGTATTTTTCCAAATGATTGGCTTGCCACTCCCCATTGTCAATATGAAGAAATTCATTTTAATGTTTATGTTAGATTCTATTATGGAACATAATGAATCCTCTTAAGTGAGAGTTTTATATGAGTATGTATAAATTTTAATTATTAATTAATAAGGTAGACCATAATCAGTCTTCCATTAAAGAGTGAAATTAATAGTAAAAATTTACACCTGACATCATCATGTGAAATTCTCTATTGAAAGAATCCATTCACATTATTGTTATAACTATACATTAATATCTTTTTTAATTAGACATTATTAATATGGGTTACACTTAGATTGTTTTTAACATAAAGCTAAAATTATAACTGATTGAGGTGGCAGTAATCTATTTACCTTAGACCTATATTGACCCAAAAACAGAAAAGGGTAAACATAGTATAATTCAAGACAATTGTTCATGACATTTTTAGACTTTAGACTCTCAATTTTTTTTGTTTTTGGTTAGAAAAGGAAAACTAACATTAATTATTGCATGCAAAAGTAACAGATTTACATCTCTCTAAACTTAAACAGTATCTGTTACAATGTTAGAAACAAGATCCTATCCTTTGACCTCTTTCAACAGAGCAACAAAATATCCATCTTTATTCATCATCCTCCGAGAATTCCTCTCCACCCTTGTCTCTCAACACAACAAACCTTAACCCCTTACCCACGTAAGAGACACCGCAAAGACCCTTTACCCTCTTGAACAACAATAACAATCTGTCACACTATCAATATCATCTTTCCAATCTGTAAAAAAAAACTATCAAACTGTTGTCCTCTCTTTTAACACCTTTCAATTTTGCCCATGTTTTTTTTAGATTTTTCTTCTCATTGCTCTTTCCTTCATCCTATAGTTTCTCTCCCACACAAAGGCAACAAAGAAAAAAAAAAAAAACATCCCTCAAACCCCCCAACACCATTGTGACATCCACCACCTTGACCTTTTCCATTCCCACAGCCTGCATCCCTTTATATTCTTCCACCCTTCTTCTTTTCTGAGTCTTTTTGTGTTCTCTTCCTCTCCCTTCATCCATGGGGAACTGTTGCTCACGTGGCACTGAGGCCCCAGAAAACAATGCTAACAACAAGGGAGAATCCAACAACCATCATAGCAGCAAGAAGAACGCAGGAACAAACAGCAACAAACATGGTGGAGACTCATCAGCAACCACCCCACCAACATCAAGGCCAACCCCACCATCTTCCAGGCCATCAAAAACAGCCCCTATTGGCCCTGTCCTTGGAAGGCCTATGGAGGATGTTAAAGCCACCTACTCCATGGGGAAGGAGCTAGGGAGAGGACAATTTGGTATAACACATTTGTGCACACATAAGGCCACAGGGAAACAATATGCATGCAAGACCATAGCCAAGAGGAAGCTTGTGGAGAAGGCGGACATCGAGGATGTTAGGAGGGAGGTGCAGATCATGCATCACCTCACTGGCCAGCCTAACATTGTGGAGCTCGTTGGTGCTTATGAGGACAAGCAATCTGTGCATTTGGTTATGGAGTTGTGTGCTGGTGGTGAGTTGTTCGATCGGATCATCGCCAAGGGGCATTACACCGAACGTGCCGCAGCTTCCTTGTTGAGGACCATAGTGCAGATTGTGCACACTTGCCATTCCATGGGTGTGATTCACAGGGATCTTAAGCCTGAGAATTTCCTTTTGTTGAACAAGGATGAGAATTCACCCCTCAAGGCCACTGATTTCGGTCTATCTGTCTTTTACAAGCAAGGTTAGTTTTTCTCAATTCTAATCCATCTCTCTATAATTGTTTTCTTTGTTTAATGTATGGTTTGATCCTAACAAGAGAGCTGATTGATTTCTATATGGAAGAACGTGACATTTATATTTTAGGGGGTATAGAAAATTAGCATTATTTGATTGGTATATGATTGTTGGTCATTGTCCTTAACAATCTCCAGCTAGTTCTATAGGGGAGTGTAAACAACAATGAAAAGTACAAATACTTTTGCTTTTCTGTTTTTGTTTTAGAAAAAAAAATCCTAGTTCTTGATGAATCCTAAACAATAATGAAAAAAATTCCTAGTTTTTGATGAATGCTTTTAGGAACTTCCATCTATTTAGATACTGTTGCTCCACGTCCTCAATGTTTCTTGGCAATTTAACTGTTCTTTCTTAAGTTCTAGGCTATTTTTTAACCCCAGGACCATAATAATAGTAGTTCTTTCAAATATTTTCCAAGGTTTTGGGACCTTCCGGTGACCTTCCCAATTTTGGAGAAAAATATGTCCAAGTGAAGCTATATGTAAAGAATATGATTGCTACGAATAATATTGGGAATATAACATTATACTTCTACATGAAGCTTATTTTTAATAGCTAGTTCATTGTTTTTTCTTTTTCATTTGACAGGAGAGGTATTCAAAGACATTGTTGGTAGTGCATATTACATTGCACCGGAGGTCTTGAAGAGGAAATATGGGCCAGAAGTTGACATATGGAGTATTGGTGTCATGCTGTATATTCTTCTATCTGGTGTTCCTCCATTTTGGGCAGGTTTATATTCATCTACTCAATTTAAAAGCTAATCCTAAATGACCAAGATTTTTTCTTTTTAAGCTCAGTTAAACAACATTCCTCTAAAATCAATGGTAAATCTGCATATCTTGAAACTGATACCAAGAATTGGTTTGACAGAATCCGAAAATGGGATATTTAATGCCATTCTGCGAGGCCACATTGACTTTACCAGCGATCCATGGCCCTCAATTTCATCAGCAGCAAAAGACCTCGTAAGGAAAATGCTGAATTCTGATCCCAAGCAAAGAATTACAGCCTATCAAGTTCTGAGTAAGTATTGGTGTTCATTGACTTCTTTTCTATCAGAGTGCATTTGGATGTGATTAATTTTTTGTGAAAATCACTTTTTTCATCCAAAATAATCATTTTTGTATGTTTGGATAGTTTCTGAAAAACAATAAACCTTTTAAAAAAATCAATTTTCAACTTTATTTCTATAGAAGCCAGAAAGAGTAGTTTCTAAAAAAAAAAAAATCAATTTTCAACTTTTCATTTATAGATAAAATTTAAATTTCACAATTACTTTTTTAAAAATATGAAACAAACACACCATCAATTGCTTGAATTCATTTACAATTTCATGATTTACAAATTACCCTTTTATGCAATGTGTTGGAAACAGATCATCCATGGATCAAGGAGGACGGGGAAGCACCAGATAAACCTCTTGACAATGCTGTGCTGAATAGGCTCAAACAGTTCAGAGCAATGAACCAATTCAAGAAAGTTGCTCTAAGGGTAATGCTATTTAGGATTCATTCCTTTTGAACACTTTCTCTTGATTCTTTTTTGATAAACCATACTACTGATTCTAGCTCGTTTAGGAAATTTTTTTATCAGGATTCTTGCCAACTATTTTATTTTTCTAAGCAAGAAATTTTCTGTTTATCCGCATGATGCATGAAATTTTATAAATTAAGCAACATGAGATTAAAATTTACATATGGATATAGGTTATTGCTGGATGCCTATCAGAGGAAGAAATCATGGGGTTGAAGCAGATGTTCAGGGGGATGGACACTGACAACAGTGGAACAATTACAATTGAAGAACTCAAGCAAGGGCTTGCAAAACAAGGGACTAAGCTGACAGAACAAGAAGTTAAGCAATTAATGGAAGCTGTAAGTTATCACACCTACATTTCTGTAACCACTGCTTGACAAAAATAACTTGTATCCAATGAAGCTTCTTTGCTGTGATTTCCTTAAGACAGATTCTCTTTCTTTATACAAATTACAGGCCGATGCTGATGGCAATGGAACAATAGATTATGACGAGTTCATCACAGCAACAATGCACTTGAACCGAATGAACAAAGAAGAACACCTTTACACAGCCTTCCAATACTTTGATAAGGATAATAGTGGGTAAGGAGAAAACAAAATCAACCAACTAGATTGAATATGTATTAAGTTATTAACCACTCTTTAGGAAACTAATTGGTGTTAAAGTAAAATGCTTTTAATCTTATTGCTCTGCCATAAATCAGGTTCATTACCGTTGAAGAACTTGAGCAAGCTCTCCATGAATTTAACATGCATGACGGAAGGGACATGAAGGAAATCATCTCAGAAGTTGACGCTGACAATGTGAGTCCTGTACTGATGAATTAATTGCATTATTATAGCTCTAATGGAGAAATTTTTGGGGTGAAAACTCATCAACTTGCACATGCAAATCAACTTTTAACATGTGTATAATTGCAATAATAGAGATTTTTTTTTTTTTTAACATGGACCACATAAATTAACATATTTCAAGGATTTATTTATGTGTTTAAGGTAGGAAAATCTCACTTAAGAATTTACCTCCTGCACATGTATAGGACCAGAGGAATGGATCATCCCATCCTTCCTGTTTAAAGGAAAAAGAGACAAGATCCACTCCTATATGATTAGTATGAGTTTAATTTTGATTCACTTACAATGTAAAACTTTTTTACACTATTATCCAATCAAATCATATCATATACATGACTTTTTAAAGAATGAATGTGAGACTTAACCAACATTGCTGATGTTTGAGTTTTGGTCTAGAAAAATTATGACAAAACTTGCATCTGTGTGCAGGATGGCCGGATTAACTATGATGAGTTTGCTGCAATGATGAGTAAAGGACACATAGAACCTGCTCATACCAAGAAGAGACGTGATTCATTTGTTTGATCTTTGTATTAGTCGGGGGGCTCAAAGGAAAAAAAAAAAAGTTAACAGGGATCATCATCTCTACAGCCCTGTATTTGTTGCAGGTGCAGAAGAAACTGAAAAGTGAAAGATGAAGGACTTTCGTGCATCGTGTATATCAGTTTGGTTGGAAGGGGGGAGGAATGGGTCAAGGTGGAAAACAAACAAAATAGGGAGGGAAAAAGAAGTTAAACAAATCTTGCCTTTGATAAATGTGAACATATATATGAATGCTTACTAGGTGTTTGGTTGGTTTTGTTTTGCTTTTTTTTCTTTTCCTTTTCAACTTTCCTCTGAGATATTGTAATAAGTGTTGTGTTGTAATTGCTGCTCACTTAGGAATCAAATTAAAATGGTGTTTATTTATTTGTACTAATTTCTTTTCACTACTAGCCACTAGGTATAACTTTGTGCATTGTTAGGTTTCAGGGTTTTTATGTCCATGTGTTCGTGTGCATTGTTAGCCTAATATATCTGAATACCCTTTCCATCATGCTGATAGGAAATTCAGATGCTGATAGGCACAATAGTAAGCACTCGTAAAAATTAATCTATTGTGATCACACTCCGATTGTGCAAAATTGCAAACAATCATTCTTTCCATCAAAATCAATTTCTTAAGCCGAATTTTAAACCAGTACTGTACACAGACTCATGCTTAAAGATGAACCACATTGCAGATTAAAAATAGTTAAGCTTAATCCTTCTACATTTCAATAGCAACCAATCAATATGAAATCAAGCCTCCTATTACTTTAGCTTCTCGTCTAGGCCATTCATGAAGATATGTCCTAAAGTCGACACACTAGCAATTGATATAAGAGCTAATTCGAATTCTAATGATAAATGCATTATGGTTTTTGTGATATTGGATATTTGATTTTCATTGAAAGACCAAAATCGAACATGATCTTTTTGAACCCTAATATATATCCCACTTTTGATATTTTGTTTCATGACAAACTAATACTAAATTCGATAGATGACTTAGGCCACAGAAAAATGGTCTTGGTTCGAAACCCAATTTTTCAATTTCGGGTGTCTTCGTGAGTTCCGCCATTCTGAAAAATCTATAGGCATAGTACCATATAGATATGCACATCCAATATCCAAAAAACCCTACACACAACACCAAAAACCCCAAAAAAAAAAACATATTGATCCAAAACCCAATTTCTTCGCTTTATAATTGTTTAGCAAAATTAACAGAGGTCTGCTGTAGCAGATATCCCACTTTCAATAACAACAACAAATTCACAATTTCACGTCACATTCATAATACCACATAGATAATATCAATTCCGAACCCAATTTTTTTTTAACTAAGAATAATTTTCCACAATTAACGAGAGTGCAATCGCAAATCTTCCAATTTCACTTCTGACAACACACTCTCATCATATGCATATAGTACACCATATAGATATATCAAAAACCCTAAGCAAATTCACTACGACTACAACTACTACTTATCTTTTGTGGAAACACCATACTTCTCCTGCATCTTAGCGATCTCGTCCTCCTTCTTCTTCTGATCGAACTTCTTGCTCATCTTTGCCTGCTGGTAATACAGGACGATCAGGTACCGGTTCGCGACGTTGAACCCTGAAAGGTGGTCCACGGCGGTTTTCGCGTCGTAGATGTCCTCGTACACCACGAAGGCGGTGCCGCGCGTGTCCTTGTTCGTCCCGATCCGGATCTGCCGAATCGCGCCGTACTTCCCGAAGATGTCGTACATCTCCTCGCTCGTGATGTTGAACGGAAGGTTGCGGACGTAGAGAACGCGGTTCACCTCTGGCGGAAGCCGCGTGTTCCCCTTCCGGAGGCTTATCGTCGCCATGGAGGTTGATGTGTTTGGATGGAGAGAAAGTGGAAGGAAAAAAGAGTGTATGGAATTTTCTCGGGAAAACTAAAGAGAAATGGGACCGATGGTATATATAGTGGAGTAATTGGGCTTTATAATTGGGCTTATGGTCAAGTTTGGGTTTCTCAAAGCCTGCTTGGTTCTAGTTGGAGACCAGCACGTTTGGTTGATGCCTTTGACTTTAATTTTATTTTTTTATAAAATTTTAAAAATTATAAAATTGAAATAAAAATTGAAGGCTAAAAACTAAAACCAAACATGCTCTTAGATTTCCGCTTGATGAAGCCTAAAACATTATTCATGCATGAAACTTTCAAATATTCTGACCCAAAAAAAAAACTTAGGTAGGGTTTGGTAGATGAGTCCACGACATAACACATGAGATATTAAAGATAAAAATATGTTTGGAGAATGAGATAGAGATAAAAAAAAAAAAACCTAAATTGTCTTCATCCTACAGTAACTTTTGAGTCAATTTTTGTACTGTCAAAAGGGAGAATACTAGAGACATATCTCTATCCCTTTAAATTCTTCTCACTTTTCAATTTTTCATCAAATCATAACCTATTTTTCTTCATCTTTTTATCAAACATTGTGTTTTATATATCTCTACCAAACACAATCCCATCTACATCTCTAATATCATCTCTATTTTTATTATTTTACCTGCATCCTTTCCTCCTGGACAACTATAGATGTGAAAGAGAAAAAAAAATTCAAGTTATTTTAAAGTTCAAGACAACAAACAAAAAAACAATATTATAAAATTTGGGACTGAATTTTAAGAGTTTAATATTGATGCAATTATTATGTAATTTTTTTTTATACAATTAGGTATATTACATATTATAATATCATTAAAATAAGTGTGACTCTATTTTTCGAAAATAAAAAGTTTGACTCTGTCCTCATTATTTAAAAAATCATACACATTGAAGGATTCAATTGGATAATAGTGAAAAAAAAGTTATATATTGTCAATGCTTTTAAATCAAATCCTAATCTTAATCCAATCTCTAAAGTTTAAAAGAAGAGTTTAGCCATATCAACAAATATTGTGGTTATTGTAGAAATTCGATAATAAAAAATTATACAAGAAACCAAATTAAAGTCATAAAATAATGCGTCAAAAAGGTTTACACTCTTATACAAAGAGAATTTTATGTTTCGATTTAATTTTTAGTGTTATGACTTTTTTCGGTTAAATAATTTTCTTCGTGATCATTATTATTTATTACACGTCTAAAATTTTAAAAAATAAATACAAAACAGATAAAAAATTGTAATATATTTTATAGTTCATTTGAATTCTTAAAATTAAAAATAAAACATATGATTGTAAATGTATACATTTCCAATTTGATTAGGTTTTTGTTTTGGTATCTAAGAGTATCGGTATTTTTTGAATTCAAAGATTGTGATTTAATCATGAATGTTTAAATATTAATAAATTTAGTTAGTGGAACATGTGATAAATTTTCAACCATAAATTATCTAGAAGGTCCGATATCCATAAATTTTATATAGATCTAAAAATCTCATTTGATTATATTACGACCCATATTATGGGACCGGTATTAGAAACAAGGTGGCTCAAACATTAAGGCCTAACTCGGATGAGAGGCCATATGCCCAATGGAATGAGAGGGTGATACGTGTATGAATAACTAAATCCGATTCGAGCAAGCCCAATCCAAGGTCTGGATCATGTGCTACATCCAAAATTGTAGGGATGAGTCAATGGGAGGAAAATCTACTTTAAAACAGAAAAAATATTTGCCAATCGAGGTTGGTACAAACGGTTAGGGTCTAAGGGGTGAGTTGCTGGCTCCCCATGACCACATGTTTGAATCCTCCCAACTATTAAATTCTTAGTTGGTGGGCAACCCTTCATAAGGAATCCCTATCGCTAGCTCAATAACAATTTTAATGAGTCTTTTGAATTCTCACACCGCATCCACTATTAGATTAAAGGATCTTTGAGAAAAGGGTTTTCAATTCTCACTCGCATTAAACCGCTAGAACACTTTGCTAACTTAAGCATCGGTACACTCCCACCATTCTTTATCACTCAAAGCTTCAAAAATGAGGACGGCTACTTTGTGCTGACCAACCTCAAACCAACTCACCACTACCTTACATATTATTGCTTGATAAACATAAAAAATAAAAAGTAACACTTTTATTTTAACAATACTGTAGATTGACAGAAATGTAGTATCCGTAAAATGCTAGTATTATAGAAGGGTAATTGACTTGTAAGAATAAGAATTTAAAAAAAAAAGAAGAAAAGAACTCTATACGAATTGTTGATCAAATTTAAACTCTCTCTAAACAGAATTAACCACCTTAGCTTCTAATAAAATAACACTTTTTTTTCTTTCTTCCTAAAAATATATTAAAAAAGGGATGTTGGTTATATTGTAATTGGACGTGCATGCTGCATGAAGCAAGCAAGCAACAAGAAAAATCTTAACATATCTAAAAATGGCACGCACCAGAAATTAGTTTGGCAGTTAATAAGTTGTTTCAAGTTTTATTAAGTGGCATTTAATTC
Organism: Dalbergia oliveri; assembly: GCA_030441495.1. Taxonomy (NCBI): domain Eukaryota; kingdom Viridiplantae; phylum Streptophyta; class Magnoliopsida; order Fabales; family Fabaceae; genus Dalbergia; species Dalbergia oliveri. Next base: position 22,066,304 of record JAMLFY010000014.1, on the reverse strand, counting down.
TTTGGTGCAAAATTTGTGTATATAGTATATATCCTTTTTGATGGCTGACATGAACCCTTAAACTTAGAAAACGTTACGTTCTAATTTGCACCAAGCTCAAAACAGATAGAAACCAGTAAGTGGACAGCCACAATTGTTTGACCTACTTTTACTCTTATCACAGGATTTCATATCAACAAAATGCGTTAAACTTAAATCCGTTGGTCCCTCCTTGATAGTGGGATATATATTAATACTTGGCATTACAATATGTCCAGTTTTAGCATAGTGTCCCAAAGTTCAAATACCTTGTGACAAGAACATCACAAGACACCCTTCAATTAGGCACATATCACAAGAGAAAAGTAGCAGTGTAATAAATAACACATTAATTTGTGCAATAGTTGCTGCAGCTCCTTATTCCTAGGGTCCCTCACCTCTCCATTCAGCCATGGAACGAAAGCAGGTGAGCTTAATTGCTTAAACCAAATATGATCTCTCCTGCATTGGCCTTCAACCATTGCAGGAACCAACAATATGGAATAAGAAAAGGAAATTTATGATGTTAATTATATGGTTATAAGCGGTAGTTCAGTTATATTTGTTATCTTTTTCTTTTGAAGTTATACATTTCAGAGATTCCTAATAATTGTTCGTAGTCCATTTTCAAGATATTATTGGATAAATCACATTTCATAGTTTCCTTTTGGGGTTTGTTTTGCTCAACTTCTAACCAAAGTTTCTCTTGATGCAGCAATCCTGTTCAAGTTCATCTTATCACCTAGTTGAAATTTGATGTCGTATAGGATAGTATAGGCAAGTCATATATATAGATATAAAAATGATGCAACATGGGAACTCCAATATGAAGTTTCCCATTTGAATTATGCAATGAAGTATGTAGAAGTGGATGAACACCACCATTTTTATAAGTGGCCTAAATTATCTAGAAATCCAATTTTTTTTTCAAACCCCTTAATTTTCCCGTTATTATATTGGAGGTTTGAATCCTCGATGATCTTGTAATGGTTAATATGCGTTGATCAGAAGGGGGGGGGGTTATTAACCAATACAAGTTCAGGGCTTCAAATTTTCCTTCTAGACAAACTATTCCTTTTGCATGTTGAAGAATTGAGCAACACAGACAGTGACTAATATGATCCTATCTATGCAGAAAAAACCTGCTACTTCTGTGCCTCAATTTGGAGGGTGGGATCAAAAGGCTCCAGGAGCTACAGACTATTCAATGGTGTTCACTCAAGCACGTGCAAACAAGAAACAACAGAAGACCGACTTGAGTGAAGTCAAGCGTAGCAGTCTTGGCAGTGATGGGGACTTTGTGAATGTGAATCACGGTCGTGCTCATCATGCTCACGGTCGTGCTCACCATGCTCATGTTCATGTTCATGCTGCTAATGCTCAAGACGATCCTGTTGTCATGGTGAGACCCTTTTCTTAGTTCTCACACACTTGCATAATTGTTTATTACTTGACATTTTCATGATGGGAGTTTGAACATCCCATAATGCAAATATTCCACCTAGTTTTGGTCCATGCACCCCACATCAACGCACATGGATCACTACTAGGCGGAGCTGTCAAAGCAATACAACATATTGGCTTGATTATTTTAAAGCCAAAAGTACTTTTGGGAGGAGTAACTTTTGTTAATTCGGAAAAAAAAAGTGCATTGGATATTTTTTTTTTGGTAATCATTATGTCATGGAAAAAATTGGTAACCCATGATTGAATGACCTTTTGCAACTTTTGCAAATTTGGAGCTGTGAAAGCGAAAATCCAAACACACAATAGAGGGGGAGGAATGTTGAGGAGAGGCACATATCACTAGAATTCTATTTCAATTTTCTACAACCATTTCATACGTATCTGAGCTACATGCAAAATGAAAGAGAAATGAGTTTTCTGTGGAATGGTGATTGGTGAAAAGTTTCTAATTCTTATGTTGTTTATGGTCATGCAGGGAAAAAGAGGATACTGACCTACATAAATTGCTGTATTAGGCCCTGATATGATAAGAACCATAGCGACTCCTTGTCTTTTCCAAATCAAGGGCACGCTATTAAACATAATAGGGATCTTTGACTTGTAAAATATGTATGTAGATGAGACAAGTTCAACAGAAGCCTTGACAGCAGTTTCCATAATATTTCAGAGTGATACACTGCCACGTATTGTACAGTACCTTATTGGAGCTATTGTATCTATTTTTTGGTAATCACTGCTTTTGACACAACGTAAGCAATGTACATTACATCAGTGGAAAAGGTAACATGAAACATATCTATTATATACATGCAAAGCTTACCAGTACAAGAACATAAACATTTTTCTTTATTCGAACCGAAAACTACATTAACATAGGCCTATGTTTTCCCCATAGTAAAATGATGAAATTTTACTAAATAGGGTAGCAGAAGTTTTTAAGTGGAAGATTTGCCTCGCTTTACTGGGGCTTGAAGGGAATTTAGATATGTGGCATCCTTCTTGTCCAATCCATCAAAGAGATAACTATAAGGTGGCATTTGTATGTATCTCCCAGTGCCAGGAGCAACCTTCAGTTCATTATTTTCCCAAACAACTCGCCCTCCTGCTATGGTCACTTCAACTTTCCCCTGACAAAAACAAAGGGGGAAAAAACTTGAATTTATATATAGGATAGGACACAAACAAGAAGCAGTGAGAGTTTTCAAGAATAACTTATTACTCTCACTAATAACCCATAAAATAAAATGGCATTTATGAAGTAACAATTAAATCAGCTTCCTAAGGATGGAATGAATTCGATTGGTCCAATGTCAAGACAATAAACCTAGTATTGTACCAAATGCAAAACCACTGTGAATCAAAACCAGTACCTTTCCTTTCCTTCCCTCATAGACATTGGTGTCCAGTCTGGAGTGGTGGGACTTTGAGGTAATCTCAAAGCTTGAATTTGGATTGAGGATGATAACATCTGCATCAGACCCAGTAAGAATAGCGCCTTTTCTTGGATATATATTGAAGATTCTAGCACTGAAATGATTGTAGAAATTGAAACATCATGAACACTTGGCATCTTTACCAAATAACTTCGTCAAATTAAAATAAAAAATAATAAAGCATTCTACATTCTCCTTATTGCCAAAAGAACTGGATGCCAGTTTTTACTTTGATTAATTCAAAACATACCATTCAGTACTTGTCAACCGGACATAGTCAGTAACAGATATTTGGCCAGATTCCTGTGAGATACATAACAATAAATTATAACTGAAAGGATATCCTCTCTTTGATGTCACCCCCACCTAAAAAGAAAGGGACTGTTAAGCTGGAAATTTATGATCTTACCACCATTGTATCCCATACCAAATGCATCCTTTCTTCAATACCTACAGATTTCAGGTGGCAATGCAGATTAATAATGAACAATTAAAAATAAATCAGAATGCATGTGGGTCACAAGTATCAAGGACAACCATGTGATTACCATTGACACCATTAGGAATTTTCCGGAAGTCTTCAATTCCAAAAGCTTTTTGGGTGGAATTAAAGGCACAATGATCAGTTCCTACAAGCTGCAAATTTGTAAAAGGTATCCTTTTGTCAAATAAACTATCACAGTAAAGAGAACTTGATTTTGCTAAGGGCACAGATAATATGAAGATCATAAATAATCAGAAGTTATAGGATGCATGTCATGGATGAGAGCATCCTAACTACTTCCTCAAACCCTTATCTTTGAATGACTATTTAACCTAAGTCTGACTCATAATGTGAAACCTGCAAAACTCCTGTTGCAAGTGCAGCTTGCAGGGCCTTATCATGTCCTTTTCTTCTAATCGGGGACTCATGACATACCTAAAATATGAGGAATAATACCACTTACATTCTTAAAACTGAAGACAGTAAATATAAAAGAATAACAACTACAAACAAGAGAATGGAATAAGTAAAAGCACTTACGTTGCTGCAGTCTTAAAGTCAGGATGCCAAAGCCAAGATTCATCAAGGACTAACCCAGAGGCAACAGGCTCCCCAATTACCCTTTGCCCTGCAGCAACAAAACAAACAAGTGACCTCACTAAAAATAAGTTATCAGGGGACCAGAAAAACTTAAAATGTCAAATAAATGAATTAAGAATAACACTAGAGGGATTAAGTTAAGAACCTGATTTCCGGGCCTTTGCAATTTCTTCCATCGCATCAATGCTCATTACATGAACCACATACAAAGGAGTGTTCACAAAATCTGCCAATCGAATAGCACGTGCTGTTGCCTCTCCTTCCAACTACACAGGTACCATAGTCAAATTGGACATAAAGCATGTTCTATAAAACACAGACAGATATTTAGACTTTACAGCAATGGCAGGATATATGAAAAGAAAACATGTAATCAATTTGATCACTTTCCTTAGTTCAACATAACAAATGAAAATCAAACACAACAAATGTCAAAATAGGGTGGCTGTAGCATACAAGCCTGAGAAAATTGACACCAGCTGCAAAAACAGTTAATTTGGCTCAAGTAAATGCAGCAAAATCAAATGCACTATCCATGGAACCTACTACTAAGCCTCTGATTGGTGGGGATGAAAATGGAAGAGTTGAAAAGTGTGGAGTGAAAATCATGTCTGTTATAGCAAGAAATGAAACAGACATAGTCAATATTTGCATCAAATTATTGTGTAAATTCATTATTAAAAAACAAATTTGAGAATTTACCACTGCAGGCCTTGAAAGAGCATGTCCCTCAGGACCAGTTATTCCAAGTTCTATCATTCTCTTCTGCCCTTCATACACAGCATCTCCGTTCTCTGCATGGACCATGGCTAATGCACCAAGGGATTTGCACTTTTTCAAACCTTCCAGAAGAAGCTCATCATTGATCATAAGAGCCCCTTTGTATGCCATGAAAAACTTGAAAGAGTTGATGCCTACAAACCGAAAACATACATGCCTTACATGAAATCAATTGTTCCAAACTCATCCAAACGGTTACAGTCACATAGTCAACCGAATTATCAAAATGCTATGCGGAAATAAAATTAAGACCTTTATCCTTGACAATGACCTCCATTTCTTTTGAAACAGCTTCATCCCATTTCGTAACAGCCATATGGAAGCCATAATCTGTGCAAGCCTTCTTTGCCTTCTTTTCATAGGCTTCAAAACCAGCTATTAAACTCCCATCAACTGGTATAACAAAGTCAATGTGCATCGTTGTTCCACCAGCTAATGCTGCAGCCTGACCACTGAAGAAGTCATCTATTGTCGCAGTATTCATAAAGTCAAAATCTAGGTGGGTGTGGGGATCAATGCCTCCTGTCAGTTAACGAAAAGATGCCATTTGCAGAGTCTGTTAGGTAAAATATAAAAAATAAATAGGTAAAAAGAAATTTAACTATGGGCCATATTAAACCAAATGCGACTAGTCTCACATCCAAAGAGTGTGAGGATACCCATGCAAGAAGCAAAATAAAAAGGTGAAACTAAAACAATATTACAATAACTGAGAGTAGAATAGCCAATTGTGAAGAGCAAAAGTATGAATTTCATCAGTCTGGAATGCATAACACCAAGGGGGAAAACATGATACTCAACATTACGAAAATCTAATAGAATTCCCTCCCGTGCATGCAACAAGTGACATCACTAAGGTGATTTTCCAACGTCCTATGGGGTAGCAGAACCATCCAGTGCATCAAGTGCCTAATTTAGGAACAAAACCAAAACATCAAGTTTAAGATTATTTATCTATCACATTCATTCTAGCAGGACCTGGTTCATTTCTGCAGTTTACATGTAGCTGTAGACATTAACTAATGAACTATTCTACATGGGTGTTAGATTGATAATTGCAATAAGGTCTAACCTGGCATGACAAACTTCCCAGTAGCATCTATCACAGCCACATCGTCTCCAACCTGCCAATGGAAAATAAACAAGAAACAAATCATACATTAGTATTTTTGTCTGAACCATTAATATTTAGAGACCATTGACTTCAACTAATTTGATTCAAACTAAAGTATGCTCATTATAGAGGAAAAGCACGTCCGGCACTTTTTTTCATTCATTAGACTCTAGATCTCTAATTGTAGTAACCAGAGATCTTGTGAAAGAGAAACAAGTGATAAACCAATTAAACCAACTCGCTATTTCATAATCACACTCCATTAAACAGAGAATCAGAAACATAAGGGCCTGTTTGATTTATGTTTTCATTTCCCACGTTCTCTATTTTCAGGATTGTCATAAATAACAATAAAACTCCATTTCCTGTCCTCATTCTCAAATTTTCACTATTCCCTCATCTCCCTTCCCACCCAAAATTCAAACTCACAAACATACTTTTACGAAATTCTGAAAACATACAGCACAAAATAAAAACATGAAATGGAAACAAAAACCAAATAGACCCTCAAAAAAACATTGCTAGGGGCTTCCAAAATGGAATTATTTCATTTGCATAACCTTTCAAGTTTTAACTAATGCATGGCAGCAGGAGAGTCAACTATCTGCGACTACTGACTGAATGCATGATTGAATGTGAGTGAATAGAACTTGAATTCTTCCTAAATTATATTATCACCGAATATTTTGAAAATATTAAAGATTGGGAAGTGATAAAGCATGATACAAGTGTAGTGTACCGTGATATTAGGATTGACGGCAACAATGATCCCACCCTCCACATAGACATCAGCAACCTGCTGGTGATGAGCGTTGACAACGGTGCCTCCCTTGATCAACAACTTGGGAGTTGAGCCTCCAGTAGTTCCGCAGGTGGACTCATCCCCATATCCATGTCCAATCCCAGCATCACAAAACTGAACCATTCAAAACAACACCAAATTACTAGTTAGTTAGATAACCGAGATTCTTCTAATACCCAGCCAGAAAGCAGTGAAAGTCAGCTGAAAAGAAAGACCCACCTGGTTAGATTGTGAGAATGAAGAGGGGATGATGAAGAAGAAGAAGAAGGTGAAGAGATGAAGAAGGTGTGATCTGAATCTCATCATCATCATCATCACTACTCAGCAAGTACTACTACTCATTCACCACTCTCACTCTTTGAGTTTTTGTAATCCAAGTGAACTAACTGAGTGGGTTGCTACTACTATACGCTATATCCAAATCTGTCATCTGAGTCAAACCACATGCGTGCCAATGAATCTCAATGCTCAAGCACTCTCACCACGTGTACGTGTGCCAGAATCAACCATTCTTATCTACGTCCCCTCCACCTCCACTCGATCCAGTGAATATATTTGTGCACACATCATAATCATCTCATACCCAATATTAATATAATACTAAAATTTAATTTTCATTAATTTGGTCTGGAGGTGCAATTATAGGTGAGATAGATACCCATCGACCAAATATCCTTTTATTATTACGATAAAGGTTGGCATGAGTGGTAAGAAGTCTACTTATATTTTATAATTATACGAGTTCGATTTTCACTGTCCCAGTCTCGCAAGTTTCTTATAAGTAATTATAGAACCTATGCTCTGACTTTTGTGAAATGACCAAATTAGTGCCTTAATATGTAAAAATTATCTATTGATCCTTCCCAATTTAAAAAGAAACAAATTAACATAAACCTATACCTGAAAGGTAAATTTGTTCATCAGGACATTAAATTGGGAGTAACCTAGATAACTTTTACATGTTAAGAAACTAGGTTCATATTTCTCAGGAACCAAAATCAGTATGTAGTCTAAATTAATTTCCCTAGTATGGTTTAGGAAAGCCAAGAGTGAAAGCAAATCCAAAAATCCAAAAAAAAAGAATTATTTGGCCTTTTGCTCAAATTTGAATTTGGATTTGGATTTGGGTATCGCACATAAGAATAACTTGCAGTGATCGGGCCCAATTCTTGCAAATCCCTGTTGGGCCGGCCCTAAACGGCAAGCCGTCTAGCCTCTCTACAGAAGAAGCTTCACTTTGCCGTTTTGCCCTTATTTTTCCTCAACTCAGCCTCAGCTCCGCTCCACTGTGCTTCTTTTTCTTCTTCTTCTTTCGTTCAATGGAATCGGAGTTATTAGGGCTCGAAGAAGAGCTGAAAGCTGAAAACGACGACACAAATCCGTCGCATTCAGGGGCACAAAGGCTTGTCCCATGGTTGAGCTGGGACGAGTGGACCTTCGTCAAAGACTCTCTCTTCTCCGATTCCCTCACTCCGTTTCCTCTGCTCTCAACAGAGTAACTAACTAAGTAACTAACTTTTTCGACCGTAACCGAACTTACCGAACCGTAACTAACTTCTGTTACGCATTTTTTTTTCGTGCTTGCTCTCTGTCAGGTAACGGCATGGCGAAGCCGTGGTTGCTTGCCGGTTGCCGTGGAAGTCACCGCTTCGATCATTGAAATTCAGCGCAAGGATCCCTTCTTTAGGTAACTCTACTCCTCGTCCTGATTTCAAATTGTTTTTCCAATGCTCTTTTTTTTTTCTTGTTGTTGGAAGTTAAGAGAGAGAAAAAAATGAGCAAAGAATTAATTTGTGTTTTAAGTGTTGTTTTAAAGTGATTTTGATTTTGTTGTAATCTAGATCGGATCAATCGAATGAAGCTTCTCTTTCGGAGGAGTTGCTCGCTATGCTCTATTGCATGGCAATCATGAGGTCAGCCTTTTTTTTTTGGTGGGGGGTGGTTAATTTATTTTGTTTTCAATGATTGTTAATCATTCTAGGAGATACTTGATTGGGATGACAGTTGAATTCTTAATTTTAGAGTAAACACTCAAATTAGTCTTCTAAGATTTCTGCAACATCAATTTAGTCTTTTAAAGATTTTACCATTTAGAACTCAAATTTGGTCTTTTTAGCGTTTAAAATGGACAGAAGTTTAGTCTTCCAATGTATACTTAGATGTTAATTTAGTCCCTAAATTGAATGGTTGTCTTATAGTATTAGAGCAAAACCTCAGATTGATCCTTGAAAGAGTTGTGGAACATCAATTTAGTCCTCTAAAGAGTTGGAATATCAAGTTGGTTTTCGGAAGATTTGTGACATCAATTCAGTCCTCCAAAGATTAAAATTTGTTTCAAATTACTCTAAAAGATTGAAAAAGTTTGGACTAATTTGAAATGAATTTTAATCTTTTGAGGACCAAATTGATGCACAATTCTTTGGAAGACAAATTGATGTCTCACAATTCAACTCTTTCAAGAACCAAATTGATGTCTTAAAACTTTTTCAAGGACCAATTTGAGGTTTTACTCTATAATTCTATATTATAATGGATCAAATTGATGTGAAGAATCTTTGAAGTGCTAATTTGGTGTTCGGCATATCTCACTTTGAGGGACTAATTTGGGCATCTACTCATTTTATTTCTCAGTCATTAATTTTATTGATGGTTTCAAATGCATTTGTTAGGCTAGTTAATGGTTTTGTTGAGAAGACACGGAAAAAACAGCATGCTTCAATTGGTGCGGTTGCTGATGCAATTGGTATTCCACGCATGGTCATTGATGTTCGCCATGGTAAACAAGTCTTCTTCTTTGGCTGCATGTTTAGTTCTTTGTTTATATTTTGTGATAACAGGATGGAATGGAACATGGTCTTCATGGTGTTGTGTTGAAAGAAATTTCATATATTATCCTGTTTTATGTGGTGCTGCTTTTCCACTTACATGTTGCCATGATCACAATTGCAGAGGGATCACATCGAGAACTTCCTTCACTCAAGCTTGTTCATAGTGCCTCTGTTAAGGTATATCTCTTATTTTGGTCTGTTTAATAATCTGTCTTATCAGTCACTTTAGTTCCTCGATTAAATTTTCAAACAATTTGGTTGGGGTTACATTTGTTGGGAAACAATTCAACTAAATCTTCCTTCCCAATATTTGTGCGTGTTTAACATAACACTTTGAATATATTGATTTGTTGTGGCAATGTATAGATGGACTGAAGGCATGTTTTATTTGTGGTGGGGTGCAAGAGTATCTATAGTTCTTACAGATCCATGATATTGGAATATGATAGTTTTATCTTACTTTTAACTAGCTCTTTGATCCTTGGACCCTAGAATTTTCATATGATTTTCTTTTATTCATCTGAATATGCACTTCCCTTTATACCAATTGTGTGTAGCAGCCCCTTGCCCCAAACTGATTTAATGTTTTGCTGATAATCTTAGGCACTTGATTGGTTAAAGTCTTCTTATTGGGAGCCTCAGAGCAAAGCAATTCCTTTTCAAGGTGAAGGAAATGTGAAGGTAAAAATGGAAATCAAGTCTAAGATTTGTGAATTAGCTTTCTGCATGAAAGTCAATGAGAGTCCCCATTCTACTGCTTCACGGCCTAAAGAAAAATGTGTGTAAGCTTGTTCATTTTCATCATACTGTGACTCTATTCAATGTCTTTCAAGTCTTTATTCTATGTCAAAGTCCGTCCACCTATCCATCAAGTTTTCTTTTATGTTATCATCTGTTTTATTCATGCACATAAACCTGTGTTCATGGGAAAGCATGTGGTTTGTTTAATGTTGAAAGCCCAATTTGAAAGTATGATGGTTGGACTTGGACGTTTTTTGCTCCATTATTATGTGGAGCCTGTGTTATGTCTTAGAGAGCATATGTTTGGCCTCTTGGCTTTAATTTTTTCCTTGATAAATTAATCTGGCCACTTTTCATCTTGGCCTCCAAAATGCTGACCCAACTCCTCCACCTGTCAAATACTGTGAATAAGAAATTAGTTTAGAAAATGCAGAAACAAGTGCTTTCCATGCCCTGTTTTCTTTGTCAGAATTTGACATACTTTCCATGAATTGGTGATTAAATTGTACTTTTTGTTTGTCTATCACCATATATGTACATGTTTTATCCCAAAAAATAATAATCACTCATTCTATAGCTGCATATATTTCTGTAGTGCCCAGTGACTTCTTTCTAGGTTTTATTGCACAAGGACTTTTGTCCAACACGTGAAGTTGGTATAATATGCTCGTCAGTGCCCAATAGATGTCCAATACATGATGCAGTATCTTGTTAGGAGTAATGGATTATTGCTGTTACATAAGTGACATTCTATTATTCGATATTTCTGGTTTAATATGTTTTAAGCCGATTGAAGTATTTGGTTTAGTTTTTAGATATGGGAAATATTTGATCTATAGTCATCTGTAGTTGGAACAGGGATCTTTTTTAATACTTTTGTTGCTATGCTGGCAATTATTTTCCTTCTCTTCTCTGGGATATTCTGATGCTGAGTATTTTCTCTTTCAAAGCGATCAAGCATGGTGAATTACTTTTTGGGCGTAATAAGCATTTGTCTCGTATGGTTGGCAAGAGCCAAACATCTCGGTCTGGAGGTATCATAATATTCTTAATGTGATATATCTTGCTTAGAATATTCAGTATACCTTTTATATATATGTGAGGAAAAGGAAAATCATTGAGTTGGAGGCTAGGCATCTTCTAAAAGAGAAGTATATAGGATAGGCTTGTTTTCTTCTTATCCCCTTTGTGTTCTTTAGCTCACAGGTTGTATTATAGAGCTCCTTTGTTTATTATGCCTAGAGACTGGTTTGCATGTTTGAGTTGAGGCTCTTTTTATTTCTTGTTTTATGCTTCTTTTCTCTTACTGAACTCTTTTAATTGATAATAAAACGACTTATGTATTGGGTTTCCTTAAATAAGTAAATGTTGGGCAAGATTCTTAATCTACAAGATATTTTTTTTTTTATTATTATTATTATGAAAAAGTAAATGAAAATGCAGTGATTTGTTAGAGTGTATCTTCAGTTATAATTAACATACAAGGTACTCAAGCACTATTAAATCCTGATACTTTCCAGACTCTAAGAAACAGATTACAAGGATCTTGAAATCCATTCTTCGGTTATATTCGTCCTTCTCCTCAGAGATTGTGTCTGTGCTGCTGGAGTATTTGTTAAAAGCTTTGAGTTCCTCAGAGTTCAAAGAGAATGCAGATGATGAATCTGTTTGTATAACCGCGCAGAATGTTTTGGATGATTGGAAACTTATCATACTCAGATTGCGGAATAAGGAACCAGAATTACTTTTGAACCTTCTTAAGGCAGTTCTTGATATGATTGAGACTCAAGAAGATATGAAATGTGAAGGAGGTAGGTGGCATTTGTTTTCTTGAATGACATCCCTTTTCGTTATGTATAGTTTCTGGGTAAATTATTTTTCATCTGTTTAGTTGTTGTGGAGTACTTGTTGGAGATTTATTTTCTCTTTTAATGCCCTTTATTTATTTATTCAATCTGGAATGCTTTGTAGGGCTTTTGTACTGCACCACAGTGGGATTTTTTATGGGTTTCCTTAAGCATTTCTATTGCCTTAAGCTAACATGAAGTCAGATGTTGAGTTTTAGGATTCTTTTTTCCATCATTTTGGTTTATGAATTTTTTAACGATAGCATGATTTTTGTGCTCTTAGTTGCTGTTTTATTGATCTTTTGTGTGTTTTTTTTTCCTGTAGACAACCAATGTATTGGAATTTCACACTTGAGGGCAGAGTCTTGCCGAATTCATCATCTTTCTTCTTTGTTTGCATGGCTTGTTGGAATTCTCAGCAAAACTCCTGCAACAAAAATGCCAAAAAGAGTTTTGGCTGAACTTCTTCATAAAAGTCTTCTAATATCTCGACTTTGCAACAAGCCGCTCATGAATTCAGCCCTTCATCTTGCAGAACTGATGGATGACAGCTCTTTGCTGGAGAGAATTAGAAAGGTCTCTGTTATTGGTTTGTCCAATTTAGCCAATGCGGATGATGATAGCTCTTCTTTATTGACTTCAAAGAATATTTCCCAATTTGAGGGATCCTTACGTGAAGCAGCTAAAAAGCTGGAGTTAGTTAAACAACAGATAATGAAAAATAAAAATCCAACTGCTATGGATTGTGAGATTGGAAAATCACAGACATGGACTCTGGCAAAATCATGGAACCAGTGTCCGATTGGCATGTTGCCCCGTGCTGTTGGTTCTTCTGGTTGTCTCCCTGTTCTTGACAATATTGAAAATAAAAAACAAGATCAAGTAACAGAAAGGGAAAAGAATTGGAAACTTACCAAACATGATGCAAAGAGAGATGCCCCTTTAGACCTTCAGCTACTTGATAACACTACTGTTAAGAAGATGAGGGAGACCCAAGAATTGGGTGAATTGAACCTTGTACTGCAAACAGAAGGGGTGGAAGGATGCCTTATGGAACGTGGAGTTTGGAAGACAGTTACGGAAGAAGAGCTACAATCCATTAAGTCTTCTGTAAGAATTTTAGTTTAATTTATAATTCCTGCTTAGCCCATGTTGAGCTTTAGTTTATGATTATGGTATTTTTTATACAAGCTTGGAGCATTCACAAAATTTTGGTTTAGAAGGGCTACAGTAATGTCTTGCCTTTTCCTCCCATTAATTCATAAAGGTAAAAAACAAAGAAAATAGGCCATTACAAGTACATGACACAATCCTATGCTTTAGTTACCTGAATCACATTCATGTAATCAGAATATCACATTGTACTTCATCAATGGTTCCTCCATTTTCATCTGTGGTGACTGCTTCTGCGATCAGTTATGCTGTATTGTGGTAGAGGAAGTCCAGGCTTAACCCTGAACACATGAATTGAGTTATATGAGCTTACTTCACGTCGGACCGGTTAACCCTCTACCTCCACATCTCTTGGATACAGCTTAATTGGAACATTGAACTTTCAATCATGTTTTAGCAATGTAATAGCGATGTAATGAGTTTATCCAACTTGATTCAATGAATATATAGCCTCAAACTGAGTACTTCTAGGCTTAGGTGTACTACAACGAAGTACTTGTGTCATGGAAATGAGGGAAACTGTTAGTTCCATGAGAGTACAACATTGTACTACTATCTTCAATACAAATCAAAGGTGCCAAATGGTAGTACTACAGTTTTCCATTATTTGTACGGCACTACAATTATCTTTGGGCGTCGTCAAAAAGAAAAATGGAAAAACAGGGAATCGACAATGCGTCGATGCTGTAATGCATACAAATAAAACTTGATTCTTACATAGTTTGAATTGTAATAAGAATTTAAATTTATTTTAAAGGAAAAAAATAATTGTTTGGGAGTTGATGGGTCCAATTTGAGTTGTGTGACGTCAAACTTCAAAATTGATCTATCGGTTGTCTATTTTTTCCCCGTATTGGAGGTTGTAGTTTAGGTGGCCGAAAATAACAAATGCATTTCGTTTAGAAAATAACTAATGCAAATTGATTTAGTCAACTCTCCAAACATATAGTTGAGAAAGTGCTTGTATTTTTCAATGGGATAAAATTTCAATTAGGTCACTCATGTTTTACCTAAGTTTCGATTTAAATCTAATTTTTTTTTCTTTTTACTATTTTCATTCATAATGCTTTTAGGTGGACTAAGCAATTTGCAGAATTTGGGTTAAAAAATATCAGAACTCTGTTTTTGGTCGGACAAAAAATCAGAACTGGTGTCAAATATTCAAATTGTATCGAAAATGGGCCATGATGTGGTCTTTGGGCTTTTATTTTTCAAAACGCAAGTACACAAAAAGAAATCTTTTTGGCTGGCCCAGTGGTGGGATAGTATAATTGTCAGTAGTTTAGATCCCACCACCTCAATTGAACTGATCCTAGTTTGGCATTGATGTCTTGCCACTGGTATTGGGGTGCCTCCCTTTATTGGCATTTTTAATACCAAAAAAAAAAATCTTTTGGCTTTAAAAATAAAAAACAACATGAGTAAAATCAAGTGATATAAATTATAGGCTTAAATATATTTTTAGTTCCTATAAATATAGATTATTTTGGTTTTGGTCCCTCCATTTTTTTTTTGGTTATAGCCCCTATTTTTTCTATTATTATGTTTTTGGTGCCTTTTGTATAAATCTGATGTTAAATGATAATATTTATAATGACCAAAAGAAAATGTTTGAAATATTTAAAGAGTACAAATAAAGCTTTCAATATTTGTAACAATTCAATGCATACTTAAAAATATTTATTGAGACCAAAATTTAGAACAATAGGATCAAAAATAAAGAAAATGGAAAAAAAGGACTAGAATTTAAAATACAAAAGTTTAGAGGGACTAAAACTAAAATGATCTATATTTATATATGCACTAGAAACATAAGCCGAAATTATAATACACACTGCATTACTGCACATACAGATGAGGAGAGAGTGAAAGGTTGGTTGTAAAAGCTTATGAAATTGCCCTTTCCATTCACTTTGGAATAGACGACCATTTGTAAATGTGTCTAATGACTCTTCAACGCTTGACTTAAATTGTTGCCTTTGCTAGGTGAAAAAGAAGATGATGCTGCAGTGCTGCCATCTCTTGCTTTTTGCCTTTCAAACACTCTCCACTAACCATCACTTTTTAACCTTTTATTGTGCCTTTAAATCACATACTTTTTAAATCCAATATTATTATTTCTACGTAGAGATATTGACCACCCTTTTGATATATAAATATAAATAAGTGAGAATTTATTTAAATTTGTTAGTGATGAATCTGTTAAGAACTGTGTTTATATTTGTAGATTTTAATTATATAAGTTGTGAATTTAGTAAAAAAAATTCTTGTATATTAACACAATTATCTTAGTATCATATTCAAAAAGATGTGTCTAAAACTTATGTTCCTTTTCAAAGAAAAGATGGAGAAAGGAACATGCACTGTGGTGACTACTGCTTCTGAGTTCTGACAATTCTTTGGTCATATTTTAAAACAAAACGCACTTTGAATAAAGAACAATAGTGTAACGATACGTTGTTTATTGCACCACATAGGATGAATTGAAGTATTGACTTTTGTATCTTACTGTATTCAGATAAATCACAATCACAAATTCTATGTAAAGAACGTATTGGTTTTGTGAACAAATTAATCTGTGCATGTATTGTGACTAATAAAAATAATGAAGACAAACTTATGTACAAAAGCTAATTTTTTTGTTGAATGGGACCCTTGACAGAAAAACAGAGATCTTAAACCACATTGGTGAGACAAATGCATGAGAGGTAATGATGCAAAATTCCAAGGAAGAAATCCACAACTTTAGGTGTAAATTCATGACATGATATGATAGACTAAAGCTTGCTTGCAATACTGTCCTTTGCATGTGAAATTTCATCATTGTGGCTGAGATGCGGTGGTGAAACTTTCATGTATTGATGAAGCACTCCTTAGCATGAAGAACGTATCATTCATGTTACTTTATTAAGGAAGAAACATCAACTCAGAACCCCACCAAGAAATTATTGATTTTTTTTTTTCAAAAGAAGAAAAGGAAAGAGTGGTTAATTTCAAGTCCACTAAATAGAAGAGTTTAGAAGGTACAAATAAATCCCTTTGAACATTATATATGTATATTGTCACATTAGTTGTCATTTGGTTTTCTATTGTGTTATTTAGATGGTTGAAGTTGCTTGCAAGAAATCTAGTTACATAGAATAGAGCATGGAATATTCATAAATTGTGTAGGGGCAAACACGTAAGGGAACCAGGTCACTGCCAAACACAAAATTGAAAATGAACCTAACAAAACACTAAATTATCACGAACATGATAGAGCACGAAACCTCCACCAAACACAAACTTGAAAACAAAAAGGCACTAGGTCACCAAACACAAAAACGAAAACAAACCACTAAAGCACAAGAAAACAAAAAGTTAAAGACAAGAGTTTGTTTGTTTAGTTTTAACAAATCTTCAAATTTCAAAAGTACATATGTTTAAGAAGAACCACAAATTCTGCTCTTAAATTTTCAAAGGAGAAACCATGCAGTTAACTTAAACCTTGGTGTTAATTTTTATAAAACCATGAACTGACAAATATCCTCTCTATGCTTTCAAACCTTCCCTTTTTTGTTAATTAATCCAGTAATAGTTGCTTTTGGAGGCATCTTCTCTATTTTTATTTTGTTCAAACTTAGTTGCCACCTGCTGATCTTCACATGTTATGCATTTAGATTTGTGCTGCTTATACATAAAAGACAAAACTCTCTCTCTATCTCTCTAAAAAGGCATGCAGTGGGTCACATGGGGATGGAGATAGGTCATGTGATGCAAACATATATTGTCCATTTTTACTCTGCATATACTGGAACCTGAAGATGTTGGTAATATTAATTTGGAATAGAATCTTCTCATTATTGAAATATCTATTTGGACCCTTCGGATTCTTAGTAGTGATGCAAGGGGTATTTTAGAGGGTTCCCTGTAGACTTTGACCACCAAACATTGTGCAACAAATCAAGAGAACTCAAGAGTCAAGAGATATGCTAATTGGATGTGCATATACAAGAATGGACTAGTGTATGTGTGTCACTTTCCACATAGTGTTCAAAGTAAAAGGTAAATACCCCGGTTAGAAAGAGTGCGATGAATGTGACCCCTCAAACAATGGAATCTAGAGCTAGGAAGGCTGTGCATGCATGATATCATATTTCATGTTGTTATAGGCAGCTTTGAGAATTGAAACCTATGCCTCATCTGCTCAAATGATAGAATATTCGCTTATAATTATACAGTAATGTTATTTATACATTAAAGAAGAGTTTAATTTTCATACATCGACAATGCAAAATTTTTTTATTTTATCCAATCATGTGTTGACACATTAGTAAAAATGGTTGAATATCACATCTTTATTTGAAAAGTCATTCAAATGACATGATTTAATTGAATGATAGTGTAATGTTATCAGTGTATCAAAATTAAACTCAAAAATAAATATTAAAAACGTATGTCATATAGAGAAACACAAAACTTCGACCCCTTGTCATCAAATATTTTGTGTATTTCTCTTTATGATGTCTATCTTTAGTGTTTTTTTTATGTACAAATTATATTATTCTCAATACATTATTCCATCATTGAAGACTAGAAGGACCTACTTCTTCTATCATCTCTAGGTCACGGGCACGCTTTGAATTGTACAAAAATGAATAATGGTCAGAATGTTCTACCCTATTAACTAGGTATCAAGCAATTGAGTATTTACAACTATATACTATAATACTAAACTTTATGTTTCTGTTATGCTCTAGTTATGTACACAAGGCAATATTGAAGTACGTATATAGATATAGAGGGGTAAATATTTAAATGGTGATTCTCGTGATCACAACCCAACAATGATCCCCACAAAACACCCCATAAAGGAGAAAAAGTATTTCCTCATAAAATAAAGGACCGTTTGGATATGATAGCTGAAAAAAGGAAAATTACAATAACCAAATAATTCTTGGACAGTGTTTTATCTTTTTCTGAGACACTTTTCTCAAGCTATAAATCAAAAAGCCATGATTTGGGTGAACTGATAAAAACTTTCTATCCCATCAATCCTTGGTCCTCTAATAGAATAAGGTTCGGTGCACGAGATTAAATGAAGTACAACACCTTAGTGATCACTAAGTGTAAATGATAGTATTGATTCTTAATTTTGTGGGTGGACTCAAGCTTTTTTATCGTGAAAGTAATGATTAATATTCTTGAGGCATAAAGATTAAGAATAAATAAATTTTTCTGGTCACAAGATAAATTTTATAAACACTATTAAAAATTGAATTTCTAACTAAATACTTAAGAAGTCCAATTAATAGTAGGCTTCATACTTATATTGAATTGGTGATCAATTGATTGATATGAAGATTTGGAGGTTAAAAACAAATAAAGTGCCTTGTTAACAAATTCCAATACTATCTTTCATTCAGGATGGAAATTTTAACATGACTTTTATCAGTTTAGGGACATGATTAAAATTTAATGTGAATCAAACCATAGCCAATTGACATACTAATTGTGTGTTACACTGGCAAAATTTGCTGGAAATTATCTCAATGGGTCTAGTTTCCAGGTAAAGACGAGGGTGGAGGAGAGGGAGGGACCAACAAATTGAACAATATCTGACAGTGGTAATATAGTGGGCCAAATGGATATACATAAAAGTAAGTACTTTTTGGAGGATTATCACAACCTTCCAAGTTTCAGTTCCATATAAAAGTATATGTCTAACAGGAAGAAATGGAATTAAAATATTATCCTTCAACTTGATTATTAGTCTAGGAAATTGTACAAGGCATGAGATCTTTGTATGTGTAAATAAAAAAATTAACTGAATTATGTAGCCCTACAATTTTTTTTCTTTCATAACCATAAACTCAAATAGATGCTTTAGGCACCAACCATTTGTAGTCTGTAAGTTTTGATTTAATAAGCCCCCTCCACCTTCCTCTGAACTTCCCTGACAGAAATTAAATTGCGTTTATAGCCATTTGGTTGCCAAGAACATCAAAGGATTAAGTAGGGACAAAATTGTGATTACATCCTATATGGTGCTGTACAGAAAGAAAATTAGGAGAATCCTATAAAAATATACCTTGTTGTTTTGCTCTCCAAAATTAAAATAGAAATCAGCTCATCTCTCAAGGGGCATCAACCCACCACCACTGCTGCTGAGAGAACAATCAATAGCTAATTAATTGCTCATTGGATCTTATTATGGCTATTCTAGAAAAACTCAATTGTTTTTACTGACATGGTCATATGCTTCTTAAAGTTAGTAAAAAACAGAGACAAAGAAAGAGGGAGGGACAAAGAAATTTTATTTAAGTGACATGGTCATATGTTTCTGTTTCATACTAGTATTCATTATTTGAATGATCTAGAAACTCAAACCGAAGATGCATGCTAATGGAAGATTAAATAAGTGCATATTTCAATTATATAAACATCAAATTAACATGTTAACTTTAATAATAGTTGCATAATTAAAATTCATATTTATTTAAACTTTGATAATTACATGTAGATTTAGGTTTCTATACAATGTATAAGAAAATATTTCTCTTCCTATTTCATAAAATTGTAAAATTTTGAGACAGATAGATATATACAAGGGGTGGTTCTCTAAACTTGCTGGTGTATTAATTAGTGAGTGAAGAGAGAGACAAAGCATCAAATTGGAAGTAGCAAGCAACACTCTTTGGTTCTTCAGTGTGATGGCTTTCACACTAGACAGGTGTGAGGAGAGTATGATGTTCACTGTGGAGTCTCAGAAGTCAGTGCCTGCTCCCTTCCTGACAAAGACATACCAGCTTGTTGATGACCCTCACACTGACCACATAGTGTCTTGGGGTGATGATGAAACCACATTTGTTGTGTGGAGGCCACCTGAGTTTGCCAGGGATCTTCTTCCAAACTATTTCAAGCACAACAACTTCTCAAGCTTTGTTAGGCAGCTCAATACTTATGTAAGAATGCCATGTATATCTCTTCTAACTTCTTTTGTTTCCCTGCCATTCATGATTGTTTCTTTGTAGTAACTTCACAGTGAAAAAAGATGAATGTGTATGATTAAGGTTTCATGTATAAGACAAATTTTTCACTTCATTGAGTTAGATTTTTCCTTCTGCTCAGCTTCACCAAGTTGCTAAAGAGAAGTCTTTTGAAACAATGGAATCTTCACTAGTATATAAAATGTATATATGGTCTCATCTTCATTTCTCTTTCATTAATTTGAAACATAAGGGTAACTTATGATTACCTGTAGGCTATGCCTATGTGATGGCATTCTAGATTTCATTAGTATTGCTACAGAAACTTCATGATTATTGATCAAGTTAGTAAAACACCATATATATATATATATACACTTTTTCTCTTCTTGCAGGGTTTCAAGAAGGTGGTTGCTGATAGGTGGGAGTTTGCAAATGAGTACTTCAGAAAAGGAGCAAAGCACCTTCTATGTGAAATCCACAGGAGAAAAACCCCTCAGCACCATCAACAACAATACCATGATCAACCACCACAGATTCTTCAGCCAGATGAGGGTCTATGTTGGATTGACACTACTCCACTACCTTCTCCTAAGTCAACTGGCACTGATATCTTAACAGCACTTTCTGAAGACAACCAAAGACTAAGGAGAAAGAACTTCATGCTCTTATCTGAACTCACTCACATGAAGAATCTTTACAATGACATAATATACTTCATCCAAAACCATGTAAAACCTGCTGCTCCCTTTGAACAAAGAGGCAACAGTGCCAATATTCCAAAGCTTGTGGAGTTGGATTCATCATCACCTCATCATCAGTCTCCAAATGTTATTAGACCAGCAAAGGGTCGTATTATGGACAAGTCTTTGATGAGTTCCAGTGAGGAGTGCAATAATAGTTCTGTTAAGCTCTTTGGGGTTCCCCTTAGTGGCAAAAAGAGGTTGCACCCAGATAACAACATTGCTCAACAAGAATAATTTTCTTAATTGGTCAGAAAGTTCCATGATGCATGATTATTTACCTTGTAATGGACAACTCTGATTGTTTTTGTTGACATTTGAAGAGAACTGAATCTTGTTATGTATAGCAGAGGCCGATATTTAGATTGATTATACTTGGTCACTTCTTTAGAATTTTCCACTAATTGATATGTTTCTGAAAAAAAAAAAGTTGTTTGCTCCTAATAGCATGTTAATTACATATTTTGATCCTTTTAAGTTCCTTCTCTCTTCTTCTTTCTTCACACAATCATGTCTAGGCATTGCATGTCGTTATAAAAATTTAACTTTATATATATATATACACATATATATATAATCTTCAAAAAATTCCCAAGTCCAAATTATCAGTGTGCATACGCTTAAAATTCAGTGAGATGAAAACTTGCACGTGGATTAGCATCCATAAGCATATAAAATCACAAGAAAATCAACATCACTTTAGGCTGTTAACTAACTACTTTCAATTAGCTTAGGATTTAACAAGTTAAGACTAGCATGGAATATCATAAACTGTATTACTTTCCAATATATTTCTGTATTCCTCAATATAATGTCCCCTTCTTATTAAAATGGTTAACATTACTATGGGTTTGTTTCTTAAGATCATATTGCCTCCAACGCATACAAGTGAAGCCATTGTTGTTTTATTGAAAGGAATCCAAGGCTTCACTTCCACAATGAAAGGAACCGAGCTAATGATTACAAGATGACAAACACTATTCCTGTCAATACTCCAATGCTGATTTCAAAGTACACTATATCTGTGAATAAAAAGACATCACATTGGACACAGCTCCATTAAAGACAACAAGCAAACTCCAAAAGCAGAATTGGGTGCATCTGCATTCTTAGATTCTTAATGGGGTATGAATGCTTTCCACCATTCCCAAAGGGTATAGCCTAGTGCTTCTCAAGATCGCAAAACTAATGTTTCTTGCTACCTATTCATAATTTCCATAGCATATATCCACAAGTATTGTTTTATATGTATTACTAGATGAGTTTGGCTTTGGCACTAGAACAGTAATATATGTTTCAATTCAAGTAATATATGCTATGCATTTAATTAATTTCCCCACAAGAACCATCACCATTCAACAGGCAAGAGAATGATGTAAATTGGCAAGAAAACTAGGAGAGGATATGACACATGACCATGGTTTTAAATTGTAGTTGCAGTTGCGATTTGGCTGCAATGCGGTTGCAGATCACGGAACAGCAAAATTACGATGTAATTGTTGCGACCGCAATTTAAAACTATACACATGACTATATATGAGTGTGAGTTAAGTTATATGACTCATCTAGCAACTCATTGTCACCCTATGTCATTGAGTGGGGTGATATTTTATGTTTTAATTTTTTCTTCATAATTTTTAACCAATCCCAATATATGTGTTGATATAGGATTCTCATCTCACACATTATGAGGAAAATATAATTTTGAGTATATGACACAATATATGTAGACCTTATGTTGAACGAAGTATGTGATTGCACAATCACTTCATTCAAGCACATGAAGTTTAGGAAAATGGTCTATATGTGAGATATAGATGTTGTATTAAGATCGAATATTCGAGTGAGGATGCATGATTACTGAGATACATATATCAAAATGAGATAAATATATACATTACTATTATATATTAATATATATATATAAAAAACCTTTTGTGTAGGAATTAGTAGCCATTTAGGCAAGCAAAAGAGAAAAAGGAATGTTTGCGGTTTGAGCAAAAAGAAAGAATGCTTGGGGATTGTGAAATCAATTTGTGATTGATGGTCTCCCTACCCTGGCCTTTTGATCCTGTCTTTTCTGGTCTGATTTTCCGCCCTTTAATTTCTCTCTTATCTACTTTTAGTGACTTCTAATCAATGTCCCAAAAAAAGAAAGAAAGAAATAAATAAATAACAAATCGTAAAAACTAAGCAACACAACATACCTAAATATCAAATCCAACATCATACATGTGCCACGATCGAACAGCGACGGGAACACTCTTATGAACCTCTTTTCTAGTATTTATTGGTTTATATGAACAAAAACATCAATAAATATTTCACTCGTCTTTTTCTGCACTTTTTCTTGGCTTCGGTTTGCTTAATTAATTAACAACTACTTGGTGTGGCAGCTCTATTTCATCCTAATCCCCAAGGTTTTGTTGCTGCCCTCAATAGGTGAGGAAATATGAGAAATACTATTTGTATATAGAAAATAAACAAAGGTGCTGGGTGTTAAAAAAAAAGACTTAATGATATACATGTAAATAATATTATTAAAGTTAATATGGATTAACTCATCCGGTCAATTTTTTACTTATGCATTATCATGAATTGGGTTTAGATTCCTGTCTTTTTTTTTTTTTTTTGTTGGTTGGTGGTCTATCTTTAAGCACCTATGAAAGTACTTAAGCCCAAAAGCTTGTTCTCACCTTAAACTAGGACAAGTATTTTATTTTTTCTAACCTAACTTTTTGTTTGTAAAAAAACGAAAGTCTTAATTTTTTTTTTATATAGCCGCAAAGTGATGATACTCTCACCAATATAAATTTAACCTAAATCTTAGTATATAATATTTTAAAATATTTAATTATGGGCTTGGTGATATATATCTAGCAGGTTTTGAGTGGTGTGAAGTAGAATCAATTTCTTAACATTAGGAGTGTATTTGGTTGAGAGGTAAAATTGGAAGAAAATTTTTCATGAATGAGATCCATGTATAAAATTACATATAGAGTTCATCCATGAAAACTTACCTCATATTTGTACCCATCAATCAAACATATCCTAGATTTTAATTTTTTTTAGGATATATTATACTAACTTTTGATTTAGTGAAATTCACTAAGCTTCCCTCTATCTTCAGTGACACTAACCTCCCATGAATGTATTGTTCATTGTGCAATAAAGGGAGATCAGTGTAGTAATTTCATAAACTTAGGGATTTCCTGAAATTATATAAATAAAGGGAGGCGCCTTACCAAACTTCAAGCTCGATGTAATTTATCTTTTTTAATGTTGACAATATTAGATGTATTTACTACTTAATAATCTCCGGTAGTCTTAATTGTTCAAATCTCAACTTCTTTGTGGGGATGCCCAAATTAGATGTTATCTTGTTTGTATATCAAGATTTGACATTAAATGCAATTTTCGTATAAGCATGTGATATATCTATCTCACCTTATACACGCATTCGCGTTAATAAACAGTGTCCCATACCCATACAATGTCCATATATCTTAGATTTCAAAAATATATTCATGAATGAAAAGTTATTTCGCAAACCACCTCCAACATTATGAAAGTTAATTTGGTGAATAGCAGCCTCCAGCTCTGTTGGAAGGCTCAAACCCCGGTGCACATTTAACAGAGGCAATACATCTGCCATATGATCCAAGCCTTGTGTGCTCACAGCCTTGGTATCATGATGGCAGGCTTGCCAGCAGGCCCAACACCACCATGTTTACTACTGCTTCTATTATGGACTCATCTTGGTGAATCTCCACGACCCAAAACTCTTACCAATAAGCTTTTTGAAAACCCAACTTGTTAGCCTAAAACCTCACCTTCAAGCCCAGTTGCATTCCAACCCAATCTCCTCCCATCACATCCCTTTATATAAGGCTGCCAGAGGATTGGGCCTAATTGGTCTGGGTCAATTGCTGCCTTATTTCAGATCACTCAAGAAGGACCAACCAAAAAGAGCTCAATAATGATCACATTGAAATGAAGTTGACTGCTGACCAAAGACAAAAAAAAAAGAAGAAAGAGATGAAGTTGACTGTTTTAGCATCTGGCACATACATATTGCTCACAGTCACAGAGAGAGAGAGAGAGTATGTGTGTGTTTGTATGGACAAAATTGGTGGGGTAGGTGAGTTCATAGTTGGTGGGGTTTGATGGATGACATGTTCAAGCTTTAGGGGACAAGCACCAAAAAGGATTTTGTATGCCTTGGTGGAAATATCGAAGCAACCAAAGAGGATGTGCTAAAATCATATGCTTTTCTATGATCAACAACAGCAAGAAATGGGGAAAAATCTGTTTATGCCATTTGCTCCACAGCCCATGGAGGAGAAAACAACACACAAGAAAGAAAGAAGCTCAAAAGCATGCTTCTCCCTCCTCCCTTGAATGAGGATGTGGCCAAACCTATTGTTAATGACATTATTGTGAAGAATCAAATTGGCCTTTTGTCTAACAATGCATGTGCATCTAGATAAGATTCCCACCCGGGGGGAGGGGGGTCTCATTTTACAAATGTCATGATGCTCAAATGGCAACATCACCACCCCAATACTTGTCCTGGATATAGCCAATTGGCCAATACAAGTATTCGAATCCAATATTATTATTATTATTATTACTATTGGTACTATATCCAAACCCCACCAAAGGCCTTAACTTCAAAAGAATATTACAACAAAATGTGAAACACATCCTCCTATCACAGTGGAACCACTTTTTGTGCTGAAGTTTCATTCCCTAGTGTGTGCTAAGTGTTACACCATTGCTGGGGTATATTTTTACCCCCATGCTAGTACTTGAGCCACGTTGCCCACTTAACAGACCAAAGAAAAAGGTTGCTTTTTCAAGTTGTCAATCTTTGAGTGGCTCTCATATTCGTGCTAACGGATGAAGTGACCTTATCCACCACTGAAATTCAACAAGAAAAATAAAATAAAATTGGGGGCTTGGCTTTACCCATCCCAATTGTTGACCACATTCATGGGACAGCAAGTATATTGCTTTTATCACAAACGAAAAATGAAGGAAACAAACGATGATTAAGTGTTTGACATTTTTGGATTATGCCCTAAATTAATATCGCTAAGTACGTCTTGGTATTCCTTGGCTCAAATGTACTACAAAGTTGTACTCACAAAGGAATGTGGTTAATTCACTAATTGTATGAGTACAGCTTCGTATCAACTCCTATTTGATTTCCCATTGCAGTACAAAATTTATTGCTAAGCAAAGGTGCTAATTAAGTGCTACTATCGGGTAACATTAACTTGGTGTACAATTGTCAATAGAAAAAAAAATGTCAAAGAAAAGGGTCGTCAGAATTTAGAAAGATTAATATCTAGCCAGTATATTACATTGTAAATCAGTGATATCTTATTTTCCTCTGAATTTTGATATATAGTTAAATAATTGTATAAAAATGATATACTAGTTACGTTAATCTTGTCATATCATTCTAACAACACAATTCTAATAAAATTTTTTATTTTCTAACATTTTAAAAATATCTGTAATTTACTAGTTACATTACTAACAAATATTTTGAGAATTAGGTTAATAATGAAGAAAAAACGAATATCTTGAAACGGATGCTTGATGAGTTTAATAGCTAATAGTGAACTTATCATCAATAATAGATGCACCTTACGTGTCAATGCGAGAATAGCAATGTTTTTTTTTTCTTTCTTTTGACCATATAAAAATTGCAATATTAATACTCGAGAGAGGTGGGTATCATCAAATATTAGTTATACATGTTATATTTTGGTCCTTATAATTAACTTATCAAATTGCCAGTCTTCTGATGAAAGACTAAGCTGTTTAGTGCATTTTTGTGAGAACATTATTAATCTATTTCCATCTCTATTAATTAAATTATTCAAACCATACCTACTCCTGGTATGATATAATAAGAAATTGGCAAATAAAATTAGCTATTGTATAGTTGCGGTTTTTTTTATTTTTTTGTTAGTAATCAAGGAGGACTGCCATTCATTCACTAATTTAAATGAAAAGAAATAGATTTTAAAACCAATTTGAATGAATCACAAAAGAAATATTTAAGATTAAAGCCCAACGTGTAAATTGAGCTGCATGTGTAAACCAAGTAAATAATAGAAAGGAAAAGAAAAAGGAAAAGGAAAACAAAGTGATAATAAAAACAACTCAAAATCTTGAGATTTTAGGAAGTAATGTCCCAATTGACAGTCAAATCTAGAAGGTGTTTGCAAGGTGGAGGTGATGGTCCAGAAATCATTGACTATTTAAAGCTAAAAAGAATTCTTATTTAAGGCAATTCAAAAGAAAAAAAAAAAAAGGTGTAAAAAAGTAGTGAGTGATGCTTAAAATCATAGTTATAAGCTATGCCTATATACCTACGTCTAAATGGCTTAGTGATTAATACCTTGTTTAATAAGGTCGTGCTAATTTTGACAATGATATCGATCCTTTTTTTTTTTTTCTGGGTAACCAGTGATATCTATATATATATAACAGCCAAAACTTTCGATTTGCAGGGATTTGCAAGTTAAATCAGCGTAAACTCCACGCTACTATACTCTTAATATATTAATCTCAATAAACACAACTCTTGCTTTTCAGAGTCAACCTGTACTAATCATTGTTAATTAGTACTTCTAGAATATAGGAAAATGCTAGAGAACATGTTTTATATTTTATCAATGAGTTTATCTAAAAAGAATTAGTGGATTCTAGTATATATTTAAAATTATATTTCATGAATAAGAAAGAAAATTTAAAAATATCATCTCTTATGTATTATTGTCATATATATATGGAAAAATGATACACGTTCATCAATATACCTACACTCAATATTTATACTATTCTACGTGCCAAAACAAGTGTATGGATATAGAGGAACAAAGTGAAAAGAGAAAAAAGAAATAAAAACAACGTTCCCTACCTATTCACTATCTCTTCTTTGTTTTTCTTTCTCTTATCCACTAAAACTTTCATTTTCTCTTTTTTTATCACGTTTCTCTCTAGTTCATAGGAGAAAGAAGAAAAAGGAATTAAAAGTTCAGACACAAAACTTATCTTCACACAGAAGACTTAGCTCATTCATTTGATTTTTCATATACTTATGGTTTATGTCTTAAGATATGGATGATTTTTTTCATTTTTTAGCAACAAAATGAATTGAGAATAACTCTACTAGAAGCTAGATTTGCTATTATTGTTGAAAACTAGAGTTGAAAATTGTAAGTGCGTGTTATGAAAAGTTATAAACCAGTAGCAAAAAGTTGTAAATCATTACACAAAAGATTATAAACCAGTAGCAAAATGTTATAAACCAATTAAGGACACATATTAACTAAGTTGTTGAAAACTAGAGTTAAAAAATTATAAATATATGTTATGAAATGTTGTAAATCAGGATGCAAAAAGTTGTAAACCATTGCACAAAAGTTATAAATCAGGAGCAAAATGTTATAAACCAATTGAGGACTCTATGTTTTCACTTATTCAAACTCTTAAATAGTATTTACATTAAACTACAAAACTTTAAAACAAATATTTGATTATGTAAACCAAACTAAATTTAGTAAACACAACAATCTCATTACTAAATAAATAAACATAATTAAATTTTACAAATAAATAAAAATTAAATTTTATTAGTATATTATTTAGTTCTATTTTATATTCATACAATTATGAATTTTATTAATACAATATTATTAGTACAGTTTTAAAATTTTTAAATTTCCTATTTGATCTAATTTTAAAATCTTTAAACTTAGATTATGTCTTTAAGAATAACATTATATGAATGTATGAATATATATATAAATGATCTTACTTTTTTTTTTCCACAACAAATCAAATAAAGCACCAAATAAGACTAATAAATATATTGCTAATGACTAAAATTTAATTTTATTATTATATTTAGGTATATTTTATATTTATAAAATTATGAAAAAATAGAGTCTTTAATTGGTTTACAACATTTTGCTACTGGTTTATAACTTTTGTTCAATAGTTTATAACTTTTTACATACTAATTTATAACATTTTCTTAACACGCATTTACAATTTTTCAACTTCAATTTTCAACAACTTGATTAATATGTGTCTTCAATTGGTTTACAACATTTTGCTCCTGGTTTACAACTTTTGTGTAATGGTTTACAACTTGTTGCTACTGGTTTCAATTTTTTATAACACGTATTTACAATTTTTTAACTCTAATTTTCAACAATAACATAAATCTCAACTTCTAGCAGAGTCATTTTCAATTCGTTTTGTTGCTAAAAAAATTGAAAAAAAATCATCTATGTCTTAGGACATAAATCACAAACACATGAAAAATCAAATGAATGAGTAAGCTTTCATGCATGAGGATAAATTTTGTGTTTTGCTAATAGACTCTATCCTCCTTCTTCTTCTTCCTCTTGTGAACGATGAAAAGGGAGAACGTGATAAAAAGAGAAAATGAAAGCTTGCTCTAGAGAAGAAAGGACATTGCTAAAAAAATGAAAACTTTTGCTTTAGTTTACACATTTTCATAATATAATTTTACATTTAATTCTAACCTGTTAGTATGTATCCTCAATTGGTTTACAACATTTTACTAATGATTTATAACTTTTTGTGCAATGGTTTACAATATTTTGTTCCGCTTTATAACTTTTCCTAATACGCATTTACAATTTTTCAACTTAATTTTCAACAATAACAGTAAATCTCAACTTCTAGAGTCATTCTCAATTCATTTTGTTTCTAAAAACTAAAAAAATAATCATCCATGTCTTAGGACATAAACCACAAATACATGAAAAATCAAATTGAAAGAGCTAAGCCTTCATGCATAAAGATAAGTTTTGTACTTTGCTAGACTTTGATTCTTCTTCTTCTTCTTCCTCTTGTGAACGATGAAGATCTAGAGAAAAAACGTGATAAAAGGAGAGAAATGAAAGTTTTGGCGGATGAGAGAAAGAAACAAAAGAATAGTGAACGTTACTTTTTTTTTTGCTTTGGATTTCTTTTCCTTTACTTGTCAAAATTATCCCTCTGTATCCATACTATCTCGTATGCCAAATTTGTTCAGTAACACAGTGTAAGTATTTAGTGTAGGTATTTTAATGGTCACGTATCATTGCTCTTATGGATAATATTGTTTTAAAATATATCATTAGAAGTAGTTAACATATACCACCCACACCTTTTTTTCAATGGCCGAAACTTTATAAAAGAAGAGCTCTGTTTTTTTATTTAGTCAACAAGAGCCCTATTTTAGGCCTCATCCGCAAAAAAGAGCTAAACATGACCCCCAAAAAAATTAAAAACAACAGACCAAAAATGTAAATAAATAAAAACACAACAACAATGGTAGATCTCATTTATGATATCTCGATCTATCTTTGATTTTATAGCCTTAGAAAACAAGCTTTATTTTTTCTTTAACCGATGACGATGTTTAACACATGCATGTGAAGCAAATAATTTGTTTCATAATTTTTTAATATTATTTGAATGACCATATGACCAATGTTGAATAATATTGTTGTGATGTCCATGGGAGTTGGTTAATATATATTTCGTTCATATATTGTCATAATTTTTATATGATTTCTGAGTTTTTTTTTTTAAATTAGTGAGTGATATATAAGTTGTATCTATGATTTGTAAAGATTGGTGTCGTTTTCAGCATAAAGCCAAGTAGGTTGCATCATGTTGATGAATGGTTGGGAAGTGTGAAAAACTGCACAATGCATTGGTCTCTCTGTAAAGAAAATATTAAATTAAGTAATTGAAAGAATAAGACTCCTCATGGCAGCGGTCCCTTTATGGGATATGGTTAGGTGATGGACCACCCACAGCATCAATCACAAAATCAAAGTCACCAAACTTAGACAGTGAAGGGGTGCAATAATTGAATATATACACATAAGAAAAATTAATGGCATCAATATTCCATTTTAAATGTTTTAATTATTCAGGCTTTTGTCATACTCATAAAAATTAATATTCTTTAGTTATAATATTTATAATGTGTTTATTTTTTTATTTGAAAAGCTTTAAATTTTATTATTTTATAACTTGTATTCAAATTATGATTTGATTTTATAGTTTTAAATGAAAATTCTAACATGTAATTAAATTATGAAAAAAATAGAAAAGAGTTTTGTGTATTAATTTTTGAATAAACATTCAATTTAATTCTAAAAAGTATGTAAGATATTTTTATTTTTTAAAATATATATATAAGACATTAAATTGGTCTTTTTAAAAAATTATATTAATTTGGTCTATATTATTCAATAATTATTCATTTAAAGATTAATTTAATGTTAAACTATACATTTGGGGATTAAATTAATTTTTTTTGCAATATTAAGATATTTTATAGACTACAAATATTTAGAGTAGGCTAAATTTTAAATCATTTTTTTGAGTCGAGTTACTCTATTATTGCTAGAATTTATAATACACAAAACTTGAACTTTATAATTTATATAAAATTAAGTGATAAATCACTTAAATTAAATTAATTAAAGGTTAGTTAAAATATTCAAAGACTAAATTCATGTTGAAAATTTTTAAAAGAATAATTTAAGGTGCATATTTTTATATAAAAAATAAATTTTAATTTTTTTGTAAAAGTTAGTCAAAAAGTTAGTCATTTAACTTTTATTCAAAAGTTAAAAAAAACATTCTTTTTAATTTTAAAGTAGAAACTGAAGTAAATTGTTTTTATAAAGACAAAACTTTTTAAAGTTTAAAAAATAATTTATATGTAAAAAAATTGGAACAAATGCAACATCATTGTAAACTTAATAAAATTAAGTACTAGCAGAGTAATTTACTTCATTTATTTTCAGTAACTATGAAAGTGGATCCTTAAAAAATTGCGAAACAAATTGGCCTATCAAGAAGAAAAACATATTTAATGATCTTTCATAATAAAATGTGCAAGATAAATTAGTTCATTTTTAGCATTTCAAAGAACTTTTTTGTCTTATTTTTATTTTTATTAGAGACCATTTTGAATTATTTTATAAACTATTATGAATTAATTTATTTTAAAATCTTTTGAAAATATTGAAGATAGACTAACGTATCCTACATTTTTAATTGTGAAAGATTATAAAAAATTTGTATTCTATTCTCAAAAGATCGATTTTATCTTACTTTTTTTTTAAGAACTAAAGTAGGATCTTAATTTTTTTTTCTTTTTATTTTAACATCAAATAGTATTACCTTTGTTCTTAAATATTTTAAACATTGTTCTAAAAAGACAGACTAGCGTCGGTTGTTGAATCGGCTTGCCCGCCTGGGTTACCAAACCGCCTGAAAGAAGACAGGGGAGGGAAAGGCAACCGCCCCAAAAAATTTGAATTGTTTTTTTTTTTGGTAAAAAATTATAAAATTGCATTGTTTTTTTTTTTTTTTTTAAAAAGGCTTAAAATCTCATATTTCCTATTTTTTTCTTTTCTAATATGGGAAGTAGTAATTTGAGAGATTTGATCTATATGGATAATATTTATTTTGACTACGAGATGAATTATATTATGTTTTATGGGTTTTGTTACGTTAATTTAATTTTTAGTTATTTTATGACATATATTTTATTTTATATTTTTATATAAATATATGTTTTATTATATATCGTTATATCTTTGACTTTATTTTAAAATTTAATCTCAAACTTCTAACCTTGCCCCAATTTCAAATCAATCAAATTTCAGAACCTTATTTTAAATATACATATACATTAAAGAAGAGATTGAAAAAGTGGTAATCTTATAAAAACTATATATATTTTACAAAATTATCTCTCTTTCTTAAGTACATATCAATGGTTTTTCATTTACATTTTTATTATCTAATAAGAATATAGTTGATAAAAATAATAGTAATATTTAAATTTCTCAAATAAAACTTATTTACAAAAAAATGAAAATCTAAAAATCGACAATTATTCTAGAGCAAGGTAGCAGCACTTGTGATTAAAAAAGAGAAAGCGATAGCGATGGTGAGAGAAGCACGCAAATCCATCCATGTTCGAAGCCCCTGGACGGACTCACTTTGTCTGTGGTGGTGAGATGATCGATCATCAATTGGTTGGTTGGTGGATCTGTTTGCCCCTTTCTTTTCTTTCTGTGTTGTTGCTTTTTCTTTTATATATATAAGGGAAAATTTAGGATGAGAAGCACACGCTCTGCTTCAAGGAAGAGAAAATCTTTGGACTCAAATTTTACTTGAATATAACTTCAATAACTCAAATTTAGATGCAATTATATTTTTCTATTGAGAAATAATTGATACTTTGGACAAACAAATATAGTTGAATATATTCTTTTTTAATAAGGAGATTTTTTTATATTCTATAAAATTTATGAATAATTTATGATTAAAAACTTACGACATATCCTATTACTAAATTTACTAATACTTCAAACACTTATAATTAAATTACAACCCTTGATTCAAAAGGTGCCTTAAAGTGCCAAAGAAAAACCTTTTGATAAGTCATTATGTCTAAAGTGATAGTTATTTTAAAATAGGGGATCTTCAATATTATTATAAAATTTAAGAGATTAATATCTTTTAATTATTCGTGTCAAAGAATAAGTTATGTGTCCTATTAACTTAAAATTTTGAAATTTATCAAATGAAAAATTAAAACACATCGGTTGCTTGCACAATTAATATCTATGGAGTACAGGAGGAAAAATCATAAAAATAAGTTTCCTCGAATTTATTCAAAGTATATTCGCTTATAATGGATCCAACCAAAGAAATAATGGATCGAGTTACTTTTATTATTATAAGCGTGTCTAGCATCTAAACACGCGTGGCTACTCTTGTTTGTATACCAGAATTTCTTGGTTTTGTTTTAACTGAACACACCGTCCACCCCAATTGTGAGACTCAGTTTTAGGGCACTGCTTTTTAGGTCTCCAATCTCTCTACACTACCCTCTTTTTTTCTTTATTATTTTTTCCCCTTTCTTTTCTTGTTCCCCATGTCATGTTATCTTGCTCTCTCTCCATATGACATGATTCGATCCTGATCTCCACGCGTCTAACAACATTGCATTTTCCTCTGCACTCAATTCCCCTAAAGCAGTTCACAACTTGTTGCTGTTGAGTTGTGTGCTCTGCATGATTTTTTCTTTCTTTTCTTTTCTTTTTTTCATATATTTGAGTTGGAGGCATGATAATTGTAAACAACTTGATCTTAGATTGCATCACGCTACACTGTTTGTGCAGAACAATATAATTATTTTATGGATATAGATTTAATACTTTTATATGAATTTATATATATATATATATATATATATATATATATATATATATATTATAAGGGTAAAATGTTCTACACAAATATGTAATTATGAATTGATGCATCTATTAAATTCTTTATCTTAACTATTAACTATTTTAAAAGTCTTACAAATAGAATAATATGATTGAATGATAGTATAAAACTATTTTATAATATTAACAACTCAAAATTAATCTTTTTTTATATTTTTATGTAATTATAATATTAATTTTATTTATTTGTTCACTTAATGAGATTTTAATTTTATTGTAAATATATCTAAGGTTTTTACAACATTTGTTATGGAATTAAATGTGACAAAATTTTTAATATATTACATGCAATAAAAATTCAAAGAATTGTTTGGCTTTTATTTATATTTTATATTTTTAGGATTTTATAAAAAACAGTGAAAATATAAAATTAAGATTGAAAATAAGATTTTATTCCTTTCATTATTTTTACTATTTTTTTCATAAAATTTTAAAAACAAAAAAGCATAGAAAATAAAACATGAATTAAAAAGACCTCCCACTCTTCAATCAGAAACTTATTATTTTTTATTCCTTAGAAAAAATCCTTACATTTAAATACGAGAGGTTAGATTTGAGAGGATGTTAATTGTTTATTTTTTTATTTTTATATTTACTTTTAATCATAAAATGCTAAAAATGTCACTTTATGTAATTTATTTTTTTATAATTTTATAAATAAAATAATGAAAATAACGAATTTTAATTTTAGAACCTTATTGACAATTATAATAATATTTACCCTGCCAGAGCATTTGATATTTTGATTTTTTTTAATTACAGTAAGTTATTCCGAGACTTGATTACAATAATTTTTACAATATAAATACTTTATTGAAACTTTTTAAACTTTAAGAATCTAATTAAAAATCAGGTAAAATTTTACGAATTAAACCAAAAATCAAATTCAGATGCCCTAGCTCGCTGTTAATTATTTCCCGCATCTTGCTTGAGGAAGATGTTTCAATCATTTTCTAAAAGGCTATACTACCGAGGGTGATCTAAATCCCTCTAGAAAAATATTGAACCCTTTAATTTGTAGTAGGTAGGTAACAAAGCACTAGGCAGACACACCATGTTATGCTTGCTTCCTAGCTGATGGTCATTGGTCAATTGGAACAATGACATCTATTCTCTATTATCTACTTCATTTTTGCCGTAATATTTGACCTAATAATATCATTATATGCACATGAATTTGTGTTATACGACTTTTCTCGAAAATAATTTGTAAAACTTAATACATTTAACACATGGGGTAGGTGAATATGATGATGATATGTACTCGTAATTCATGCTTTGCTTCAAGTGGCATAATAATCTTTCTCTGCCAGGCTTCAATTTTAATTTGTAAATCGGAATTTGAATCAGTGAGTTAATTATTAGTACTTGATATATTGCAGTGGACCCAGTGTTCCAAGGCCGCTAGCAACCGGCCATTTCGATTTTAGTTTTCAAATACAATGTGTTGCATCTCCATGCAAGTTATATCAAATTAATTAATGTTATTTTAAATTAATCTATGAAATTGTAAAATATGAGTTAAGTTAGTTATTTTTTTATTTTTATTTAATATTTATTCAATTAAATGATATGTAATATTAAGTGATACCTTGATATATTATATGTCATTTAAAGTAAAATAAAGTTTAGAATGATTTATTTTGTTGTCTAAAATTATATAAAATAAATCATTTTATGAATAAAGATAAAAATTTAAATGATTCTTTTTATGTAATTTTAGATACCAAAATAAATTATTTTAAATTTTATTTTACTTTGAATAATACATGGTATATCAAGGTATTGTTTAACTCTAAATATTATTATTTAATTGATAGAATCTTAAATAAAAATAGATTGAAGGACTAATTTGACTCATATTTTATAATATCAGGGACTAATTTAATTCATTTTAAAGTTGAATGACTAAAATAAATTATAAGTATAAAATTAAGAATTAAAATAAATATTAACTTTTTGTGAGCCTAAGAAAAATGGGATATATTGGAGACTCTTGTAAATATTATCCATATACCTTTGTTGTAGTACAATACTTCAACTCATTTTCGTTTTCCCTGGAATCAGATACCCTCTTGCTCATAATCAAAATTATGTAATAACCTTTTAATTTTTATAAGGCTATATAAAACGATAAATAAAAAAGAATGAAAATCGATGGAAAAATTAATTAATATTTTCAATGCATGAAAACATATACAGACGCAAGTAGTGCAGAGGATCAGAACCCTTACCTCTAACCTGCAAATTTTAATGATTAAACGAATCTTGTCCAACATACGTTATCCAATGTAGCCGCCCTTTTCCTGGTCAGACGGCTTTCCTTCCAACTTGGCACAACAATAACCAAACCCACGGACAAAGCCTACAAGATTTCCTATAGAAAAAGGGAAAAAAATTTGTCAGAAGAAAAGATTAAAATTGTTGCGACTACATCTATTAGGAAAGCTGGACCTCATATACTTAAATTTATTATAAATTTTTTGTTATTAATTATTAAATAAATATTATTTTTATTAGATAATTTGATTTGATTATTAATAAATAGAGGATCCATAATAAATCTAAAAAATAAGATCTATCAGGAAACCCACCTAAATATTATGAGTTTAATTATAACATATTAAAGTTTTTATGTCTAGTGATAACTAACTAATTACATAAGGTATTATTTTTGATGCAATATTATTATCTAATCATATATTTTTATTTATAAAATTTCTGAAATATTGGAGGATTGAATCAAATACTATTACCGATTTGTTAATATATAATTAGAAGTTTAGAGATAATGCATTGAAATTAAATCATGTTGCTACTGTTATTTAAAGAGAATCTTTGGATAATTGGATCACAGAGGAATAGGGGCTTGACATAGATATAGATAGGTAGATATGCAGGAGTGGAAATGCGTTTGACATCCACACAAAAAAATCTAACATAACCTCAGCCTCCCATTTCATTATGCATAAATAACCACTCTTCCTTTTCTCCACCAATTATTGTTTTTCTATATTGTTTTGTTGCCCCCACACACACACAGAAACAACAACAAGAACAACAACAAAAACAAAGAAAGAAAGGTTTCAGAAAAGAAGGAAAAAAAAAAGTGTGTGGGAGTTCTCTGATCACACAGTTTGGAATAATAATTGAGGTTTGGTGGTGAAAGGATTTTGTTTGGTGAAGGTGAGGAGGAGGACCCCACCTTACCCTTCTTCACCTTCACATTCATCCATCCTCTTCATCATCAAGATCTTTTTTATGTTCTGTTCTTTGTTTTGAACCACCCCATAAGGCTTCTTTGTCCTTTGCCTTGTTTGTTTTCATTGTGTCTTCTTTTTATTTGTGTGTAGATCTTGAGGTGTTGTTGGGGTGGGCCTAGCACTACTTCAGTTCCAACTAGCTAGATCTATTCTAGATTTCTAGAACAAAGAAAAAAAAATTATATATGAGATTTGGAGATTCTATAGATAAGGGTCTTATTATATAAACTCATCATCATCATATTTTTTTATCTTTTGCTTCCTGCCAATCCAATTTTCCAGGTGTTACATAACCTGATATCAGATCTTGGTGCTCCCCACTCCATTTCCTACATATTCATATTCTTCATTGAATGACAGCTGTTGAGGTTGTTTGTTTTTGTTGTGTTCTTTGTTTGGTACCCCAATTCACATAAACAGTTTGTTCAAGGCAAGTTTCCTTGGTTCATTGGTGTGTGATTTGTTTACCTTATTTTTATTTTTCTTTGATCAAACTTTGGTCTAAGAGGCCCACCATTGAGTTTTGGTGGGCTTTCATTGAACCAATAAAAAAAGTACACCACCTCCCCATCTTTAAAAGGTGATTGAATTTGAAGGTTTCAACTTGGTTCATCCGTTGTTGTTTCTTTGCAACACAAGAGGGAGGTCACTTGATTTGGGGTTCTCTCATATTAGCCATAGCCGTTTTTCAACTATTGGCTTCAAGGCTTTTATGTCACATATGCCAAACTCAAACTAATGCTACTTTACTTCATCACTTGCGTCTCCTTCTTGCTGTTTCTGAAGTCTCTCCTACCTCTCAAACCACTCCCATCATGGACAAGTGAGGTGAGGTTGATCTCCCTCTTGTTTTGTGAAGACTTGTCTCTGAAATCCATCTCCAAGTTTATTAGGAACCGTCTTTGGCTTGTTTTTCTTTGTCAAGTTGTCAAGAGAATGTCTCTTGTGAAGAAGACAGTCACCTCATCAAAAGTTGAGAATGTTGAGGAAACACAAGGCATGTCAGTTTTGGACTTGCCTGAACTGGCCTTGGAGTGCATTCTTGAGAGGCTACCACCTTCCTCACTTTGCCAAATGGCTGGTGTTTGCCGCTCCTTGAGGGAGAGGTGTGTGAGTGATCACCTTTGGGAGAGGCACATGAAGCAGAAATGGGGTAGGGTCATTGGTCCAGTTGCTTATAGGGAGTGGAAGTGGCATGTTGCCTCAAAGAGGAATGTTGGAAGCCTCAGACATGGCAAGCACAGGAGCTTGATGAGGCTTATGTCTCTTCGTTGGCCCTTTTCATGGATGAGATCAAAGGTGGATGAAAACAACAATAGCAGCAAGCAGAGGAGTTCTTCTTTGCCTGCTGATTCCATCATGGCTTGGTATCTTGCTCTTGAGACTGGCAACTTCTGGTTCCTGCTCAGGTCTATAACCGTGAGGTATCTATGATTATGGAAACCCCCTTTTAGCTTTTTTATTGAAAACTTATTATATCTAACATGATGTTACCTTATAAAGTTATAGAAGCTAGTTTTGGATGGTACTTAGAATGTTGTGTTTTTCTCACTAAGTTGCATTTTTTTGCTGTTGGTGGTGTTATGTAGAATGGCCATGTTGGATTTATGTTGTCATGCTATGATGCTGAGCTTAGCTATGATCCACGCTTTGACACCTTCCAAGCCAGGTAATTGGACATGATTCTTGGTCATCATTTGCTTATTCTCCCAATTTTTGTTTTTGTAGAATCTAGAGTTTCCATAAAGAAAATATATGACTGAAAAGAATAGGAATTTAGATCTGTTAGTTGTGTATTACAGGTATCCACCACATGGAAGAAGGGCAGTGGCTATAGAGCATGGCATCCAATGGGAAAGGCTCAGAGCACCACCTGTTGAAACTTCTCCACATGATCTTCATATATCTGACTCTTTAAATGATTTGCATCCGGGTGATCACATAGAGATTCAGTGGAGGAGGAACAAGGAATTCCCTTATGGTTTGTTCCCTATTCATCATATTGTTTCTACTTTAGCTAGTTACTTTGGTTGGTAAAAGGTTTGGTATGATATAAGTAAATGGGCTATTTTAACAAATATAGCACAAAAATGGGCATATGCAGACAAGAAAAAGCTAGGATAGTTATGAACTGCAGGACCATCTTTATCTCTTACAAGAGTAAATAGAAAGGGGCAGTTAGATCCAATTCTGAGTATTTGATAAAAAGGATTGCTTCTCAAGTCTTAATTATGCATTTCCATCTATATCTACCCATCTTGTAAGTAGAAAATTGTTTTGTACCATATTAGTATTCTAAAATGAGATATCATAGAGACATAGACTTATAATTTGTAGTAAATTATTGGAATTATATAATTATTTTCAAATGAATTGCTGCATGACAAGACACCTTTATGGCAGGTTGGTGGTATGGTGTTATAGGCCACTTGGAGCCATGTGATGGGAATGAAAATTACTGCCGCTGTCATAATAGTGGTGAGTTAATACATTTTTCTTTTTAAATGAATAATCTGATTATAATTATTTTTTTTTTCTCTTAGGCTATAGTTTCTATCATTCATTTAATCCATGTTCCTTTCCTCCCTTCTATTGCACTATCCACTGTGTTCCGGGCAAGATTGTCCGGTAGATCTATGGAAGGATATGATTTTGTTGGTTGGATAGAAAAAAAGAAAAATAAAGAATGTGGGGTTTAGATGAATTCTGTTTTCTTAGATTCAATTGAATATAGTGCATAAAGATGCAACAATGGTGATGGAAGAAAGATAATGCTCAGGAATTTTGATGACAGAGGAATTGAGTGGAAGTTAAAAGGGCCTTATGTTTTTATGGATTTAATATTATAAAGTTTTGTTGTTCACCATTATTATGTCTGCATTGTGGAGGTTGTAAAGTTAAAAAGAATTATATAAATGTGAAGTTTACTTTGACAGACCAGACCAGACCAGAATTTGGGCTAGGTCCCTTTCCTGAGTCTATATGTCAAAACTTGGACCACT
Organism: Dalbergia oliveri; assembly: GCA_030441495.1. Taxonomy (NCBI): domain Eukaryota; kingdom Viridiplantae; phylum Streptophyta; class Magnoliopsida; order Fabales; family Fabaceae; genus Dalbergia; species Dalbergia oliveri. Next base: position 22,025,671 of record JAMLFY010000014.1, on the reverse strand, counting down.
CTACTATGCTATATATAATTGGTCCCCTAGACATATCATGTCCATATGTCATAATTCCACCAACACGTTGATAACTTGTGTCTCAGTGGATACATTTATGGCCAACTATGTTAAAAGAATTCAGTTTCATATATAGACTCTTTCATCTTTTTGCTATATGGGGGGGCTATCATAGTCACTATAAGCTTAGAAAGTCAGTTTACTTTTTTCTGATATTGGCAATTATGACCAGAATGATCCACACTGCACTACCTCCTGCCTAGTTATCTGTTTTGAAATTTCATTTTACACCCCTTTCACTGTATATAACAGAAACAACAGAGGAACAATAATGCAAGGAACTAATTTGTGCCTTAGTAAACAAATTTAAGCGTATACATCTTCATATTTCTTTTATGCGATAAACTCGTCATGTTTCTTTTTGTTCTGTGATGTTGTAATACATGCAGTTAAATCACCAAAAGCTTTCACCATATTGGTTCAGTTGCATTGTTTTGAGAATGAGAAGAGAATTGCAATCAATACCCTTCACATTGTCAACACTTCATACTTGTTAGATGAACAAATTTAAAATTGTAAATGCTGCAAACATGAAAACTGAAATCACTGATAAATTGATAGTCAAGAAGATCTCAATTTTGAGTCATGGCATTGTTAGGCACGTTATATTCATAGCTATTAACAAAACACATTTTTTAGGATTTGAACATAGTTTATTTGACACTGGATGGGTTGGTTGCAGACACTGTGGTGCTAGAGTTCAATCAGTACACTCCCGACTCACGCTGGAGGAAGACGACCATCAGTCGGAAAGATCACAGAGAAGAGGGAAATGAGGCTGATGGGTTCTATGGAGGGATCAGGAAGATCAAGAGTGAGGATGAGATTTCCATTTGGAAAAACCTTTGGCCTTCTGAAGTCTTGGACTAGTACTTTTTGCATCAGATCCAATTCTCGAAGTAGCATTATGTCAAGGATCAAGACTTGTATTCTTGCTTTTCATCAACCAAAGCATTGGCAGGATCTTTAGAGAAGGGGAATATAGGATTCTCATTCAGCTTAAGTGCACTTTGAAGCTATCCTATTAACTCTGTCCTATTAACTTTCTTCCCCTTTTCATTATCTCATTTTTTTCTTACATGGGAAAGTTTAGGCTTATTCATGTGATTTCAATGATGTAAATTACTCATTTACGCACTATTGGGGTAGAGTATTCATTCCACAATATATAGAATCTATCTGATAATCTCAAATTAGTCATCTTTGAAATCAGTAGCAATGTAGCTTCCTTACCAAGTGATATAAGATGTAGTAGTTCAGGCAATATTTATGTGCAAACGGATCACTTGCAATATGCCTAAAGAGTGCCTTCTTTTTCTCTCTTGTAACTGATTTATTGTGATAATAGTTCTGCTGTGTCTTTTACAAAGAACAACAGTGGTATCAGAGCCAAGGTTGGGCTCGGTTCCTGGAAAGGCATAGACTGCGATGGCAGGTGCTCGGAGAGCAGTTGATTGATGGGGGATCAATGTGGTGGGTCTCACACTTGAGGGGGAGATTGTTGGGGTTAAGTGTGAGAGGTAAAGTTGGTTGAAATGGAGATATAAAGGATGACTATTATTATGTTTGACCAAGATGTGCATCTAACTCAATGGTGCTCTCACTTAGTCTATTGGTTGTATCTTCCCTGTTGCGCCCTAAATCTGTGACACTCTTGCGGATGCAATGTAATCACGTCAATTCTATCATTTTTAACCATTTGCTTTAACTGGAATGAAGTTTCTTAACAGAGGGTTTGGAAACCTTGAATTTAATGGAATTCAATTCTATCAAGAAATTCAATTGAATTTTATCCTTTATAAACAACTTAAGTGAAGGAATTAAAATCTCATGGGAATTGAAATCCAACAAAACTAAAGAATTAAATTCAGAATCCAAATAGGTGTGTGGAAATTAAATTCAACAAATGAAAATCCAAAATAACTTTATTTGAATATAATGTTTTGTTAACCTATTAATGAAGGATAAAATAGTAAAAATAATTAAATTAATTCATTTTAGACTCATTCAAATTAAGGAATTGAATTCAATTATTTAATTTTCTGATTAATTTCAAATATAAGAATTCAATTTAATTTCATCTTATTAAAGGTTTCAAACACCCTCTAAGAAATTGTTCTGACAATCCATAAGGGAAGGTATGCACATACTAAAACTTCAAAAGACCAATTTCTTAATATTGTCATCATAGGTTTCCCACCAGAAAGGATAAAATGATATAATAGAGACAGCAGCAGTCCATTGCCCAAAAATCCCACAAAGTGAAATATTCATCATTTAATTCAGCTAACTTGTACAACGTGTTTGGTTTAGCTTTTGAAAAAGTCTATAGTTTGGGACAAAAACTTGTTAGCTTTTTTTGGAAAGTCTTAAATCATGGTTAGGACAAAAGCTCAATTCTTCTTCTACTTTTGCCTAAACCATGGTTTTATGGTTGCAAAAGCTAGATCAAACATGTTAACATTGTACAACAACATGATGACTCAATCACTTAACATACCCTCCATCATGGCCCAAGCAGTGAAGAAGTCTTGGCCCTCTTCGCTTGTGACATACCATCCTCATTCTGTTCATGTCACCTTTTGTTTCATCTTTAACCCGTTGGGTTGACTGTGATGAATTCACAGAATTCATGTCAACCTTCCTCATGAAGACTTGTTTGTCCAATGCAGCCTTCTGATCATCTAACTTGTGTTGAGCACTGGCTTTCCCCATATAAGCATTCCCAAAGAGGAACTTCACTATGTTTTCTGTCTTCTTTTTCCTCGTCCAAAAACCACCCTTTTTGCTCTCATCTTTCTTTGTCTCCATGGAAGGCTTGGAAACTGAGGTCCTCTTGGGCTCAAAGGTTGCAAACACCAACCCTTTGGGCTCAGATAGCATATCTGATTTTCTTGATGATTGCTTCAACAATGGCTCTTTCTGAAGCTCATACATCACCTTACTTGAGCCACAACAATGTGACTCATGTTGCATTGTCTTTGATAGCCCCACATGTTTCTCAGACCTGTGGTTGAATCCCCTAAAAGGGGAAGGGATCTAGTCCTTCTGAGGCCATTTCTGGCCTTTGAATTCACTCTCTTCTCTTCCTTGACCTTCTCCAAAGCCACCATGAACGGATCAAAGTCATCATTCCACAAGCTATGCCTTGAAAATGGTAGCCTCAGCACCAAACCTGGGGACCTTGGGGAAGTGAATGTTGAGCTTTGTCCACTTACCATGCTGCTTCCATCTCCATTTTTCTGAACCAGCCTTGGAGGAAGTTTGAGGGGTGGCACAAGTGGAAGCACTTTACCATTACTGAATAGCTCATCAGCAAATGCTATAGTAGGCAACACTGAACCCCCACAATTAGGCCTTTGTTGCTGCTCTTGCATGTGATCATGATCATCATAACATGGTTTGTCATCATCCTTTTGGCTCGTCAGAGTGTCCAAGTCACCATTGAACCTCCTACTTGTTTCAAATTCAAACTCATCTAGATTGGAGTTTGCATCCTCATGTGTTCTTGGTGTTGTAGTGCCTGTTTGGTAACCACTTAGTGCACTTAGTTTGAGCTTGCTACTAGGACTAGTTGGTGCACTGTAGTAGAAGCACATATCTTTGGTGCAGTGGCTGCTTGCAACACTAGTCGGTGCAGTCATGTATCCACACTCATCAGAAAAAGAGAGATCCATCATGTCTTGCAACTTCACACACAAAATCTTGGGTTATGAAAAGAAGGGGTGGCTCATGTTATATAGCAAGGATTCGATTAGTAGTGTATATGAAACCTTATCAGAAAGTTTACTTCCTTAAGAGCTTCCATATAGGATTAATCATTGTTCCAATGAATAATCTCACAAAAAAAAAAAGAAAAAGACAATGATATGATGAACTTTGGAAAGTTAATAGCTTGAGAGCTAGATATTTTGTTCCTGAAATGAAGGGATTTGGATTATAAATAATCAGAGAAAATTAAAAGAAAATTAAATGTAGTTGGTTTTGAATGACTTTTTTCTGGTGTTGTGTCCCTTTCTATGCTGGCCTTACTAATGTTGCATTTCATAAATGTAAAGGGAAAGATAATTTTTATGCTAAGCAACTTAGTAATGTGTGTTTTCCTGATTATCGTGAACCATTTGTTGTCTTGTTATGGTTTCTTAAGATTTGCATTACTTATGAAGTATATACTTCAGGTCACGGAGAAATCTAATGTCCCCACTCCCAATAATACGGTTTTAACAAACCTCTAATGCTATGTGGGGTCACCATATGCCACTTTGGTCAAGGTCCTCCTACCCGTGACATTAACCATATTGCCACAAGCCGTATGATAAAAGAAATAAACATACTGGTGGTTTTGACCCTTGACCCTGCTTAGGAGGCTTGACTCTCGAATAGGCCTTTATTGATATAAACTTGGGGTGGTTGCAGAGTGTTATTAGGGTCATCAGAGGCCATTGAATGGGGACGTACATGGTATATTGGTATGTCACTTCTTAAATTTGTAGGAAAGACACAGAGATGAAATTTCACTTAAATTGCCCCTTGGAGATCAATAAATTTGTATGATACATCAAATTCAACATCACATACCAGGAAGGAGAAGAAATAATTTTAACTTTTAATAAGCTAACATGAAACAGTTAGGCTTAGACATTAAATTGTTTAAGCTGGAGAAAGTTTGAGCTGTAGTTAAAGTTCAAATTAAGCATCTCATATCCCACTTATTTCAAACTACTCCTCTATTTCTTATTAATAGTCTGAAAGTAAATCTCATTTTGATACATTGTGATTAGATATATTAATTTTTCAATATATCAAAATTATATTAATTCTCACCATGACTATTAATAGAAAATTGGTGGAGTATATTGAGTATCTTGGCTATTGTACTTTGAATTAAAGACATAGGGATCTGATTTTTCATAGAGCATCTCATTCTAAAATGATCATTAGTTAGCTTTGGACTTTTGGTTTGTGGTGTTTCTCCCAGTTCACCCCCGGCGCGTGCATAATGTCCTATGCTTAAATTGGTAGAGCTTTAAAATTTTAAAAAGTAATCCTTTTTTTTTTTTTTTTTGTTACAAGTAATCAATTTTTTATTCATTGATATTTTGAAGGATGTTTAGAAGGATAATTTTTTTTTTTTGTCAAAATAAATCATTTCTCTATTCTAACTAAAGCTTGTAAATGCTATGCAGAATACTTGGACTCGAACTTCCCACTAAGCGTAACAAATTATAGGGACTCAAATTTTTAGGTAACTCAAAAATTTGGGGCTTGATTTGGTGCAGGAGAAGTACCAAAGACCGAAACTTAATAAATACTCTGACCAAAAGAGGAAAAAAAAAACTTAATAAATACTAACGAATTGATATTAGGAAATAGGAACTGTGGTGTGTGTTTAAAATTTTAAACAAGCTACAGAGTAAAATTTATGGAATTGAAAAATATTCATTTTTATTTTAATCCTAACGAGAAAAATATAAGTTAAAAACAATAGAACTTATAAATTCATTTATATATAATACTATGAAAATTTAATTTTAATACTTTATCTATAAGCTATTTTATAGTATCGGTACATAGAAATTAAATTCTAAAATAATAATAAATTAAAAAGACAAACATGCCAATCTAGAATAGTTACGTGTAGCCCATTTCATTAATTAACTCATTAATCATATGGCTGTATCTAGTATGCATATAAAATTTAGTGGTAAAATATTTTACAGAGAAAAATTTATGAAATTAAAATATCTGTTTTATTTTTTATATTATTCTTAGAGAATATTTTCATACCTTGAATATGTAAAATAATTTTATAATATCATTATAGAAATCAAAAGAATGGTCAATATGGTCTTTTTCCAAGTAACTCTTCATTATGACGTCAAAAAAGGGAAAAAAAACTCTTCATTATGGCATGACCCCTTTTTTTATGATTTTTATTGGATGATATATAATTATTTTACACTATCGACATATAAAATTAATATCTTATTCTTAATTGTAAAAATATGAATTAATAAGCACATATTATTATTTTTTTCTAAAAGTGAGCACAAATTACTTATTCATTTATATTTCTTGATAACGTAAAATAATTTTACATTATCATCAAGTAAACTACATCGATAACACTAGGTAACTTGCAATAATTTAGCTTCATTTAAAGTTTTTATTGATTGGCAAAAAAAATTATTTTATACTGTTAATATATATATATATATATATATATATATATATATATATATATATATATATATATATATATATATATATATTAAAAAAACTTGTGCATCAGTTTTCTTGTTTCCGGCTGCGGAATCGTTATTTTCTTTTAATAATTTTAACAAATCCTTGCAATTTGAAGTTTGTAGAACTGCACCCATAAAAGCGAGTATTGTGCAACTCATGACCCAAAATGAAGAAGAACCAAGAAGCGCTGTTTTAAGTTTATCAGCACTATTTATTTATATGGGCATTAATCACGAATTAAAAAGCTAAGCAATCATAAATTATACGGGAAAGCCTCGTTGCGTAGTGTTCATACTGCAATTTTGGGCGTTTCTAGCTAAAATTAATAAATCCAATCATGGAAGATTGGGCTAGAAATGCATTTGTCGCATATTTGGACTCAACATATGAATTACTTCATATATAAACAATACATTTCAATTTTTATTCACTAACTATATAATATTTTTTTATACTATTATCTAATTACGTATTGCCATGTTAATAAAAGTGTTTAAGTTCCAAATTCATTAATTAAAAAAGTATACAAATAGGATAATTTAATTAAATAATAATATAAAATCAATGCATAAAAATTAAACTCTATAAACAATTAATTGCATGAAGTCAAGGACCAGAAAAGTAAATATTAATATGAGCGGAAATAAAAATAACCAAAAAAAAAAAAAAAAAAAAACACACCCACACTAAGCAAACCTTAAGAAAAGCTGCTAAGTACAATACGAAACGGCTCCATTAATGGCAGCCAAATGAAAAATTCAGACGCCTTATCTTCTGGTCTTCTATCATGCCTTTCCATTTATTGCAAAACTATGATGGAAACCATTAGCCTAAACCAAACTACTCAAAAAGTGATTTTTTTTTCTTTGATATTTGGTTTGTAATTCTTGCAACACAGATCAACATTCTTATGGACAATATACCAGAAAGAAGTTGGTCCATCAAAAATCAGCCATAAGCTCTCATAAAAGAAGGAAAAACCTGCCAAGTGAGGTTGGCACACCTAGTTGGGGTCTAAAGGGTTGAGTTTGTGACTCCCTATGCTTATCAATCCCTCTCAACTATTAATTCTCAGTTGGTGAGCTACCCCTTATAGGAGATCCCGACCGCTCAAGAAAAATGTCAATGAGTCATCTAGATAGCCTTAGACTAGCCCAGTTTGGTGAAGTGATATGATTGTCGTAGACTGAACTCAATAAGTACTCACTATCTCAATTGGCTAGGTTTCCAGTCAAACACTAGCGTCCCGCCTTGGTATTGGGTGCCTCCCTTTATTGACATTTTTAATACAAAAAAAAATGAAGAAAAAACCTAAACAAGAAAAAATATATACAGAGAGAGCTTGAAATAGAGAAGGAGAATAATAATCTATAAATCATCTGCCAAGGAGAGAAAAAGAAAAAATGCGCCATCATTTTTTTTGTCATAGATTCTTTTTTTTTTTGGGAGGGGGTGCTGTCAAAATGTGCTATGCTTTAATTGGTAGAACTTTTTTTTAATTGGTAGAACTTTGAACTTTGCAATCTTGACCCAACACTGTTTATGTTTTTGGGCTGAAGACCCAACAGTTCAAATTCAATTATACTAAACTTTGTTTTTGGCCATAAACTAAACTTTATGTTTCTTTGTAAATAGACAAAAAAAAAAGAGAAATTTGGAGGATGGGGCTTTTAGGCCCAATCATGCGAGGCCCATCCTCATGCTGATTTGCAATGCCACCCACTCCACACTCATTTGCACTTGTGGGTAACATTTGCAAGGAATGATGTTTGCACATTTCCACCATACACTTACACCATACTAGAAGATAAAAAATGAGTATTTCATATGGAAGCACAATATGAGAAGAGGGAAAAGAAAAAACTTCTCTCATCTACCTTTTCTCTAAAAGCTTTTGTTCTTTCTCAGTCGTTGTCTCATTTCTCTCACACTTCCTCACAAAGAGAACAACCTCTCATAGCTCACACAAGTCTTGTTCATTGTCACTCACATGAAGAAGAAGAAGCAAATCAAACTCTCCTGCAGTACACGCATGAAGGCCTAGCCTTTTCATTTGATTTTTCATTTGTTTGTGACTTATGTCCCAAGACATGGATAATTTTTTTTTAGAATTTTTTTAGTAACAAAACAAATTGTGAATAATTTTGTTATAAGTTTGTATTTGCTATTATTGTTGAAAACTAGTTAGAAAGTTGTAAATATATGTTATGAAAAGTTATAAACCAGGACACAAAATGATGTAAACCATATTTATAAAACATATAAATCAGTTCTAAAAAATTGTAAACTAATTGAGAAAAAATACTAAATAGGTTAAGGATAAAATATAAAACTATTATTTTGAAAAGTTGTAAACCAATACGTAAAAAATTATAAACCATATTGTTCATAAAATATATAAGTCATATATGAAAAATTATAAACTAATTGAAGATAAATACTAAATTGGGTCTGGGTAAAATATGAAACCATATGCAGAAAGTTTGTCCTACACAAATCAACATTCTTATGGACAAAATACTAGAAAGAATCTCATTGTTCATAGAACATCTCATTCTAAAATGGTCAATGGTTAGTTTTGGTTTTTTTTTTCCTTTTCGATCAAAAAGATTTCATTGATTAAAAAATAAAGGCCTAAGACTTGTAGAAGATATCACCTATCACCTACACAGTTCAATTATACTAAACTATATCTCATTTTCTTTTGGTCGTAACTATATCTCTCTTTGCAAATAGACAAAAACAAAAAATGGAGGATGAGGCTTTTTATGCCCAATCATGTGAGGGCCATGCTCATGCTGAATTGCAATGCCACCCACTCCACTCTCATTTGCACTTGAGGGCAACAAATTGAAGCCAACACCTTGAGTTTTCTAACTAAAGCTTGTAAATGCTATGCAGAATACTTGGACTATAACTTCCCACAAAGTGGAACAAATTATAGGGACTCTAATTTTTTAGGTAACTCAAATTTTGGATTTGATTTGGTGCAAGAGAAGAACCAAAGACTCTTAAATACTAACGAATTGATATTAGGAATTGTGGTATGCGTTTAAAACTTTAAACAAACTAGTTGTTTGACCAGTGTGATGCATGAGATGATAATAAAACATAGTTTATTGATTATTATTGAAAATAAATAATAATTCATTTAAATGCATCTTATAAAAAATTGAGTAAATAAACTTATTTTCAAAATAAGCTAACAGTTGAATAATTAAATAGATGAACAAAATATAAATGAGTATAAATCTAAATGAGTCATTCTATTTTATATCTTATTTTGAATATCATGTTTATAACGTTAAGAAAATCTCGATAGATAAACTTTAACTAATAATAAAAAATCTATTTTATGAAATTTTTATACGTTTTGATAGTTGAAATTGATGAATAATGAAATAAAATAAATGGATATATTTAAAATATCATATACCATTAATATGAATGATAATAAGTATCCATGAGAGGGAGACATGCCTCCCGCACCTTGTCCCCGTTTAGAATTTTGTTTGTCGTTCCTATCCCCATACCTGCCATGGGTCCCTATTTCTCATAAGGATTTGAATCCTTACATGTAGTTGCCGATTTATTAAAATAATTTCAAAAAAAAATTGAAAAGTATTTTGATATTCAAAACATATATATGCACAATACTCATTCCCTTCAAATATCTATCAACTTTTAGACAACTTCATATTTCAAAATATCTGTTAATTTTGCATTTCAATAAAGCATGAATTTTTTTCGAATACTATCCATAATTAATTTTATATTTTCAAAGCATTCTATTTAATATTAATGTGCTATATTAATTAACATGTATGGGTACATTAGTATATTTACTATATTTTACTCAATTACTAGTGTCATTTATTATCTTTTTTAATATATGTGTTTGTCCAAAATTGACATATATTTTGAAAGGAAGAAAGTAACAAATATTACTAATGCAATATAATCCAAATTAAAAATGAAAATACATACATAATACAAATTCAGTAAAGATAATTAAAAAAATAAATATATGCTAAGATTTTCTTTTATACATACATACATATATATATATATATATATATATATATATATATATATATATAAAATCATTTATATAAATGAGGAATTGTCAATCTCCATGGGAGAGAGACTCATTTATTGTCCATATCTCATTTAACAAACGGTGACTTCGCCCCTCTCGTGAAGACTAAATGTGTTCTTATTCTTATCCTTTTTTTCACGTAATCCTTGTGGGTACCGCTTCGATGATTTTTTTAATCATTCTAGCCATTTATATATTTTTAGCAAATATTTAATTTATAAAAACATAAAAATATACTTTCTAATTAATAAAAATAATGAATAAATTTAATTTACAAGATTTTAATTACACCTCATTTTTTTTTGCATAATTTTAGTAAATATTTTCCAAATGAATATTTTTCAGATTCCTCCATAACCATATACAAAATAAAAACCTCATTTCTCTGTATTATTGAGTTCATTATATTATCATAAATTATCCTCTGAATTTCATTCATTGAAGATAAGTATCCTTTAAGATCATCAGATAATTACTCTCGTTATATTCTAGCTCTTCAACTAAGTGATGACTTTGAAATTAATTAAGTGAAGAATTATTTGGTATAACATGGACTTAAACTCTTTGAAAAACCTTTTATTTGAATTAAATAACTTTTCAATTTCAATTAAAGATAAATTCTTTAGTTAGGAACTTGGGATATAAAGATATATTAAAAAAAACTATTATTATGACAATATGAAACTCTTAATTTATTCTAAAAAATGCAATATTTGTCTTTAAAATTTGAAAATATAATATTAAAATCATTGATAAAAAATGTAAATTACAATTTAAAACCTACATTAATTCTTTAATATACTTCTCTGGTCATATAAGATTTCATCTTTTTAAAGTTTCTAAACATGCTTACATACAAATTGCAGCATGCTCATTGTGTTTGTCGCTAATAATGTAATAAAAAATTTCCTTAATTGATTTCCAACGCTAACTCCATAATTTTTTTTATACCTTCAATAAATTCATTGTTTAAAAAATGTATGAGAAATTTTTAATAAATTTTATTCATATATTAAGCTTCCAAAATGAAAAAAAAAAGTTTTCGATAACCTTAGCACATAAATTTATCATTTTTTTAAGGATAATTTGAAAATGACTTAAAATCACATTAGCTTGATAAATAAGACTCAATTTATATTAAATAAGGAAATTATAATTTTATAAAGTGCTTGGTATCTGTCATTTTGAATTTAAGCCCTATATAAATATATTAAAATACCTATTTGCTTTTATAAATATTAAAAATTTAGTTTTTATCTTTATAAATATCTTTAAAATTCTCTTTTGATTTTTATAAATGTTATTATGTAAAAGTGATAATTAACGTGAGACCATAAATATAATACAAAAAAAATTAAAATAAAAAAAACAAAAATAACCAATAAAGACAGTAAAAGAGTTATAAGATAAAACTGATAAATTAAATAATCATAGTGAATACTCTTATTATATAATAAGCCATTTTAGTATATCAAGACTGAATTTTTAGTTCATAACAAATATTATAAATTATCAAATATATTGATTTAAATATAATGGATCATATTACACAATATATATATATATATATGTGTGTGTGTGTGTGTGTGTGTGTGTTGTTATCATTTTATCAATAGGTACAGAAATTATATAATAATTAATCAATATTATATATTAGTTAATTAATTAATTGATAATTAGAAGTATATAAGTAAAGTAACATAACTTATCTAATTTAAACTTTTTTCAAACAGTTATATTTTAAAAAATAAACTATAATTTAAAATTACTTTTGACCATTTATTTATTTTATTTATCACTAATTATTTTAAATAACTCCATATATAAGGTTATCAAGATAATGTACAATATTTTTTGCTATGTAGATTTCAGCATAAATTGTCTAGATATCAAAAATGATTATTATGAATATTGGAATTATATAAATTAACAATAGTAAACTAATGATATATAATAATTATGATTATAATTTTAAAAAATATTAATTATTAAAATTATGAAATTTATGTACTTTAAATTACTCTGGAAGCTATACTTAAAAAACTCAATCAAATAAGTGTTGAATATTAGTATTATATATTTAATTAAATATCAATAAGTTTTAGATATATTTAATTTTTATAGTATAATCACTATTAAATACTGATGATTGTCAATTATATTATAATAATATGTCATATATATAGTTTTATTTTTTCAAAAAATAATTAATGATTAAATTATTAAAATAGTAGGCCCTAAATCATTCTCATTACGATACCTAAAAAACTTTCTCTCATAAGGAGTATGAAAGAATGAAATTTATGAAATTAAAAATTTATATTTTCATTTTAATCTTAATGAGAAAAATATAAGTTAAAAACAATAGAACTTATAAATTCATTTATATATAATACTTTGAGAATTTAATTTTGGTACTTTATCCTAAGCTATTTTATAGTATCAGTGTATAAAAATTAAACCCTAATATACTAATTTAAAAAAAGACAAACATGTCAATTTAGAATACTTACAAGTAACCCATTTCATTAACTCATTAATCATATGGTTGTATCTGGTATGTGTATACAATATAATGGTAAAATATTTTACAGAGTAAAATTAATGAAATTAAAATATCTGTTTTTGTTTTTATATTATTCTTAGAGAATATTTTCATATCTTGAATATGTAAAATAATTTTATAATATTGTCTCATGGAAATCAAAATAATTGTCAATACGGTCCTTTTTCAAGTAACTCTTCATTACCATGACCAAAAAAAATCTTCATTAGGACATGATACCTTGTTTTATGATTTTTATTGAATGATAGTAAATAATTATTTTATACTATCAGATACCAGTATATACAAATTAATCTCTTATTCTTAATTGTAAAAATGAGTTAATAAGCACATATACTTATTAATTTATATATCTTGAAAAGATAAAATAATTTTACATTATCAATATGTAGAAATTCAGAAAGTATTATATCACACTGGGTAACTCACAATAATTTGGGTTTATTTAAAGTTTTTATTGATTGACAGGGAAAATTATTTTAGGAAAATTAAACTTTTGTAATATAAATTAAAAAAAAAAATCTTGTTGCAAGCATCAGCTTCCGGACAAATTCATTTGAATGCAATGTCTTAACAGAACTTCCGCAGTAGCACACCTTTGGAAAATTCTAGTGTTGAATTCCCGGGTTCGATTCCCGGCTGCGGAACCATTATTTTTTAACAACTGAAGAACCACCAAGAGGGGTTGTTTTAATTTCATCAGCACTATTTATATGGACACTAATCACGAATTAAAAAGCTTAGCAATCGTTTCATATACAGTGTTCATACTCCATTCTTTATGAAAAGTCTTTGCACCGCAGATTGCTACCAAAGTCCCAAACCATATTGACCCACAAAAGTGATGATTGCCTGATTTGTTACATATTCGGGCTCAACAATATGAATTATGTCATATTAACAATACATTTAAATTCACCATATAAACAATATCAAGTACTGAAAGTCATGAAACAGAAATGTACACAATAATATGATTGGAAACAAAAGATTAAAAAAAAAAACACTAGCAAACCTTAAGATGCTAAGTACAATCGGAAATGGCTCCATTAATAGCAGCCAAATCAAATATTGGTACATAATTATCTTCTGGTCTTTCCATCATATCTTTCCATTTATTGCAAAACTATGAAGGAAATTGGAAACCATTAGCCTAAACCAACTACTCAAAAGTGGAAAATTTTTCTTCTTTAATACTTGTAACTTGCAACAAAAATCAACATTCTTATGGACAATATACCAGAAAGAAGCTGGTCCATCAAAAATCAGTCACAAACTCTCATGAAAGAAAGGAAAAACCTAAACATGAAAGACTATATACAGAGAGAACTTGAAAATTGACATAAAGAAGAAAAAAATCATCTACCAAAGGAAAAAAAAGGAAAAAAAGAAAAGAAAAATTAAGCTCTTATCTGTTATGCAAAGGATTAGGACCAGTGTAGATTCTCCTTTTATCATCACCAAGAACAGATTCACTTCCATCTTCACCTGTATTCTCTCTTGAACCTCCTTTAGCATGAAAAGGACTAAGATTTGATGCATGCTCAGTTCTAAAGCTTTGAAATTTAGTAGCCTCATCATCAGCAAAGGAAGTTTGGAACATGAACAGAACCAAAAGTAGTAAATAGAAACAAGAAGCCAGACTCATCAGCCTCATGGTCTCAAGGCACAGATAAAAGAACTTATAATATGCTCAGAACTCCATAAAGAACAAAACAAAGCAAGGTCCTTTTTGGATCTAATTCAAAAGGGGGTCACTAAAAAATACCAAGAGAAAAATAAGGCTTAAGGGATATATGATATGCTAAGGATCTGATGGTAGTGACCTTTTTTTTTATTGGGATTGTGTTATGACATTGGGAGTTTAATGTAATGTAACCTTGGAGTGTGAGCTCTGAAAATATGAAGATGGTCAATGAGAGGTGTGACTTGTGAGTCAATATGCATAGGGGTTGGTGCCTTAATGCTAAATAAATATGGCTGCAGGGGTGTGTTTGGATGCTGAATTCAGAGCCCCTTTTTTTTACTGGAAACAACTGTGGACCAGAGAGAGAGGATACTGAGAGTGAGAGGGGCCTTTTGTTTTTGCTGCTTCTGTTGGAGCCCAGGTGATGCTGCTCTGAGTTCACTTATATGCACAAACATATATTTACCAAAATGCTATTCTAATACCTTAAAATAGACGTCCAATTGAGCATCCACTCTATCACTATTGAACGCGACCTAGCTTTAACTTTTTCACTCATCCATCACATCTAAAGATGATGAGTTTATGTTCCATTTGAACACTCACTTTTGCGTTAAAATAACAATACTTTTTATTTACTGCATGAGAGAGAGTTAGAGCTCTTGAACTTGAATATCATAGTGCATCCATCTAGAAAAATAATATAGCCAGAAAAAATTTACTGGAATTTAGTTTGCCAATAATGCTTTATGATTATTGATTCTTGAATAAATAAGTGGTTTGTACTGCTTTATTTTATCTGATAATCATAAAAGATTCTGACTATATTTTTCCAGTGTCTTATTGTTGATCCATCTATAGTCATCATGTGATCAAATAAATTGCACCTGTATATTTATATTATTTTGTTTAGACTTCTATATTAATCACAATTCTGCACAAAAATTTTGTGCACTCGTGCAGTCTTGTGTTAGGAAGAAAAAAGGGGTAATCTCGCTCAAACTTGAAAATTTAATGAAAAAAGTGAATTGTTTTATCATGTCAAATTGTGATTATAACACAACAGTGTAAATAACCTTACTTTTGTTGTTATAGCTATTCATGACTATGGATTGGACAAAAGGGGAAATATCATTTAATTTTGTATTCTCAACCCGCTTGAATATGAGTATTTGTCTTGGTGTGCTTTAGCCCCATATGTCTTAAGCTATAAAAAGAAAAGTTCATGTGTGGAGGGAAATCCCCAAATTCAAAATGCCAAAAAATCCCTTGAAAAATTGAAGCAATTAGCTAGATGAGATTCCGGTGGAGAACAATAGAAGGTTTTGGTCAACAGCTCCACAGGATTTTAGGATTTGAAATATTTTTTGTTCATTGTGGAAATCAAGTAATAATATAATAGAAATGTGGATTTGGTTTGTGCAGATTTCATTTTTATGTGTTCTTTGGTTATTCTTTTGTTGTTGGTACGTCAATCACATATTAATTAGTCTTACTATAGCATATTGTTCAATTCCTAAGTGACAAGATCACTGTACATTTATCAAACAAAATATATTGCTTTTCTGTCGGGATTCAGGCTTTGATTAGTGAAAGAAAATAATTTGGTCAAACACGAGAGGGTTTGACAAATGAGCCATGAATATGTAGACAATGATGAGTACATGAATCTTTTTCTTACAAAGAATGATGTTGTCTTCATCCACTTTACACAAGTGAAAAAGCTTATGGCTTTTTGGTTGTGAACAACTTTTTATTTGTTTTAGCTCCTCTCGTGGAGGACCCTTCAGCTTTATGACAAGGAAAAACTTGGCAGAACATACTAAAAAATCTACTTTTGTGTATTACACACTTTTCCTACACACACCTATCTTCTATTTTACTTGAATTTGATGCCATGGTTTTTATAACAAGTATATTTTTCACAAGGACACAAGCATGAATTTTTGAAACCACTCTATTGGAAAAGTGTGAATTGATGAAATAGCTAAGCAGGTCATTTCCTCCCTTCCCAAAAGACACACATACATTTTTGTGAATCTGATCCAAAAGGGAGTCACTAAGGATACATCATCTACCCTACATTTGTACAACATTTCATGCTCTGTACTATTTAATAATATCCATCCAATAAATTGAATAATTTCCCGGCTTAGTTACACAATGACAATTGTATGCAATGGGCACATAGATTCTGTTTTAATTATTTTAAAGTAGGTGCAATCACTTAAACCCAAATGGAGGTGTATTATATGTGTGGATTTGATTACCTTTATTCTTTTTTGCAATGCAAGTTTGCAGTATGTCTCCTTGTGTGATTATGTTCTTGCTACAAGCATGTGCCAACACTGAAAGGAGGATGCATCCTTCTACATATAATGCAAAATCTTATAATAAAAAACAAAGTCCCAATATTAAAGACCCCTAAATGCCATCATGCAAATTTGTTTCCCTTCTTCAAATCTTCAACTCTTGCCATGCATATTGTTAAACTGATTATCTGTATAACACTCACAAAACTTAATTATGGCATCATCGAAGAGAAACCATCATAATTGAAGGGCACCCCACCACTCTCAAAGTTGAGGTTGAGAAAGGGAGCCAAGTGATCATTGTTCTGAGGGTGTTAAATAGCTTTGAGCCTTTGACTGAGCATATTTATCAAAGAAAAAGAACCAGGCAATTTCCTTGAGTACATAAGGGCTATCATTAAGGCAAGGAAAATAAATTGGTGCACAAGCAAAAGCAAATAATTAATGTCTCTTTTCTTACTTTGCTGTTTGCTTTTGGTTCCTTTTTCATTTACTGGTCAAAGTCATGGCTCTCCCAAGCATCATTGGGATCTCAAATGCTTCAACTCAAAAGCTGGCATGGCATGGCATGGTTTCTTAGTTCTATTAGAAATGGAACCTATAATGAGATTATCTCTAGCTTCAGTTAAATTTGTGAAATAATAATTAGGCACACATGGGGCCTGTTATTTTTAGGTGATCCAGTTGTTGTAGCTGTGATTGAATAGTAATGGTACTATATAATAATTGTGCACAAGTTCAAGTTGCCACAACACATTGAGGCTTTGATGTATCAAACTCATGTGCATTCACTTTAGCATTTTGTGAACAATTTAGTGAGAAAAGAAAAGGTCGTTTTAAGTATGATAGTGAGATGACTAAATACTAGACATAGTACAAAATTCCCCTAAACTGAAAGATAAATTAACTGGGCATATTAGTGCCTGTTATATTTTTTGAAACTTCAAAAGTTTTTTTGGCACCCAAAAAAAAACGATTTTTTTTTCAACTTAAAAAAATTGAAGTTGTTTGGCTTTCACACGTGCTCATCAAAACTTTTATTCTCATGTAGGAAAAGCTACTTTTAAGATGTGTTAAGTTAAGGGTAAAATTAGAGTAAAAAAATTTATGGATAAACTCCACATGTAATTTTATACTATGAGTTTATTCATAAAAATTTTCACACCATTTTTACACCATAACCAAATATACCAAAAAAGTAGATAGAATGTTGTTTTTCATTTCCATCTTATCAAAATGAGATTTATTTTTTGGACAATATATCCGTTATTATTTTCTTTCACTTACCTCATTATTTCATTTTCACTTTTTTTAAAAAAAAATTTGACATCAAAAGTAATTTTACTTTATTTCATCTAAACAAAAGCAATTCTGTTAAACTTACGTATGAAATATTATTTCCAAGACACAAATTTTCAACTTCAATTCTTGTTAAAGTAATGTTTTGAAAAGCTTGCAAATAAGAGAAACTTCCCAGCATGGGGAACAATTTATAGGGACTCACATTTTTCAGGTGACTCCAATTCTGGCCTTTTTTTCTTTGGTCTGGTACTCTGGGCTTTACCTGTTGCAAGCTAGAGAAGACATGCACGGAGGGCCCATGAATCATTCTCAATTAAATAATATTTTGCGAATAGATAACGCAATAACAAAGGAGTCCGCAGTAGTACACACCTTGGCAAATTCAAATGATGAATGAATTTCCGGGTTCGAATCCCGGCTGCGGAAATGCATTTTGGCAATGCGAGTAATTTTAGTTATCTTGGGAATTTAAAATTTTAATTTTGTTTGTCGTTTCATGGGTTAAAGTGTTAAACTAGAGTCAGCCAGTTAGGAACGGTATAAAATATTCTGTACAAATGATAGTGTGACACCTGTTACAAAGAAGGCAAACTTCAAATGTGCTTGCACTTGCTATTGCCAAATTAAATGCATTATTTCCATTATAAAAGATGAAATCGGTTTAAGATTGTTTATTTCCATTACTAACACAAATTTTTATTCGACTAGTTTATTCCACCATGTGCTCGCCAAAACTTCATTTCAAGTAGTAAAAATAGAATCTTGCTTCTCATTTTTATCTTATCAAAGTGATATTTACTTTTAAGATAATTAGATATGTCAAATAGGTTAACCCACTTTTATTTGATCATTTTTCACAAAAGCCCACAGGTCAAAAAACCTACAACTACAAAAAGTTTACAGGACCAAAAGTCCATGTAGACTTTATGACCAGCTAACCCACTTATAAAAGTTTTAAATTTGATTAACTCTTTAAATAAGTTGCCATGGTGGCCCACTTATAGGCTAGTCCTAGTTTACCTATAAGCTAATCTTATCTCATATGGGTTGACCTACATTAAAAATTTTCAATTTATTTTTTTATTTTTATCAACATTTCATACCAAATCACAACAAATAATAAAACTCTAAAACAACCTGCAATTTTTTTCTTTTATCAATGAAGATTTTTGGTCAGAGTTGAAGATTAATGATCTGTCTAAATTCTTTCAACTTCAATTCTTCTAGAAGCAATTTTTTTCAAAAATAATTCTACTAAGAGTTCCACTTAAAAAAAAAATCCACTAAAAGTTAAATGAAACATAACCAGCTTATACTTAATGTAAATTATATTGTCATACACAATCTCAAATTAAATTTGATATATTTAATAAATTCACACTAGTTAAAAACAATATTTTCTTGCTTTTGTGGTTGGTTCACAATTAGTACTATTAATTTTGAAAAAATCACTTTTCAAATCAAACTACTAAACATAAATCACCTTATTTCATAATCAATTTAATTAAATCAATTCTTTATAATCAATATTATCAATTCTATAAAAGCAAAGTAAAACACATTATAGGTCGACAAGAATTTTTCCCATCATTGGAGCAAATCTTCATGATGAGTCGCAAATCAACAATGCCAACCAATTGTATTTTGCACCAAAAGGCAACAAAATGAAACCAAGACCAGCTATGTTTTCAAAAGCTTGCAAATAAGAGAGTGGGAACAATTTATAGGAACTCATATATTTATGTGACTCAAATTCTGGGCCTGATAGCTGGAGAAGACGTGCACTGAAGGCCCATGAACCTTTTAAAATGGCTTTTAAATTTTCTTTTGCGAAGTTGTAACCAACAGTAGTTTGGTATGCACTCCGCAGTAGCAAATACTTTGGAATTTTCCAGGTTCGAATCCTGGCTGCGGAAACATGTTTTGGAAATGAAAATATTTTAGTTCTGTTGGGAATTTTAATTTTAATTTTACTTGTCCTTTCATGGTTTAAACTAGAGTCATGAAATAGTATAAATATTCCACACAAATGAACGGTACGGATTTTTACTTATAGAGATTAGCTACAATGTAAAAAATAAAAGCTACAAACAAAATTGGTGCGAAAGTGACCTGACCAGGTAAAAATTCAAGCAAGTGCAGAAATCAAATGAGAACGTGTAGCCTTTGATGTGTGTTTCAGACCAAAGTTCACAAAGTATTTTAGTGTACGCTAAATGTGTCTGAGATTTGGGTAAGTAAGCTTATGAGGAAAGGTGGTGCGGAAAAGCAATGTAACAGGAATCTCTTGGAGTTGCTTGGTCAATGAACAGTGATGCCAGCCTTGTGGGGAATGTGATGAATGGCGTTAAAGATCCCTGCTTCTCCTATGCAAAAATGTTGTGTCCCCTACCCCTTGATTCCTCCAAGTTTCTAGTTTCCTTTTTATCTTTCAGTTAGATTTCGCTCAGCTCACTCACATTTTCCTACTGAGGGTAATGTGTTGGGGCAACTATTTGTTGGTCTCTAGGTACTATACAAATGAGACATAAAGGTGACTTTACAAAGTGACAAGGTTCGGCTTTTTTTTGATGTGGGCTAAAGGAGACTCCAGCTTTGGGCTACGGTTGAAGGGCTTTCATATTTGGGTTGTTATGGAACAATGTGTGATTTGGTTTGTTACTAGAAATGGTTCCATTTGGTGTGGGCCGCTCTCTCTCTCTCCCCCCTCTTAAACCCAATATCATTGGGCAGGGGTTACACCACTCAAACCCATAAAGTCACATTAAAGATAGTTTTCTTGGGCCCTAACTTCAATATGTGGAGTATTTCCCTTGGCGGGATTTATCTACATACCCATTAACCCTATAGGCTCAGCCTAGGTCCTGCAAAGGTCCGAACCAACAATAAATCCAGTTGATTATCGTTCTAAATTGGTTCCAAAAAAAGGATAGGGAACAATGTGTGTAATATAAAGAATTATCCTTATAAATATTAAATTTTCAAAGAGAAATAGATATCTTGATCACTATATTCTAAAATCATCAAACCTTTTAGCAAACTAGTTTGAAACTTAAATATGAATGATTGATTGGTTCAAGTAGCCTGGGAATTAATTCATTTGAATAAGGTCTCAAATTAAATACTTGTTTATAGAAAAAACTATGCACTCAAACTATATTAGTTAGTTTTGATTATTGGTGTTCATACAACAACATCAACAACTAAAACTTGTCTAATTGGATGGGTTCGTGGTTATCAGATGAAACGATGCCATTTAATTATTGGTGTTCAAATAATAGGAAAAAAAATAAATGTCCTTAACCAATATAAAAAACTTCAAATATTCCAATATATTTTTCTCTCCTGGGTTAAACTGGCCATGTGTTGTATAAACATTCTACCAAACAAACCTGTGATGCCTGTTACAAAAAGTATAGTTAGGAATGACAAAGGCCAGCTTCAAATGTGCAGCTGCTCTGTATCCAAAAAACAAGAAAGTTGCAGCATGCCACATACAATTGGGAAATTAAATTCACTACATGATTACTTCTTCTTTCTCAAATAATCGAAGTAAGTGACCATTTTTTTCGTCTTCTATTGTATGCAGAAAAAAGGAACATGAAAATGTATGTAATGATATGTCATTCTGCTTGAAGCATACAAATATAAAATTGTTATGTTAACACCCACTATACCTAGTTAAAGTAGATAGAATGTAGTTTTTTTATTTTCATCTTATCAAGATAAGATTTACTTTTACAATAATACTCACTATTATTTTATTTTTTATATACATAATTATTTCCTTTCACTTATCTCGTTAATTAACTTTCGCTCCATTTTTTTTAATTTTATTATCAAAAGTAATATTATTTCATTGAAACAAAAGCAACTCTTTTGAACTTACTTATGAAATATTATTTTCAAACATAAATTAATTTTTTCAACTTCAACACTTTTTAAAAAATAATACTATTAAAATTTAAACCAAACCGACCATTACACTTAACATACAAAGTATATTATCTTACATAACCTTAAATTAAATTTGATATATTTCATAAACTTTAAGCACATCTCAATCGTTTAAAAATATCACTTTGATACTGTATGCCTATGACATTATTGGAGCACATCTTCCCATGGAGTTGCAAATCAATAATACCCCCAACCTTAAGGCTATGTTTGGTATGAGTGTAAAAATTGAGGTAAATTTTTCATGATTAAGTTTCATATATAAATTTACACATAAAATCTAATCATGGAAAATTTATCTCATTTTCATCCTCCAGCCAAACAGAGCCTTGGGATATGTTTGATTGGAAAATAAAAATGAGAGAAAATTTTTTATGATTAAACTTTATGTGTGATTTTAAATACAGAACTTAATCACAAAAAACTTACCCCAATTTTTATCCTCCAATCAAACATAACCTTAACGCCCGGTTGCATTCTCATTTGCGACCCAACATGAAGGTGTGCTCTAATGAAATGAAACCAAGACCAGCTGTTTTCAAAAGCTTGCAAATAAGAGAAACCTCCTAGCATGTGGAACAATTTACAGGGGGGCCTCAGATTTTCTAGGTGACCCAAATTCTGGGCTTGATTTGTTGCAAGCTAGAGAAGAGGTGTACAAAGCCCTATGAACAATCATAAGCCGTTTATTAAATAAATTTTGCAAAGAAATTACTCAACAACAATGATGTCCGCAGTAGCACACACCTTGGACAATTCAATCATTTCGTTCGACTCCCGGCTGTGTAAATGCTTTTTAAAAATTGCAAAGAATTTTAGTTCTCTTGGGAATTCTAATTTTATTTGTCGTTTCATGGGTTGAATAAGTAAAATCAACTAGAGTCAAGAATAGTATAAACATTTTACACAAATGGTAGTGTGATGAATGTTACAAAGAAAGGCAAGCTTCAAATGTGCACCTTGCACTCGCTGTTGCCAAATTAAATGCATTATTTCTATCACAAAAGATGAAACCTGGGTTCGATTTAAGCTTTGTTTATGCAAATCTGAATTCTGCAGGATGGAAATTCTTGCATTACCAACTCGAATGAAATTAGCAACACAAATTATGGATTTAAACTAGTCATGTATATTATACTAAAAGGGAGGGTAGGGCCAAGAATTTCATCTTGATCCATCTATTAGTCCCAACTATAGGGGAGATTTAGATTTAGGGTATATTTGGTTGTGGAGTAAAAATATGGGTAAATTTTCCATGAATGAGGTTTATGTGTAGTTTTACACATAGAACTCATCAATGAAAATTTATCCCTAACCAAACATACCCTCAGATTCTTTTGTGTTTATAAAGTGTAGGATCAATCTAAACAAACCATAACAGACACCATAATCATACAAACCCTTGAATTAATTATGAAATGTTAATTAATAATTTTTAAGCAATTCTCAGTTTATGAAAAAATCACTTCAAGAATATACTAAAATTTTTCAAATTGATTGGAGGCACATCCTTATGTCATGTTGAATTGCAGTGCCACCCAATTGCATTTGAGCCTGAGGGAAACAAATTGAAACGAGCACCAGCTTAGTTTTCAAAAGCTGGCAAATTGGAGAAACTTCCAAGCATGGTGGACAGTTTATGTGGTTCAGATTTTCTTCGGGTGGGTAACTCAAATAGTGTTTCATTTTTTGGAAGTTAGAGAAGAGGTGTACTTAAAATAAAAAAGTTAAATTATACTGAACTCACTTGAACTTTAGTGAAATTTAGACTTCTTTATTTGTCCAAATAACACTAATGTCCTAGGAATATACTATTCATTGTGCGATAGAGGAGGTCATATAACGATTTTATAAATTTAGAGAGTTGTAATAATTTTATAAATTCAAGGACCTTAAGTAAATTTTATAAATTGAGAACAACCTGAATTTCATCAAATTTTAGGAAGTTAATGTAATTTACAAAAAAAAGAGAGTTGTGCTTAGATAGTGTATGATGTACTGTATCAATATTTTTACTCGATATTTTATACTAGGCTTAGGCTTTTATTTTTAATCAATAAAACTTTTTGATAAAATAAATAAATAAAAAAAGGTCTAAACGTACTGAATATAACATTTGTCAACCCCTTGGGCAAAACATATTTTGTGAACAAATAGCATAACATCTGCCGTAGTAATTTGGGAGATTCTAAGGTTGAATTGAATTTTTGGTTCGTATCCTGACTCTGTAAAATCTTTTAGTTTTGTCAGTGAAATTCATTGCACCAAAGGCAAAGAAAAGAGGTACAAAGAAAAAAAAATGAACAATGAACCACAAGACCCAAAGTATCTAATCTTGTTGATGTAGCTTAAACTTATTTTTGAACATGACAAAAAAGAAAACAATAATGTTATATGTACATTCAAAAGGGAGTGTTTCAATGGATAGGGTAGGTGTCCCCCATTTTTTATTGTACAAATAATATTATTGAAAAATAAAATGTTGTTAAATCTCTTTAATTATTTAGATAAAAAAACTCCCACATGAAATGGCTTAGACAATTTTTTCAGTTTGCCCAATATTTTTAATTTGCAAACAATCTTTAACTTAATGAAAGAAGGTACCATACATGACATGAGACTCCTTTGTTAGTTCTTATAATAGTATGACATATGTAACTTAAAGGTGAAGAGTTAAGGACCAAAATGTACTTAAAATTAGTAAAGGGATGAAAATGACCAAAATTATAGTAATGAGGGGATAAAAAAATAGTTAGAGAATCAAAACAAAATACAAAAACAAATTAAGGGATCAAAATATCAATTTTGTCCTATTGTTAAACATGGATTAGTTTGATCAACTTCAATTTTTCTAAAATTAATTATTTCAAGACTAGTTCTACTAAAAGTTAAATAAATGGAAACCTTACACTCAACTAGTAGGGTACATTATCATAGACAACCTTAAATTAAATTTGACATATTTAACAAATTTTAATCAAATCGCATATTGTTTGTCTACTAGAATTTCTCCGATCATTGGAGGACATCTTCATATTGAGTCGAAAATCAAGGTTTAATTACTTTGGAGATCCTTATATTTTACTCAATTCTCAATTACCTCTATAATTTAAAAGTTTATAAATAAGTCTCTATAATATATATAGTGTATGATATTTTTCAACTAGATTCCTATTATTATGAAAAACATTATGAATATTATGTTTTCATGAGAGGGTAAAGAGGGAGATAAAAAAAATTTCATTTTTTATAATGATAGGAACCTAATTGAAAAATATCATACTTTGAATATTCTATTTCCATGAGAGGGTAAAAAGGATAATGGAAATAAAATATTCAATTTTTTATAATGATAAAACCTGATTAAAAAATATCATATACTATGACTATAGGGATTTACTTGTAAATTTTTAAACTATAGAAACTTAATTAAAAATTAAGTAAAACTACATGAGCTAAAGAATAGTTAAACCACAAATCAATAATGCCACGCAATTGCGTTTTGCACTTAAATGGTAATAAAATGAAACCAAGACCAGCTATGTTTTCAAAAGCTTGCAAGAAAGAGAAACTTCTCAACATGGGGAACATTTTACTAAAAAATACCTTTTAGCAGGACGTTTATTTTGGATATATATTTAATTATTTTTGAAAATAAGTAGTTGGGAAATAATATTCTTAGCTGTTACAAGTTTTACAAAAAATTTCCAGGTATTAATTATCCCATGGAAAAAGATTTTTCTTTAATTTAGTGAAATCACATTTCTAAGTTGAAAGGTGGGAAAAAAAAATTTTGACTTTGAATCACAATTATTAAGTACAATTACTAAATCATCCCTCAATAATTTGACTTTTTCCTCATAATTATTTGATCTTAAGGCATTTAAAATTATGACATTTATTCTCAAAAATATAAATTATAAAACAAATAAATTTTAAATTTATTCCTAAGAATCTTAACAAATAATCCTAATGCTTACTACTAAACAAACAATTTTTTAAAAATACCTGGGAATAAATCCTGGGCTTGAATTGTTGCAAGCTC
This sequence comes from Dalbergia oliveri, assembly GCA_030441495.1. Classification (NCBI taxonomy): domain Eukaryota; kingdom Viridiplantae; phylum Streptophyta; class Magnoliopsida; order Fabales; family Fabaceae; genus Dalbergia; species Dalbergia oliveri. The sequence continues at coordinate 21,999,397 of JAMLFY010000014.1, read as the reverse complement.
AAAACGACGTGAAAAAATCATCAACTTGAATATGAATGATTAATTGATTCAAGTAGATCGGTAATTAATTCATTTGAATAAGATCTCATATTAGATACTTTTTATAGAAAAAACTAAGAACCCTTTTAGTGGACCAACCTAGTTGGAACTAGATCAGCTGACTTTGATTATTGGCATTCATACCACCAAAATAACTGAGCCTTGTCCCACTAATTACGGTTGTTACAATTTACGATGCAATTTAATTATTGGTGTTTATAAAATAGAAAAAAAAAACACTTAAAAACATCCTTAGCCAATAGAAAAAACTTCAAACATCCCACAATTTTTTGTTCTCTCCAGGGCTAAACTGGCCGGGTGTAGTATAAACATTCTACCAAACGAATGTGTGATGTATAGTTAGGAATGAAAAAGGCTAGCTTCAATTGTGCAGCATGCACATACAATTGGCAAATTAAATTCACTATATGATTACTTCTTCTTTGTCAAATAATCCATGTAAGTGAACATTTTATTCCTCTTCCATAGTATGCAGAAAAATGGAAAATGAAAAATATATGGAATGATATGGCACTCTGCTTGAAGCATATGAATATAAAATTGTTTTGGTAACACTAATCTTATATCTTAGAGGCATCAGCTGTGACACGGCTCAAGGCAATGGCAGTCTTGGAACCAGAAGGGCGCCCCAAATGCTTGCTGATAAATTCCCCAGCTAACATGAGCTTTCCAAGATCAACGTTGGTTTTCACACCAAGTCCATTCAGCATGTACACAACATCTTCAGTAGCAACATTTCCTGAAGCACCCTTGGCATATGGACACCCACCAAGACCCGCGACAGAGGAATCCACTGTACTAATCCCCATCTGTTAACATTCAAAATTAGTATACTTCCATTGATAATTGTTTAAAGGGTGAGAAAAGATGAAATGTAGGCCAGGTTTAAGCTTGTTTATACAAATCTTAATCCTATGAAACAGAATTAGCAACACAAATTATGGATTTAATTGAGGAGAAATATTGGGATGTAGATGTTTTCGATTAATTAACTGAGTTCAATGACCTGTGCTTTATATTATATCTAGAAGAGGTAAGCTCAATGAGTTTTATACACAAAGGCCAAGCAAGTCAAAAGGCCAAGTTAATGTTTGATGACTTACTTGGAGGGATACAAGAATATTTGGAAGGGATTGGCCATAAGTGTCATGGAAGTGGACCGCAAGCTTCTCCATTGGAACAACAGCCATCACAGCCATTAGCATAGGAACCACAGTTCCTGAACACAACATAATGAACAGAAAACAATATAAGTATATGGATCATACTCAAGGAACCAATAACAATTTATCAAGAAAAAAAATTTAACACAAAGTTTGACATTCATGCCCAGTCTCAGCCAAGAAATGACATTTTTTCTTTATCAAGTTCACACTTCAAAGGATGCTCCAAAAGAATAGAGAATCTTGTCTATGATCAAAATATGAGAAATTCACCACTAAGAATGCAGCACTGGATTTTAAAGATAAATAAAATTTATCTAGCTCATTACCTGGGGTGCCTACACCGATTGTGTCAGCGAGGGAGATTTCAAAGCAACCCATATCATATAGTTCTTTAGCAACATATACCACTTTTGAGGGAGGTATTGGTCCTTCCACCGGGCATCCAACAACACATGATACATACCTATGATAGTTCAACACAAAGAAAACAATTAAAGTTCAGAATAGGTAGAACAGAAACAGAATTTCTTCCAGCAAAGTTTACAATATTAACCAATGGGGCTTCCAAGCATCCAACTATTAGATGACCTGGTCACCTTGTAAATATACAAGAAAGGGTCTTGCCCAATACAAAAAAGTAGCTTAGTTTCAAAATAATCTCTAAGCAAAAAATACACATAAAGATGTTAAAATTGTTTTCCAGAGCATGGAGACCGATCAATTGGGAACTCCATACCTGAAATCCATAAAATAATCACGAGCATGATTACACTTCTTCAAGTTCCAACTTCCAAGGCCATTCATGCTATGATTAAATTTTATACTCTTATGTTTTGTCAATGGTGCTTGAAATAACTTTAAATCCAGTCAATTTCTTAAGCATGATATGAGGACATTCTTCTTTAGCAAGAGTCAAATGGTAATATATAAGTAAAATACCATAGCTGCATTGGCATATGCATTCTGCTGAAACGCAGAAGTAGATCGTTGGAACAGCATTATGTACACGTTTGATTTTATCAATGTAAGATCACTTGTTCGATAAATTTAAACAGGTAATGCCAATTAGAAGGAAAGATTGCAGGGCAGTAACTATAACTCATTCTGAATAATGTCAACCACAGAAAGTAATTACCTTTTATGAGATAAATGCAAAATAGCAAATATATTGAAGCAGAAAATAATATGATGGAATCTTAAATAATTAAAAAGAAAAATAGAAGGCATACCCTCGAACAGGAATTGATAGCTCTTTAGCAGCTCGGGTGACAGCTCGGTATCGAGCAAGACTCTCTTCAATGCTACAATTAATGTTTGATTTTGAAAATGATTCGGATGCTGATGCAAAAACAGCTACTTCTCTAGCACCAGCTGCTATAGCAGCATCAAAACCCTACAAACGTCATAGGTCAAAAATATGAATATGAATCTTCCATTTTGTAGTTATTTAAGATATATGCACCTTCAAATTAGGAGTCAGAACTGGCAATCTGATGCCTCCCAAGCTGTGAACTGCTTGCATCACATCTTTTGCATCAGCCAACTGGAACACAAAGAAACAGAGTGATTTTAAATCATATGGAATGCACAAGACGGGATAATAACAATAGATGTCATTCAGAATCATAAAATTGAATTGAACTTTTATATTTAAAACATTAAAAAATATTTGTATCAAACACCAGTTCACCCTTGGGAGTGAGAACTAAGCAACTAAAGTCAGGTAAGTGAACCTTGGAGAAATTGTTCCACAACAATCACTCTATAAAAAGCATCAATATCGGGCTACAATAAAAACAGTAAATCCATTTTACCTGTGGAACCCATTTGGGAGATACAAAACTTGTAGCCTCAATAACAGATAACCCAGAAGAAGCTAGTCTATGAATCAATTCAATCTTTACAGCAGTTGGAACAATGTTCTTCTCATTTTGTAATCCATCCCTTGGACCAACTTCAACAATCTTCACAAAACTTGGCATGCCATTCAGAAACTGCATTGTTCCATTATGCAATTAAAAAATATAAATATGCCAATTACCAAGCCAAAGAATTATAATAACATAAACCAACTACAGAAAGTTTAAAATATATAACATAATTGGAAATGCAGAGGCAAAGTGTATATGCCTAATTTAGAAGCTGAAAAGGACCAGAAGAAAAATACTGCATTCACTGAATTACCTTACATGCCGAATGTTGTCTGTCTTTGGTATTACACCTTGGACTAGAGTAGCAATCGGAAAATGAATCATCAATCATTCCAAATTTCATTGAGTTTCTCGCTTTGGCCACAGTCTTTTTTTTATTGAAGGAGTGAAATTGGGACATGTCTCTTGTTTGCCTTTTCCATGGGAATGTCTCTGCTGTATACTCTTCATCATTTTCACTGCAATATAGGCTCGAGGTTATGTTATGGATATAGTATGCGGATGACTATATAATATTTGATGAATGTAAAATAGGACAAAAGGAGGTGGCATGATAGAGCAATAAAATGTATCTAAGTGTCCAACTTAAATTACAATACTTGACTCACTTGCAGCTATTAGATGTGCTGCAACTTCGTCCTTCAATAAAGCAGTTTCCCAAACCCAAGTTATCTACTCTGGGACGGCAAGCACCAGATGAGAACCTCTGAATCCTATCAATGGTACTCATGCTTGGCAACTTGTCAAGACCAAGTGGTTCCTCCAAACTCGACATGGTGAAGCAGATTAGCAGAAGGAAACTGGCAAAAGACGAGTGAGGGTAAGCAAGGACCACCAAGAACTTATTTAAAACCTTACTTGCTACCATTATATGAGGGTTGTAAGGATATATATATATATATATACATATTATGTGTCTATTCATCACACAGATTTAATGGCAAGTAGTAATCTTCTGACTTAAAGACTTTGCTTCACAATTAATTAAAATTGCAGGTTAAAGTCATTGTCCTTTAATAAAATCCATTTACTACAGCACAAAGCAATGAAATTACTGGTGATGTTAATTAAGACTCCAAACATTAAGAGCAGAACCAGAATCATAATCAGCTGATATTGAATTCGGGTAAGTTTGTTTGAACAGCATTGTCTGTTCAAGATCATAAAACTACATTATTATGCTTTTAGGGATTTCACAACTGCAACCTGATCACAATTCACACCAAGTATGATAGCAATATCAAACACCAACCAGCTAGAAACAAAAAAAAAAAAAAAAAAATGCAAGACTCACATACAAAGGTTGAAACTTTAGCTCAAAAAAACAAAAAAAGATTTCAACAAAGCAAAAGATAAGGCGCTGAAAGGAAACAATTAGACAATCATAATCGCTAATCAGTGACCACAAAAAAAAGGGGCGTTTTTTTCTTTAATTTGTGGTTGCAAAATTGGGTTTAATGAAGATGACCCCACAAAATTGAGAGATGGAAGAAGAAGACAGACCCGGAATCAAAGAAAGAAAGAGAAAGAAAAGGTAGCAATTGAAGGGAAGGGAAAAGTGAAATAGAGAAACCCTACAATTTGGGGGGAAATTATGGAAGTTGGTGGAAGGGAGACGGGTAGGAAGAGAAAACGTGAGAGTGACGCAGTTGGGTATAAGTTGGTAGTTGGTTTATTAAACAAGTGATTTCAACGTATAAAAAATAAAATATTGCAAAATTGACTATTTTTTTTAATGAGTATTTTTAAGGAATAAAAAATGGTAGGTTTTTTTTTTATTATTTGAAGAATGAGTTGTTTAAGTTTTAAAAACCATTTTTGTTTTCTTAACGAATGTCTTTAGGATATCTATTAGAAAAATTTTGTAAAAGTTGTTATGTACAAAATTGAGGAATGAATTCACTTGAATTATGAGTAAAACGATGAAAATAAGCCTTTTACTTGAATAACACTCCAAAATTTAATAACTTGTTTGTTCAGAGATCAAGCATATATTTGACTAAAGAAGGTTGGAACTCTTCGCAAACATGCACTAAGACCAAACGTGCAATAAATATCTACACTAAAAATTAGGTTGAAGAGCGTGCATATCTTAAGTGACTAAAGCAGTATAAAATAGAGTTCATGAGGTAGCATACAAAAAGAGATTTTTCCCCAAACTTCAAAATTCCTCTAAAGTTGCAGTTTACTTTTACTCGAATTAATGAGATGTACAAAATAATGTAAGTATGTGATTTTTATTTATTTATTTATGTTGACCTTTATCTTACGTATTTTATTCCTTATAAAATATTTATTAAATTTAGATAAACATGGATATTAAAAAAAGTAATAAATAATATAATAGTAGATTATTTTTATATAAAATAATGGTGTATGGACTAATATATCCTAATGATCATTAATCATAGACTATATCAAATAATTAAAAATAAAATATTACACTAATAATTATTAATTATTTAGAGGTACTATTAAAATAAAAAGTATTTATTTATTAGAATATAAAATTACCAAATATTTTAGAAGATAATGAACAAATATTCTGAAAGTCATGAAATATTTTATTAAATTGCAAGAAAATATGAATTCCTCCCAACCCACTGACTGAAACCAATCCAGGAAAGCAGCAATAAAAGGCAGGCAAGTGCATGGGTCAAAGGTCAACATCCATTATTTTCAATTATTGTTCTACACATTGTGGTGCATACCACTTGTTTAATTTCTGGCTCACTTTTTTTATGAGGGTTTGGCAATTACTGAATCACTAAAACTTTTTGTTTGTGTATTGTTCTATTTTAGCAGGAATTTGGATAAGAATAAATTAAATAGTTTATTTATTTTTCTGCTTTTTGTTTGTATATTTCTCTCTTTAAGAACACACCTTCTTTAAGTAACAAAACTAAACCCTTCTTTAAAAGTTGTATAGTAGTTGAGAACAAGATTCCGATTCGTTTGAATAGGCCAAAATAAATATCCTTCGTTAAAGTGTACCACGCCCCCTTTTTATTTCAATGTGGCCAAATAATATCCTTGGCATGCCCTGTAACACAATTAACATTCTTTCTTTTTCTTCTAGAAGGTACCGTCCTTTCTGCTTTAATAATGTAGGCGTTTCCATAACGTGTAGGTGTGCCGCAACCTCAAGTGAGAAACATGAGGGTGCCGCTTTTAGGACAAACAAATAATAATTAAGTCTAGAACACAAATATAATGCTCTTCTTACAATGAAAGTGAAGGATAAATTTATATGTATATTTAATGAGATCACTCTGCATATCACAGTGCAACGAAAAACTCACACCTACAAGGGAAGTAACCAGCAGCCGCTAACAACAGCCTCTTCACCATTACTCTCAAGACTAAGAAGGAAATTGTGAATAATTACTAGACCAATGCAAGGGATGGATGGTTCCTGATATAAAAACATAAAATAATTTTTGTGATTTATGGATATAAATTATAGATTTGTAGTTTATTGAATTAAATTGATTTCAATTTTACTATATTTCATTTTTCTATTTATTGTTTGATATGATAGTAAACATTTAAAAAAAAAATTTGCAATACTGACCTTTAAATTTACTTTTATTGTCGGCCTTTATGATAAAATGTTATACTTTCTTAATTTACTTAACAATAATAATGTTATCAACAAACTTTTCTTACATTTGCTTGGATCTACAAAAGTTAGTAAAAAAAAGATTAAGTTCGTATTCTTATATATTAATAATAATATTAATAAATATTAAAATATCAAAAAGTGCTTTTTTTTGTTACAATGAATGTTATCTTTATTAAAATATTAGTCATTTAAGTACTATAATACACGTATGATAATAAAAATAGTTTGTTAATAACTATTGAAAATAAATAATTTATTTAAATATATCTTATAGAAAATTGAGTATATGAATTTATTTTTAAAATAAGTTAATAGTTAAATAATTAAATAAATTGATAAAATATAAATATTTCATTCTATTTTATATCTTGTTTTAAATATCATGTTTATAAGGTTGAAAAAAATTTCAATAGATGACCTATAACAATAAAGAGTCTATTTTATAAAAATTTTACACATTTAAAAATTAAAATTGTTGAATTATAAAAAGAGAATAAGTGAATAATTTTATTATACAGTGAGTCATTTATATGGATGATAATGGGTATAAATAGAGAGTACATGTTTAATGCCCAACAGATTTAGAATTTTGCCTCTAATCACATCCTTATCACCATTTAATCCTCATTTCTCATTCTCCATGAGAATTAAATCCCTATCTACATATTTGGGTTTATTAAAAGAGTTCAAAAAGGGAAAAAATTTTAAACTATTTTGAAATTTGAAACATAAATATCTATAATAACAAATACTACTAATACAATAAATCCAAATTAAAAATAAAAATGTATACATAATACAAATCAGTTTAGTTAATTGAAAAACTTGAATGTATTTTGGGTAGTCTCAATTTACAAATGGGACTAACCTGGTAAACTGTTTCCTATGAAGACAAAACCTTCCCATTCCATCCTGACTACAAGTAATCTCATCTGTGTACCCATTTTAGCTTTTTTTTTTCATAATCATCATAATTTACATCTTTTTAATAAGTTAAAGTATGATATGTTTTCTAATTAATAAAAATAATAAATAAATTTAATTTATATGATTTCAATTACACATTCTTTTCTTGTACATCTCTTTAGTAAATTAAAATATTAATTTTAAAATATATATTATAATTAATGTGTTATAATTAGTTTAAAAAATACATATAATTCTAATTTTTATCATCTAAATATTGGAGTAGTATATCAATTATACAATTATTTTCAATAAAAAGTGATGTGATTATTTAAGTTTTAAAGAGTTAGTAAATAATTAGTATTATTATCAAAGAATAGAAAATTGTGGAATTGATTTTTAAAGATTTTAATGTTGAAAATTGAAGTCTTTTCAAAAAATTAATATGAAATAATTATGAAATTGATAAGTTGGAATGTTTAGTAAAAAATTAAATATGGTATAGTGAGAATGATATATATATATATATATATATATATATAATAATTTTCAAAAGCTCTAAATTGAAAGTAATTTAAAGTTAGAAACTCCCCCTTCCCTCCAACCTCCTCCTTTATTAAATTTTATTCTAATTCTATTCTCCGTCAGGTCAGGGTTCTCTTTAGTAGAGATTTGAATTCCTTATGAGTATTCATGGATTTATTAAAAAATTTCCAAAAGGAGAAAAAATTTAAGAATTTTTAAAATTTAAAACATAAATATCTATAATGACAAATACCACTAATGCAACAGAATTACAAATTAAAAATAAAAATACATACATAATGCAAATCAAATAAAGATAATTAAAAAAATATAGGTGTGTGAACATTTTTTTTTTATCATTAATTATTTTAATTACAATAGTTTTATTATCATTAATACTATAATTATAAATTTTTAATTATAATATTTTTTGTAACGTAATTATAATAGTTTTGTCATCATTAATATCATTTTGTTTATATTATATGTTATTTGTTAAATAATTTTGATTGAACTATTTGTTAAATAATTTTAATGAAAGAGAGATATGAAGGTATGGTAGAAAAAATATTTAATAATTAGAAGATAAATAAAGAAAATACTGAATTTAAGTCAAAATAAATATATCATAGTAAATATTTTATATTTTTAAAAGTAAAAATATATTTTTTAATAGGTAAACTAAATTAATTTAAATCAAGTATTGAATTAATTCCAGAAGGTTTTTATTTATTTATCTTGATAGACATGTTTCAAATAAAATATATAATTTTAAAATATCCATCTATTATTTATTATTAATATAATTGTGATAGATTACATTAATTACAAATTGATAATATTGATTGAAAACTATCATAAATTAATTTCAAATCACGCATTTATTGATAATATATAAATCACGTGTTTCGATATAGTATAATATATTTGAAAGAAACCATGACTATATATTAAGCCAAATAATATAATCATGAAAAAAATTTAAATATATTCGAAAAAAACATCATTTCATAAATTTAAAATATAGAATACAAATTTACAAATTCAACAAAAAATTGCAAAATCATAATATAGAATATGAGAATGCATCTCCCAAGCAAAAACAAACCAATTTACATAATAATACTGCCTAAACTTACATATGACCATTACACGAAAGAAAAGAAAATAAAATCAACTTATAAAATCGTTATGTGCACACACACAAAAAAATCAGCTAGTCACTCTCCATCCATTATCTTAACATATGTGGTGGGAAATTGAGATGTATGTAATCAGTATACTGAGTTTAATCACCAATTCTCGCCTGTATGCAGAAAACCACAAGACCTCCACCTTGAAATGCTTAATATAAGAGTACATTACTCAGGAAGTAGCGGAAATTCAACAATTGCTATTCTATGGATGCCTTTGCTTAGATAGAAGAAATCAAGTTTAATCACCTACATTTAAAAGGTTGAATACAATAAAGCAGATAAAATGGTTGAAAACATACAACAACAACAACGACAACAACAACAACAACAACAACAACAACAACAACAATAATAATAATAATAAACAAAATGAATTAGATGAAAAAGTCGATAAAGACAAACATTAAAAATCTTCTCAAACAAAAATGAAAATTAGAAATAAGGATAAGACGGGATGACTGATATGAAAAAAAATAATCAAGAATTTAAAGGAGAAGTGATATTGTAATATCTAGTAACGGATTTTGAAACTGAGTTGTGGAGTACGACTATGATTTAAAATTAATAACTCATAATTAATAATCAATTATGATTAATATAATTAATATTTATCAATTAAGTGTGATGAATATAGATTGAAAATCTAAATTCTAAATGAAAATATGGGCCCTAAATTCTCTAAAAATAACACCTATAAAAATTTCTCTTATAAAATCTGAAATATAGTATTATAGATATGTTATGTGTCTATGAATTCCATCTATTTCAGATATTAAAAATATGTTCAGGAAGCTCCTTATGTTTTACACTATTTTTCAATTGACGTACTTCCTCAAGATATGTTTCTTCATATTAATTTTTTTTTTTTTTTTTTTATAAGGGTTCCAGGTTACTTCATCCAAGTTGAAGGAACAATTGTTCATATTATTATTTTGTCCTTATATATAATGGATGATCAAGGTTCAATAATGATATATATGATAAAAAAAAGGAAAACCAAACATCATTGATTGTTTAGTAATTTGTTATTAAATTGAAAAGTCTTAAAGAGTAAATTTTAATCTTAAATAAAATATTTGATTTATTTTTTAAAAAAATTATTGATTAATTTTTAAAATAATATCCGATTTATTTAAGAAATATTATAGATTAGTTATTGATTTAATTTCCTATTCTCCATCTAAATTTTTGACCTACAAATTTCAGTTTCTAATTCATAATAACTAACGTTATTATTATCTTTAATCATTTCATATTTCAGTTTTGTTTAATATTATTGTATAAAATAATGTATCATTATTGTAACAAAGTATTTTTCTTTAAATGTTATCTAGATATTTTAATTTGTTATGTGAACTTTTGAAGTATTCGCTACAGATTTGCTTTTATTGCTTTGTGCAATTATAAAGAAATGTATTATCTTTATGTTAATATTACTGAAATGCTATATTAATTGCATATGGAAAATTCAAAAGTCAGTTATTTTTAATTATTAAAAATTAAACCTAAATCACCTAAAATAGCACACTGATGTAATTATTAGTTTATTTAAAATGACATATAATATTTTAAATACAAATAATCAATATACAATACTTAAAATACAGATAAAAAAAATTTAATTGATTTATATGGTTATATGAATTATATCAAGAGTAAATACCTAAATTAGTCTCTAACAATTTCTTTGATGAACACATTAATCTTTAAATTGTAAACACCTAAATTAGCAGTCAATCTAAAAATGGGCATCTTATTAGTAATTACTTGCAAAGCTAGCAGAAGGCAGCGGTGAAAAAGGTAAAGCTGAGAAAGATAAGAGCTCAAGGAGGTTTATTAAACAAGTGATTTCAACGTATAAAAAATAAAATATTGCAAAATTGACTATTTTTTAATGAGTATTTTTAAGGAATAAAAAATAGTAGGTTTTTTTTTAAAAAAAAATGAGTTTTGAAGTTTTAAAAACTATTTTTTGTTTTCTTAACAAATATCTTTAGGACATCTATTAGAAAAAATTTGTGAAAATTGTTATGTACAAAATTGAGGAATGAATTCACTTGAATTATGAGTAAAAAGATGAAAATTAGCCTTTTACTTGAATAGCACTCCAAAATTTAATAACTTGTTTGTTTAGAGATCAAGCATATATTTGACTAAAGAAGGTTGGAACTCTTCGCAAACATGCACTAAAGCCAAACGTGCACTAAATATCTGCACTAAAAATTAGGTTGAAGAGCGTGCATATCTTAAGTGACTAAGGCCATATAAAATAGAGTTAATGAGGTAGCATACAAAAGGAGATTTGTCCCCAAACTTCAAAATTCGTCTAAAGTTGCAGTTTACTTTTACTCGGATTAATGAGATGTACAAAATAATGTAAGTATGTGATTTTTATTTATTTATATTGACCTTCATCTAACGTACCTCATTCCTTACAAAATATCTATTAAATTTGAACAAATATAAATATTAAGAAAAATAATAAATAATATAATAATAGATTATTTTTATTAAAAATAATAGTATATAGACTAGTATATTCTAATGATCATTAATTATGTAATATATCAAATGGTTAAAAATAAAATGTTACACTAATATTTATTAATTACTTAGGGATACTATTAAAATAAAAAATATATATTTTATTAAAATATGAAATTGAACAGATAGTTTTAAAATTGACTTTGTCTTGCAAATAGAAAATATTTAAAAGAAGTTATATTATTTATCCTTTAGCTATATAGGGCAATGGCTAATATCATTATTATTGAATGAAGTATAAGCAGATTCAAGTGGGATTAACATCAAATTTAATGATAAACGAAATGTGAGTCGCAGCAATGTCTTATATTTCTTCTAAAAGTCACGGAATATTTTCTTGGATTGCTGAGAAATGTGAATTCCTCCCAACCCACTGACTGAAACTAATACAGGAAAGCAGAAATAAAAGGCAGGCAAGTGCATGGGTCAAAGGTCAACATCCATTATTTTCAATTATTATTTCACACATTGTGGTGCATACCACTTGTTTAATTTCTGGCTGACTTTTTTTATGAGGGTTTGGTGAACTACAATCACTAAAACTTTTGTTTATGTATTGTTCTATTTTAGCAAGAATTTGGATAAGAATAAATTAAATAGTTTATTTATTTTTCTGCCTTTTGTTTGTATATTTCTCTAAGAACACACCTTCTTTAAGTAACAAAACAAAACCCTTCTTTTAAAGTTGTATAGTAGTAGAGAACAAGATTCCGATTCGTTTGAATAGGCCAAAATAAATTTCCTTCGTTAATAGTGTACCATGCCCCCTTTTATTTCAATGTGGCCAAATAATACCAATGCCATGCCCTAAAACACAATTAACATTCTTTCTTTTTCTTCTAGAAGGTACCGGCCATGAGTCTATCACGTCCTTTCTGTTTAACTTCTAAAAAAATGTAGGCGTTTCCATAGCGCGTAGGTGTGCAGCTACCTCAAGTGACAAACATGAGGTGCCGCTTTTAGAACAAATAAATAACAATTAAGTCTAGTAACACAGATATAATGCTCTTCTTACTATGAAAGTGAAGGGTGATTTTATATGTATATTTAATGAGATTAATCCACATATATAGTAAAATTCATTGTATATGTCGTTAATGCTCACTCCACTCTCCAATTATTACAAAATTCTTTCTTTTGTAATTAAAATTAAACTCGATTTACAATTATATATTATTCAAAGTATTTATATAATTATTTTGTAATTAATATTCACCTAAATTTTTAATTATGATATGATTCATTGTGTGTAGTTATAGTAATATGCATTATATCTATGTTTGTATTATACAATTTGAAGTATCATCTAATGTAAATGAGAACCTCAATGTTATTATACTGAATATAACTATTAAGATATATTATTTAGTTATTGTTATCAAAATTTGAATGTATTAAGATGAAATGACTTACATATGGGTTATAGTTATGTGTATATATAATTTTAAGTGGGTTTAATGAAAATATTAAAACAATAATTGTCAAAATATAAATTGAGTTAAAAATTATTAACCAAAGGTACAAAAAGAATACGTGTTTTTATGGCAATTAATTATGTGTTTAGTTATGTCGCATAAAACTAACACAACATGATATATTGATTATTATACTTAAGAATGGCAAAAATTACTATATATTAACTATAAAATGTATAAATTTTTTTAATCTATACCATTATAGTAGAAATACATAATTATGCTAAAATTATTAGTAATGAAGCTTTTCATGGACTCCATAAGTGACATTACATAAAATAATTTAAAAGACTCTATTGTTATATTCTAATTAAAAATAATTATAAAATTTTATAATTAAACCCTTATGGGTATTATCTCTAGTTTTAATGTATTGTAAGTGTAAAATAGTTTTATAATGCAATCTAACATGATATGTGTGTAAAAATAGTTGATTGACTTATGTAGGCATAACGGTTAAACATTTATTTTGCTATAGAGGACAAAGACAAATACTACATACGGTGTGAAAAATGTTTTGAAATTGATGGATTGAATAGACAACAGTACATCATAGGAGAAAATTATAATAACTATTAGGATTAGCTTGAAACTGAATCATTTTCACTTGTGAAATATATTTGTCATGGTATTTAATCAATTTATGAATTGAACATATGAAAGGACGTGAAAGTTACCGAGAAAGCTATGCGGTACGTGAGTTTATGAGGGAAAAATGTTGTATTTTGTAAGATTATATCATAAAACAAAAATGATAAACTAAACCTTATTCTAATGTAAATGGCATTGTTTCAGGGTAACCAAGTAAATGAGTGGATACAAGAGGCCATGTGGGGTGCTAAAACAAGAAGAAAAGAAAAGATCTACCACTGTTGTGACATTGATACTTTGGTAACGTGTGATGTGGATTTCTTGAATTTTACGATATAAATTTTCGGAAGGTTCTAATTTTATTAAGAAATCAAATCATCATGGGGAATAGGGACCAATAGTTTGGAGGGTTTTATAACCATACATAAGAACCAGAAGATAAAGCATAATTAACTATTGTACCAGCTGCATACCTATGGCATCTATTAACATAATAAACATTAATGATGTGCTCTCTTGAAATTTAGTAGGCTTAACTTAAATCTGAAAACTAGCTTATAAGAAGGACATAACACCATAAAACACCCGTCCAAGTTTAAACATACTGAACATCTATGAGTGACTCAATAATAATTTGATATCATCTTGAAATTTAGTAAACCTAACTCAAACTCAAAAGTCATAGGGAAGGATTGTCAAGCTCTTATAAATGTTATTTTGACTATATCCTTAATTCATGTGACACTGTAACACACTATGGTGCCGAGTGAATGACAATTCCAATTCCACAAGTTCCATTGCCCACCCACAGTAAAGTCAACATTTCAAATTTCAAGATATAATATTTATTTTTCTTTGTATATTTGAAGTTCTTTTGACTCGAAGTAATTTTTTATGTTTTAAGTTTATTAGACTCCAATTAGTTTGACTCAAGCCAATTACTATAAAAATGTCGCAAGCTAATGCAGAATTCAGTTCTTTTGCAAATACAAATTTAAGAATAGTTTAGGTCTTAGGACGGGAACTCCCTCACTTGCATTAATGCATTATGCATTTGCCCGGATTTCGAAATCCAGCTTTTAAGCAAGTAAAGTATAAAAAGGTCAAACAAGTGTATAGACAAAAAAAAGAAAATAAATAAATAAATAACAAATTCTCAAAATGTCACATAAAACTAAATTATCAAATACTTTGATAAGGTACAAATAAATTACAATGGCAGATTGTTGAATCACAAAGATATACCCAAATCAAGCATGTAATTCTTCTTCAAACTTTAGGATGAGTTTATGAGGCTTCGGGCAGCATCTAAATTCAACTCTTCATGGACCTAAATACAATGGAAAAAAAGAAAAAGAATTTTCATCAAAGACCACTAACAACCAAAATTTGATATCTATTCGTTTCGTGAAAAAATTTCAGAAATGTTTATTTCTTTGTTTTTTTCCCTTCATTTCCTGGAATTTCATGGAGAAATGTATTATTTTCTACATTTGCTGCAAAACATGTATAATGTTCTAAAGTCTCTACAGACTACAGCACAAAAATTAATTTCTTAATCAATAAAAGTCGATCATTGAAGAAGACCCCTGAAAAAGGAAACTGCATTTTTATATAAAATAATATTTTGATTTTTTATACTGTTATTCAATCATCTATTGTCATTTGCCACATCAGTAAAAGTAGTTAAATCTCACACCCACCACTTGAAAAGTGCAAATGGGATGATGTGATTGGATGATAATGTAAAATAGATTTCACCGGCAGCACAGAGAAATTAAACTCATAAAATAAATATAATTTTTGGATTCATAAACTTTTTTGAGACAATAATTTTTTACTTATTTCAGTAAAAATACTTTCCAAGAAACTACTTTCTACAAAATATATCATCTATGATATTTTCTATGAAACACAGGCCTAAATGACATAAACTTGTTTTACACATACCAGTTTCTTATGAATCTGTTGGAAAGCCCTACAAAATCTCTCAGCTTCTTCAGGCCCCACCTGTTGGAACATTGGAACCAATGAGGTGAGTCTCATTCTAAGTCTTCTTGACAACTACTATAACAAACACTGGTAAATGACATATATCCTTTGTAACATCATTATCACTGTTATAGAAGAGACACTATGAAATAACCCTCTCCCCCTCTTTTCTCTATAATTTCAAGTCTACAAAGTGCGTGACACTTCGGGTTTACAGCAGTCACAAGCAGGTTTATAAGAAAGAGAAATGCTGACAACTAAAAGCAGTTCATATAGTAGAAATATCAATTAGAATGCTTCTCTCCTACAACAACAAAAGCCTTATCCCATTAGATTAGAAATTTAGAACGCATCTCTCCTATCTTTACAAAATCATGAAAATAAAGGACAATCATTAAATGAAATTTTCACTACATTTCAATCAGAAGTTCATATAATCATCTTCAAATTTGAAAATTGAAATTAAAGCCTACAATACTCTTACTGTATATATTGAAAAGTAAGGAAGGATTGAAACAGGGGCACAAAGAAAGTTCCCAATAAACACGTGCTATGAATTATGATTATCTTTTGATAATTTTAATAAGAATGTCAATTCTGATACAAAAAATCAGTAAGCATATATTTACAAATAGGTGAATTCAGAATACCTTCCTAGCAGCCTCTGACTTTAGCTTGCTCCAAAATGAATCTGTAAAATTGAAGAATTCACATAAGCATGGCATAAATTTCAAAAACACAACTCAGTAAGTTGTTAAAACTTATAAGTTGTTACACAAACAATTCATTATATTTCTGTCTAACTAATGAACTCTGATGCGCTTTCTAGAAAATTAAAGTTGATTGAAATGCTGCAAAGATACTAAGGAAATTAAATAAGTCCAATAATAAAGGTTATGTGTGATACCATGCTGGTTAATTCCTTTATTCTCAAAATTTGTATCCCTTTCATCCCATGCATCTTGCCATTCCTTAAGCTGCAGTGACAAGTTTGTTAGCTACTGTTAAATATATGCAGACAACACATACAGGCTACAGCAGTTCCTGCACTACTACCTCATCCTGTGCAGATCCAGAAGCCAATTGTCTGGATGATCTAGATGATGATGGTTCTGCCTGAAATTTAACGGTTGTCAATTTGGTGCTTGAATGCTTTCCCAAACATAGACTCAACTTTGCACGTTATTTATTTGTGCTAAAATATCCAAATTTGGGTTCTAGGTCATGTAGTTTCAGAGTATACTTTGGGAATCAGTAACTCAACCAAAATAATGTATATGCCAAACCTTCAACTATGTGAAAGCCATCAAAGTAAGAAAAAAACCAAGTAATTGATTCCTAAATACTGCCGGATCTGGCATATTATATAGCTAAATGGATAAAACATGGGAAAATTTTCCAATCTCTTAATCTCATGCAAATCAAAGTGAAATAAGGTAATATTAATTGGTTCAGACAACTTCCTGGACAAATCATCTGGCACCAGCAAGGCAATCACCATGATCCAAACTGAGTTAAAAAGGAGGAATGGAACAGAAAGGAGGGGGGTTTGCCACTAAAATAAGGTCAAGTAGCAACTTCCTGAACACCATCCTAGCATTTCCTAATCGTCAACTCCAGCTAGACAACGCCTCTAATTCTAATGGCTAGTTGAACTTGAAACTAACTACACTATTTCATGAAATTTCTTCAGCATCAGTTAGTGCACAGTTGATTTCCCCATCTTATAACCACTTGCAACATGTGCTTTCTTGTCATCAAATGCGCCCAATTCATGTTTGAACCTTCTTCAGATCTCATATTCCTCATTTTTTGTTTTTGTTTTTGTTTTTTTTTTGTTTTTTCTTTTTGTGGCACAACAATCCCTTTGCCACAAAATAAAAATGAAGAAAATAAAAAATAATAACAACATTTCATCCACCTCAATTGTCAACATGGCTCAGACACTTCCAAAACCAAAGTAAAAGGCAAAAGGGTAATAATACAGCAATGGATAGATAGAAATAAGCATGCAAATCACGAAAATTACAAAATGGGTCTCTGAAAAATCGAAACTTTAAGCCAACAGAGGAGTGAGATTGCTGAGGCAGATTAACACGGATAGATAATCAAGGAGAACCCATCAAAGTATAAACCCTAAACATGAGAGAGAGAGATAGGTACACAGTAATCGCGAGAACGAACAACGGGGAAGAGTTGGAGAAGGCGTTGAAATTCAGATTCATCCATGGTTGACTGCTCTTATGATCTTGAGTGACGGACAATACTACACTCTGATGATAATGAATGAGCTGAGCAGCCTTTGCCTTTGGAGAAGGAGGAGGAAATACAAACAGCAGCTTCAGAGTCAAAATATATGACTCCTGTGAAAATCCGCATAGTACAAATTATAAAATTTAATATTGAACAAGATTTAATTTATACGCATTGTAAAATGGTTCTACACAAAAAATACCCAGCTATGTATAGCCGTATCGGTAGACCCATCTACCCTTAGCCCATTACTTGAAAGGCTCACAAATAAAAGTATATGATTGGTGCATCAATATTAATCCCTGCTCATATGTGTTACAGAAACTACACCGGGCCCAATACTAACACCCCGATGGACTGACACAAAATTCGACTACCGACTCGAGTGTTGACTCGGGACGAGTTCCATACCGAGGCCCACGTAGAGGCAGTTATCGTGAAGACCACTCGCTTCACGTTCAAGAAGATGTGGGTTGCGTTATGAAGCATGCTTCTACCACCTTCACGTCCACGATCACGAGCAACCGGACTAACCTATAAATGTATTTTGAGTTGAGGCCTTAGGTGCACTTTTACGTTCACTTTCATACCAACCCCATATTTACCTTACCCTTACAATTTCGGTGGAAGGTACACCCCATGCGTTTTCCAGAGAAGAAGTTGAAGCCCGCAAGTCATGTTCTCGAATCCCTCACTTCCGAAGCATTAATGAGGTAATCACTTCAACTGTAGTACCACTTTGTTACAATATGTATTATGCTGATTGTCATGGTAGTCATATATTTTGATTGTCAATTTTTCATAGTAGTAGTCAAACCCCGATAACGAATCTATTTAATTTTTTATGTACTTTTTATATTGACATATAAATATATAAGTTTAATTTCTAGACATTGACAATGTATAAAAAAAATTTACATTATCATCTAATCAAATTATCTTATTTGCATAATCTTTTAGTAGTAGATATGACTTAATTATTTTTATATATGGGCTATATGATAGGATAATAGTGTAAAAATGTTTACATTGTCCATGCATAGAAATTAAACTCATCATATATTGTTAAATCAATAAAAATAAATTTGACTCTCACCTCATTACTTCAAAAATCTTGCAAATAAAAATTTAATTGGATAACAATATAAAAAAAATATATCATAATTATGAACAAAATGATCGATGAAAATAAAGTGTGATTTTAAACTTTGAGCTCAATTTCTATACATTGACATTGTAAAACCTTTTTACATTGATATCCAGGTAAATCATTTCATTTTAATGACTTTTCAAGTAATTAATGTAAAACTTAACTATTTTTTCTGATTTAACAATACCTAATTAGATAATAGTGTAAAAAACAATTTACACTGCCACTACGTAATTATTATTAATATTATTAAGCAATAAAAAAATTTACACTGCCGCTTTTCATATAGATATTATTAACATTAAAAAAATTGTAAATTTTTTAAATAAAAATGCATGAAGTCGAGACCTATTTTTCTGAAGTGATCATCATACGATAGGCAATAAAAAAAAAAACCTCTTTCAAATGATTAGAGGGCACTGCTTTTATCTTCGCATTTTCAAAGAAGTTTAAGGAATTTTCACTTTTTTTAAAAAAAATTAAGAATGAGTCAAATATAGAATTATTAAAATGTCACGTTATGCAATAATATGATTTATTTATCAAAAAAATATTAACTGAAGACAGCCAAGCTTCTATTTAAGATTCGAATATCCCAACAGAATTTAACCGACCTATGAACTAACTGAAATTAACAACTAAATAAGGCGTCCAACTTAATTAGAATTTATTGAGGACTATTATAAGACTAAAAACGTTATACAGGGGCAACAATACGGAAGTGCCTAACAAGAAATTGGTTGGTCTACATCCTGAAAAAAGTCATGGCAATTGTATACATAAGGTATATAAATTTATCAGTATGTTACATGGTTCTTGATTCCTCTCAAAACTAAATAAATAAGATTGTAGGACTGAGAATTTAGTGTTTCCAGTCTTGAAGAATGTTGACACACTTTCTTAATAATGACTTTGCCTCTTCGTTCTTCTCTATCTCGTACTGACGAAGTAGCTCATCCTTGAAACCTTCACTGATGGCACCAACTGAAGGCACGTCCATGGAAAGTTTGATGACTTCAAGAAGGCATTCTGAAGCGGAAACATGAACCTAATTTTGAACACAAAAAACGCAAAAGATGAAAGACACTACATGAACTAATGCATGCGCAGTGATAACAACTACTATTATAATGCCATATAATTGCATAATGTGAAAAGATAAGTATAATCAGTAAATGTGAGAACAATTTCGTCATTTCTTCCAAAGGAAGTAAGCATTATGATGTTCAGATTGACATGATGGAAAGTCAAATTCCATTTGTAGTCTTTTTAGTGTAGATCACAATCTCTCATTAGTTCTCTCATTAGTTCCTTCATATTGCTTGCTATTAATTTAGGGTCTAGAATCTTCATAAGATAGAACCTGAAATGCATCATCATCTGTGTGTCATTTCATGGACCTCATCAAAACTATTAATCCGCCACAACATGGTTTGACAAACATAACCCGAGGTAATCACCACTTATATATAGTGCTAGACAATTATGGGAGGTATATTTGGTTTTTGAGGTCAGCAACAACAGGAACTTGACATAGATTTTGATAATGATGTTTTGACCATGTCGAGCTTCCAAATATAAGAGATGATAGAGAAAATTTTCAGAAACATATTGGCATTCCAATAATGTCAATGTTGCTGCTCACATTCTATGGCTGAGTAATTCTATTTTAAGTCCTCTAATAAGAAGGAAGATGTCCAAATACTGGTCGACCATAAGATCAATATCAATAACATAAACAAACAAATAGTGGCTATAGTCATTCATCACCCTTGCAACAATCTTTTCCTTGATGATATCAAGGTAAAATATCACTTTAGATGCCGTCGGTTAAATAGTTTGCAGAAGAGAGATTGGAACAAATAAAAACTAGGTTGAGACATAACTACTTAGTTTATAGAAGAGAGATTGGAACAAACAAAAACTAAGTGAGAAATAACTACTTGCCACGCCATAGGACACAGCATCTACATATAATGTATCCCTGACATTTTTCTTTACCACAATTCATAAAGAAGTGTGCTCCAAAATACTAGACTAGTGGAAACAATAACACCTAAGCACTACATTGGAGGACACTAGTTCCTGTTTGAATCGCGGTAAAGAGAAGTGCCATAAATACACTGCTTGTAGAGGTTGCGCATCAAGGAGTGATGAAGTCTTTAACCTTACATTCGTTCCAATCTCATAACAATCATTTGAGCACAAAAAGGCAGACAATAGCGAACTACCTCTGCACTCGTCAAGAATCACGCAACTTGCATCTCACCACATCCAGCCAAACCACCTTTACTTCCACCCAAGAGACTTCTTCTTGTATATTATTAATATTTGCATAATTATTTTATTTCAAAGACAACATTAATTTTTTTTAATTGACTAATTTTATTTTTCAATTTATCTGTCACATCCAAAAATAAAATTTAAGTTTTTTTTTAAAAAAATTTAGGAGGCATCTAATCTATGAATACTGTTCAAGCAAACAAGATAGTGACGTACCTGTGCAATTTTTACCGTGCTTATGCAATGCAATATTTTTGGTGATATAGAATGAAGCATCTGGAGAAGAAGCATGAAGTACAGTTCAGATATTCAAGAATCGGAAGTCAATTGAAGACGGAAAATGTTAATATAAACTTGAGTTTATGGTGAATCCTACATATAATGCATAGGCATTATCAGTCAATGCTTTTAAAATATCTATATATTTATAATTTTAAATTATGTTTTGAAAGGTTGATATATTGTCATATGTAGAGTTTACTGTGAACCCATGACTATAACACCATTACTTATTGAAGACAAACTTCGAATTCAACCTGGATTACCTCCTGAACTAAAGAAGTTACACCGGCAATGTTTTGTCCCTGGGAGTCCTTCATGACGTTGTGGAGCCTTGAGCAAAGTTCTTTGATGGATGAAAAGGCCGTAGTTTTACTGCACAAAGATTGCATTCTCAATACAGATGAAAAAGAAAAAAAGCTTGCAGATTTTGAAAAACAGAAAAGAAAGCATAAAAAATACCTGTCCATTTATGTTCAGGTGATAGAAGTGCTGCGTACATGTGCATTAAGCTCTCGTGTTTTTCAAGAATATCATTTATATGGGCCACATGGATGCAAGAGGTTAAACATTCCACAACTTTGTTGTGCGGAACAAAAATCTCATCAACATTGTCCAACTCTGCAAAGAAATATGCCAGTCATAAAGTTTGTAGGCAGCTCAGGAATCAATGCAACAAGGAATGATCAAGTGACTCGCCATTTGAACACTAAGAATTTTTATGTCAAGAATCAATCAGTCTTAATCTGTTCTGTCTTTAAAGAACAGAAGCTGGAAATAGCTTGTAGAGAACCAACAGTCAAGCAAACTTTATAGGAAAGAGAATGGTACAAGGCAGTACCCTCCATCAATCCCTTAATCCTTATGAGATGCTAAAACGGCTGTGACATGACAGGCCAAAGAATTACGTAGAAAAGCACCCCAGTGACATGCCCTTCACTGTATATTATTTAGCATTATCTAACTACAGAGAGTATAATATCACACAAGAAAAAAATAATCCACTTAGCATGACAAACTGCAACTTCTTAAATGATTCACCGATAGCGATACACTAATACTACTACTACTACTACAACAATCACCACCAAGTCTTTACCTATGATTTTACCTATAGTTTTACCTTTTCTTAAGTATTAGACTACCCTTCATCGGACATAAACTATCTAATGAGGAAAAAGATTTGCAAAACATAAATGATGATCTAAAATTTGTCATAACCTGTTTTAGCGTCATCACCGGCCAAAGGTGCTTGCCCAGATTTCAGGGGCTCTGAATTGGATACATCAAACAACAAGGGAAAAACCATATTAAAGAAATCTGGATTGCCAAACGCTTTTATAACCTGGAAATATATACACAAAATAATTAAGAATCTCAATATAAAGAAACATATCAGAAGTAACTGAGTTTAGTTATCGTCATGGATCAATGACGAACAAGTAATATCAGTTTTAAGATAAAACTAATAAAAGAGGCCAACATAAAATAGTTATCCTCTGCTGTTTTACTCAAATTCATTTTGAAACGCCAACCTGTTCGAGGAAGGAAAATGCTGCTTCACGGTATTTTTTTCCCTTTTTGCTGCAGGCAGAAGATATCACATTCAGAATGGCAACGGAAGACATTGTACCTTCAGCAGAAATTGCTTTGTGACAGGATGCAGATAGAGCACCTAATGCTAGCAAAAGTGCATCTTTTCCCTGTCATACATATAAAGTAAAATAAGCTTATGAAACTGAAGCAATTTTGTCTAAGATTGGTACTTGATAATAATTTTCATGTCACATTAAAAAACTTGAAGTGGCATCACTGTCAACCAAAGCACACTAATTCATCATCCAACCTCCCATAGGCGACCAGGAATTTCCTTCATGAGAGACTGAAGCAGAACTTCATGGTGGGAAGAAAGAGATTCACCCAAAACTTCACTAAGCCTACATATAGCCTGGGCAGACTGCAGGTACAACAGATTAGCAAACATCTATACAGAAATGAACCAGCTGCAATGAAGTTAAACCAAAATAACAGCAATGGCAGAAAAGAAGACAAGACTAACTTTTCTCTTGCTAGCCCATGATGATGATGACATGCCTTCACAAATAAGTGAAACAATTTCTCCCAAGTACAAGTTAAGGGTGATCCGTTCTCCACTAGTATATTCTTCCCATAGTTCTTCGAATAGACTGGAAACACCTTTATCGTCCTCAAATCTGCATAAGGATTAACAATTTTTAGTATTCATGAAATAAACCCTTTTATCATCTTCAAATCAGCATAAGAATTATCATTTGGTAAAACAGACAGCCTACCTGATCTACATTTAAAATTCAGATGCCTACAACAATTTACACCCAGGTATACTCATTACAACATTTATCACTGTCAGATATAAAACCATTATAGGGCTCCACCTGAAAGCTTAAGCTTTTAGCAAGAGCTGGTCCTCGAAATAGCATTAAAATCCATCCCTGGAGGTCAGTATCCCCATTCATCTAATTAATTATAGTTTCAGCACAACATATGTTGGGCCTGTGCTGTGTTGTGTCCAAGTTACAAACCAAAGATCTTTCATATGAGGGGGCTGTGCTAGACATATAAAACTATTCCCTGGCCTCCACCTGCTTTATTTAAACTTTTAGAAGATTTTGTTCGTGACAATCACTATGGGAACTTAAAATAGCATTTTCCATACTAATAATTTATCAAAACAAAAAATAATGGTCCAGGCTAAGATAGAACCTTGATATGGTGTTAGAACCTCTAAAGGGACCTAGAGTTGGATATTTTTCTCCCCACTCCAAAAATTCTTTTTTTAAAATTAAACGTGAAATTAATTCTCAAACTGACAAGTGACACCTTTGAATTGGTACAGGAGAAAACAAACATACAAAAGAACATAATACAAACAAACAAAGCCTGCCAATTCCACAATATACCGGGCAAAGAAAGTCATTACATAAGCACCACAATGAAGTCAAAATGGCCATATGTCATGTGAAGCTGTTCCAAGGTAAAAGGATACACCTAGTGTTCACTAGGGACAGCAAGCAAATTATTCTAAATGATAGTGGCTGCCAGCCAACGGCAAGAATTTCTGCCTAAAAATATGATTTGTTATTGATATGATATGAAGCTTTTATAAAATATCAATATAATAAATCAAAACAAAAAAGGGGATGTTCAATTGTTACTAACCTTGAAAGGAAAACAACGGGTATGATAACTGCATGGTATCCACCAATAACATCTGCTGCCATAGATGAATAGCTCTTTAAGAGATATGCACAGGCAATTTGCGAATTCTTGTCACCAGCATGTAACTCTGTAGTATCTTCAATCAGTTTTTGGGCTTGTGAGATTGGTATATAGTTTAAGACTCTAGCACAGGCACTTGCAAAGGCACGTTTTGCAGTAACACTTTTTTCCTCCTTAACAACTGGAAACAACAATCTCACTAGCATAGTTGCATATGGCTTGATGTCAACACCAACACTTTCAAGCAACAAGGTAATAAAATTGGCAACACCAACCCTGCACAGATACAGCAAGCATCACTAACCATGAGAATTTTTGTAGTAGAGCCTATTAAAATGACAAACATGGTCTTAAAGTAGTGTACCCTACAACATGGATAGTATCAATTTTTGAGAAGAATAATGATATATCTCTTTAAAAACTAATATAGTTGGAATCAATTTTTGTTTCTTTTCTCCTACTTCAATAAGAACAAATGTTCGCTAGTACAAAAAGATGGATGTTTAGGGCAGAATATTCCTCCACAAGAAAAACTAAAACCAAAGTAACAGTAACAAAGTATGTCAAACCAACAGAGCTCGAGCACCAAAGTGTCATCAGGATGGTCATATATTACTATGGCATTTGTTGATCCAAAAAAATACACATTAATATGGCAAACATCATGCACCTACACAAATTGCAAGCTCCTTAGTCCTTTCCACTAAACCCTCTCTGAATCAACAAAAGCTTCTCAAGTTTGCAATACCAATACCATGAAGATTATTCAAAACAGTGCAAGCAGGCAGACAATGCAAAACCAAATCAATAAGATGTCATAAGAACAGACCTGGTGTTGAGGCCCACCCCAGATCGCACTAAATGAGCAAGCCGTGGTATCAATGCGTTCAATGATTCTGCATCAACAACTTTTATGCACAAATCTAAAGTCTCCCACATAGGAGAGCCTTTGGCAATGGAAATTCTCAAACGTTCAAGCTTCTCTGACTCTATTCCGACATTTGCTGCGTGAAGCTAAGAAAGATAACATAAAACATATGAATGAACAGGAACTAGTCAGTGAACTAATGCAAGAATTGATAATATCATTCAACCAGACCTCAACATAATTGAGCCCTTGGTCTTCTAGGCTTGATAGACTTTCAAGCATGCAGCACACCAGATCAGACATATGCGGACGGATTGCAGTTCCAGCATGCTGAAAAGAGGCAATAATAAGACATATCTATTTCAACAGAAGAAGAAATTACTAAAATAACACCAACATATTATGCTCACTTCCACAATAACCACTTACTATCACAATTGGAGAAACAAAGTCAAAAGACCAACAAATTTCGTGATGCAGACACTAAAAACCAATATCCAAACAGACAAGAGGACATCCAAAATAATGAACACTAGCTAATGTTGTAGAAATGTATTACATGTGCGTATGCACCAATCAAGTTTACTGGGAAACAAATTCAGCCAACAGTTGCCATTGTATTTTTTTTACTTGAGAGAAAAATACAACAACAATTAAACCTTGTCCCACTAAGTGGAATCAGCTATATGGATTAAGTGACACCACAGAATTCTATCATATATCATATTTATGTTAAAACCATTAACATTTAAATCTCTTTTTATTATTTCCCATATAGTTTTCTTTGGTCTTCCTCTACCTCTTTTTATAGTATTACTCTTCATTTGGTCCGCTCTCCTATATACGTTTTTTTTACTTGAGAGAAAAATATGAAAAAAAAAGAAAAGAGATTACAGAAGACAATAAGCTATTCCCCAAATAAGCCCAAAAAAGAATTATTGGTGAAAAAGAAGCTAAAAAAAATAGCCATAATTTCTGATAGCAGATTAGATCATCCTCAAATTTATAAATTAAAGCCGCAAACAGGTTTGAACTAAAAAGATTACCCAGATGCAAATATATAAACATTCGCCAGCTGTTGGCAGGAAAAGATTTGAGAGAGAGAGAGAGAGAGAGAGAGAGAGAGAGAGAGAGAGAGATGTGTACACAAATTGACGAGTTAATGGCATAGTAAGAAATTCCTAACCTTTGTAAGCTTCATAACGACTCCAATTGATGCCTTCCTAATGCTGTCAACTTTACTTAATATACCTTCTGTAAGCAAAAAGGGTAAAACTATATCCATTGCTTTGTGTGCATCTGATGTATCAGTCAGAGAGACATCACAAAGCCTTGTTGTCAATGTAGTTACAGAACGGCATAATTTTTCACCAGAAATTCTGACAGTTTCTTTTATGTCATCCATTGCTCGAAATGCACCAATCCATAATCTTTTTAAATGCTTTTCAGCCTGGGGGCAGAGAAAGATGAAAGAAAAGCATAAAAGCATGGATAAAAACATGTTCAGATGCTCCAGATACACTAAAATCAACCAGTCAGGTTATAATATACTAATATGGTCACAGATACATCTCATGCAATTTTGAAATTTATTACTACAAGAATACAACTCTGACTCTGCTAATATTTTCAACCATAAGCAACTGCTAAATTAAACAGAAAACTAGGAATATTAGCCTTAATTTTTGTATAAAAGATATTTCTGTATAAAAGATATTTCATTGAGAGAAAGAAGAAGAATCCAAAGAAAATAAGAAATCCTCCTAGATCAAACAAAACATTGAAAACAGAATAATATTAAACAAGCTGTAAAGAGCTCTCCAATCTCAGTAAATCAACGATGTAAAACCTTGTAAGTGAATCATATTTTGACAACATATATTTTTTTTTGGCTCGATACAAAAAAAAAATATTATCAATAAAAAAGAAATATGTGAAGGGAGAACATATGATCAGAAGCACTTTCAGCACTATTCTCCATTCACCAACATCACAAACCTATAATAATAGCCTAATGCCAAAAAACTTTGCTCTGGATTTACAAATGAAGTCTCACCACAATAGAAACTAGGGTTTTTGCTGTCACATGCTAATTGAAATAATTTTGAGGATTTCTTTTGTATATAAAATAGTTCAATGAGAAATTTGAGAATGTTATTTAAACTGAACGTAAAGGCAAGTAATCTTAATGACCTCATAAAACTTTCGTCCTTGAATAACATCTGCAAGGGCAAGACATGATGCCTCACGTGACCGCCAAAGCCTGGATCCACATTGTACTAGCAAATCATCAATGATGAGATCTAAGTTTTCATCAATGGTTTTCTTTGAGTCAGCCACAAGTGACTTCCATATATGTACCATTGCATCCTAAAAAGAAAAATAACAATACAATAAGTGAAGAGATTTCCAAAGGGTTGCATTGTTACATGGTTTCACTAATAGGTCTTAGTTGTTATATTTGTATCTTTGTGAGGATGACTCATACTCTTTTGTACTTATTCCTTTCTTCTAATAATATTTCTTTATCTGTGGAGGAAAAATAATAAGATAACAGATACCATGGACATTAGGTAAAGTTTACCTTTGTGAGAATAAGATTAGGTATAGAAATGAAAGTTTATGGGTTTAGAACATTAAGAGGAACAGCTTGCTGATACTAATTAGTGTTAGAACAAAAAAAAAAATGATTTGGACGAAAAACATAGTAATGATTTTTTCTGAGTTTTGAAAAGGAAGGACTAATTCTCAAATACTTATTCACAAAATATTAACAAAGAAAGTTACTTTGGTTATTATTAATATTTTTTACTAAATCAACAAAGAACTGAAGATGAAATGTCAATCCTATAATACCTGAGTGCATGCATTCCCTTTCTGTTTTGTATACATACATCACAAAGTTAGGAGAAAAAAAGAGAGGAGAGAGGGGGGGGGGAGGGAGGGCAATTGGGGCAGCTACCCCTCCCTTCTATGATTTTCCATCAGAGGTGGCACTTACCTGCACATTTTTATCAGGGTCATACTGGTAGCGTACAAGCCTTGGAATTAAAGAACGTAAATGTGGCTTAAGAGCATCCCCCGCTTGTTTTGCTATTTTAGAGAATCCAAAAGCAGCACCCCTCTTTGAATTTAGAGAAGATTGATAATTAGCTAAATCCATGAACTTATAAATTAAATCCGGCTGTCCCATCTCATTTGCTAAGTTACATAACTCCTTGTAAGTGTTCAGTTTTCCTCCACTTGCACTTTCACCAAGAGCTCCATCTTGAAATACTTCTGTCTCTTCAACAAGCTGCAAAACAAAACTTTAGAATCTAATTTTCAAGTACAAAAGGGAAAGTAAAAGAAAAAATGAGCAACATAAAGATAACCATCAAACCATATCCTCTACAGTCAAGAAAGCAACAATTTGTAAAAAAAAAAAAATACCACCAACTTACTTTGATGGCTCTTTTCCGTTTCCCTGACCCAATCAATGTATTCACAAGCGCATTCACCAAACTCTGTTTCATAGATTCATCACCAAGGTCATACACAATGCTCATGCCTTGAGAAGCCAACTCCTGTGTGAGTTCATTTTGCTCACCAAGAAGGTGAGAAAAGGCCTCCTGCATTTACATGATAATTGTCAAACAATATTCCATGTTCCAAGATGCTGCTACAAAAATGTGTATGGTGACATGAACATCATATAAGACATGATATAGGAATATCCTGATTTCGCAAGAAGTGAAGCTCCATCATATCAATCACCATATCAATCACAACAACGCAATTTAATTTAGAATATTAACATGGAACTAACCCAAACCCCAAAATAATTGATCTAACTGTTGATCATGTGCATCAAGAACCATCTCTTTATATGATGATCAATAAGTCTATGACGTTAACAGATAAATGTTAGGACCTTGAGCCTATAGTTAATGGGCCCTAGTAGCTATGAATAATAACTTGTTAGTTAGATAGTTAGTTAGAAACTGGATATAAAAGACAATGTTCGAGAGGAATCCGGATGTTGATATTTTGTAGTTGAGTGTTAGGAGAGCAAAGGTTCTCTCTAATCCCCATCCACTGTATTCTCTCTCAGAAATAGTACAGTCTCTGTAGTTCTCCATGCATTTCCTGATCAAGTCCTAAAACTCCTATCAGAGCTCTTGATTTCAAGAGCCTGTGCAAAGTTGTAGCTTGGAGACCAACAGGGAATCGATTCCAGCATGCAATAGAAGCAGTATTTGTGCTTGGCTGGGAAAGGTGTGGGTACATTTTCTTGATTATGACATTCCGAGGACACAGTGAACACCAAAGGTGGCAGCAGTTCTAAGCAGCCATGAATAAATCTGGTACTGGTTATGGAAAGCAGACAACCCAAATGTCAAATGGTGGGAGGAAGAGAAGTTCGCTAAAACAAAGCTTAGTGACTCGGACACTCTTCAGACGCAAAAGAATTTGGCACAGTAAATCTTATGATTTAGAAAGGAGTCGTATCAACACCTTTAATCAGTATTAAAAAAATTTGAATAAAGCCGAAGTAAATCAATGAGGATCAAGAGCCATCTCCCAATCCATATTTCACATTACCTGTTCACTGGAATTTATACCTTCTTTTATAGACACAAATTTAACCAAAATACAGGGATAACTACAGCACTATACAAATGAAACATCAGAAATGACGTTATTTCTTTCAAATTAAAGGAAATTAAATTTTATACCTAAAAAACAAGGAAATAAAAAATTGTATGAACTCAAGATGACATTGAAAAACAATACAGTACCATAAACAAAGTTTGATAGATTACTGAAAAGACATGTGAAGGAAAGAGGAAAATATTTGGTTTCTTAATGCAAAACCTGAATTTCTGGAAGCATTCGCTGAATACTAGGATGATGACCACAATACTTAGTAAGCGAAACTAGCCAGACAGTTCCAGCACAACGCTCTTCTTTCCTGCTACTATACAACAGAGTATCAAAGAGCTTTTTGGTAATTGCATCTCTCACACGAGCATGATAATCTTCATCATATTCACTTTGTCCATTAGGACACTGCTTTGACACAGAAGAGTTTAAATCTCCCATTAGAAAATTTGAAGCCATGGATAGTGAAGTATAGTTTGTTTTCAGGATTATGTCAGCATTGACAGGAACACCACCCCACAAAAAAGAAAGAGCCTCCCCGGCAGCAAAGAGAACATCCTCAACCTGAAAATTACATACATGTGAAACTTTTAAATTGCTGCAACTTAGAATGAAAAAATAAAATTAAAAAAAAAAAAAAAACCTTTGTTGGCAAGACTTTAGCTCCAAAAAAAAAAAACTCTATCAAGATCAATGAATTTGAAAAAACCAATATCTAGCTTCTCAAACCACAAGAGAGAAGGATAGGAGAAAATATTGAGAAAAAGACGGGGTGTGGAACACCAAACTTAACTATAACTCCAACCAAAATCACATCTGTAACTAGCAAATCATACAAAGAGGATGAGGGAATTGGAACTACCTTAGATCAGGAAAGACTGAAAATTAAATTTAGGGCCACATCCAGCTGAGTAGATGATGTCTCCTTTACACATATATGCCCAATGGATATAACAATCCTCTGTATTGCTTTAATGTCATCACCTGAGATGAGCTTGCTCAATTTCTCATGTAAAGTTGTCAAAATTCCATCTGCATTTTAATCAGCTATAATAGCTTAACAAATCGCTCAATTCCAAAAAACTAGTCAGTCAGCATACATCAATTTACTTTACCTGAATTAGAATCATCAACTGGAGGCAATGAAAGACGTAGTCCAATATGACCTAGTGCTTGCATTGCAACAGCAGCCAGTGCAGAAGTTTCACATTTAACCACATCAACCAGGCATCTAAGTGTATTATTGAGCAATTTATCTGACATCTGCAAGGATTATATGTATATACAAAAATGTGGACATATGTATATCAGATACAACATGATTACACCAAACAGCTGGGTTTTCAGTTTCATCTGATAGAGTAAACTACAGAAAAGGAACTAGCTGAAAATTATGTTGAACAAGATCAAAATCACAATTTCACATGATTCAAAGGCCATATCATAAATTTAACATGCAAATGAATGTCAAGGCACAAAAATATCATATCTTACACTTTTAGTGTCAATTGATCCCAACCTAAGCTTTACATGTAATGTACATGTTCTAACTCATTTAATAACTTAAAACATGCAGTAGTTAACTTACAGAAGGTGTTCTGGACAAAATATCTGCAGATATGTATCCTATTGCACAAAGTGCACCATGCTGAGTCTCAAACCTATCAATAAATCAATTCAACATGAGAACTTATCAAATAGGTGTAAAAAATTAGGATGATTTTCAGAAACTGACTTAAAATTTGCTGTTCCAGTATACAAACCTTGACTTAAGTGTTTGGCTGAACAAGGAAGTCAATTCAGAAATAATTGCGGATGATGTGGTGATAGAAAGAGCAGACGATACAATTCCAAGTAATCGTGCAACAGATTCACGAGTTTCCCAATCCACATGACTTAGTAGGCGCTTAAGCCATGAAACTTTTAGTGCATAATGTGATGCTACAACCTACAAACAACAAATATGTAAGAAGGAATGGAAGGAAGAAAGCAGTGAAGAAACTCTAATAACTTACCTCTGGCACATGTGATCCAATTATAAGCAATGCCTTAGAAGCATTGACATGCAACTCAACAGAGCCTTCAAATGACATAGAATGTTCCAGGATCAAACAGAATGTCTTCACTGATGACAGAAATTCAGATGATCCATCTAAGGACCTGTTTTGATCCAACTCTGACTCAAAGCAGTTCAACAAAAATTTTATCATTGCTACGTATGTACTTGAAGGAAATATGAGGTTTTGTTCTCCAATTTCAGTGGATTCTAACAACTTTGGCTGTTGTTGAAGAGTATAATCCAGCATCATTCGAAGTTTGGGGTACTTGAGACCAACAATTTGACCTTCACTTTTAAGAAGACCAAGGCCTTCAAGTGCCATTTCTCTGTTTCCAACCAGAAACAAAAAGGAAATTCCAAGTTGAGGGAGCAACATCTGATCGGTTGAATGAATTAAAAAGATTTTGAAGTTCCAGGAAACATCAAAACTAAATTTTCGAGGTTTCGGAATGCAACTTAAAGTTTTAGTACAACTCACTTTGCACATGTTATCCATTGAGTAAAGTTAAATCTTCAGTGGGATATAAGTAACTACTTTACAGCAACAAGAAATTCATTCCAGGAAGCATGGTTGCTGATGACAAACTAAGGGCAAATTACAGTCACTTCTCATGAGATTTGGTGAAATTCATCTTGACTCCCCTCTATTTGTAAAATTTGCTCACGAGGTGTTGAGTTTATGAAATCGTTACACCGACCTCCCCTAAGTTTGTAAAATCATTACACTGCCCTCTCCTCTATTGTACAATGAACAATGCATCGGGGGAGGTTAATATCACCCGAACAAATAGAGGGTTGCCAGGGTAAATGTTACCAAATCTCAAAGGAAGTCATTGTAATTTGTCCTAAAACTAAATAATTCATACAAGCTGAAGGCCTTCAAGTGCCATTTCTTTGGGAAAACATAACACATCTGCATTTGTCCTTTTTGCTTCTACCCATGATTAGAGAATGATTATCAGTAAGAAATACTACCAGATAAAGCAGCTCTTTGAAACTGGAACAAAAATGCCACGCATGGTAGACATTTTAATTTGCATACTATGGTGGTGTGCACATGCTTTATAGAAATTATTACCACGATTTTCGCAGCATGAACAAGGCAAACAGTTGTTTGATGCCAGAATAAATGAAGACACTGTATAAATGGTTCATTATCAAATTATACCACATTTGTAAAACAAATATGTTACCA
This sequence comes from Dalbergia oliveri, assembly GCA_030441495.1. Taxonomy (NCBI): domain Eukaryota; kingdom Viridiplantae; phylum Streptophyta; class Magnoliopsida; order Fabales; family Fabaceae; genus Dalbergia; species Dalbergia oliveri. Next base: position 21,965,397 of record JAMLFY010000014.1, on the reverse strand, counting down.
GTTGTCCACAACCTTTTCAATGAATGGCATGCAATATAATAGACTCGGATTATTGTTAGAAAAATACACAAAGGAACTCAAGACAAAGAATAACAATTACAAAGAGTTGGACGAGAAAGGATGCTCCTTAAAGTAAAAAGAGAACACCGACAACAAAGAACGGAGAAAGACATCTCTGAACCACAGCTACCCAATCCATCAACATATTTGTAAGGGAAGCCCCTTCAGAAAGAGCATGTGCTTCAACTTATTACAGAATGTCTGGCAAATTGCAAAAGGAGTTTATATTACCTGATGTCTAATTTAGTATCTGCTGCTCCTAGCATACAAATAAAACGACTTGGGCAATGTTCAAGATCAAACAACGATGTTGCCCATCTAACAGCACAAAATCGTACTTCACTTTCCTCCTGAAATCATCACAAAGCATGTTGTCATTAGACCCTTATACCCATTAAATTTCAATTTGGATAAAAATATATTTTACAAGTAAATAAGAAATACAAGGAAAACAAAGAAAAGTATCCTCCTTTCTTTCTTTTTTATTTATTTAGATATTTTTGTTTTTGGGTTGGTGGGGGGTGATCCAATCAAAGCAAAAATAATAATGATAATAATAATAAGAAGAAGAAGAGAGAGGGTAAGAGAGACTTAAAAAGAAAAAATAAAACAACACAAAATCAAGAGCCTTAAAACTCCAAAATGTATCAAGGCTTTCCTGTTACTCTGCATATCAAACAAGGACCATGCCCAGAAGTCCAGAACACCAGAGAGACCATGAACACTGTCACAACGACAAACACACCCTAACCAAAAACATCCTAAAAAATACATTTCTTTGTTTTGGCAACCAGTCCAAGGAAAATACCATTTACAGTTGACTCTCAACTTTTTGGCAAACAAGAAGAAATATGATTGAAGAAGGAACAAATAACAAACTAGTCTGAACAAGATAATACATCTTTGTAAAGTACCCTAGCGAGAGGAAAAAGCCAACAAGTTGCGTGTCATACCACTTGAGAATTGTTTAGCAGTAGTGTTTCCAAATCTTGTAGCACAGCCAACGGGGCTCCCTGATACACAAGATAGTACAGGCAATCACATATGTACCAAAGGATAGAGTCTCAAAGCAACCGGACATAAGGGCATGATATGAAGTTTGCAAAATTGCAAATAGGGGCCCACAATTATTCTTTGACCAACAAGTGACAGCTTAAACTTCGGGGATACTGGCTTCCTTAACAAATAGAATGAAATAAGACTTGCATTTGCATTAATTTTACTCTGTGATGATTAAAAGAGGGTTTAAATTATGGGGATTTTTTTCCTTAAGCAGATGCAGTATGCTGAATATGGAGGTACCTAACCTTGGAGTCAACTATGGGAGTTCAATGACTCCAATAGAACTGTTCTAACAATGAAGGCCGGTAATGGCAGGCAATTGTTTGGAGCAGTTTGCAATACGTTCTCATTATCACAATTGAGTTCAATATCAAATGCATGACTATACTTGACAAACTAGTTTCAAAGGAGAGTAATAATTAAAACTTCATATAACATATTTTCCATGACAAAGACTGCAAATAAAAAACTAATTCACACAACGGACGGATAAGGGAACATACTTTGTATGCTGCAGCAAGAGATATCGTTGCTTCTTGAACAACAAAACGAAGAGACTGGGATTCAGCTTTCAGTGCGTGAAAAAGACGAGCAGCCATGTCAATCTTTTCCCTGGAGGGACAGAGAACAGCTCATTAATAACTACTTAACACAACTCTCAGGGAACTTAACTACAGGAATGAAATTCTGTTTTATAAGAAGGATTGATTTATTAATAGAAAAATGAGAAATGCACAGAAAGAAATAAGAAACCCTCAGAACAACCAAAAAAGAATTTTTTTAAAGAAAAAAAAGATAATAACTTAAGAAAGCTATCCAACCCTTTGCTGGGTCGTGGTGTTTTGGTTGGAATGTAATACAATATTATTTTCTACTGTGTCTATGGCTATATACACACTGTCAGCAATTGCCACCCAACACTTCAAAGTTTCAAGAGCCAAATGTCAACCATGATTTCATATCCTACGTTCTTTAATTCTCCTTTGAATTCCAACCCATTTCCTCTTTAAAGCTTCTCCTCATTTCTTTAATCTTTTGAGGAAGGCTTCCCCTACAACAAATCACTCAAATCCCTATGTCTTTTCTTTGCAATGAAAGATCCATGCCTTCATTTATCATTTTCTCCTCAATAACTTGCTCGGCTTGCCTGCACACAGCTCTTGATGGTTTAGTTTCAATCGCCTTTTCAATTTACATGCTCTTCTCTTCTGGAGTACTATGCATATTTTTCTTCAGTTCTTTTTAACTTCAGAGCACTAGGTTTGGAATGTCACTCAATCAAAGGGTTTATGTCACACAATAGTTCAACTTTGGGACAGAAAACAATCAAAGTGTACACTTTTTTGGTTGAAATTGTTTTTCGTGTTTATTTTAGTATATTAAATGCACATATAATTAGGCAGCACAATTGTCAATGATGTCAATTATATTATTATAATCTTTTTAAAGATAAATATTGTAAATTATTTATTCCAAGTGTGCTGCAACATTTTGCAATCTAAACAATATTTTCTACCCAGCATTGCAAATAAATACCAATAAAAAGGCTAAAGATTGTACCCTCAAAAGGCAAAAAATCAACACCAACGATATGTTGGTGGTTCGAAGACCACAAAAGACTATTTCCCTGGGTATGTATGTTATTTGCAATGCATTGTTTCGTATTTTTGGTAAATGTTGGATGTTTCCTAGAGCCCCAGATCAATTCCTACTGAATAGTTTTGTCGTTTGGAGAAAGAAGGAAGCCAAGTTCTTGTGACAATGTAATGTGTTTGTAGTTGTTTGGTGTATCTGGTAAGAAACACTCACATTTTTAACAACAGGAATTCAGATAAGCAGGACTAGGCATCTCGCATTTGCTTGGTGCAAGGCACTGGCACATGACACTTCTAGAGGGGTTTCAATCTTTGATCTTTTGATTTTTTTTGCTTTTGTTTATTCTTTTTGTTTTCAAGATCTCTTGTCCTCTACGCTCTATAATATTCTTCTCTTCTTGTTAATGAAATTTCTTCTTTTATCAAAAAGGCCAAAAACAAAAAAATATGAGCACAAGAAATAGAGATAGGAACCTGAAAAGGTGAGGCATGCGCTGTGCAAGCAGCCCAATTGCCTGAAAAGCATAAGTTTTGACCTCCCGAGCACTAGCATCTGAGTCAATTTAAAAATGAATATGAAATAAGTTATAACTTTATTCAAATAACTTACAAAATAACTTCATTGTCTTAAGCAAACCTGCTTCTGAACTTGAATAATTGTCAAGGGACTTCATAATTCCACTCAAAATAACTGGACCCATTAACTTTAGCTGATCAATTTTCGCCTACACTTACAGATATTAAGATGATGAGAGAACAATAACTTGTACCACTTGTAAACAACAACGCAACAAAATAATAGCAAAACATGTAATTGCCAAAAGTATCCAAATAAGCGACAAGGGAGGATGTGAAACATTTCAAGTGCATCTCATAGATGTGGTAGTTCATTGTCATGTTAACTCATCACATAGAAGTAGTATTCCCATTTCCCAAACCCAAAAAAAGAAAACTACAGTCAAAAGAAAACCAATGAATTAAGCTAGGATAAGACCTTTGATCTTCCCGAGATAGCAACCACTTAAAAACATACGTTAACAAGAATACTGTTGCCTCCACCAGGGGTATGAAACATTAAAAACTCAACACATAACGTAGGTACATAATTACGGAAGCCAATAGTTTAGTGGATATTTATATTTCTGTCATGTCAGCTAATGGTCAATTAAGACTATACACGAAAAAGCTAATACATACAGTGAAATAGAAAACTTGGTACAAGTCATTTCAAATCAGTATTAGCAAATAAAATTTCAAGCAGTATCTTCAGCTGACCATTCCTAAATAATCTTTTCTATTTCCGGACTTTCTAGTCATTTCAACTCGATCATTTCTAAAGAGTTCCTGGGCAAGGACAGATTTTTGTTCTACAGTTAAAATTTAAGATAAAAATCAAAAGCCAAGTAATATCATACTCACATGCTTAAAAACCCACACAGTAAATTCCATTCCCAACTGCTTTAACCTCGATGTGGTGTCATTCCCTATTAAATTTAAGAGTATAAATATCAAATATAAAGATAAAAAATTAAATTAGAAAAAAGACACCTCAATATCTACGCAATATTTTGTGTTCTCATATTTTGATAGTAAAAGAACAATTTTATTTAGTGCAACAGGAACATTTTATTAGAAAATAAATTTAATTAAAAAGAAAGAGGAATTTCAAACATCGAAAGATAAGACATCCACTTGCTTTCCCCATGGAGTTCAGACCATGGGTTATCAAAATTCAGAAAGAAAGATTACAATTTCTGCTTAAGTGCATAGTGGCAAGGAGATGTCATCTATTTTCTCCCTTCAGTCTTCAGTCCATGATTAATTAAATGCATACCATCATTGATGATTAGAGAGATGTGGGGGCTTTGTTAGTATGATTCATGTCTGCGAGGAATCATTTAATAAATTGTTTAAATAAAAAAAATATTATTACAAAAGAAGTATTATACTACCATAGATGCAACCAAAAATGCACTGCAATGTGGATGGGAAACTATTAGCTGCTGCAATAGACCGGCAGAATATAGACATTAGTTTTGCCTTTAAAGCCAGACTCGCAGGACTGACTCTTGATTCTGAATCAACATTTTCAACTCCAGAAGTACCTACACATTCAGTGTCAATCGTGTATCAATGCAGCCAAATTTTCCCTGTGATATAATAGGGCAGAAGTAGAACACTGAAAAAACAAAGATATAAAAACAGTTCTCCAAAAGGCATACAAAAAACACCATAAAGGACTAGCATTTGTTATTAAAGGCATAAATATCCACGAAGGGTTATGACCTGGAAGAAGAAAATCAGTCACAACGTCTATATTATTCCCATGAAGTTTAACATTCTATGTGGTGTTCTGCAAATGGTCCTTGTTATATGGCCCACTCTCTTGGGACCTACATGTTTTCTTTTGTGATGATACTTATCCTCCCTCTTTGTAATGTTTTCTTTCTCACCAATAAACTTTTCCATAAAAGGGGAGAATCTCAGTCTCAAACACATGGATAGTTTCAAGAGCCAGTTTATATGCAAGTTCTCACACATCTATGATTCACATGGAACTTTAACATGCGTGTATATAATCAAGAACAAATTGAAGAAAAAGAAATTAAAAATAATTTAAGTATATAATTTGACAAAACAAATACTTGTGTATAAACCAAAGTGTACAGAGCATACCATTAAATAGCAAAAAGAGTCTGTTGATCAGATTTAAGTCATCTAAATTAGCACCACCGGCCTTCTTCTTTAAAAGCTCCTCACCTCTCTTAACAACAGGCTCTTCACTTGAGTTAATTGATCAAACAGCACATTTGATGATCAACAAATTATACACCAAAAAGATAAATATTAATACCATGAGTTAATATGAAAATGCAAAAATGATTTGAGTACCATGAGAACTCCAACATACCAATCTACAGAAGCAGCAATATATAGAGGATAAGCAATCTCAGGGGCAAGGTCCATAGCTTGAATGACATTCAAAATACCCAGCTGCACCATGAAAGTAACAAAAGTAAGATAACATGTAGCTTTCTGAGTAAATGCACAATTGAACTTGCTTGTATGCATTCAAAACATGGAAATACCGACACTTTTGCAAGTGTATCGAAATGAAAATATAGAAAGAGCAAATAAAATGAACAGCATAGCACATTGAAGTAAGGAACTCTTTAGTTATAACCTAGAAGATATTTCTTCGGATATGAGAAGAGATATGAAGATAGATAACAGTGCAGGGAATTACCAGTTCTTAAAATATGGGAATAAGTTAATAACATCAATGGCGAGCACTATCTGACCCTTCAATGGTAGTATTATATTAAAACCATTACATAGTTACCTTTCTTAGTAAAAGTTCATCTCTTTGTAACTGTTGTTTCCCACTAACACGATTGGCTTGAGCAACTGAAAGTCCAGGGCATCCAACACTGCAGCAAAACAAAAACTACCATTTGATTTAAATAGGAATCAATCAAACTAATGTGTTAAAGTGAAAAATTCAAATATCATAAGCGTCTTTAAGCATAGATACAGTTCCAGACCTTTGAGAAACTCGCTGGTACAAAATTGTATGAAGACAAAACTCAATAAACAGGTCCATATCTTTAGAGTTGTTCACTTTTTTATACTTCGCAGCAATTTCATCACCAATTTGACTCAGGTGGCATTCACCAATTACCTAAAAGTAAGCAGCAATCAATTAGAAGGAGTAGCCACACCCCAAGATGTATAGATTCAGCATGATGCTTGCTAGCCCATATCAGGACAGATAAGCACATATCAATAGTACTTTTTAAGTCCACCATCATCTGCATGCCTTTCAAGGGGGGGACTTTAGGCTAGTAATAAAACCAACCAAGAGGCAATGAAAAACATCCAAGAAATTCCCATGTAAAAAAGTTAACGCCAGGCTTTGGCCTCATTGTCAGATTTCTAAAAACCAGAAATAATCAAAAGCATCTATTCAACAGGCATTACAATATGTAACAACAGAATAAAAAAGTTGATACCTTAACAATGATTCTAAGGATAATTTCCTGGTGTTGAAGAGGAAGTTTTGAGATGTTCACCAAGAGAACAGGTGCCAAATCTTCCTTTTCCTATTCCAATTGTATGGGGCATTAGATATAGTGATATAAATACAATTTTATAATGTAAGGTCAGAGTATTGAAAAGAGGGAATATGATTTTTAAAACAGTCTAAAATGAAGCACTCTAATAATCAATTTGTCCACCTGATAATGGAATAGGACTTGGATTTTGAATCAGCTTATTTTGAGTTCAAAACATCTTATAAGCAAAAGATTCCAGAAACCGATTTTTCAAAAAAAAAAAAAAAAAATTTGTCCAAAATAATCAATACCCAAAAAGCTCTAAATTTTTGAAAATTTAGCCAAATAATGAAAAAGGAATTATCAGTATCAAAGTCCACATTGTGGTCATGAAATAGTAGAAACAAACAAGCACTAAAATTTTAAAAATCAATAAAGAATGACAGACCTTTGCATTAGTGCGCTGAAAAGCCATCTCTATATACACAATGCAAAAGTTCCTTATTATTGGAGAAGCACCAGATTCTGAATACAATTCCCACAAATCAGATAAAGGTAAACCAATATCAGGCTGGAGCTTCACTCTTTTGTTCACGTGGCTCAAAATCTCAAGAACCTGTCAAGTGTCAGGCACACAAAAAAACAAAATTTGTTATATAAAACCAATTCAAGCCTCCACCCAATTGGTTAAGCTCTTTAAGAAAGCTGTTCCTCAAAACCTCCATGACAAAGTACTCGAGAACTCAATCCTCACTGCCCCTATTTGTTTTAAACTAAATTGAATTTCAGCACAACATAGAATGGTCTTGTGCATTGCTCACGATTCAAGTCCAAAGGACTCTTGCATGAGGGAGCATGTCTTGAGCCTCCAACTAGTTGCCAAAGCTTGAGAGGATCAGTCCCCAATGACAACAAGTACGAAACATTTAAATTTCAGCCACACTAACTTCACTACCACTTCAATAAGCGGCTAATGCAAAACCTAAACTACACCAAAGAGTAAGACCAAGAAATAGACAGTGCCACACTAATCCGCACAAACTCTTCATTATTCCAATTAGTATTTAGTGCAAGAGCAAAACAATCTTACTTTACTACGCCACAGCCCCTTCCGTTAGAACTAGCACCATCTAGAGCACTATAAATTGAAACTAAACTATCTTCCCTCTTTTCTAATCCTCATGTCCCCAAAGTCACTCTCAGCAATAGATTCCATCAACTCAGCACTTGCAACCACAAATTTTTCACCTAGACTATAACAATCGCATAATCAACACAATATTTCGCCAGCATCAATGAAATTTCCACATCACCAGTTGCATTAACGAAAACAATTGAAACTCCATCAGGGGAAAAAAAAAAAAACCACCTAGCTGATAAAATTCGCATAATCAACACAACGCTTCGCTTTTCCAAACGCGGAAAATTGAAGTTCCGTGCTCTCAGCTCTCGCATCCACAAATTTTTTCTTCACGACTCGCATAATCAACACCAACACAAACATCTAGCTAGCAGTAACGAGATTTCCGCATTAACAGTATAATTTCGAAAATCTGGGAAAGGAAATCGGAAATCGGAAATCGAAAATCGAGAGTCGAGAGAGGAATTGGCGATTTGGCGAACCTTGTTGCGGACGGAGAGGGAGGAAGAGGAGAGTGAGGAGATGCAGAGAGGGAGGAGCTTGGAGAGCAAGGGCTCCAGCTTGGAGTCATCGCAGAGAGCCAAACGAGTCAGCATCCGATCCAGGAGCTCCTCCACCTCCGCATCGGACTTCCCTGCCACCATTGATGATGCCAGTGTAGCTGAAGATGATGAAGAAGGTGACGATCGTTCCGACATTTTTTGTTCGTTCGGCTTTCTTCTTCGTTGTTCTCTTCTTCTTCTACTTCTTCTACACAGTAGTGTGCGTTGATTGTGCTATGTGCGCAAGTTAGTTAACTTGCATATTGGGGGCGTGTTTGTGTGTGGCTTGGCGATTAAGACTTGTTTGGACTTTTTGCTTTTGGATTTGGACTAGTATGAGTCTCTCTACCTCGAAGTCACCCAATGGGCTTTTCCTACCAGTACTACAAAACTTCCACTTGCCCAAGAAGTAAATGTGTTTAAGAAAAAAAATATGAAGTAAACGTGTTTGATAACCATACATTAAAAAAAAAAAAAAAACTTATACTCCCTCTACGTTAGATTAACTGTCATTTCAAGAATTTTCTTCATCAAGAAATGATTGTTCACTTAAAAAATTTAACAGTAGTAACTATATCGTTTCAATAATTTCTCTGTTGAATACTAATAGAAGAGGAAAGAGAAGTTGAAGTATTGAAAAAAAAAAGAATAATTTAGTAATTATTCATAATTTTTTCTAACATTAATTTTTTCAATTATTTTATTAATTCTAGTAAGTATTTAAAATTGGATAACTATTCAAGGACCCAAAAAAATAATTTTAAGCATCTAACATGTTTGGACAAAATTCACCATCTAATTATAATCTGAATCCTATAATTTTAAGCTGAAAAACAATTTATAATCATAAGCAATTTTTTTAAGTTTATTGTCCTGATTGGAAGTGAACCTAATCTTATTAACCTCTTAGCCTCTGTGGTAGCACTCAAATTTGAGGCTGGAGAGCTTATGTATTAGTTAGGATAGGACAACCCTCATTTCAACTTCCTCCACCCTTTACTCACTATTGGATTTTTTGAATATATGTATATATATATATATATATATGTATTTCAAAAGGTTTTTATTTTCTTATCTAATTATTTTAAATACCTTAGGATTTTCTTTGATTTGATCTTGATTAAATATAATCGTATTTTCTAAAATCATAACTGATCCTCATATAATTCCATTTTTTCTATAAATCAAATCCGTTCATACATGGTTTGATTTCTATTTAGTTCCTTTTAATGACATTGATATGGTTTTAATATATTGCTTTCCATATCCTAACGTTACAAAATCCTTTTCTTTGATGATTAACATTATAGTGTCATAATGTTTCCTGACGTTGATATAGCACATGACAGTGTGCTTCTTCTTTCATATAAAAGAAAATGTCCAGTCTTTGGAAATGTAGACAATATATGTTTTCAATGTATTTACAGCATTATTTTAACATCTGGGTTATACTCAGAGCATCTTCATTGTAGTTCTTGGTTCTGGTTAATTCTAAGAAGGTATTGTCTTTGGAGATTTCTCACTTCGACAAATTATCCTAAGGACAGTGCAAGTATATATACATGCCTCAGGCTTAATACACATTTCTTCTTTTTTTGTTTGCCTATTTTAGAGGATTAGAGATCATTTTCCAACACTCCCTAACTCCCACCATACCCAAAGGGTCTTTCATCTAGCTTGGCACCCCAACCCTCCTCGATGATCTTAGGCTTGGGTTACTCAATCCAACAACCACGTGCAGATCATTCCCTTTATTGTGCTTGTAACCCACGCCCTCAAAGTCCCCCATGATTTGTGTCTATCAACCTCATGATTCACTCTTGATCATAATCTTCCTCATTAATACCTTATCAATATATATGCCCCCTCTCATGACAGGGGGAAGGTAACTCATCTGCTAGAATAAAGACCAGTCTGCTCTCTACTTTAAGTCAAGAAAACAATACTTATGATTATAAGCAAAAGCTGATTATTTTATAATTATAATACTTTTATCAAATTAACTATAAATATCAAATATTATTTTTTAGTAATTTACTGTACAAAAGTAATATTTTTCGTACCATTCAAATAAAGCATATTGTTTTAAAATCGCTTTTCAGTTTAAGTATTTAAACATAAGTTGATCATCATATAATCGATTATATATATAAAAACATGACTATACAAATAAGTAATTAATGAAATAAGTGTAAGCTCGCAGTTTTCCCCAACGCACTCTAATCAATCAAACTTTCTTCCCAAAAAGGACATAAATCAAACTAAGTCACTCATAAAGATACCAACAACAATGGAGAAAAAAAAAAAAAAAACTCCCTATGAGAAAGAGAGAGACAAGCAGTTATCAAATTGCAACCCGTGTAGCAATAAAGGCTGAAGTAATTAAATTATTTTTAGTTTACAGTAATATATGTTTGTCTAATATATCCTAATTCAATAGATCAATCGTCCCACACCCAGTAAAAGAAAAAAACACACACACACACAAAAAGAAGACAATAGAGTGAATAATATCATCTATATAAAAAAAATAAAAAATAAAAAAATTAAGTGTCTCTTAACTCTCTTATAACAAGAAAACTAGCCCTAACAAAACAATAGACCCACTTAATTTCCTGTGAAGTTGTGCATGCATTGAAACTGAAGCAGAACTGGATTTCTCTTTGTCACTAGCTGTATCATCTTCACCACTTTGATCCTTGGGGTGGCTGAAATTGGCAGGAACATTTGTGTCAGGTGCTGATTCATCATCACCAGCAACAGGACTAGCTGGTCCTGGTGAATCCTCTGTTGGGTCTCTCAGGCTCTTAGGCAACCCTTGTCCATGAGTCACATTTATTTGGAAGTGTTGACCATTTTTGCACTGGTCACCATCATAGTCACTAGAGAAGAAGTATGTCACCCCTTCTTTCATCAAAGGAACTGCCACTGACACTGGTTGTGTTTCTGTGTTGGATGGATTAGATGATGACCATTGGATTGTGTCCTTGTCTTGTGCATCCTCATAATCACACTGTTTGTATGTTGTAAAATTGTATGTTTGAATAACAGAGTGGTTTGTGTCTGTGTTGAAAACTGCATGAACAACACCAATTAAGCAAATTTTAAGTGCTGATGTTGTGTAAGGTAAATTAATTATAGACAAAAAAAATATTATAGAGCCAAAAATTGTTTACACAATGGTGTGACATGTTATTGACCGTTGAATTAATGAATGAACCTAACCACTTCATTTAATCTAACAATTCTCATAATTAGTGTCAATGGTTCTGACAAAAGTTTTCTAACTACTCCTATATAACATCTCTTTTAATTATAACGCACCACAATGGAAACTATGGACTAAATTAATGGGGAAAATGGTATTGCAGAAAATGGTTGCAAGATGTCCAATCTATTTCACAGAACACTTACTGGCTATTGCTATTTGCTTATTGTAAAATGAAAATATGATCATAAATACTCATACCAAACAGCCAATACGTGTGTCCAAAGAATTGAATAGGGTTATCAAAAGGAAAATTTAATGGGATGGCAACTTTAACCTTAGCATGGTCTATTTTCAAACATTGACCTACCTTCAACGCCCAACTTTATGCTTTACTATTACATGAAAACGGCTTATTCTTACCTTTTTTTTTTGGGTAAACATTCTTTCTTTTTTATTTTTGAGTCAATGTCCCTTTTTTTTCTTTATATATATATATATATATATATATATATATATATATATATATATATATATCTTATTGCATTTTCGATGTATGACTATTTGAGTTAACTTCAATTTAACTATTAGTTCTGAAGCAAGTACTCTATTCACTGTTTCCTTCAATCAGAATATATTTTTGTCGCAATTTTTTACATAAAAGAAAAATTAAAAAAGAATGACTGATAAATAAGTGCATCAGAAGAGAATGTTTGCACCAAAAGAAAAGAATAATTTAAAAAAAAAAAAGGTTCTGACAGTTGTCATATAGGGTATCAGTTCTCATTTTCCCTTTTCCCTAACTTATTTAAAAAGAGACAATGGTAACAGTAAATTTTCTTGGCTACTTGGCTAAATGGAAGAACGAATACTTGAGTTGGGGCTAACACATTCGAATGTTATGAGTTGTGGCAGAATCAGAAAAATACCAAGAAGAATAGTGCATGCCCTTTTTCTTAATTCTTCCGATCTAACCGCAAGTTTTAGCCAATCTAATTGATGCCACATTCAGACATATGCTTGCCACACATTCCAGGATTAAAATATTAATTAGAGAAGAGGACAACTGCAACTTTTGTTCCTCCTCTCATCATCACATCGTATCAACTATGAAGCACATCTATGCAAAAGGACAAACACAAAACAAAGAGAGAAAAAAAAAGGGGAAAATAACGATAAGATAAACTAGATATGTTGTTCGATGTGCTAATAAATTATAAAGCAAAGAATAAAAATAGTAATAAAAATTACAGAATGGGTGTTGAGATACATCATTATTGACCACTCTTCCTTATCTCTGTCAATATGATCAGATATATATTAGTGTCAAATTTTGTTCTAAATTGAAAAAAATCAATACAAAAATGGAGATCAGATCAAAGAGCTGACTCAAGCAAAATTCATGCCATAAGAATTTGTTTCATAAACTTCAGACGCATATAGAGGAGATCATAAGGGTTCTGAAATCATATATATTCCCCCAAACATCAAAAAATCAAATTCCTCTAGCTCTACTCAAGTATTGATTTCATATATATACAGCACCAAAAACATAAGAACAACAACAACAATTAAGCCTACTCCCACTAAGTGAAGTTGGCTACATGGATCAAGCAATACCATAGAATTCTATCAACCAAAAACATAAGAACACTGAGCATAAAAATCATCATCATGAAGCATATGTGATGAAAGAAAACTTACTTAGGAAATCTCCCAAGCTGAACACTTTATTGGCAGCCCATTTCTGGTAATTGACATCAGACTTCTCAGTATTGTCAAACCATCCCAAAGAATCTCCCACTGTGTAATTCTTGTAAGCCTCGACAACAACAGATCCTGATGAGAAACAAACTATGAGGAGGAGAACACAAGAGACAGTTGAGAACTGAAGAACTGGTGAGCTTCTTTTCTGTTCCATTCTTTCTTTGGGATTTGTGAATGTACACACAGACACAGGCTAAACTTGCTTTATTATATGACTGAGACTTAAAGTGGATGAGAATGTGGGATTCTTAAGCTGTGCCACTGCCAGCTATGTGTTGTGAATTTTTTGTATGTATGAAGCCTTGGCTTTCAACTGAATTACTAAAATAGTCGGTGCTTCCATGTTGCTCTCAATAATTTTTTTTTGTGTGTGTCAGACAAGCACTGATGTTTCTATAACTAAGGAAAAGATAAATTATAAAAATTCTCTATGGTAAAAAGTCAAAAGGAAAACTAAGATCCAAGTTTCAGAAGTTCCTCCTCTGTGGGGAAATCTCAACCGAGATCAATTGTAAACAGCACTCACATGTCAGAGAATCCCAACACAACAATAGCCATCAGAAAATTAACACGTGGAAGATGCCAAAGTGGTTGGTTGGAAACACTCTAGTCTCTATGGATATGTCTCATTTTCAATTAGGATATACAATAAATAGAGAAAATTCTTAGCTCCAAGGAAAAACTGTTTTTACATAGTAGCATTGAATGTTAAATATTTTGGTTTTATGAATAATTTCTCATTTTCAATGTAAAACTTGAGATGTTAAATATTTAATCATATAATTTTTAAGATATCTCCATAATTATTGTCGTAAGATTAAATTCCCAGGAAATATTGTGATTAAAAAGCGACGTTAACAATTGCATTATTTAGGTTTGAATCTTGGTCCTCTAATAAAATTGAAACTCCTAATGGTCAATATTTTTTTCTCTTGTTGAGAGTTGACTCAGTTAATCAATCTTTTGTTCCTGTGCTGTTCTGATTTAGATCAATTCTTAGATCAATAATGATTTATGGCTAAAAAAAAAACTGTGCTTGCATTATGAATGGTTGTGTTTTTAAATTAAACTTCACCAACCATTTTCCATTTTTTACCCCTGGTTCTTTTATCTATTCCAATGAATTATTGTCATTTGTATAAATACGGCTTCGTCAAAATCCAATTCGAGCCATATAACAGCGTCCTTCTTAAATTTTTCTGTAGATAAGTCATTTGTAATTAAAAAGTGTGGGACAAGCTTTTTCCGCATTCTAAATTTTTATTGATATAAATAAAAATCTCTCATCCCCATATGACAACGCAATTTTAACCAAAGAAACACTCCAAATAATTGGAGGAAGGCGAAGACTAAACAAGGAACAGTGTAGCATTATTTTTTTGCTATACTTAACACACTATTACCAAACTCAAGCTTTGCCATGTCTGGATTTGATTCTCTTTTATTAGTTCGATGGATACATTAATATAAATACCTGTGAAAAATAGATTTCTCGGTTACGTTGAAAATGACATGCTTCAAATCATACCTTCTGATATAAAAAATGCCACTCCTTTAACAGCTCACGCTATTGTTGTGTCATTTGTTCTTTAGTGCACTGATTGAATTATGCACAATAATTTCTATACAGCAATAAATAGATGCAACAACAACACTAGCATTTGACTTTTTGCAATTAGCAAGTAGAGAGATTAGTAGGTAGTTAAAGTGATGTTTAAACAACAATGTGATGTTATTTGTTTCTGGCTATGCTTTGGGTAAAGGATGAAATTCACTTTTACTATCAGGTCCAATTTGGTTGTTTGCTCGCATATGATTTGACCATGTAGTTTAAAAACCTTTATATTATAAATTAATCTTATTCTTAAATAATTAATATTTGAAATCTGACTCATACAATAGAAAAGATTACGACTGTGAAGATAAAGTGCTAACTATAAAGGCTAAAACAGAAAATAAAGAAGTCAAATTAAATTAACAAAATCAAATTAGAGAAGGAAGTAGTTTATATATACAGGAAATATTAATGTGAGAAGTTAGCATTGAATTTTGAAGGTATTAAAAAAGTTGGAGAAACAAACCACATGGTATACCTATCCCATTTAAGTACTATTAACTGATCTAGTGGCTAAAGTCGTAGGAAATTTTTCTATGTTTTCAAATGGATTTTAATTTTGGTTATGAAAATATTTGTCCTCAATATATGACAAGATGTCGACTAATATCTAATCCATCATTTGATAATATGTGGATCGTTTGAATAGAGTTAACACCTCTAATGATAAATAAAATGTGAGTTAACGCGATATCAGATAAATTTGAATACATATAACATAACTCTCTCTCTATATATATATATATATATTGTCATTTACATGTAAGTGTCTCGATAACTCAATTGAAATGTAAAATAAATACAAAAAAGATCAGATGGTAATAGAAGTTATAATTATTCCGAAATTATCTTTAATTTTAAAATATAGAAAATCTTATCCGGCAATCCCTTTTTTCATCTTATTCATCAATTACGCCAAAATAAAAATTGATAAGAGTATTAACCATCAACATAACCATCCCATGCTTTTCCCACTTTTGCCTTTATGCTATCTTCATTTTCAATCCTTTCAACTCTAATTTGTAACATCCCCTTCGTGGGAGTAATGAATTGATTGAAATCCATTAAGCCATAAAACCACTTCAGACGATTTGCATGCATATGATTAGTGATAAATAAGATAATATTTCGTCCTTCAGAGAAACCATCAATAACAGCATAATGATAGATAGATTGACTCGAAATTTAAAAGTTTCAGCTACCTATACCTTACATGTTACGCCATGTGAACTTTAATTTGAAACGTTATCATATCCGATAGGGTTCTTCGAGGAGGTTCTATAGTATCATATTACACACTCACTTGGTATATTGAGACTTCCAAAAAAATGGAGAGCAACATGCTTCATAAACATGACTTAATAATATTTACATAATCTCGTTTGCACAATTTATTCTCTCAATAATTGGCTCTTATATAACTTGATTGACTATTTAACAGGCATGCCAATATCTATTCCACAAGGTCGTCAACAATAGAAATGTAGTTTTATTATTATTATTATTATTTGACATTAATTTTCTGAAAGTTTTAATTATAATAATAAATAATTGGCCAAACAGAGTTTATTCGGTAGTGAACGAGAAAATCACGTGACGTACACGGGTGCCTCGAGGCTTCAACATTCATCACATGATTTTAGCTTGGAAAAAGCATTGACCCACACATATTTCCAGCTCTCATCACATGCAACTGTATTTTCCCCCGCAAGCTTTCCTTTCACATTTGCATAATAAATTCCAGCCGTACAAAACATAGACGATGAGGATTAACTGCATTATTTTAAGTAGCTAAAATAGTTAAATGCATAATTATTTTGTGCTTAATCATGTAGTTAATTTATTTAATTTTTTTTATTTTTGGGTCGTGAGTTTATTTTTTATATTTTTGGTCACAGTCGTGAGTTAATTTAACATCATCACCGCCTCTTTTTTTTTCAGACCTCTTTTTTGTTTTTTGTCATAGACAATAACCCCATTTTTTGGGTCGGGGGGCAATTACTTATTTGAGTACAGCAAATGGGCAATATGGCGCAACAATGAGTCCACATCTAATCAGGCCTTTGTTATTTAGGCCCATTACAGACACCTATTTTCTTATATTAAGGATTCATGGGTTCCATGCCTTGCGCACCAAAATGGGAAAAAAAAGCCTCCAAACCCTGTACGATAAGAACAAAACTTCCTCTGACCCAAAAAAATATAAAAAAAAGTTTAGAGATTACAAACTGTGCTCTCACATTTGACCCAAAAAAAAAAAAAAAACTGGGGGAGCAAATCATCCAATTTGATGACTTTTTTAACTAACTAGTGTAAAACTTAATCATTTTTATTGATGTAATAATATATAATTGAATGACATTGCATATAATTAAACTTTATATTTCATTCAAATATGTCACATAAAAAAATAATTAAATATGCACATTGTCAAATTATTAAAATTTGCAAATTCAATTTAAATTTTTTAAATATTATATTATGTATAAATTAAATCTCTAAAAAATAATACTTCAAAAATATAATTTTTATAATAACTCAACAATAAAAAAAGATTTTTCTTATGATATCTCAAAGATACTAATACCCTTTTAAATGTAAAGGTTGTAATTTAATTATGAGTATTTAGAATATTAATAAATTTAATTAGTTGAATAATAATAAATTTTTTAATTAAATTATAAAAGGTTATATTTCAAAAATTTTATAAGATCCAAGAAGAAGAAGAAGTTAAAAAAAAAAAGGGCGAAAGCAAAGCAAAGTGAAGCTGCAAGGGGGAGCGGTTAAATCTCAGAGAACGAGCGTTAGTCTCATAACGGCTAGAAGAGTATGCCAAGTAAGGTAAAGCGATGACTGTTGAATAAGGAAAGATATTATAGCCGTTAGATAGGGGTGCTAAGATCGAACGGCGAGGATTGGAATAAAGAAAAAATCGACCGTTGGAGGGTTGAAGAAGCATCTCTTATAAGACATTCTTCTCAGGAAACCCAAACGTTGCATTGCATCACTCACTCATTCACACTTCGAAGAAACAAAACAAAAGAATTTAGTTGAAAAAACCAAGACAGAGAGGAAAGGAAAGAGAGAGAGAGAGACAGAGAGGTGGCGACCAGAAACGAGGAAGAAGTCGGAGGAGGAGGAGGAGGAGAGAGGCGCAACGGTCGTCTCCAGGTGTTTCTGTCGTCTCTCTTTTCAACCCTTGGCGGCGTTTTCGGCAACACTCTGGTGACTACTACTTTTTTCCAAGAAGAACAAGATTCATCACCAACAACACGCATAATGGCTTCCTCTAGAGCTGCTCCTGCACCTGCTTTCGAACAACAACAGCATCCTAGAGGTATTCTTCATCTTCTTGTTGCTGTTGTCGTCATCGTCTTTTGGTGTTTTATTTCCTTATTATTGTTGTTGTTGTTGTTGTTGTATTTGGGTAATGGATTTTGTTTCGTTTTGGGGTGGTTGTTTCTCTCGCCAATTTTTGTGGATTCATGGGTTTTAATCTTTCTGGAAATTCTGAGGTTTTCTGCTTCTGGGTTCTTGATTTCATGATGTAAAAATTGGCTCTTTTTTATGAAACTTTCACATTCTGTAATTTTCGTGTTTTTGATTCTTTTTAGTTCTTGTTCTTGTTTTTGTTCACTGTTTTGAATAGATATACCCTTTTTCTTTCATTTGTGAAGTCTGAGAATCGTTGAGATCTTTATACCTTTTTCTGTTCTGCAAAGTTGTTTATTCTCCTTGCTAGTTTTTCCTTTCTGATCACAGTTCTCTTATGGTTCTGGATCATTTTCTTCTGTGCCCTTGTTATACCCATTTTGTCTTTTTTTTTTTAACATTTCTGACAAATTAATCTTTGGTGTTTTAGGTGAGAACAAGCAAAAGAACGTGGCCGCAGAAGGAAGGAACAGAAGGGTACTCCAAGATATTGGTAATCTTGTGGCTAAGGAACCAGAACCTAATGTCTCCAAGCGCAACCCAAGGTATTGGAAGTCGAATTCATCTTTTTATTTTTAATTTCCTTTTCCCTCAAATACTTCTTTTCAGCCTCATAATTTTTCCTATTTGCTTTGCCTAAAATTCCAAATTCTTTTTTTATTGCAGGAACTTTGGTGCTCAATTGATTGGTCAAGCTGCAGTAGAGAAGAACAAGGTGCATTTTCCCTTTTGTTTTTCTAAAACTTTATTATAACTTTTATCTCTCTAATCTTCAAAGGGATGATCATTTTTTCTTTATAATCAATATCAATATTTTCTAGAAGCCAAGCACTGAACTTGTGAATGGAGCAGCAGTGGTACCAGCTAATGGGGTTGGTGTAGGGAAATTCATTGCTGCAACAAAGGTGGAACCAGCTAAGACGCTAGCAGCAGAACGTGAAGTTATTGTCATCAGCTCTGATGATGAATCTGAGGAGGAAGAAAAGGAGAAGAAGCCACAAGCTGTTATAGGGAGAAATTTAAGAGAAAGGCCAACAAAGGAAAAAAATGCCAAGGCCTTCAGTTCAGTCCTCACAGCAAGAAGCAAGGTAATTTAAGAATCCCTTTCCTTTCTTTTCCTAGTTCTAAGTTGCATCATTGTTATTGTGGTTTCTAACAAGAAAATTTTGTCAACCTCTCAGGCTGCTCTGGGACTCGCTTATAAGCCAAAGGATTCGGTAGTGAACATTGATGCAACTGACATTGACAATGAATTGGCTGCAGTGGAGTACCTTGATGACATATACCAGTTTTACAAACTTACCGAAGTAATTTTTCTTGCTTTGTTCTTTCTTTTAATTTCCTAGTCTTGGTAATTTCCTATGCACTTTTTTGATCTAATGTGTGTACGTATGTGTGTGACTTTGATGACACAGGAGGATGGTCGTGTACATGATTATATGGCTTCACAACCTGATATAAATGCAAAGATGAGATCAATCCTTGTTGACTGGTTGATAGAAGTGCATCGAAAATTCGAGCTCATGCCGGAAACTCTTTACCTGACCCTGAATATTGTGGACCGGTTCCTGTCCATGAAGGCTGTCCCTAGAAGGGAACTTCAGTTGGTTGGTATCAGCTCAATGCTGATTGCATGCAAATATGAAGAGATATGGGCTCCAGAGGTGTGAAATTATTACTCTTCTGCATAAGCTTTTATGTTTCCGGCTTTGATTTTGTGCCAAATTATGATATTGGTTTTCAAATATGCAGGTTAATGATTTTGTGTGCATATCAGACAATGCCTATAATAGAGAACAGGTTCTGGTCATGGAGAAAACAATCTTGAGAAAGCTTGAATGGTATTTAACCGTTCCCACACCCTATGTGTTTCTGGTTCGGTATATCAAAGCCTCTACTCCCTCTGATGATGAGGTATATATCTATCTATATGTAGTTTGATTTGTAAGAGTTATAATCGCCAAAGTGTGAATTATGCCCTCGCTAATTTTTTTGGTAAATTTTGGTCAATGTAGATGGAGAATATGGTGTTTTTCCTCGCTGAACTTAGCATGTTGCAGTATTCAACCATTATCATGTACTGCCCTTCTGTGATTGCTGCTTCTGCTGCGTATGCGGCAAGATGTACCCTTAAAAGGGTCCCTTATTGGACTGAGACTCTTGAGCACTACACAGGCTACTCTGAGGAACAATTAAGGTAAATAAATAGTAATATTTTATATTTGACTATTCCACAAAAAGGGTCAACAAATTTCTCTATGTGGACAATGCAGTGACTTAAATTTTATTCCAATTCTAAATTTCTAATGGTGTAGGGATTGTGCCAAACTCATGGCCAACTTTCATGCTGCCGCACCAGAAAGTAAGCTTGGGGCAATATACAAGAAATTCCGTAGCACAGATCGCAATGCAGTTGCTCTACTTGCTCCAGCAAAGAACTTGCTAGCACAATCTTGAACATCTAAGAGTCATCAAGGGTTTCTTTTCGTGTTTTTGGGGGATGATTGTATTTACCTATATACAATGCTTGGCTATGACTTATATCTATAAACTATGGATGGTTTTTTAGGGAGATCATTGCTGTTATGATCTCTTTTAGCTGCGGTTGGTTTGATTTTAGGTAGCAGTGGTAATTTTTTCTTTTCTTATTTTTTTCCTTTTAAGTGGGACAAAAGTTTGAGTTTGTTAGAGAAAATTGCTTGTGGCCTTTCCAGCACAAGTTTGAGATCATTCTCTCTTTCTGTTGTATAGCAGAGTTTGATATATGATTGATGTGTGTTGGGTATTCTAAAAATTGTGTGTATATATCTACTTTCTCTGACAAACAATCACCATTTTATTCTTGCCATTTCACCATGTGCACAATTTAGTAACAGATGAAGTGTAACTTTGAAATTTTAATGTTCCAAGAAGACTAACAAGTACGGTATTAATGAAAATCATGATATTTTTTACCCATATGTGCAAAAAGGGGACGAATCAGCATTATTGGTCATTCTGTGCATAGCTTATCACCATCTTGAAATATTCTTTATTGGACATCATTTATATAGAATATACAATATAGATGGAATGTTTATAATAACAATTGGATTATCATCTCTGAATTTGGGATTCAATTTTCAGTTGAATACAGTTAGTTTTTTGTGAGGCAGTTATCTCAATCAATCAACCTCATCAGATCAGAATCTTAAGAGTTAATTCAAATAATTAATGCCCCTTATTTTTAATTCAAATAATTAATGCCCCTTATTTACTCAATTACCAGTACTTGATTTGTTCGATATATCGATGTATATCAAGGACAGAGAGGGTAACGTAGTACTACTATTTTAATTTCAAGTTAGAAATAGCCTGTCAAAAACAAGTTAGAGAATATGAACATTGTTTTTTTTTTGGGTCAGACATAAAAACTTTACTTATCTCTCTCTTTTTATGTCAATTTAGTTCTTAAAATATTAATTAACAACGTTTAATTGATCTTTTAATAGTAATTTTTAATTGAGGAATTTTTAGGTCCTTTTAGCAAGACAAAACATTTGCTCTAAATTAGATTTAGTGATTGATAATCAATATTGCATTAAAAATATAGGAAAAGTGAAAGACGATAATAAGGTAAAACTTATATATCAATTAATAAATGGACTAAAACAAGTGTTATTCTCTCTCAATGCATAATATTTTTCTTTTAATTACATTTAATTTTAACACATCATAAATTCGTTATTCTGATGTGAAAAATTATTATTCAAAGACTGATCTTTCAAAAATCAAATAAGTATTTTTTTCTCAAACAAATTTCAATGACAAAAATGAGGAAATTAATCCGAAAATTGAGCCACTTGGTAGTCGTGATTTGTATTAAATATCTTTAATTTCAAGTAGTCTTCCTTGACCCAACAACTAATTATACCTAAATTGGTCCCTGATAATTTCTTTAATAGATAAATTAATCTAACAATTGTAAATCCAAATTGGTTAACTCCAATTATAAAAATAGGGCAGTATAGTTCTCTAAGGAGGTAAAGGCTTGGTTAGAGGCGGTAAAAAAGGTTCGAAGCAAAAGAAGGTGAAACTTGAGAAGAAATGAGCTCGGTTAGAGAAGAAAGCTGGCTGAAGAAGCTTGGATGATAGCTCATGAGCTCTCTATATGCCTCAATCTGGCCAATGTTCTGAACTTAGTCTAACAAGTTTGTACATCTTGTAGAAGCTTTATTTTCTAGAATGGCTAAACTTCTCAAGGAAGCTCCTTTTAACTTTATCTTGGTCAATAATTAATAGGAATAGGGGTATAATGTTATATTTTAACAATTATGATGGCAAATTTGGGTGTTTATAATTGTTAGGATTAATTTGTTAATCAACAAAATTAAGGGGCAAATTTGGGTGTTTAGACTTAACTTAGAATATCTTGACATTTTAAAACATGTCAAGGTCAAATAACTAACACCGAAAGCAATCTGTATTAAGCATGAATCATACTAATAGGTTATAATAAATAATAAATATTAAATTAAATAAATTGCCAACCTTTGGAATTTTCCAGAAAAAAAAGAATATGCCAAAAGAAGAAAATGGAAAGTGTGGCTGAAGTTTACAGAGAAAACAGCTAGGCCTTGGACTGAGACCAATCCTGGAGTTTCAAGTTTAAAGCATAAGCATGACAACACGGTTGGAATAGTAATAATATAGCATCCAAGCAATTCCTCATTTTTTTTAATTATTTTTCAGAAAATACGTGAATTTACACAAAAGCAAGATTCCAATATACAAATTCCCTAATACAAATTGGCAAATTCCCTGGCTACACCTTTAATCTTTCAAATTTTGCTAGGTTAGCCAAAGCATCAGCAATTCTATTACCATCTCTTGAAATAAACCAAGCCTTGTAGTAATCAAATCTTGACCTATAACATAAGTTTTATGAATTAGGATCCCATTATATGAGAGGTCTCTTACATTAAACTCAAAATCCTCAAATACTAATCTAACATCTCCCTCTAAATTTCAGAAGAGAAATACCAAGAGTTTTATATGAATATTTTTTATAAACAGGATAAAAAAAATCTATCTTATCTCTATTCATCACCACCTAATATTTTTTTTCTTCTCTATGTACAATATTATCCACCAACAATGTTCAAATAACATTAATCAATTAATCAATGATATACATAATTAATCAATTATCAACCTTTTTTTGTGGTAATTATCCACCTAAATCTAAGCACACACCAAGTTGCATTGAATTCAAATCAAAATCTGTTGTTGGTCACAGAATTGGCCAACACATCACATAGGAGACAGAGACAACAGCAAAACGTTGACACTAAAATCCCAAAACTATGGGTGGGGTCCCACTTCACCCACGGGCGGCACAACAAAGCCACACTCTCTTTCCCCTTCTCACTTTCTTTCTTATACTTTAATTTATTTTCCTTCCTCTTCTTTTTCAAAAAGCAAAGCTACCATTTTTTCTCTCTTATTCTCTTATTTTTTTTCTCAAGGCATTATTCTGCTACCCTCCTGTTTGATAATCAAATTGAAGCCACCCCTTTTACTATCTGGTCCTAGAATCACAAGCCTAGCTACCCATTTTTCATCTTCTCATGATCTGTGAGTAAAAAGTTTGTCTTTTTAATATTTTGTCTTTTTTTGTTGTCTTTTTATTTTTGGCTAATTGCTTAGACTCGAACAAAAAGGAAAAAAGCGTGAATAGAAGGAGGATTAGGGTTTAGTTTCTATTGCCAAAAGGCTCTCAGGACTCAACAGTGTACTTTGACTTAAATAAGCTTAAAGGGTAGTTTAGTTTGTGTCTCTATCTCTATTTATTAGTCTCTGAATTTTGGTATTTGCACTTTTTCTTCTTCTTTTGATATGTTTGTGAAAAGTGAAAATCCTTGAACTGCCTACAATAAACTATAATCTGCTCAGTTTTCTTCGCTAAAAGGTTGCAATTTTGTGATTGGCAGAGGGAATTGACTGCAAAAAATGACAAGGGTGACCCGTGATTTTGATGGTACAATGCAAAAAGAGGCAGTGCCTGCAGTGTCTTCTGATGTGGTATTTGCTTCTAGTAGGTTTCCTAACTACAGAATTGGAGCTAACAATCAGATATTGGAGACAAAGGATGATCCAAAAGTGCTTTCCATGAAGGAGGTTGTTGCTCGTGAGACTGCACAGCTCTTGGAGCAGCAGAATCGTCTCTCGGTGCGCGATCTCGCCAGTAAATTCGAGAAGGGTTTGGCTGCAGCTGCTAAGTTGTCTGAAGAGGTTACCCTTATTTCTGTTAAACTCAATTTGTTAATTTATATTTTCATAGGAATATAATTTTTTCCTATTTTTTTTATGTATTTTGTTTTTCGGTGTTTTCAATTGATGTAATTAGTAATAGTTATCATAGTTTCTGATGAAATTCATCCGCTTTATTTTTAACTAGTCTTATTTGCTGTTGAAATTCAGGCTAGACTTAGAGAGCAGCATCATTGGAAAAACATGTTCTTTTGAAGAAACTTAGAGATGCACTTGAATCCTTAAAAGGGCGTGTGGCAGGCAGAAATAAGGATGATGTAGAGGAAGCTATTGCTATGGTTAGTACTTGTTTATAAAGGGGAAGATGCATACTTCATCTTTATTTCTACCTAATAAATAGATGTTCATATTTACTTTGTTTTTGTGCTTAAAGAACAGTGGGAACTTAAACTTTAAAGTCCTTGTTTGTCCTGTATAATAGTCAAAATGGGTTGGAGAGTGTGTGTGAATGGAAAGGCTTTGAGACTAAACTGCAGATAGTTTTCTTAAAATTTGATTAATTTTTTAAAAGAAATATGTACTACATTCATTGCACCACCTCAGTGAAAATAATTTCCCTTTTTTTTTCAATTTAAAATAGAATGTTCTTTGTGGCAACATTTATTTCTGCATTTGCTATCTTTTAAGAGAAGCAACTATATCCTATTTTGTGCATTCTTCAGGTTGAAGCTCTAGCGGTTCAGTTAACACAGAGGGAAGGGGAACTAATACAAGAGAAGGCAGAGGTGAAGAAGCTGGCAAATTTTCTTAAGCAGGTGATGTTAACTTCTTGGATCTATTTTTTTGATGTTGGTCATACAAGAAGTTTTATTAGAAATAGAAGGATAGAGGAAAAGAAAAGGAACTATAAAGATATCCTCTCTATTAATATCAAAAGGACACACAAGAAGATACTAAAGTAATTATCTTTCAGAAACTGTGTGCAAGATCCAATTTCATGAAAATATTAAAATCTATTCTATACCATGACAAATTTAAGCACCATGATTTCCCTAAAACTTTGAAGCATTATGATTCAACAATAAACATTAAAGTGCAGCATGAATTATGCACTGCCATAAGTTGAGCAGCACATTACTTCTTTGATTCTGATAATCTTGCATATTAAAGACATTACTGAAATAATAAAGATAACTTCTATTTTGTGATATAGATTTACCCCAGTTTATATATGCTGTACATTTCTGCATGAAGAGATTTCATTTCCAATGTTGAGGCTTTTGGTTAATTAGTAGGCTTCTGAAGATGCTAAGAAACTTGTTGATAAGGAAAGAGCTTTTGCTCGTGCTGAAATTGAGGATGCCAGAGCAGCAGTTCTGAGAGTGGAAGAGGCACTTCAGGAACATGAGAGAATGTCTCAAGCTTCAGGGAACCAGGTTTGTGATATATACTGATATTTTCTTGTAATTTGTGATGTTTAAAATAGTTGATTTGGATATTTCTTTCAGGCATGTGGATGCATTCATCAGACTTAATATCATTTATTTTCTTATTCAGATTTATTCATGCAATATGCCCATACATTTCCCAAAAATTTAATCAATTAATTAAAAATTGGTACATGTTTGAATGTGTGAACTCATATAGAAATAGGTCACATAATGAATATATTTGAACTAGTAATCTTGAAAAGGGCAATGGAAAATGGAAGATGGGAAATTTGCTTAAGAAATTATTTTTCCACCTCAAGCTTTCTTGAACTTACCTTCTCCTTCTCTTCATTATTTGGCTTTTTCAGCGATGGCCTGAACATGACATCTTTCTTTGTGCTTTCTTGGCTATTATTATGTTATGCCCCTTGTAGTATTGCCCTTTTCTCTGCTTTTCTTAGTCATTCCCACTTAAAGTTAAATGTTGTTGTGTCTCTTCACTAGTCCACATGAGTAAACACTAAACAGACACTGCAGGTCTGTGTCAACTCAGTTTTCATGTTAACCAAATTTGGCTCTATGGGAATTTTAGGACATGGAACAGTTAATGAAGGAGGTTCAAGAGGCTCGAAGAATCAAAATGCTGCATCAACCAAGCAAGGTATACACTGAATAATGAAAATATTTTGTACTTGCCTGAAGTATTTCTAGTATATTGAACTATGAATTTTCCAGCCTTTTATTCTATATTAGGATAGAAAAAATTGATTTGTCCCAATGTGCTAGCACCATATCTGTTGCATAATATACTTGAATTATACCATCAATTTGTCCACCTTGTTGGCTTTTTAGAAGAGGTAGTCTATTCTTTTATCGAATAATAGTCATGAATAACCACCACTGTCTTGCATAATATCAAGAGTTTGAATCAGTTGAATATATCACATCTAAGAAGGCATAGAATGGTTCTGGAACAAAGACTGTTTTGGGCTTGTATTATATGTTGTTAATGGCTGCAACATTTGTTATGTTCACTATCTTATACAAATAAATGTCATATCCATTATTGACATTGTTGTCCTGTGTTGAATTGACTTTCTTCACCTTATTTTCTTGGACATCATATTACCATATTATTAACTTTTCAATCAAGATATTTCATTGACTTTTGATTGATTTTTAGGTCATGGATATGGAACATGAACTTCAAGCATTGAGGGCTCAACTTGCAGAGAAGACTAGACATTATCTTCGACTTCAAAAGGAGGTATGCCTATCCCTTATGCCATGTTGAATACAATAGGTCCTCTAATTCGTTCAGTTTTCCTTCCTGGTGAGTGATGTAAAAAAAGAGACTGAATACAATATGAAAAACAAGTGGACCTTCCATATTTCTTTGTTGAGACGCTATGATGTTGAAATAGACTTGGGGATCTTCAAACAGCATCTTAAATGGTGTGATGAAGAATTTCATGATAATTTTTTGTTATATGAATAAGAATTAGAGTCTTGGCTTCAATTTTGAGCCATTCTTTTGAGTGACAAGTTTCTTTGATTAAAGTGCTGAGTTATATAACTTAGATGACTGTCTTCCATGGTGAGCTTCTTTTACTGATTATGCTTGATGTTAATTTTCAGCTAGCAAGGACCAAGAAAGGAGAGGAAAATGTTCCACAATTATATGAACTAGAAGGGGCTGAAACTTTAGGTTCTTATTTGCAAATTCAGCCTTGCTCTGATAATGCTCCTGAAGTGTCCAAATGTTCAATTCAGTGGTATCGTGTGTCATCTGAAGGGGCCAAAAAAGAGCTTATTTCAGGTACAACTTCTTCATCAACTGATTCTTAAGGTTTTGTTTTAATTTTATCACATTTTTTAAAATCTTCTGCCAGTGGTGTATATATACATTTTTTCTGGTTCGTAGCACTCAGACTTGCTTTTTGTGCTATTATGCATATTAAGTTAGCCAGTCTTTCAAGTGTTGTTGAGGCTTTTTCTGTAAAGTTGATTGTTATAGAATATGTCATCCAGTAGGTTCCTTTTGTATCTTTGTTTATCATATAACACAACTTCTCCTTCTCAGGAGCAACCAAATCAATTTATGCCCCAGAACCTTTTGATGTTGGACGCATATTGCAAGTTGAAGTTATTTCAGAAAACCAGCACATCACACTCTCAACCACTGGTCCAATAGATCCAGGTCTGGTTCCAATTCTGAATCATTGTCATCTGATTTAGTCATCAACAGGCATGGCTTCTATATATTTGCTTCTATTAAAATTATAAAGTAGCTATCTTATTAGTTTTAAGATGTGGATATGTTTCATTTGTTTGCAATCAAGTTGAGTTTATGTTGCTCTTATATTCTTATGCAGCTGCTGGTTTGGGAACCTATGTAGAGGCACTTGTGCGAAAACATGATACCGAATTCAATGTATGTGTTATGATCCTTTTAATTTTTTGTCAATTTCCTTTCCTTCCTCCTATAGTTACTTTTATATGAGAATCAATGTGAGACATTGCATAGCAATGATTGCAACTTTATATTGGCAAATTGCGGTTTTGTTGTACTTTTTTCTTCACATTGCAACAAAAGTATCAGATGTTTAAACTAGTTGGCATTCTTTGATGATAATATTGTAGTTGTATCTAATATTTCGCAGGTGGTGGTAACTCAAATTAATGGTTCACCTCATCCAACTGAATCTATTCATGTACTTCATGTTGGAAAGATGAGGATGAAGCTATGTAAAGGAAAGACAACACTTGCCAAAGAATATTATTCAAGTTCAATGCAGGTATTTAAAGTGGTCAATGCTGTTTAGTTCTAGATGATTCTTGATGACAACTATACTTCTGTTACGTTTTAACACTCGTATATTTACTAAATAAGTAAAGTAATTATATTTTGATTTTCACATTGTTTTAACCTCTTTCTTTAACACAACTCTTTTTCTTGGAGTCTATCATCATGTGTGGTTATATACCACATTGTGATTTTTTCCATCTCTCATGTCATTTGCAATAAAAACTGTAATTTGGTCAACCAATGTGCTTTGATCTTGTTTTGCATAGCTTTGTGGAGTACGAGGAGGGGAAATGCTGCGGCCCAGGCACTTTTTTGGCAACCAAAGCAAGGGCATTCTTTTGTGTTAGCTTTTGAATCAGAGCGAGAAAGGAATGCAACCATCATGCTTGCAAGGAGGTTTGCATTTGACTGCAATGTAAGTCCTTCTGAACAAGTTATAGCTTAATTTTCACCGTTTTCTTCACAAAATTCTAAAATTAGAAACTAAAATAAAAACAATGTGACGTTTTTGGCAATGAATATTGAAAAACAAAAAATGAAAACTAAAAACGATTCCTAAAACCAAACAAACCTTATATTTGCTAGAATTAAAGAATTTACCTTTTCTCATTGCCCTTTATTTTTCTTCCCTACTTTGTTCATTATTGCTAAATTGCAATTGCTAATAATGACAGATCATGCTTGCTGGACCAGATGATAGAGCTCCTTTAGGGACGTGATGAACCTCCTTAAACCTTAAAATTTTCCAACCTGTAATTATCTAAAATTTTCTACCTTGTATTATATGTGTGTAACATAATAATATGCCTTGTTATTGTGGTATATGGACATAATGATTCAGACCTTGTGCTCTGAATCCCTTTATATAAATTTTGTTTTCACCAACACCAAGGCATTATTTTTTATTTGCCTTTGTGAGTGACAGTTGACAAAAGTTATTTAGAGGTTACATCATAGAATCAGTGGCAGCCATGTCCAGTGTTTGACGTGCTAATTGGTTTGTATTTGAGTAATTTCATTGACAAACAATTATTGTGAGTATTCTCATTGCATTTGGCTATGGACACTTGCCTTGGGGACAGGGAAATATGTGCATCTTCCTCACCATTTAATATTCTAGGGTAGATTTAGCTCGTACAAGAATCCAATGTAGTTCAACTCTTCAACAAAGATATTGAGCCCTTATTTTTCCCATTTCCAAAGGGAAAACAATAAAGCAAAAAAGATTTACCAATATGAAAAGTAACAATGAGAAACTTTTTTCCTCTTCCGGTTAATAAGCATTTTTTTTAAAGAAAAAGCTTTCTAATGAATATAATATTATATCCTCATTTGATCTATTTAGTTGATTTTTGTGTATTAAAAAAAAATTCCTCGATGCACTTTTATTGTCATTTTAAATTTTCTAAAAGCAAGATAGATGACTCAAGATTGGACACAACCTCTAGGAGTAAGGCCATGTATTCTATCTTCTTTAAACTCTTTCAAGCAGGAGCTTTGTGTATTAGGCTGTCCTTATAATTAACTAAAGAAACATGGAAAGGACTATAGCTCCTCGTAAGAAATCTCATCTTTAAAAGAGAGCTAGTTTCCTGAAAAAAGGGTGCACTATGTTTTTTGTAAGCATTATTTTGTTCAATCAATTGTCCTACCAATCACTCATGCATGAGGAATGGCATGGACACACCACAAACTTCTAACATCTTCTCTACAGATCAAAATCACATGGGTTGCAGCTGGATTGTTGTGGAACAAAACTTGAATAACAAACAGTGCTTCATATATAAATAATAGAAATTCTCAACGACTACATGTATAAATGCGACGGATGCAAGCTGCATAATTTTACACATATAATATTAAATAAAATGTTTAGAGCAAAATGTACCTAACAAAAACCGTACTCCTATAATAATTGATAGCTAATTGAGCTTTTAAACTTCTATTTAGGGGTCTTGTGATTAGAATTTTATATCTTGGGAAATTAATCACTACTTTAAACAATTGAAACATGTATTAAATTTTTAAAAAAAGTACTTGATTAAACAACTATTTTTAATCTTATTTTTTTTCTGGGCATATGTTTTTAATGTTATTTAATTTGATCCTTTTGCTAATTCTAAAATTTTAGTGCATAGAGATAATGAGTGGTCGGTGTCTTTTCTTAATTTCTTTCCCTAAACTACGCAGGCCACGTATCCTTTACGTGTGGGCCCACGTTTTTAGAGACTGATCGGTGGATTCAATCATATGAGTTGGCACACTGGTTAAAACTTCGATCAACGGCAAAGCATTGTTCACATGTTTGTGGCAAAAATCTGACCCTTGATGCAGTTCAAGCCTTTGTTTTTATCTCCTACAAAATCTTGATCTCCCTGTTGAGTTTGCTGCTACTGTTTAGTGTTGTTGAATCCACTCACACTGATAATTTCTGTGTCTCTTGGATCACTCACTGATCTCATCTAAGGTACTCTTCACTATTCTCTCTCTCTCTCTCTCTCTCTCTCTCTCATGTTTTCTACTTCATTCTGCTCTATGATCTCCCTTTAGTCCGACTTGATGATGCTTCAATTTGGTACAATCAAAATGTTATTTGACTAAGCATTGAGCTTATGATTTATGTGTGTATCTTCCATTTTGATTACTGGGAAATTCATGAACTAGATGAAATTACAAGATTTTTTTTTTCGCTATATTATAGTACTACCCTTATATTGGATTATAAGTTTTGCAGCATTGTTTGGAGGCTGGTGATCTAAAGTTTGTATTTTGACTAATATGTTTGTATGTAAGGCTAATAAATGTGATCCACAATGTTGCAGTGTTTCCTTTTGGCAAATAATTGATCACCTAGTAGTTAACTTGTGAAACTTTGTTTGCCTTTGATTTTTGATCTATTGCAATTGGATTCACTTTGATTTTGATCTATTGCAATTGGATTTACTTTGATTTTGATCTATTGCTATTGGATCTTGCTCAAAGCTAATTGCTCTGCGGTTTTCTATGTAGAAAAATGTCGACATCTGATGAGCCGGAAGTAGTGGAAAGGGGTACTAAGGATGAGAAGCACAAGGAAGATGATAAAGGGGATGAAAAGGGTGGATTTATTGAGAAGGTGAAGGATTTCATTCATGATATTGGTGAGAAGATTGAGGGAGCTATTGGTTTTGGGAAGCCAACTGCAGATGTTGCAGGGATTCACATTCCAAAAATCAATCTACATCAGGCAGACCTTGTTGTTGATGTGCTTGTAAAGAACCCGAATCCGGTGCCGATCCCTCTGATCGACATAAACTACTTGGTTGAGAGTGATGGAAGGAAACTAGTTTCGGGATTGATACCGGATAAAGGTACCATCCATGCACATGGAGAGGAGACTGTCAATATTCCAGTTACTTTGATTTATGATGAGATCAAGCAAACATATGATGACATTAAACCCGGAAGCATCATTCCTTATAGGGTGAAGGTTGATCTCATTGTTGATGTTCCTATCTTGGGTAGGTTGACTCTACCTTTGGAGAAGACTGGAGAAATCCCCATACCATACAAGCCTGATATTGATCTTGAGAAGATTCATTTTGAAAAGTTCTCTTTTGAAGAGACAGTTGCAACTCTTCATTTGAAACTGGAAAACAAGAATGATTTCGACCTGGGCCTCAACACACTCGATTATGAGGTCTGGCTTGGTGATGTTAGCATTGGAGGCGCAGAACTCACCAAATCTGCAAAAATTGAGAAAGTGGTAGCAGTTACATTGATATTCCAGTTAGCTTCAGGCCAAAGGATTTTGGATCTGCACTCTGGGACATGATTAGAGGGAAGGGTACGGGTTACACCATGAAAGGACATATCAATGTCGACACTCCCTTTGGAAAAATGGACTTGCCCATCAGCAAAGAAGGTGGTACTACCCGTCTGAAGAAGAAGAAGGAAGATCGTGATTATGATGACGATGACGACAATGATGATGAGGTTTGTTAATTTATTTTATCTCGTTTTCTTGTTGTTCTGTATGCATGTGTATGATGTGTATGCAAGTATATATACATCTCTATGCACAATCATTATCCTTTAATCACAAATATCAAAATTTCATTTTTCTTATTTATTTTTGGGCATGCATATGTATGTCTATCTGTTTCCATGTTAAATGCACTGCATAGGCAAAACCACATTGTTGAATCTTGATACTGGAAATTTCTTTCAGAAAACAGATTTAACCGGCCAAATTTTGATGGTATCAGCATGTAAATGGATCTATCTAGCATGCCATATGCCCAAATCCTACTAACAAAAATTAGATAATCTAAACATTGTACATTCTAAATGGCCTCTCTATTAACCTTACATTTGTGCATTGGGGTAGAGTTTTTAAACTCTGGTGGCAATATCTTAGTACTCTATCTCAGATTTCATAGTCCCAGCTGAACTTTAGATACCAACAAAAGCTGTCCCTTGTTTCAATTCGAGTATAACTACATTCCTGTGGTGCTGGCCTTGAATTCAGATCTGTAATCAGAAACAAGTCTGATAAAAATTTACCTCTGCTTAATTGGACAGCTGAGTGTGAAATTTGTTTTCTAAAATTTTCTATCAATAAAGTAAAAAAATAAAAAAAAAAAAACAGAAATTGTTCTCTTGTACAAAATCAGACTGCTTCCATACACTTAATATTGTTAATGTGACTAAGGAGGTCAATATCTTTTCATTACATCTGCTTTGTATTTGCTTGTGCTATAACTTCAAAAAATTTTGTTTGCAGAATTGAAGAAGGAACTGTGGCAAGTTAATAGAAGCTGTTGTTTTATTTACAGCATGTGTCCATTAGAAAGTCAATAAAATTGGGCTTGAACTTTAAGGCATTACCTACGAGTTCTGATGGCTATTTGTGTATCTTGAGAGATCAATTTGACATTCGAATTATGTGGTAGGACCTGTGTTTTATTGTGGATATATGCTCCAGTCTAGCATGTGCTCTTCCTCTTGAAGCCATGTTATTGGTGTTTTAGTACTTGATTGATTATCATGACAGTTTATCAATATATTAATTTTTTAGAGATTAATTTGTCACTGCGTTGATTTTTTGGAGCTAATCTGACAACAGGACGAAAATCTTCTATCGCGTGGAAGAGAAGACAATTTCTTTGAATCAAAAATCAATATCGTCACCATTCAACAACCATCCCCATCCCTCCCTCCGTGACCTCCGGTGGACGGTGGTGTTGATTTTTGATAAAAAAAATTTTAAAAAAAATATATCTTCCTTCCACGTGGTGGTTTTTTATTCGCAAGACAGAGATGGGAACATAGAAGATTTTCATCCCAATCAACATGCCAAATTTTAAGGTATTACGCGGTCTAATAATATTTTTTTTTTAAGCGTTAGTTTATCAATACATTTATCTTGTAAGGATTAAAATAGTCAATTTTTTTTATTTAAATATTTCACTTTGCTATTCTCCTAACAATCTCTCATTTAAACGATGTAACATAAATGAAATTTTAAGATATGTTTTTCTTTCTTTGTTTTAACAGAACTTTTTTTTTTGCCGGAGAAGTGTTCTGGAGTCTGAAAACTGTTAATCTATTATTAGAATGCTTAACAGTAATTATAGTGAACGATATTAAGTGATAGGAACTATTTCTTTATTAAATAAAAAAATAAATAAATTATGACAATTTTTATTATTTTATATGGTTATTTATATAATTAAACTTATCAAGGTATCAGACACAAGATTGAAGTTAATGTTCAGAAAACAAGTGCTCAACATTCAAAATTTGTAGGAATGTGATGTATTGATTAGAATCTGTACTAATAACCATAACAATACAAACTAGAAAACAAAAAAAAGCATGGCAACCAGGATCCATGCTCAAGACTTAGGCAATTGTTGTTGCTGCACCACTAAAATTGAAGCCTTAGTATTGGTATCTGAAGATGCAAGCAAATCTCCAATCACACCTAACTCAGAATACTCGGTCCAATTATCAAGTGCTGCTGTTTGAGATGATTTCACCCCATTGCGCCTCCCAACTATGATGTAATCATATTGGTCTGCTACACGCAAGAGGAAATTAGTGGTCTCTGAAGAGTCATCAATGGTTATTTTTTCATATGTCACATTCTCAACACTACCATAATATCCCTTCACACTCTTCAGCACTTCATCATCAAGCAGAAGGTCCCAGTTTGTGGACTCACTTGTGCTTCCAACCAAGTGGTACACAACCAATGAATAAGCGGAATCTCTGATTGCCCTCTTAGCCAAGCACAATGCTTCCCTATCATCAGCACCCCCTAAGAAAATCATGGCTATATGCTTTGATGCATCCTCATTGCGGTTATTGGAAGGCCCTCTATTCACAAGGATCCCAACTGAGCAAGGTGCCCTTTCAAGTACCTTGGTGTTCACAGTCCTTATGCTCTCATCCTTAGAATCAATAGAACCATCCTCTGCCCATCTTACATGAAAGGGAAGAATGATGATGCATGCGAGTTTGTCCAATGCAAGGTTGCAAATGTCTCTTGCATGAGGCGCTGCGCGATACCGCTGTGTAGGTGTTAACTGTTGCAGCACCAGCATTGTCATGCTCAAAGAGGTCAAAGGTGACAATGACATCACCAGAGAAGTTATAGTGGCCTGAGACAACCCTCTCTTGGAGGCGGTGTGAGATGAAGATGGGAGAGGATCTCCCGACTAGCTCCATCAGATGCAGCACATCCACCACAAGAGGGTTGGTTGTTGTTGGACAGCAAAGGTCAAGGACATCCTTCATAGGAATTATGTGAGATGGCTTTTGGATGCATGCAACAACTCTGAGCTCAGAGTTTGGTTTCAAGTGCAAAATATTCCTTTTCTGGTATCCTGCATATTTCCTTGAAGGCTCATATAGGGACTTGAGACCAATACGTGATATGCTTCCCAGCACCAAGGCAGATACGACCATAATACATTCTGTTTCACTGCTGATTATCTGCAATAGGCAGTGAGGATAAAGATTAGCCAGAAATAAGAAAAAGATGCCTACACACCAACTTTTGCAAACCATATATATTTACATTGAGAAATTCTTAGGTGTTGTAGGAGTAAGAGATTTTTATCTTGCTTTGATCTATTTACTTTCTATCACATTAGCTTTGTAGGTCTCTAACTAACTTTAGTGTCTATTTATTGAAGCTAATGTGGTAACTAATAAATAGATTAGCAAGAGAAATCTTTAGCAAAAAGCACCTAAGAATTTCTCATTTACTTTGGTGATTATGTGCAAGTAATTTGTGATCAGCACCTATATTATGTGATGATTTGAGATGAATAGGTAAGCTGGCAATCAATCACCATTATGTGTTAATGGGTGTATTATATGGTAGCTAAACAAATTTGAGAAATGAGCTGATTGAGGTATAAATTGTGAGAATAGCAAAACTATTATTATGCATGAATTGGAGAGGAGTTGAATGGATTATTACCTGTGAATCATATAGTAATGAGAAGTTGCAAATATCCACAACACCTCTGGTGATGAAGATGAGACTAAGGCAGAAACTATCCCTTTTGGGCATTTTGCAAAACTGGCAAATTCCCATGCACACTAGCATCTTAATCAAATGAACCATCGCTATGAAGAACCCATTAACTAGCATAAAGCTGGTGCCACCATGTATGGTAATATCCACCTTCATGGCAGTGGTTGTGACAAAGAGTGGCAGAAAGAACCAAACAGATAAGAACTCAAACTGCTTGACCAATTCAGACCCTAGTGGAGGACCTTCTGGCACAACAAAACCATAGACTACCATCCCACTTAAGACAGTCAGGTTAGCAAATCTTGCCAAGGACCCCAATAGAAGGGCCAAAAGGACTATGACATAGGTGTATACTTTCTTCACAGGTCTACCTTCTGGGGTATGTCTAACCACCCACATCATTGCAGGTCGCCCAATGAGAGGAACCAGGATCAAAATAGCAGCAAGAACTGCCATTGACTTAAACATTTTGTCCATACCATTTTCTTTGTTACTAACAATAACAGTGCCTATTGCGCTCCCTATGGAACCAATCATATCGCCAACCAGTGTCGATGACAGTGCGAGGCGTCCAAGCTCAGAGTTCAAGATGTCAAGTTCAGAGAGCATAGAAGCTATGACAGGAAAAGAGACTCCACTATGACCAATCACCACCACTTCCAATGTTGATGCAGCTCCATTAGTGGCTTCATTCCAGAAGCCTTTTAATGCAAACAATAAGGAGAAACCAATAACCACCGGTGTCCCTACTGTGAGAACAGCAAATGCCCAGGCTTTCCTGCCTGCTCTTGTTACGATGCTGAAATCCATTTGCACACAAGCCAGAAACAGGAAGAATGCATAGCCAAGCATTGCCATTGAGGTCAATACGTCTTCACTCCCAAAAGGAAACAACATCTGCTTGTATTTGGTCAACCAGTCTATCTTTAGTGAAGGGCCTAGAACAAAGCCAGCCTGCAAATTGAGACTTATGAATTGTTTCTCATAACTACAATGATCAACAATGTACAAAAATAAATAAATTGATAAAGTGGTTTTCATCTTCTCATTTTTTAACTTAGGAACATACATAAAAGTGTCACACATGTTAGACATAACAACAATTCATGCATCTCTACCTATCATTTTAAAGTTTTGAGAAAGATGATTCATGACCAAGTGATCAGAGGGTTCAACCCTTGCTATCCTTCATTATGAAAAAATGAATGAATACATAAATAAATAGTTCATGATGATAACACACCCCTACTTGCGAAACAAAATAGGGAAACCCCAAGCGCTTGAGAACGAAGTGAAAGCATTGGGTGATGGTGAAAATGACGATTATTTGAAGCTCCAACATTGTCAAAGTAGATTGTGAAGGAAATGAGCCAAGGGTAGGATCAGTCCATATGCCATCAGATGATATCTTGGGCGGCATAATAACACAAACATCATAGATAACAGTATTGCTTGGTTGTGTCGCGACTACCTTCGCTGAAGCAAAAAGTGTACGGTTTACGTCCATCTTTTTGGTCTCAAAATGTTGTCCCCAAAACAGAATTAATTAATGCAATGAGGACTAATGCAAGAACATTTTAAAAAAAAGTGCAGTATCTAGTTAGATACCATGATGAAGGAGAATACCTCATATGTTATTATAAAAATACCACTTGCAAAGTTTGTTTTTGAAAATTTGTTACACCGCGTTTTGTTTTGGTGTCATAGATGAACGTGACCGTTTGAGAAACAAACATTAAAGAACCCGAATTCTATAAATTAATGATACCCACAATTTTTTTTTCAAGTACCTTGTTTTCTAGCTGTTAATGAGCTAAATCAAGAAAACAGTTAGAAGTAAAGTGTCATATGTACATCATGTCTACGCAAATCACCGAAAGCTTCTGGGTTGGTTGTGTTTCCAACTTCCAAACCTAACTGTTTTCGAATTTTCCTAACGGTAAGAAAAAATAATCCTTGTCATTAAATCTCAACTATAACTAGTTACATTTTTACGGCAAATAATTTTCATGTTTTTTGTTTGGATAAAATTGTCAGCCAATTTTGATGTTTTTGTTTTTCTATTAATAGGGTAGAAAATACATAGGAGAACAAAAGAAAAAATCTATTAACTGTATTCCTGTATTTTATCTACTATTTATTTGTACAGTAATTATCAAACCAGAAAAAATAAGATTCCTCTCTTATTCATATATAGTCACTTGCAAATACCATAAGCAGTTAAATACATGCAAAATAAATAATATGGAAATAGAAAAGAATAAATATTTGAATTATTAATTTTTTAAACGTAGTTTCTTCTTTAGGTACACATTCTCTTATTTCGGTTCCTGTAACTTCTTTAACTAAACAAAAACATAAATCTTGCCGAAATATCCTTGATTAAGATAAGCTGACCCAGCATTGATATTCATACTGGGAAGGCTTTTGCCCTTATTTTCTTTTATTGACATTCGACCGAAAACCTAGTATATTTAACATTGATCTTTAACATATGGCTTTTAAGATAGATATTCACGTATTTCAAATTGCTAGAGATTTTCCATTTTTTTAAAAAAAAATACTTGAGTTTTTTGTATCTGTTATATCAAATTCTCGAATCAAATAATGATAAGTGAACGTCTCATTTAAAAACTTGTACTCTACTCTTTATCTAGAAATTTAGGGCGCTTTTATTAAAAATAAATTTTAATAAATTTTTAGTTTTTATAATTAATTGAGTTATTTTTTAATTATAAATAAAGAATATAAATTATTTATAATTATAATTTTATAAAAAATACTTTCATTATATCCTTCATATTAAAACAACTAAATAACTTTTTGTTATGAGATATATTTTACAATTACATCTACACATAAAATAATTCTCTATTTCTACTTTTATAAATATTTTTTTAATTTATCGAAACGGACACATACAAATTAATCTCATAAATAATCACTTGTAATTCAAAAATCCACTCCTACAACCATGCATAGTTTTTTTTTTTTTATTATTATTATTCATTCAGTCGAAACTGAAATATATTGATTTTATAATCAACTTCGTACCATGCACGTAATCGTGACTCCTATTAGTTTGTGGGTTATCAAAAATATGAGTTTTATAACAAAATCACCCAAATACAACGAACGTCGTATTCAATGAGCGGGCATTCATCACACACGATCAAAGGCTCAAAGGAAAATAGAACAAACATCATATTCAACTGTTGTCTAACTCTTACATTGTAATTGCAGATACAGTGATAATACTGCACAACAAAATGTCTACATTAACGTGATGAAAGAGTATTGGCGAACTTATCGACGAAAAACTGACTTCTTTAACAACTGAGGTTCCTAGGGACGAAAAAAAACATAGGAACCCAGAAATGTTTCAGCACTTCATGCCTCATGGAAATTACATCTGAGGCTTTTCCACTTCCGTAGCCTAAAACGGAAAAGATGACACCTGGTGTGCTTGTTTTCACCAGCTAATAATGAAGATAACATCATCCTCCAGTAATAAGATTTGGATTCAATTGAATTATTCAAATCCTTTATATGGTGTGAAAATGTGATAGACAAGGAATAGGGGCATGAAATCCACAACAAAATTGGGCTTCAAGGTGGCAAGAAAAATGGCATTGAAAATCAAGAAGAAAAGTTAGCTAAAATGTGCTATCGGCGATTCAAAATTGGAAGCAAGCAGTCATAAACATTCTCCATGCGTGATGTCAGAGTGAGCTTGTAGGCAGTTTGCAGGCCAGGCTTAGCCAAATTGATTATATCCTGTTGCAAACTGTTCATAATACTACTGATTTAGCAATTTTTCTTACTCCTTTTACATGCTGATACATTAAGTGGGCATAAATATAAATACATATACAAGGATTTAGCTCCTCTAAAGTGAGGAGTTAGGTAAAGTGCACAAATAAGGAATTAATCACCCTTGGATTATTTAGTGGGATCCACATATAATGCACACATAATGGAAGTTATTGATCCAATGATGAATAACCCCTCACTTGTTCACTTTACCAACCTCCTCATTTTAGAGGAGCCAAATCCCATATACAAAAATAAAGTCCATTCATAAGGCACCTATAGCTCTGAGAGAGAGAGATGGAGATACAAAAATAAAGTCCATTCATAAGGAACCTACAGTTCCGTGTGTGTGTGCGTGAGAGAGAGAGTGGGGAGAGAGAAACTAACCATTGCCACTCTCTAGAAGCTTCTGCATGCCTCTTTATAAAGCGATACAGGCGATCCAAGCTATAAAGTACCAATCCAAACATACATTGTGCTTCTTTCTCCTGCACAGGACATGTAACTTGACTTTTCTATCAATCTTTCAAGGGATGCATTTAACTAAATACATTTTTATTTTTTGAAAATAAACCTTCCTTCCTGCACCCTCAACTAACAAAGACATTGTTCAAAAAGGCATACTCAAAGGTACAGTGAGGATAATTTTTTATATATCAAGAACTGCGACATCCAAGCAACGCTATTGGATATTTGGATTGGATGGATTGGTAGAAGTAGAACAAAATACGAACGAGCATCGAGAACAAGCAAATGAAGGACCACTAGAACATCCTCAAACAATTAACTTAAGGGTAAAGTGAATTTCATATATATTGAATGAGGGCATGGAAACAGTGCTCATATTTCAGTATACATTTAAAGGATGGTCCAGTACACCAGGCTCCCATCTGGTTGGGTCTGGGAGGGAAGATGTTGCAACCTTACCCCCACTTTGGAGAGGCTGTTTTCAGGATTCAAACCTTGACCTCTAGGTTACAAAGCAGCAACCTTATCGTTGCCGAAACTCACTCTCTCATATTTCAGTATACATTTCACTCCACTATATTTAAATTATGATTTTATCATTTTATGACTAATTCATGATGCAAAATTATATATACATACATGTATCAAGTGTCAACAAAAACAAATCATGTTTGGAGTGTATGTAGTTCTACAAAATGATATGTCCTTGTAGACTTGAAACTTCATTTCAGGGAGGGCTAAATAAAATCAGTCAGTTTAGCTTCTTACCAATCCTTTCTCAACATAATTTTGGTACTGCAGAATCCTTTCCTCAACCTCTACAACAATTAGCCTCCTCTGAATCCGAGCAGTTCTACCTCTTCCCTCCGCTTTTGTATCCTGATTTACCGCAGAGAGTATCAGGTAAAATCTAACATGGAGACTAACAAGTAATGTCAATAACTGAATTTTGCTTTTGAAGAAAACATAAAGGCAGTAATTGTATAATTTAACAGATCTGATCACACGATAACAATAACCAAGTCTTATCTCACTAACGTGGAGTGATGTAGCTACTAAATCTAATCATATGGACCAAAATTCAAACAAGCCAAAGTACCACAAGATTTGGAGTTCTTATACCCCAAAACTACATAACGTAGTCACTTAAACCCAACAAGAATTGCTTTGGAAAATAATTGGAAATTATATCAGCAGAATAAAATGAGTTACCAGAGAAACTAAATTTGTCAAGAACAATAGAAAATGGTCAAAACAGATTGCTTCCTAACACGGTGTAGCATCCTCTAATCAATATGACTCAAACAATGCAATTAAAAGAAAGGGTAAGGAAACTTCACTACTCTTTGATATCAGAGTACACATTTTTCACTTCATCTAGTCATAGTTATAAGTGGCCAGAAATATGCTATGTAATAACTAATCACTGTCAAAATATAAACAAATGCTAGCCGTATACCGTAGCCATAAGTTAAGCCACAGGTAAAGGGG
The DNA here is from genome assembly GCA_030441495.1 of Dalbergia oliveri. Taxonomy (NCBI): domain Eukaryota; kingdom Viridiplantae; phylum Streptophyta; class Magnoliopsida; order Fabales; family Fabaceae; genus Dalbergia; species Dalbergia oliveri. Next base: position 21,923,126 of record JAMLFY010000014.1, on the reverse strand, counting down.
AGAAGAGATTGCGATTTTGCAATTTGCCAAAACAAAGCAAGATATACAATGTTGTAAGTTGTAACTTGCAAGCACATGTTGCCCTTCCCAACAATATTGCCCACATGTTCAATTTAATTAATTCACGGTGCAGGGTGTCACTCCGGACAACAATATCCATATTTTGCTCTTTCAATTTGGAGTGCATATAAGCTTTCGTAAAAGTTAAGAACTACAATATGAAATATGGACTTCAATGTAATATAAGTTTGTGATTTTGTTCAAACTAAACAAGAAAAGGGAAGAATCACCTGTTTGAACCATGCACGCACTAATATCATGAGTAAGAGAGAGAAAAGAAAGCAGGTAAAGCAGCCAGAACTGCAAAGTTGATTTCATTTGCTCGTAGAATTTGGTTCAGCTCAAGCATTGCCCTGGACAAAATATCTTGATCAACTACAACAATGAAAGTATTCACTGAGACATTCAGATTTGTAAAACTCACGTCTCAATATCCAGTTTGAGCTTCTGAATCTGCAACAAGAAGTAATGATAATAATGATCAACAGCCACTAAAATAGACATCACATACAACATATGAATAGTGAACTACACTACCTGAATAAGCAAAGCCTCAACCAGCTCTCCACCTATAAGGTTTTGAATAGGATTCATGATCTGCTTCTCATACCTACATTTATACTTGAAAAAATTAGACCATAACACTTATTAACAAATAATACAAGAAACAAAGTGATCACTATGAATCTAATTATTAAATAATCCATTTCAATCTTTCATGAAAATAGATATTTTAGAGAGGTAAAATATTAATAAAAATTATTTTCTATATATTCTTGTCCTCTTGTTAAATCAGAATCCAACTTTTAACTCAATATAAATTCAAATATTGACAATCTATGTAACTTAAGAAAATAAAATACAAAAAAATTGAGACCCAGGTTAGGAATTTAGATTGTTCTACTAAACTGGTATATCTGAAATCAGAAGAAAGACTATTAAACAGGCACAATACATTACCTAACATTATTTGCCTATACAAACAGATCTATTTTCCACCTATTAACATACTGTTACTTAACCCGGAATAGCTTTCTCAAAACCCTCAGCCAGAAACACCTTAGCAGAAGATATAACAATATATCCATTTAACGTCAATGCAAAAATAAATAGTTCTTTATAAAAACACCAACACATCTTCACAGTAAAACGGTTAAAGTGAAAAGGCATAGCACGAAATTCACCTAAGCATTGCCTTCACTCCTTGCACCAGAAATTAATAGAGTTGGAGACCCATTTCAGTTGGTACCATCCAGAAAATACAAACTTTTGCCAACATATAATGAATCCTATAGTTATAAAGTAGGGAATATTGCAAACTCAAATATAGATGCATCTATTTCACAGTTCACAATTACCTAACCATTATCTTACTACCTATTTTGAGAGGGTTCTAAAGTGAAATGTTCCAATTATAAGCAAGGAAACACCTAACTCACCTAGACATGACTATCTCAAGCATTTCATGATCTGAGGCATTCTCTGGGAACTTCTGACCCTTTGTCCTCTCACTGAAAGCCAACAACATTCTGTGCAGAAATTTTTAGAGAAGTTACTAACAAAGCAATATCCATGCAAAATGTTGGTAACAACTAACAAATACTGAATATATTTCCACTAATGGTAGAAAAGGAAGCTTCAAAACAAATATTCAAAAATGAAATCAGCTCACATGGGGGGTTAGGTGATAGTGGGAGATATATTACATTCACAAGTAAGCAATATCCATGCAATATATTATTCACAAGAAGCCTCTTTATACTAGTCTCAAAGAAAAATATTGTATACTGGATTCATTGCAATTTGTAAAATTAGGCCAATTATCACTAAACACATAATTATTTACTTCAAAATTGTGACCAAATCATTAATGTCTTCTCTTATCAGTCAAATGTACACAGATGGCATATACACCATGTGACATTTTTGTAGGAAGGACAATGGTTAATCGAAGCAAGAAATCATTTTATTTTCTTTAAAAAGTATTCCCAAAGATTGAAAATTCTTACTTCATTCGAAAAGACCAACAACAATTTCTATTAAAAAGAACCTGAGCAACATACCTATTGTGACAAATTATTTTTTGGCATGACTAGATTAAGAACATAAACAATAAAACTGTAAAAGGCTATGTAAAAAATAAATATTCTGTGCAATGAGATTGTATACATGTTTGCTATCCAAATATAGTCAATAACCTGTGCAGTTTGTTGGAAGTCAACTCCAGCTCTTCAGGGTCCATAATACTATGCCTTTTCCTGAATGTCTCAATAGTTCATCTCTAATGGACAAAATCTGGATACCGATTGAACCATAATATATACAAATTCTGATGTTTGACAAATAAGGAGGCTCAATATTATGTATAAATTTTATGATAAGTTTACAATTTTGTAATCTTCATAGTGCTTATTTTGAAGGATATAATTTGGTTACAGCTGGTGGCTGATGAGTAATATTAAGATATTAAATAAAATAGAACTTCTCTAGGATTAACTTAAAATGAGATATTCCAATTTTTAAATATTATTCTAAGGATTTTCCTTATTTCTGGTGGATTCCAACCATATCTTCCAAGTGCACTCCAGGTCAACTAGACAACTAGACAATATCAAGCCTTATTTCATTCTTTTCTCATTCAATTTGGAAACCTCAATCAGTGTGGTGCAAACTTTTACATATTTAATGATGGAGTGAAGAGGAAAGGAGAAGATCGAAGAAAAAGCAAGTTGTCCATAACTCATAGAACACAGTCTTTTAGGAAGCTACTTTAGTAATACGATTTTTAAATAAGATTTGCTAATACTATTTATCTTCTTGATACTTATTATCAACAGATTAACAGCAAAATGAGGTTGAGGCAATTAATGATGGTACCCACACCTCCTATCTTGTAAGGACATCTTGAGTTCAAACTCCCTTCAATTTGTCCAAGAGTATGTCCTCATGGACGGGGGGAAGGAAGAAAGGTGAAAAATGCAAGACTAATTACTAGTATTAGTCAAGAATTGTACCGGTTGCTCCACATGATCCTTATAAAAATCAACTGTAGAGTCCTTTGCCGTTTGAATCCAATTATCTAGATCAGAACTTCCTACCAAACTACTGTGCTTTAAGAGCCAAATGGAACATGCTGACAAACCAACTGCACCACATGTATAGCGAATCCAATATTGGGTTATTTTCCTTGGTTTTCTGTGTTTGGTAACCTGAAACAAAATACAACCATAACATCTCATCTTAGAATTTTATTGAAGTTGCCAAATAAACCAACCAGTATAAGCCAACTGCCAACAAGAAACTAATATCTATTATCCAAACAACCAGTTGATTCATTTCGGAACCTCCATAAATGATTAAATACAAATATAAATGATGAAAGTTGGAGAAGCGCTAGCTATTGACAGCAATGAAGACGATTTTGGTCCACTTCAAACAACCACTAAGGAAGTCCCAAGAATTTTTTAGGGAAAGCAGAGAGCAACAGAGGCTCCAATAGTCTCTACATATAATCGAGTATATTATAAAGTCAAATCAAGTAGCACCTGATTGTTGGGTCTACTATGAACCAACTCTGTGAACTGTAGCTTGTACATGGTAATTATAGATTTCCATATAGAACCTATTACTTCACCTACCAATATCTATCATTTAGATATCTAAGTTATGGATTTGGATCCTCCAAAATGAGATCTCTCTAACATAAGAAAGTAAGGGTGTACACCCTTGGATCATTTAGTGGGATCCACACAATGCACTTTATTGATCCAAGAGTGTACATCCCCTCACTTTCATATTTTAAAGGATCTAAATCCCTGAGACAAAATAAGCACTTTCATAATAACAAGCTGTGGTACATCATACAGAAATTCATACTGATGTCAGATGATGAAGACGACATTTTAATGTCAGATAATAAGACAACAATGTAAACGGTTGCCAATTCATTTAATCAGGGGTTGATATGTATGAAGGAAGTATTGCTTAATCCAACCAAAAACAAGTCTTCTGACATATAATACCAAACAAGGTTAGCATCAAGATATATTAAAGGATAATATCATAATCATGATTTGAACTTCACTATCTGGAACAGTGAAAGATGTTTCCATTTGTATTTCATAGTAGTTTCAAGTTATTACTTACAAATAAAGAACAAGTGTTTAAAGTAATATCATTTTAGTTAGTCAATATATATATATAACAACTACATTTTTAAAATTCCATCATTAATTGAGACACTAGAAGACTAAGGTAGTGAGTGATGTCAACAACAGCTCTACCATACAGTGAATTTTTCAACAACCACAAAAATATAGGTGAAAATTTCTGAAAGTCATCTCCTTGAGGAATTAATGAGAGAACATAAGATAGAGGCTCTTACAAGAACAGATATGTAAGAATCCAGCTTGTGTAAATTTTGATAAACATAATTGATAGCATCCCTCATTTCACAATCTGTCCACTGGGATCCCTCCTGATTTATTTCTGGTAGCTTCTCAAACAGTAGCGGAATTGAATAGCTCCCGTCAACAGAAGAATCCCTCTGAGAAGTAATAATCGGTTCCAAGAAAAAATGGTCAATTCTGGAAATGGGCACCAACACTGAACACAAGTTGCAAATTTACTCCTGAGCGAATTGTGCTTTAACAAACCATGGCCTGTAGAGATAAGAGAAATGTGCAAAAGGGAACAATTGGTTTATTCATGCATACCTGACGCACTGCATGTAGATGTCCAATTGAACTTTCTACTGTTGAGAACAAATCATTAAGTGTAACCAACAATGAAGGCAGCTTATTCTCTGGATCTTTCACTAACTCCTCTCCAATTTTATCAACTTCCACATAAAACTAAACATCAAGTTAAGAAATTTTATCAAGTTAATATAAGTAAATTGATGGCGTTTAACAAGGTTATATATGTTGATAAGAAATTCTTCCAAATTTATACTTTCAACAAATTAAGCCATAAGTTCATGTGACACCCTCGACAACAATTACTTAGTACAAAATTCCATTCTTCAATATTATCTTGAAAGACTTTTCGTAATGATTGAAATGCAGCACAAGGAAACAAACAATCAGCAGACAGAGCAAACCTGAGCCAAGAATGTCGCAAGCGAATATCTCAAGCTACTCAAAACAATTACTCTCTCATTTATATATTCAGACGCAAATTGGCATAGATTCTGCATGGAAGAACCCTGAGCAGCATGTCCGTGCAACAACTTAACTGCTTCGTTAACAAATGCCCTCGGACCCCTCTCAAAAACCATGAAATATGCTTTCCTAGCATCTGACTTCTGAATACATTAACAAATGAGCAGCATAACTATTTACAAAAATAACACACACACACACATATCAGACAATTGTGTATCACCCAATCATGTATTGGCACACTAGCAAGAGTCCTTGAATTCTTAAAATTAAGGTCTCAAAAGTTTGATGCACAAGTACTTCAAAATAATCAGATGTATCCGTATCAAATATATCGTATCATATACTTTATTGATACCTTTTCAATACTCCTAATTATATTTTATACATTTTAAATTAGATACATGCCATATGAACTTGTGCTGTACCAGATACTCCAACCAGTATTCATGTAACATAGCTCAAAAGTATAAAAAATAATCTCATAAGAAAAAAGCAAAATCACGATATCAAAAAAAAAAATAACGAGACCTCTGCTGTGGACTGCCAAAACTGCAGATTCTTTTGTATGCTATGCAAATTGATCAGAACATGCTCCAATATATCCTCCAAAACAACATGCACTCTAGATTGCTTGGTTACGATCCTGCAAAAAAATAACATAATCATCATCATTATCATCATCAAACTCGTAGTACTATCGTAAACCCTAACATTCATTTCGCTTGCAAAATGCTGAGAATCAAATCAGAATTCATAGAGAAATATGAATTCAATTCAAAACGCGGATTTAGTTTGCCGTTTTAATTTAATCAAAATGAAATGAAAGGAAAAAGGAGAGTACATGGAGGAGTGGAGGGAATTGGAAGGGAGCGGGAGAGGGAGGCATTGGCGAGGGTGGATTGATGTGAAAGGAGCGGAGATTGTGCGGAGGAGATTGGTTGGGGAGAAGGGATAGAAAGCGCGGAGACGGTTGCGGAGGTAGTTGGAGTAGAAGGAGAGGATCGCTGTGTTGTTGTCGGTGGTGGATTCGTTTTCCGCCATTGGAAGCGAAGGTTCGAGCTCTTCGCGGCGGTGCTACAGCTGTTGCTTGTGAAAGGGGAAGCAGAGAAAGATGTGGAACGCTTTGTCTGAGCTTCTTTGCTATGACCACTTTTGAATGCTTTGAACCTTTTCTTTTTTTTTTTTTGCTTTGCTTTGCTTTTCCATGAAATGATAGGGTAAGATTTAAAATAATTTTATATTGTTAACAAATATTTTTTTGAAAAAAATAAAATCATGTTGAATAGATAACTGGTGTTATGATAATTATGATTTATCGTTTTAAAATATTTTATCGGTTAATAATATAAAATTATTTTATATCATGAGTGTATAAATATTAAGCTCTTAAATCACTTGGCATTTTTTTGCAATTTTTATCAATGAATATAAAACAATGCATGAGTAAAAATCTAATGTCATTTTATTGTTTTTTCAATGCAAATTATTATTATTATTATTATTATTATTATTTGCATCTTTTCTCTATCCGTGGGTTTTCATTATTTTTATTTAACTTCTTTTTGTTTATTTGCACATTCTAACGGGAGATGAGAGTTCTCATAGAGATGTTAAAATAGGCTTGCACATTAGGTTGGTCCACAAAAATTGCAATTTTTAACGGATTAAGCTAAATTTTTGAATCCAAAAAATTCTACCACTCATCTTTACTCGAAATTTGGCGGTTGGGGGTTCCTGGGCTAAGCCTTTGTTTTAATAACATAAAAAATTCACAATTTATTGGTTTTTATATTATAACAGTTCCAAAGGTCTAAACTAAAGAGATATAAACTAAATTTATCATGTTTTTGACCTAAAGAAAAAAGGAAAAAGCGTACGTTGTATGTAATAAATTATAATATACTATTTGTAAATGATTAAATGTAAAGAATTAATGTATAGTTATTATGGACCTTGAAAATTTATGTATGCATTACTTAAAAAAAATTAATAGTTTCTTTTTAAAAAATAAACTATTAAGAAATTTTTTTATATTTTTTTAATTTGTTAATAGACTAGCCCAAAATGAGTTGGTTAACTTTTAGCACATTTAATTTTGATAGATGCTTATCCCATCCAATTTTTTATGAGCTTTTGGCAGGACGAGGCAAGCTTGTCATATGTACATCGAGCGGCTGAACGTATAAATAAAACTGTAATTGTGGAAAAAACATATATATTTAAGACTTGACTTGTGAAGCTATATCCTTTTTAAATTGTTTTACATATTTATTTTTTATAATTACTTTTTATAGATAAAATATAAAATATGTTTAAGAATGTGAAAAAAAACTCCAGTGCGAATTATGTTGTTATTATTTGCATCTTTTCTCTCCATTAGGTTTTATTATTATTATTATTTTATTATACCAAAGGCCCAAACAAAAAGACAAAGGAATTACAAAGCAACATAGCAAGGCATAGCACCCTTATGTAACACCTTACTAAGTTTTAATTCTTCCACCTTAATTTTTAACATTATTATTATTTTAAATAATAATTAGCTAACATAATATTACTAACCTGTAATGAAATTTTAGAAAAAAAAATTTTAACTGTTATGATTATTTCTATTCATAGTTCTATACTGAAATAATGTATATCAACTTAAATCATGCATCTGTAGATTCCTAGGAAATTAAGGTGGTCCAAATGGACACGCTTAAATACCAATATTTCTAGCCAGAACTTTGCCAAATTACACTTTTAGGAATACACTTTTTTCAACCAAGGATAATTTTTAAATGACAAAGAATATTTCTTTTCTAACATATAACTACTATTTGTTAATCAGGAATTCTAAGTTAGACAACTATCATCTATAGAAACATATTTCACTACTAACATCAATCCATATGATACAATACATATTACACATTCAAGATACATTAGGAAAACTTTAATATAACAATATAACATAACCAAAGTTGGTAAAGATAGTAAAGATTCTATAGCAACACATAATAGAATCTAATTATTTTAATAATTTAAGCTTTAATTAAGTCAAAATTAATTAATTAAAAATCAATATGATTTTTAACATTATCCATAGTCTAATGGAGATGCCCATTCCATGGTCCTCTTTGTCTAATATTATAACTTAGTTAAAAAAAAATTTATAAGACTTAGAGTAATTTTCTAGGATTTTTCAAAGTTTATTTTACACCCCATGATAAGTTATTCTTGTGCAATTATGCTAATATTATACAAATTTACTTAATATTTATATTTATTATCAAAGTTATGTTTAAGGTATATTTATAATTTTTTTATTATTTTTTTAATAATTTAATGACACTCTAAGTTTTTCTAATATTTCGTTAGCTTTTTCCAGTTAATTATGTTATAAGTTTATTTTCTATCCTCTAGTGGCATTTTTGTAATTTTAATAAAATCCAAGAGAATAATTAAAATTTTACATTTTGGTGCTAAGTTCCAGATTGTATAGCTATTAAAGTTTTGTAATATTTTAATTAGACATTTTTTTCAATGATTATCCTTTTATTACTCCCCTTAATAAAATCTTCATACTTTCTAAATAAAAAGTTATAATAAAGCAACACTATATTAAGAAAAATTAGGGATGTAACACCCTACATCATCATATATGAGTACCTACCTTACACCACAAGGAGGGTTATCCCAAATGCTTGAATTCTTTTCTAACTCAAAATTAAAGGGCATGTTTGGTTTCAAGTTTTCATTTTAAATTTTAGGAATTTCTAAAAGAAAAACTGAAACTGAAATTTAAATTTTAGAATTTTCATTATTTTCTTCATAAAATCTTAAAAATTAAAAATTAAAATTGAAAATTGACTGAAACCAAACATGCCCATAATTGTGGTACCAAAATTACCCTCTCTCTATATGCTAAAGATGTATGCTCCAGTCTCTCCTGCCAGCTCAATGTGATTAAGGAGCTTTGAGTGTTTGGATTTGAATAGCTTCTCTTCCAAGTATTAATAGCATCAATAAACTTTGAGTCACTTTCCACAATAACTCTTCTGAAGCTAGAGCTCCATGCGATCTGAAGGCCAAAAAGAATCCCATAGTTTGGCCACAAGGGCAAAGCAAATGCCAATTTTTTCGTGAATCCCTTTTTCCATCTTCCAACTTCATCCCTAATAAGACCCCGCACCAGCGAAACTTGGGTTACCTTTAACGCTTCATCAAATTTTAACCCAATCATGAGGAGGGGGCATCCAGCTGAAGAGAGGTAATATGTCTTCGTTGATAATGTGTTGCCCGATTTTGAGGAATTTGGAGATTTCCTTAGCTTGGTTAATAATAATTTTGTAGGGCATTTTGGGGTGATGGAAGTTGTCTTCGAACAATTCCTTATTTCTCCAATTCCAATTCTCCAAATAGCCACAAATAAAGTGTCTGGCCAGGAGCACGAATCCGAAGCACTAAGGTTGGCATTGAGGTTGAGAGAAACCCAATCCTCAGTTCCAACACAAAGAAAGAGGCCAGCGCTGAAGGTTTAACTAGAGACTTCCAATATTGGCCGTATACGCAAGCCTCTAAAGGGTGTGAAGAGTGCATTCAATAGTTTTGTTACAAAAAGTGGTAGTGTGGGTTGGAGGACCATCTGCTTTTTTTGTGCCATCATGATACTATCGTGAACACCCTTAAAGGAAAGTTTTCATATGCTAGGGTCCTTTCCATTTCCATATGTCCTTCCAATTGAAATTATTTGAGTTCACTTCCTTGTAGACATCTGTAGGTGCTTTTCATCGAGAAAAGACCATTATCTTCATGTGCCCAACACCAATTGTCCCTCCCTTTTAGACGAAAGAGGAGGCAATTTGCTAGAGAGGATATCAAGGGAGCATTGATTTAATTGACCTTGAAGGCCAACCAGTTCCATTCCCCATCATTGTTAACGTCAGGCACTTTCAGTGGTATTATACGGATTATAGCAGTATTATCAGCATTCTTAAGAGACCAGATCCTTATCCCATATATCATTCCAGAAGGATGTTTCTTTCCCATGATCTATTAGTTTCATCAAATTGTTTTTCAATGTAGTCTAAAGATTGAACCTCTCCAAATATGGGAGTCCCCATTCCTGACTTGATCGGTCCATACTCCAAGTCAGCCCTCTTCCATACTTGCAAGTCAAGACTTGGGCCCAAAGAGAATTGGGCTTAGTTATCAATTCCTAACCAATCTTGAGAAGGAATGCATTATTCATGCTAGACATCTTCCTCAATCCAAGCCCTCCTACTTCTTTAGGAGGCAGAGGTGTTCTAGCCAATTAAATGGGCCTTCCTTTTGGTTTCAGTATCACCCCAAATGAACGAACATTGGGTCTTTTCGATCTTGGCACACCTTCTTGGGGATCTTTGAGTGTTGCATAGCGAAATTAGCGAGGGGCCAATGATTGTCTTGCCAAGGTTATTCTCCTGCCAGTGAGCACTACTAGAAAATCGTGATTTTCGAACGGAATTTTAGATGAAATTGGGACGGATTTCATTCGTTTTTCAAACAGTTTTGAACAAACAAATTATTTGGAACGAAATTAGACGAATAATTCTCGTCCAAAAAAGCCTTGTTGCTAATTTATTGTTCGTTGGAACTTCCGTTCGAATTTTGTTTTAGACGCAATTCAAACAATTTTGCTACAAACATATAATTGACAAATTTGTTCCTTTTTTATTTATTTTAGACGAACTTCAAACGGAATCAATATCATTTAATTCACAAATTTGAAACAAATTTCAGACGAAATTAAAATAATCTAATTTACAAAATTTGGACAAATTTCAAACAAAATAAATATTTTTTTCAAACTTTCATACGAAATAAATGTTATATTTCAAACAAATTTCAAACAAAAAAAATGCAATAATTCAAACAGATTTCAAACAAAATAAATATTATTACTTAGATAGATTTAGACACAATATATTATTACGTATATGTTTTTGTAGATTTAAAGACGAATCATGAATTGTTATTTGTAATATATTTTGAACAAATTTGAGACGATTTTGGTTCATTCTAATTGTGGGACGAACTTGATACGAAATTAATAAAATAATTATTACTCAATCCTTTTCATACATATTTTAGACAATTAAATTAATTTTTTTTATTTAAAACAAATTTTCCAAATGCTTTTTATTTTTATTTTTTGTATATTTTACTTTCAACACCTATTCAGTTATATTAAAAATCAAATATGCCTATCATGAAAATTTGCAATCTAAGTTATTGCAATAACAATTTATTCACATATAGCATAATAGTCCAAAGTATTAACAATATATATTCAAAGCTATCATAACCTACTATATAAATCTAAATAAAACATTTATCCTACTAGTTAGGACAAAGCAATAAGTGTTATATAAGATTCATATCATATGGTCATCAATCCTAAACAAGCTAAAGTCATCAAAAGAACATATTAATCTAGAATAACTGAGTCATCAAAAGGCTCATTAGTGAAAAACAAACTAGAATATATGGTTCACCTAAAGGTTCATCAATCTAAAAATAGAACAAAGTCATCAATCATCAACGATGTTGTCATCCTCATTATCATTAGACTCACCAAGCTCATCCTGCATAGAAGTGTTAGAAAAGTCTGGAGGTAGTGGCATGTTCAAGTTTCTAAACAAAGTAATAATTGTATTTCGGTTGACTCAATCCTCTTTTGTTGAATTTGCATCCTTCGTCCTGATCCTCCAACTTGCGTTCTGCAACATCTAACTTAGCCTTTTGCTCTTTATTGATGAGTTCTTTCTCCTTTGCCTTTTCTTGCCACATTGTAAGTTCTTGCTCAATGTTTGCATCCTTAGATGTGAATGAGCATGCTCCTGTAGCAAACTTTGAGGCAAGATGTGAACCCACAGAACCTAAACCATAGGCAATGCCCTTTTTCCCTTTGGCACCACTTCATTCCAAATAGTTAAGTCATTTGGCATATTATGGCCTTCACAAAATGATGCCTCAATATCTTCCTCGTCTTGAAACAAAGGTCCTTGAGAAAGTTCTATTTTTCGCTTTTTGAATTCTCCCTACAAAAACATTTCATTTCAAGTGTGCTTATAATATCATTAGTAAACAATATTGACATATACAATCAAATTTACAAAAAAAACAAAAAGTTAGCATCACATACAATGGCTTGCTCAGATCTATCATCAACCTATTTTTTGTCCTTCTTTAAATGACACTTAGCAAATAACCTTTCTATTGTAGGTGTTACTCCTGTAGCTTTCTCCTGCAATTTTATAATTTTAACAAAAAAGAAATCACAAAATTCTGTTCATAAAAATAACTATAAGCAAAGACATTATTTTTTTCTTACCATTTTTTCGATAAATATATAAGCTCAACAATCAAAGTTGATGGGAGTACACTGAAAACAATATAAAAAGCATTCAACAATATGACAGCAACACACCAAGCAATTAGACACGAGCTATCAATTCAAGAAAATACTAAATAAAATGTAAAAACTATGTCTAAAGTACAAGATAAAGTAACACTAAGCCATAGTAGCACCCTTCAATGGAAGTCTTCATATCCAAAAAATCAATATCCAATGGGACTCTATTGGTATCCGTATAAGCCCCTCAATTGCACACAATTCCACTAAAGCACTTCTAGCATTCATTTCCTTTATTTCATCGCCACATAACATGTTCCCTTAGCATGGACAAATGGAAGAGAAGTAACAACATGCATTCCATTCAAAACAAATTATGCTGGCCAATTTCAAATGATAACACCAACATGATAGCAAAATGAAAGGAGTTCTACTAACTTTGAGGGACATAAGAGCTAGTACCCACTTTATCACAGAAACCAATAAATACCAGCATAATCACTACATTTAGAGAGCAATGAATTCTCTTTGAGTGGTACCCATGTTGAGTCTAGCATGTACTTGACTGAGATATTAACTACCCATAAAAGATTAGTAATTAGCAAAGAACAAGGGAGCATATTGACTACATTTAGCAAGAAACTAAATTTTCTTACCATTCTACGTGCATGTTCACCATAGATATAGAACCTCCTGTGTGCATGGAGCTACCAGCATTTGAAGCACGATTCACAATATTTGCTGCGAATATTTCTTAAATGTCCTATCTGAAGCCCAATAATGTATCAATTGATCCCAAATGGGTGGAGGGATGTATTTGGCCTATAATTCTGAGTTTTTTGCATAGTTCTTTCGTTCTTGACACATCATGCCCCTAAATCGAGCATCTCCTTTAATATCAAAGATTTGGCGGATCCTTGCATTATATTTAGGTTCCCACTTACAATGCTTCTGCAATAGAAAAATAAATTTACATATATAGAATTATATAGTTCATTATATATATTTTGATATATCAATGACATTATTAACAATTAAGTATCATACTTACTTGAAATTCTTTGAACCATAAGTCTCGCATCGCCTTATTTGCATGTCCCCAAGTAGGACAAAACCAATCAAACTTGCTCTTAATAGCAGTAGTCAATAAACGAATAGCATTCGATGGATTGAACCTATTAATATATCAAATATTTTAAGGAACCATATAAAAATATAAATACAGGAATTTAAATTATAATTGATTGTTGTACTTACTCATCTCCATAAGGCTTTATTTCTAGAATTCCTTCTTGAACAACAGTTTCATCTTCTTAGAATTTGCGCTGATGATTGAGCATGAGGCAAATTTTCCTCAGAAATAGGTGGTGCAAAGACGGATGAGGAATAATAGGCGAAGGTGATGGTGATTCTAATGGTGGAGACAATGGTGATGATGTATGGTGCACATGTGTAGATGGTGATGATGTAGGTTGCACATGCGGTGATGGTGATGATGTGGGGACTGTATGTTGTGATTGTGAAGGTAAGACATTACTTGTTAATGGTTCAGTAGGTGCTTGTGTAGCTGGTGGAATATGCTGTTTTGTAGGTGCAGTTGGAGGACATTTAGTAGTTTGTAAAGCAATTTTCCCTTTACCAGATGATGGTCGTCCTCTAGTTGATGAGCTCCTCCCACCTCTATTTGTACCTGAACCTGACATCTAAAACAACAAACACATACATATAATAAAATATTGATAAAACTAAAATAATTACTAATTTTAAATACCAAACAATTATGAATATTGAAAGGTCAAGTACAATAATATTAAGGCACATAACCATTAGGAGATGTGAACATAATAGCAACTAAGCAAAATTTTATGCTTTTAATTTTTTTCATTGTTACCTTAATCACTTAAATCTTCATTTTCATCATCTTGTAGCTCATCTTCCTCCTCCTCCTCCTCCTCCTCCTCCTCATCATCATCATCATTAGCATCATCATCATCATAAATAAATCCTTGGTCTTCATCATTAATTCCATCAACTTCCTCAAGTCTTCTTTCATTATCTAGTAAGTTAATAGGTACATCAGGATCAATTGAAATATGACTCCCACTTTGATTTGTAGAGTCCTCTTGAAATGCGTAGTCAAGTTTGCTCATCCTCAATAACACCCCTTGCTTTGGTTTTGATCACAAACCTCCAATCTATTGAATCCCTAGTGTTTATTGGATGTGTTGCATAGTACACTTGAATTGCTTTATGTGCAATAATAAATGGATCGTATTTTCTATAATGACGATTATTCCAAATTTGAATGATCCTATATTGTTCATTCACCTTTGTTCCTCTACCGATTGTAGGATCAAACCACTCACATTTAAATAATACGACCCTTTTTATTGGTAACCCAGGGTATTCAATTTGAATAATCTCTTCAAGTTGGCCATAGAAATCATTTTCATATTCACCATAACCTGTGCCCGTGACACATGTTCCATAATTCATAGTGGACTTCCCAATTGAATGAGCTCTTGTGTGAAACTTGAAGCCATTGACTAAGTAAATAGGCCAAGTTTTACAATTAAAGGACCCCAAGCCAATGCACAAATATTTGGATCTAACACATTATTAGAAAGATCACGGACCTATATAACATCACACAAAAACCAATTAGTTAAGAGTCATGCTTTGGTATCCAATCACCTTGTATAACAATCTATTTCAATATATAGGCTTACATGATCTTTCAACCACGTTGCAAATCTGCTTCAATAAATTGATCAACTTGTTCATCACTTAGATTGACATGAATTTGACGCATTGAGTCTACAAAGATCCTATAGATAGATGGATTTAATGCAAATGAAGTTACTAATATCATCAAAGTATATTAGTAATTGAAAATTTTGGAAATAAAAGACTCACTCAATATATGGCTGAATCTCATCACAATTTATTAGGATATGATTTGCTAAGCATTATATTCTCTTTCCTCCAAATAACGATGTTTGCATTTACCAGCAAATGACCAGGCAAATTAAAAATGGATAAGATTTGTTGTGATGAGTCATCCACACCTCCATCATAATTTTTGGCAACTCTAGTTTGGTAGGAGTGTACATGTGGCTCAAAGTAGTAAGTACAAAAGTGAGAAATCTCCTCAATAAGGTATGATTCAATTATAGATCCTTCAACATGAGCTTTGTTCTTAACCTTCTTTTTAAGGTGATGGAGGAACCTATCATGAAGCAAAAAGCATTCCATACAAAAGTTGAATAATAAACTAATTAGTCAAATTTTTTTTAAAAAAAGCCTAATATACAGGAGTACATGTGTGTGACTAAAAATACCTCTTGAAGGGATACATCCATCTGTATTGCACAGGGCCACCAACCAATGCTTCATATGGCAAGTGAATAGGTAGATGTTCCATTGAGTCAAAAAAAGAGGAAAAATTCGTTCTAATTTGCACAATACAATTGGAATATTTTGCTCAAGTTTAATTAGGTCATCTACTTGTAGCGATGTTGAGCACAAATCTCTGAAGAACTGACTTAGCTCAGTTAAAGGCTTCCATATTTGCTCTGGCAATGAACTAAATGCAATTGGAAGCAAACGTTCCATAAATACATGACAATCATGACTTTTCATTCCATGCAACTTTGCTTCCTTCAAGTTGACACATCTGGCCAAATTTGAAGCATATCCATCTGGCATCTTTAAGCCCTTCACCCATTCACATATTGCTCTCTTTTGCTCCATATCAAAAGTGTAGTTTGCCTTGGGCTTTATAACTCTTCCCCATTTTGTTCTTGTAATTCTAAATCCTTGCGTTTAATTCTGGCAAGTCCATTCTAGCCTTTACATTATCTTTAGTCTTTCCTTTGATGTCCATAACATGTTAAACACATTGTCAAATACATTCTTCTCAATATGCATGACATCAAGGTTATGACGAATCAAATTAGAGCTCCAATAAGGCAAATCCCAGAATATACTTTGTTTTGTCCAATTATGCCTAGTCCCATATCCTGGTATTGGAGTTTGGGCTAAGTCACTTATCTTTGGTAACATCTGGACTATTTCCCATATTTGCTCCCCATTTAATCTTGGAGGAGGTTTGATCTCTCAACCCTGTTCTTGAAAAATGCATCCTTATTTCTTCTAAACATGTGATCATTTGGCAAGAATTGTCTATGGCAATCAAACCACGATGGCTTTCCCCCATGCTTTAATCGGAATGCCTTTGAGCGCTCCATGCAATATGGGCATGCCAACTTCCCTAGTCATCCATCCAGACAACATTCCATATGCAGGAAAATCATTAATTGTCCACAATAGTGCAGCTCTCATCAGAAAGTTTTGCTTGGTGGAAATATCATATGTTAAGACACCATCTTCCCACAATAACTTTAACTCATCAATCAAGGGTTGTAGATACACATCTATCTTACTTTTGGATTACGAGGACAGGAATGATCATGGACAAAAACATATAGGAGTTGTCATGCACAACCAAGGAGGAAGATTATAAGGAGTGACAATTACTGGCCAACATGAATATTGTGAACCGGATTGACCAAAAGGAGTGAATCCATCAGAACATAATCCTAGTCGAATATTGCGTGGTTAGAAGAGAATTGTGGATATGTCTGATCAAAATGCTTCCATGCTTCTGCATCAGATGGATGTTCAAGGACACCTTTAAATTTGTGCTCAAAGTGCCATCTCATATGAGGAGCTGAATTCATTGAAGCATATAATCTTTTTAATCGAGGTGTAAGTGGTAAATAATGCATCCGCTTCAAAGGCACCTCCTTACCACCCTTGCCTATCCTATACCTTGGCGAATGGCAAAATTTACATTCCTTTTCATTTTTATCCTCATCACTGTAGTACAACATACAACCATTAATGCAACAATCTATTTGTTTGCTTCCCATTCCAAGTTTGACACAAGCCTCTTTGATCTATAAAAATTAGGGACAAGCAAATTATCCTTAGGCATTCCTTCTTTCATAGCTTGTAGTATGTCATCAAAGGTTTGTTGTGATATGTTACCTTCAGCTTTAATACTCAACATTCTAACTGCCATTGACAATTCTGAATGGTCAACACAACCCTCCCATAATGGTTAAGCAGATTGCAACAAATCATAAAATCTTTTGGCTTCCTCATTTGGAGGCTCCTCTATGGGTGCTTCAAATTGGCCCATTAATTCTAGCTCCAACATCAAAAACCATAGATTCATATGGATTTCTTTCTAGCTCACCATCTAATGAATGAGTACTAGTACCTTCTTGAGTATTAGTACCTTCTTGATTTAATGAAATTTCTCCATGTGAATCCCAACACCAGTATCTAGGCTTGAAACCATACTTATATAAATCAACCATAACCTCATCTGGAGTTAAAAAAGCTCTATTTCCATGCTTTGCACAAGGACATCGAAGTGTACCCCATTAAGTGAAAATTGAGGTTGCTTCTTTACTTGATTAATAAAATCTCGAACACCTTCTACAAATTCTATTCTCAACCCCTCGACTTGGAAGAAGTCTATTATACATCCACTTTCGATGTTCAGGGATTTCCATAATCTATATTATATAACAAAATACAACAAATCATATTAGAACCTTAAATTTTGACTAAATTTTTTATATTCCTCTATTTCTAGTAAAAATTTTCAATTGGTATATGTACTTACAAAACTATAGGTAGTTATTGCCTATCAAATTGTATTAGTTGATCAGAAGTATATACTATCTATATTTTGCATTTTCACTAAAGATTTGTTTAAGCATTAAACTCATGTTCTCTTATTTTTCAATCATACTATTTTTCATAGATGAAGTTTTGAAATATATTTTTTAAAATATATTTTTTTTCACATGTAATCTACACCCAGGTACTACCTAGTTGTTTTATAAATTTCTATTCATGTATGTTTTATACGGCATTCTATCATTGGCAACACAGAATCTAACAAACAATAAAACAATATAGACTCTAGAATATCACCATAACAAAAGACCCCAAAATCTAATGCATAAAGATCCTAGAGCACCACTAGTCCCCTACAATGAGAGCATAAAGAAACCACAAGACTGTCATATAGCAACAAAGACCAAGTACACAAACTAGGAAGATGTTACATGATGAGGGATAGTTTGTCACTCTAGTTTTCAAATGATGTAGTAGTAGCAGAAAACTCGCATGTGGTAGTAAGGATTTAGTAGTAAGCAAAGATAACAAAATCATAAGAATGACACCAATAAATTGCATAAAAAGATAATAAAATACTAAAAAGAAAGTATGCATACCTTAGTTCAGAGAACAGATGTAATTATTCACAGCTTTCAAAAATTTGTCACCTTGTAGAAAATCCAATGGTGTCCCCTGAAATTACATAAAGATAGAGGTGAGTTTTTTTTTTAAAAAAAAAATAGATGGTAAAAAGTAGCTCAATTATTACCTCATATTTAATTAAACAATCAAGGTTTCATGTATTCACATATTAATTTCGCTAATACAAAGCACATGGAGATAATTTTGTTTTCATATTCTAGCTTCTCCCATATATATAATGCAAAAACCTGACTTCTAATACAAGGAATAAAGTTTGTTTGGAATCAATATATTTTCAATTTATATATATATATATATATATATATATATATATATATATATATATATATATATATATATATATATATATATATATATATATATATATATATTGTACTATATTTATAGGTAAATGTCATCACAATCAGGATATAGAATTGATCCTATATAGATCCTATATTTGAGCATCTATCGTCTAGTGAGAATGTGGGCTTTGGTGACCTAGCCACACATTGGAATTCAAATAAAATGACAAACAATGTGATAGTTACCACTGCTACCTGGTGGTCAAATTTCCACATGAGAACGAAACCATATATGGACTCACGTTTATCATATCAATCAATTATAAGGTTCTCAATCTTTGATCCAACCAATGATTACAAACAGAACAAAGGCACCAATTAATAATGTAGAACAAAGGCACAGTACAAATAGAAGCACCAATTAATAATGAAATTAATCATTACCTGGACTTCAAGCACAACAGTAATTAGGATTTCCAAATTCAATCCTGGAAACCACAAAAAAAGGGGAAAAATGAATGAGAAAAGTGAAATGGACAACATATAGCCTATAGTAATCCAACAGCCAACTATTAAGAGAAATAAAATCCAAGAAACAAGTTTCCATAGAGCTGGTAGCATGGCTCTCAAGTGACATAGTATACATTCATGGATTTAGTTAATTAGCTCTCAAATCACATACTTTTGCAGTTTGACAGTAGAGGCAACTTTTTTGTTACATTGGAGGGAAAAGCACATAGGTAAGGTGGGAAGGAATGAACCTCAATCATCATCATAACACCTGAGTTTTCTAAGACTTGTTGAGATACAAGCTCATTGGCATTTTTGTTTATTGAAATGAAAAGTCTCAAACTTTCAATAAGGAAGTTAGCAGTTTGTCAGCTAGTTCTGTGTTGGCTTCCAATTGATTACTAAATGTTAATGTCACAAGCCTTTTACGTCAAAATATTCAGAAAAAAAAGGACGAGCACACATTCTTTTTTCAGCACTCTTAGCGCTTAAAGAATGAAACTTATAAAAAAAACTGCTATTTCATAACCTGAATTCAAGCAAAATTAATAGAAACCCATCATTGGAACATGCATTTAGTTATAATTCAGAACAGAACAATTACATATGAGGAAGGTAGCTAGACCCAAATGGTTCATCTAATTATCTTGCAAGACTAGTGAGGCCCCATGACTGAAAACGTCATGAGAATGGTTTAGAACACTTTTGAGGAACTGAGCATTAACTGAAAACAAAAATGGTACCTTGGTAAAAAAACAAAATTGCTTCTTTTTTTTCCTTTTACAAGGAGATTGGAAGAAAAACACGTCTCAAAGAAAATGATGAAGAAGGGATTGCAATTACATTAAAATGACAAGGTTGAGACACACACATGCTAAGCAATTTCAGCTAATTGATTACTTGAAATAGGAACTCACCGACTACTACGAAGCAGCACACACCTGCGAGGTCCCTGCATTGGACGTAACAACGCATCGCTGAGGAACCACCAATGAGGCAGCACCTATGCCTCGAGGTAACAACCGCGATGTTGAACACAGAATAGGTTGAAGGAATGCAACTAAGTTGGGTTGTGTGTGGTGGGTTCATAAACTTGGATGTGGAGGTGGGGTGGTTACTAATTTGGAAGGAAAGATGGAGGATTGAAGATTTGAAAGAAGTTCAGATGAAAACAAAGGAAAAAAATTGGGAGGGAGTGAACGTGCCTACAATTTTGGCGGCAGTTAAGATTTTTTTTTAATATCTGGTTCTTTCTTATTTATTCACACTCTGTCACAAGATAAAAGAGCTAATAAATTGTTATTTCAGTAATAACAAATATTATTTTAATATCAAAAAATATGTGTCCAATTGGAACATCTATTATAATACCATTGAATGTGATGGTAGTTCCATTTTTTCAACAATTCATTATATTCAATTGTGATAGGGTGGGTATCCTAATTAGACATCATTTTTATGTTAGAAATAGCAATGTTCTTTGAGTAATAGTGGGTATCGCATTTGTTTTCAAATTATGTTAGGATCATTGTTTTAATATTTCTTGTTTGTATTTCTTTCTCAAAAAGAATTCATAGATAAAATTAACCCATACATAAGCATTCTTTACAAGAACTACGTGATTTTGAATTTCTCAAGCGTGAATGATATGTATAAGTATATATTTTTTGTGAAGCCAAAATTGAAATTTCATAATTTTATTTTTCTTTTGTGAATATTTTTAAGTTTTAATTCCTTTTTTGTGAAAAATAAAATTATTAAAGTTATCATTTTATCTGCACAATAAAACCATCGATGAGATAGATATATTCATCATTTTCTAATCATAATTAGACTCCTGAACATAATCTCTTTTAAAGACATGTCTCTTTTTAAATTTAAAGGCATTCCACTTTTTCCATAATAAAATTGATGTGACTTCCTATTCAATTTAAATTTTTGGGAACATTTTGACAAAGGGGATGTACATTGGGACAGAATAAGTACAAATCATTATTTCACAAAATCTATGACTAATCTGTTGGAACAATTTTGACACGACATAGATGAAATATTTTGAATAGAATATTAAAAAAATTTAGAGTATAATATATTTTTATGTAATAAATGACAAAATTTCTTTAAAAGTATGTTCAAAATTCGCATGAAGGTGAATTGCACGTTCACACTATATATGGGCTTTTTTTTGAATCCAATTGGCCGAAATCACGAAGGGACGGTGAAAAAGAGAGGTTAAAATCAGTCATCACCATGTTTATTTAAATAAGGAAAACATGAAAAATGGTCTTTAAACAACTAGATACGAATTCAAGAGTCGATTATGCATAGGGACGAGTAGGAACTTAATCCTACAACGCCTTTAATACATCCATTTTCGACGGTACCTTAGTTAGCTGTGAAAATTAATTAATAACTTTTAAAAAAAGAATCTTCTTCAATAAAAAAAAAGAAAGGACGAGACAAACATATTTACAATTAAATAAATAAATTAAGAAAAACTAATTTTGGCTTGACAGATGTCGCCCTCCTACGTATCATCTGATGCAATACTTGTATGTTGGCGATTTTTATTTATGAATAACAAATTTTGTAACAAGGAACATAAAATCCGTTGTTACACAAAATTGAAGTTAACACTAGACTACTCAATGAACCCTTATGATTCAAGTAACAATGAAGGTAACATCCACTACTCAATCATCATTATTGATCATTTTATGGATTAAAAAGATTTTGAAAATGTTTTTTTTTATTTATCGGAAAGCAAACATCTTTTATGATAAGTCGTAATTTCAACATGATTTGAACAAAGCAAACTCAAACAAATAACAAACTAGCAATTAATTTGAGCAAGACACACAAACAATTGAAAAAGACTAAGAAAACATCAAGAGTCCTAATTCCTATTTTCTTTTCATTTCATTTTTTTGGTCTTTTTCTGTATTTTTTTTAAGGCTTTTAGCACAAAGTTCACTAAACTTTAAATAAACAATTAAATCACTCATAAACCAATTTATTTGACTCCACTTAAATGATTTAAAATGATTGCTAAAAAGCATATCACAAACTCTTTTTTTTTTTGGTCAAATAAACATGTTTTTGAAAAAACATATGAAAAACATTTTTTTCTTTTATAGAAGACAAAGAAACATGTTTTAGAAAAAAAAACAAGGATATAAGCCTAAGACAACAAATTTCAGCCTAAGAATAACAAATCTTAAAAAACCTTAGACAAACACATCAGCCAAAAAACAATATAGCCCAGCAATTAAGAGAGGCCAACTAAATCCTAAACAACCCAATAAGCCCCAAATACAGCCCAAATTAAACAGGGAAAAAAAATAGAAAAGGAAACTAAAATAAAGGTATGAAGCAAAGCAACCATTTCAGTGAGTTAGGGATTTAAGGAAACAAACGGTCACATGCAGAGCGAGGGAGAGCGTGGTGGAGGAGGGGTGACGGCGATGGCGATGGTACGACGGAGCCTAAGGTGGTGGTCGTGCATGGCTTCTGTGATTCGGCGAGGACGAGCGCGGTGGTTGTGGAGTCATCGCGGTGGAGCTCAAGGTGCTTGGGCCGTGCGGGAGCTGCGAGCTCGCGATTGTTCGCTGATGGCTGGGAGGCCCACGCGGAGACGCGGCGCGGCGCGGCGACTCGCTGTGCTGACGAGTCATGACGCTGCTTTTCCGATGGCGAGGATGAAGGCGCTTGGCGGAGATGGAGTCTCATGGTTTCAAAGAGGAAAAGGGTGGTTGTCAACGGCTATTGAAGGGAAGGCGGAGGAAGCTCGCGGGCATATGCTTGAGGCAGAGGGAAGGGCCATGGTGAGTGAGGGTGGTTGAGGTTAAAATGGCAGTGGTTCAGTGGCTATGGGTGGCTCGCGGCTTAGGAAGAAGGTTTCTGAGCCCTTTCTTCTTCTTTTCCTGTTTTTCATGGTCTTTCTACTTCTAATTTGGGACGTTTGGATCTTTTGGCTGTGAATGATTGGGTTTGGTAATGGTTGGATTTTTCTTTGTGTTTTTGTTTGCTGTGCTGACATTTACGGGTTTATGGTTTGGATCACCGCTTTTTGGATGTGTGGCAATGGTGTTTTTGTGTATTCATGGATCTATGGGGGCTTATGTGGCTGCATCTTTTCTGGCTTGAAGAGGATTTTGGTTTGATGAAGGATTGGGGTTGAAGAGGATAATGGTGGTGATGGAGGATGTGAGTGTCTATATTTTTAGTTTTGGGTTCCCCCTTCCAAAAATGCTCTCCCTTATCCTTTTTATTTTTTAGCTGGAAAGCTTTAGTTCCTGTGTCTTGGGCAGTGCATTTTCTTTATCTTCTGTTGGGTTTTGTCTCATATTGCAGAATTAGCATTATTGTTGTTGCAAATACCGAGAAGAAAGAAAGCTTCTGTATCTTTTCCTTTTTCTTACACGCCTCGTATTTCTGCTCCAAGGGAATGGCTCGATGGTTACAGCTAAGGAAGGAGTATCTCTCCTGATTTCCATTTTTTTTTTAATGACTCGAGGAGAGGCATGGGCTAAAATGGGTTGGACATTTTTTTTCATAATTTTATGGACATGAATCAAGATGTGAAACAAAAATAAAATGAATCTAAGACTCATGATATGAAAGAAATTTGGGTTGAACACAAAAGAAGGTATAGTCAACACTCAAGACAAGGTTCATGACCATCAAACAAAATCTACCAAAAAAACTCAAGAAATGTGCTATGAGCTAGCATGATTTCTCTCATTTTTTTTATTTTCAATTTTTTTTTGTATTTTTTAATTTTTCAAAGCAAAAGCTAACTTTTTTTTTTCTCTTTTTTTGGTTCAAAAGAAATAAATAAAAAAGCTATAAAAGAAGTTTTGGGCATTCATTCTAAATTATAAATGACGCAAATTTTTGGGTTTTTTATTTATGGATTGGATAAAATCGAATATTCACAATGGCTATAATTCATTGGAAAGATTTTGGTGTTAATTTAGAATTTTTTGGTGCTAATATAGAGGACAAATTTTAGATAGAATATGGAGGAATTTGAAATAAAATATAGTTTTAATGTCTAACTTTCTTTCAAATGTGTCCCAAATTCATACAAAGGTAAAATGCACATTGGAACAAAATATGAACAGATTATTTTTCATCTCACAACCAATGCTAATCCACTAAAAATAGTTTGTTGTCAACATATGAAAAAAAAGTTTTGGACGAAATAAAATTTGGAGTAGTATATTTTTATGTAATCAATGATAAAATTTGTTCAAAATGTGTTCCAAATTTGCATGAAAGCGAATTGCAGATTTGGACGAAATATGGACAAATTATTATTTTGTCCAAACTCCGTGGCTAATCTGTTGGAAATATTTTGGAGCCAATTTGGAACATTTTAGCTTCAACATATGGTCGAAAAGTTTTGAACGATATATGAACTGATTTGGAACAAAGTATATTTGTATGTAATCCACTACACAACTTGATCAAAATGCGTCCCAAATCTATGTGAAGGTGAATTACAGATTGGAATGGAATGTGGACAAATTATTATTTTGTTCGAAATCCATGATTTTGTTGGAAATAATTTTGTTTCCCATTTGGGAAATTTTGGTGCCAACATATGGACGAAAAGTTACAGACGAAATATGGACATATTTGAAACAGAATATATTCTTATGTAATCAATGACAAAACTTGTTCAGAATGCGTCCAAATTTGTATGAAGGTGAATTGCAATTGGGACGGAATATGGACAAATTATTATTTTGTCTAAATCCATGACTAATCTGTTGCAAATATTTTGGCGCCAATTTGGAATATTTTGGCGCCAAAGTTTGAGACGGAATATAGACAAATTTGAAACGAATATATTTTTATATAACTAATGGCAGAAGTTGAAAACTCGTTACAAATCCGTCTTAAGACAAAATATTCATTTGGACGGAATAGATCCGTTGGAAATTTGTAAAAATCACCATTTTCTAGTAGTGGAGCGGCATCTCTTTTCTATCCTTGTAGGCGGCTTCTAATTTTGTTGGTAATATGACCAAATTCCTTGGAGTTCCATTGACAAGTTGAGCTCCAAGGTATCTTCCCATCTCCTTTACCTCGCTGAAGTTACATTTATTGAGGATCTGTTTTAACGACGCTAGCACACTCTTTGAGAACATGATCTAGGGTTTTAGAAGGGTTGATTTTCATCCCCACCACTTTTAAGAATGAGAGTTTTGTGGCCTTGTTAGGAGTCACATTTGCATGTGCTACTTACATTGTTTATTATTATTATTAGGGTAAAATGCACTTACTTCCCTTGAGGTATTAATAAATGACATTCCGCTATTTATTTGAAAAATCTACACCCCACCCCATTTGAAAAACCTACACCCCAGTCATGAAAGCTCGGCACCAACTACTCAAAAACTATAAATATGGACGCTCAGGCCTAAACCAATGGAGCTTGGATAGGGGGCGTAAGAGATTGACCACGTGGATTTACTCCAGATTATCTATATAATTTTTAAAAAATAAATTATAAAAAAAAAAAACTAAACACACCCTTATGAAATGGGATAAAGTGTAGGTTTTTCAAATAAATGAGGTGGAGTATAATTTCTTGATATCTCAAGGGAGGTAAGTGCATTTTACCATTATTATTATTATTTTGGGTTTTAAGTCAGCTTATAAAATTTGGATTGATGATGATTGTTTGCCTGGGAATCGGATTTATAGTCATTTGTGGAGGTTGAAGGTTCCGCAAAAATTAAAGCTTTTCTTTGGCTTGTTTTCAATGAAGCTTTGCTTACCAAAATGCTAGACTTAGGAGGGCTTGGTGTCTAATGATCTATGTGCTACTTGTGGTATTTCTGGAAGTTTGTTACATGCTCTGCATGATTGTGATAAAGTTCGTGATGTTTGGAATAAATTTGGGTCAAGTTTTTTTATTTCAAATGAGTTTTATAATTAATCTCTTATTCCTTGGTTGGAAGATAATATTCTTCATTAGTCTGTTGTTTCAAGATGTAAAGCTGGCTAGGGATTATTCGCATCATTTAAATCAGGTTTCAGCAGCAAAGGGTAGAATTGGGAAAAGGATTGCTAAGATAGTCAAGTGTAGTCCTGTCCCTCATGGTTGGCTTAAACTTAACTCGGACGACTTTCACGGAAAATGTTTCTTCAATAGCTTTCGTTTCAGTATCTGCTTAAAGACCGGAATGCTGAACTTATGCATGTCTTTTTGTGAGGCTAATAATTGTGCACATAATAACAAAGAAGGGCCAAGACTTACCCTCATGGTTTTATTTTTTGTGATAGGATACCAGCTTGTATTTCAGTAGAAATTTTAGCTGACTGGATACTAATCAAAGCAGCCTCAGACCGACGAACCGAGCATGGAACCACGCCGAGCCCGTCCTTAGACTGGCCTTACATATCAAAACCAGTATGACTCGACAGGTTTTGATTCAAACTAGTGTGTAACTTTAAACAAATACTATATTATTAAATAACTTTTTTATTTATGTGACTTTTTACAAAATTCATCGATCGATTAAAAGTTCATGTCATATAGATTATAGCTATAAAATTTCAAGTTAATTTTTTGGTATAGATCATATAGAAGCCCATCGTTTGATATGTTTTTATATATATTAAAATCAATGCAATATATATATGCTTAAAAAGAATAATAGTAAGGGTTACATGAATATATTCTTATTGATGCTCAATTTTTATGAAATTTCGCACAAATTAGCTTCGATAAGTAATTGCAATTCAACTATTAGGCCAACGAAAAAACTATTTTACAAAAAGTTATTGAGAGTGTAACTTTATTTGATCTTAACACTATATATATATATATATATATATAACAACTCAAGTGAGGAGGAAGAGAGTGAGGAATAAATTGGATCATTAGATCTCATATGAATGTTTAAGATTAAAAATAAAATTATGTGACATTTTTAAATGATCATATGATCATTAATTGCCATCAATAATTTTCAATGGTGACCATCCTTAATAATCTGTAACATTCATATAAGATCCAATGACCCAAATTTACTTATTTCACTTCACAATAAACTACCATCTCACTTTAGGCATTCCATATACATATATGGGTTATGATTAAATTACATCGGTGTAACTTTAAGCAAATGTTATACTATTAAATAACTTTTTATTAGTATAGTTTTTTACAAAACTCATCATTGGATTTAAAGCTAATATCATATAGATCATGTATATAAAATTTTAAGTTAATCTAAAATTATTTGATATAGTTTTACGTACATCAAAATCACGTAATATATATGCTTAAAGAAAAAAATACGCACATTTTTTATAGTTCATTGCAACATGTTTTTTATAATATATTTTTAAGATAAGATGCAAACGATAAATGAGAAATAACTGGCCAACATCTTTTTTCTTTTTTGCTTAAAACAACACCATATTTTATCCATCAAATATTTCAATGGACCCATGTTATGTATACTCTTTTAAATTTATATATATTGAGACTTATTATATCATTATCGTATTTGTTAAAAGATAAATATTTGATTATATATATATTATATTGATAGAATTTTTATCCAATATATTAGATCCACAAGTTCGTCTTAAACGAACACACTCATAAATGGATTTGGTTGAGTCGATTGAAAGAAAAAATTTACTCAACCTAACCCAATATACTAATTAAATGAGTGGATTGGACTCAAAAGCCTTTCCAATCTCATCCAACCCAAGCCATGAGCCCAACACACTCTTTAAAACAATATCTCTCTAACTTTTTCATCTCTATATTTTTTTCACTTCTCTAATCGCCGCATAAATGCCACCTCCGAAACCTACAATCACTTGGAAAATCTCCATAGAAATTACATATATCAATATATGGGAATATTGGAACTCTATGTTCAATACTTTCAGTTTAGTATTCCTAAAATATCCTTAATTAAATACTATATTTATCCTCTAATAAGTGTTCATTTATAAAATTTTATTTTACTAATTTTATTAGTTCTTTTAAGAATTTTAGATAACATTAATTATTTTTTCCTTGATACCCTTATGAGAGAGAGTTAGTGGATAGATTAAATATGAGAGCGAATGTTGAAGTTGATGATAAGGATAGTGCTGTAAAATATACTTAAATTTATCTAATTTCAAATTGATCCATCATTTCCTTAAAATGTATACATAAGTGAAGATGGACATTTATTAGAGAAAGGGTGTAGTATTTTATTACATTATTTTTTAACTTTTCATATTTTAAATTATATTTAGTTATTACATTAATTAATATTAAATATATGATTTGGATAATTTTAATTTTCAATTTTAAAATAAGATCAATCTATTATTCTTTGAGTGTTTTAAAATTTTGGTTAAAAAAATAAAACAATGTTCCTTTATCCTTTTAACACACATAAGTAACTTTGTGATTTTTCAAATTTGAAAAATTGAGCAATTCAATAACAAAATATAATAACAAGTTAAGTTTTAATAAAAAAAATACTTAAATTTATGAATTATAAAATAAATAAATAGACCACATTTATATTTGAAATAAAAATAAAACAAATTAGAGAAACTAATGCATGAAATTATAGTTTTTTTTTTGTGCGTCATAAAAGTATAGTTTATCATAACACCCTAAATTCGTAGATTTTTATCAAAGCTTGGTTAACAAAATGTAAATAATTATTTCTATCAAAAAATGTAAATAATTGTGGTACAAGATAATAACAATAACTTGAGCATATTTATATTAAAATATTTAAATTTATTATATTTTCCTCTTTCGCTTGTTTTTTAAAAAATGAATAATTTAGCTGTAAATTGAAATTTATCTTTACATTGAATTTAATATATCCCAAAAAACAGTTGAAAAAGAGTTCTCAAAATATTACAAAATATTTGTGTTTGTCTCTTATGTTGCTTGCACAAAGTGTGAAAGAAACATATTTTTCTTTTTGTCCAAAATTTTAAAGCACTCAAAGAATAATATGTTGATTTTATTTTAAAATTAATAGATTAAAAATAGTTAATTTCTATGTGTAATATTAATTAGTGAAATTATTAAATACAATTTAAAATATTAGATTAATAATAAACAAAAATTAAACACAACATTTAACTAAGAACATTTTAGAAATGTTAAACTAGAAGCATTCAAAGGGGAGTGGCAATATCCTTTTCTTCAAACTCAATCACACTCAAACAACAAAACAGAACCTTCACTGCTATGCTTTCTGTTTCATACAGCAAAAAATTTTGAAGCTTTCTTTGTCTTTTTTTTTTTTCTTTTTACAGCAAAAACAAAAATAAAATGAAAAATTTTCAAGCACAAAAGTCAAAATTAAAGTATATTTGGTTAGGGGTAGTTGGAGCATAAGGAAAGGATCGCTGTGTTGTTGTCGTTGTCGTCGATGGTGGATTTGTTATCTGCCATTAGAAGCCGAGGTTCGAGCTCTTCGCGGCAGTCCTGTTGCTTGCTTGTGATAAAGGGAAGCAGAGAAAGACATGCAATGCAAGGTTGTGAAGCTCTTGAGTTATAACCTTTTTTTTTTTTTTTTTT
Source organism: Dalbergia oliveri (assembly GCA_030441495.1). Taxonomy (NCBI): domain Eukaryota; kingdom Viridiplantae; phylum Streptophyta; class Magnoliopsida; order Fabales; family Fabaceae; genus Dalbergia; species Dalbergia oliveri. The sequence continues at coordinate 21,892,790 of JAMLFY010000014.1, read as the reverse complement.
TATATAAACAACAAAGAGTACCTTGAAGTTTGTAACACTCTCACTATACTCTACTCCATTGTTCTTCAAAATTAACACTCCTCCACATTTTGAAAAACAAAAAAAGAACAAATAAATAAAATAGAAAATAAAAACTACTAAAAGAAAATAAATTTTATAAATGCAACTTTAATTCGACAAATTTCTCAGTTTTTAAAATTCAAATCATGAATTTCATATCTTCAAATCTATACATAGCTTAAAATAAAATAAAATAATTCATTAGTTTGAATTGCGCATAAGGACAATCAGAGATATATTAGAAAAAAAGGTAAGTTGCTAAGTTGACTCTTGATAAAATAATATAAATAAATTAGTTCTGCAAGGAAAAAAAATACAAATTTATGATTCCTCACAATTGAAAATGTAATACAAATTAATTATTCTTTAGTATTTTAGTGGATTTATTTATTCTATTTATATTTTTATTAGAAACCAAGTTGAATAATTTTATAAATAATTAGCGATTAATTCATCCTATAAATCTTTCAAAAATACTGAAGGTGGACTAACTTATCCAACATTTCTCATTACTTTTCAATAGCAAGGCTCAAATATCATTCTTATGCAGCAACTCAATTGATTTAATTTTGTTTTTAGTTAGTATAGATTTGAGGATATGAAATTTAATATTTGAATTCTAAAAATTAGTTTAATTTAAGATCAGAGACATATTGAGTTGAAATTACGTTTATAAAATTAGTTTTCTTGCTAGTTTTTATTTTCTTAATTAATTTGTTCATTTTTTTTGGGTAAAGAATAAGGTGGAGTGTCAAATTTGAGAAGAATATGATGGAGTGTCATTTGAGCAAATCTTAAGGATAATCTTGGTTATTTACCCTTCTTTTTTAAGAAAGAGTAAACACCAAATTGAATCTCTCAAGAATTTTACATTGAATAATTTGGTCTCTAAGAAAATAAACTCATATCGCGATCTCTCAAAATTGAAACGTAGGAAAGTTAGTCCCTTTGTAAACTCTATCTATTAAATATCAATGGAATAACATCGGTGTCCTATTAAGTCAACAATGCAACAGATCATGTTATATATATAGGAATCACACTTATTACCCCTTAGCAATACGAAGTTGTTTCAGTGTTTTATTTTTTTCCCCAAAACTTAGAACAACATAATATAAAGGAAGTGATTTCTTGATGAATATGGAATGAATTTCTTAAATCCTTCCAAAAGGACGTTGTTTGGATGTCAATGTGTCAAGCTCGTATGACCCATCAATGTTATAACACACCATATGCGTCATTCCAGGAATAGAGACTTAACGAAGGGATTAACTTGTCCTGCGTTTCAATTCTTGAGGGTCAAAGCATAACTACATTTCCTTTTTTATCATATATATGTTCTTTAGAAATTAATTTTAATATAATTCATGAGTTTTATGTTTATGGTGTAGATATCATTTAGGACTTGAGAATATATATATATAATATGTAAACTATTTCACACTAATAATTGATTATATCTTATATTTTATAAAACTTTTAAGTAGTTATAAATGAATTAGATGTTTTCAGCAATATAATTATATATAACTAGTGTTTGACCAATCCGATCAGGGTGATAAGAAAAAAAAGTTTAAAACTGAGTACATAACAAATTATTGGATAGGGTTACTTTTTTTTTGTCAATTAATAAATAATAAACATAGATAATTAACAATAATGTTACTATTAAAATTAAATTCCCCACATGATCATTGCAGGAAAAAAAGGATTACAAAGGATTAATTACATAGGAATTTCGCTTCATGTTTTGATCTTCATATACCACTCTGCATAATATAATAAAAAAATATATTAGTAAATAAACATATAAAGATTTGATCACAAATGCATTGAATGTTTTGTTCAATAAAGTAAATAAATAATATAAAATGCAGATCCAAACCTGAAATTCAAATTTTTTGAAACACCTCTGGATAAACAACATTTTTAGTTATGTCGCAAGATTTCCCATTATCATCCAATATCAATATTTTCAAACCACTCCGACTTTACCCTATAGATAGCCACGTAAAGTTGCCCATGAGTTAAGATATGTTTGGGTAAAAACAACCCAATAAATGACAAAGATTGACCTTGGCTTTTATTAATGGTTATAGCAAAGCAAAGAGTAATTAGGAATTGTCTTCTTTGAAACTTGAGAAGTGTGCCTGGATCAGAGGTATCAAATTCATCCGAGGTATGTAAACCTTTTCTCCAATTTTATTGCCAGTCACAACAATTGCTCCAATAACGTTGTTTTCCAATTCTTCAACAATCAACCTTATTCCATTACATAATAGGAAGATTGATCGATGTTCTGATAACTCCAGTTTATGGAGTTATTTAGCTTCTAATCTAGCTTAACTTGCATGCTTTTTCCTTAGTTTTCTAAGTAAAACACTTTAAAATAAGAAGAATTGGCTTACTTTCGTCTGGAACTTTTATTGAAAATTCAATGTCATAAATTATGATTATTGAGGTGAATTGCAAATTCCAAATTAAATTCTCATTTGATGATTTTTTCCAGTGGAAATTGTAGCTTTGTGAGAGCTTGAAGAGAATCCAATTGGAAGCCAAAATGATGGAAGCAAAGAATGAAAATGAAGTTTTGCTCCTGAGTCGCTACCTGAAATTTGCTAGGTTACAGCCTCCTGGGCGCATACAGCATTAGGTCATTTTTCAAGTTAGGTCGCGACCTGATATTGTAGGGTTACAACAACGTGGCCCAGGCCTATTTTTAGTAAAGTTTTAAACCGTCTTTAGGGCATAAGAAGTAGTTCGGTTTTCTCCTCTTAGGACATTTTCAGAGAGGAAAACCTAGGTATTAGTAGAGGCTAACACTAGAGAGAGACCCATCTTGGAGATTGAAGACCAAAGGCTTGGAGGAAGATTGAAGTTTCATTTTTGTTCATCTCTTCCTTTCTCTTTTTTTCTTTAATGTTCATTATGCTTCCTGAACTAGTGGTTGTTTTGTTTATTGTTATGGATAGCTAACTTTGTAGCTAGGGATCCTTTGGACCCTTCTATGGATCTTGGATGTTTGTAGATTTACTTGTTTAAATGTTAATTACGTTGGTTTTGATTACCCATTCTTGTCTTAATGCTCTTATATGTTTGGCCACCATTTAAGTTGATTTGGGTATTCCCTTGAACTAGATATAGGAATAGGGATGTTGGACCTTGGTTGTAGGTAATGCTTGTTCTTTTTCACTTAATTGGCTTAGGTGTGAGGATTAGTCAATGGGATGGAAACATATCCATTGGCCTTGCATAGTAGATGCTTGATGTTAGTTCTCAATGGGTTGATTTCACACTAATACACAAGGACACTTAGTGCTTTAGGTGAAGGAGACATGGTTGATTGCCTAGACATAGGCTTTTAACTATAATTGGCATGCTAACAAAACCAACTTGTTGATGTTTAATTGAGTAATTTGCTTATCCAAGTGAGGTAGAGGGTGAAAAAGGTTCCCTAGGCCTTTTAACTTTGGTTGTCTCTCATTTTTAGTTTGTGTTTTTATTTTCTACTTACTTGCTCGCATAGTATTTTCACTTAATTCTCATTGAATTGATATTACTTAGGCCTAAACATGGTAGTTTAACTGATCGATAGCATACCTCTATCCAATCCCTGGATATGATACTTTTCACTCACATTATATTACTTGAACGACCAATGCACTTGCGATGTTTTATCGCTCTTGTAGGTGGTCATCATGTTCCTTAGCAACATAATTAGGACCCCCTTTTTCAAAACTAATTTATGATTTGGAATGTCAGAACATTTTATTTCATTTAAAAACTTGGCATTATCTAGTCACCTTCAATGCCGACATCTTCATCAGCTATGCAATACGAATCAGAGCTTAGATACTCCTTTTCCTCACCAGGAATTTGAGAAAGCACAAATTCATTAACCATTTCAACTACTTCAAGAGTAGGTTCTAGCAGTGCTTTATCTTCAAAAAAGGCATAGTTTTTCAAATTATCCAATATATTTGGATAAGTGAAATCTACAATACTCTTTAGAGGTGAAGGTGATTCTAAAATCAAGAATTCTGCTGGAATTTCAACTTCTGCAATTCCATCATGGTCAATTCCTAGCTTTCAATCTCCAATTTGAACTATCCAGTTAGCAAACAATCTCAATTCTAGATCTACAGAGGAAGAACTTGTTGCTTGTAGCCTCATTTTTTGTCAATTTAAGAACCTTGCAATGCAACCACAAATTTGATGAGTTTATGGTGGCATTTACAATTTCTTCTCTTGAAGCTCGTGGAATAACTGGAAGTATTGCGGAAGTCTCCAAGGACAATAGTTTTTCACCAAATGGTTCATCTTTAGACTTATTATTTGTGAACCTCAAAATATCTCTCATTGTATGATACAAAGCCTCAAAAGCAAATATATTTACCATGCATGCTTCATCCCATATAATGAGACTTGCTTGTTGAAGTAGTTTTGTTTTAGGACTTCCTTGCTTGATAGCGTTCACAACTCAATAAGTGTCAATGGAATGGAAAATCTAGAATGAGTTGTCCTTCCACCAGGTAAAAGCAATGAAGCAATGCCACTGGATGCAACATTCAAAATAATTTTGCCATTGGATCTAACAGGACCGATAATGTTCTCCAAATGAATGTTTTTGGTTTCTCCATAACCATATACAAAATAAAAACCTCATTTGTTAGTGGTTATCGAATCCATTATACTATCATAAATTATCCTCTGATCTTTGTTCATTGAAGATAAGTATCTTCGTTCATTGAAGATAAGTAGCCTTCAAGATCAACGGACAATTGCTCCTATTATAGTTTAGCTCTTCATCTAAGAGATGGTTTTGAAATTGATTGAGTGGAGAATCATTTGGGTATGGCATGGACTGGAAGTCTTTCAAAGACCTTCTATTTGAATTAAGTAATTTTTCAATTTCAATCAAACATAAATTCTTCAACTCTAAACTTGGGATAGAAAGACCTAGTAAAACAAGAAGTCTTTTAATGACAATATAAAACTCTCAACCTATTATGCAAACTAAAATTTGTAAGTATAATATTAAAATCGTCAAAAAAAGTTAAATGATAATTTAAAGCATACCTTGATTCCTTAATATTTGTCTCCGTCATGTAATTCCATCTGCTAAGAGTTCCCAAACATGCTCCCATACAAATTGCGGTCTACTCATTGTGTTTGTCACTAATAATGTAACAAAGTTTCCTTAGTTGATTTCCAAACGCTAACTCTCAACTTTTTATACCTTCAATAAATTCATTGTTCAAGAAATGTATTGGAAAATACCGAAAATAACTCCAAGGACCATAATAATAATAATAATAATAATAAATTACTGGAAAAAAAGAAAGCTAAAGTGAAAAATAACTAATAAAAATAGTAAAAGAATTATTATACCTTCAATAAATTCATTGTCATTCGCTAATAATCCTAATGCATGACATGCTTCTTTGAAAGATTGGTGTACTAAATTACCTACTTTCCTTAAACTTTGGTAACTCGTACATCCTCTCTAAACAGTTAATAGCAACCTCAAGTAGTACAACTCACCCGTTCCAGGAGGTATGTATTGAAGCCTCCTGAATGTCCCTACTTCCTAGGAAACCATTCTTGCCTTGCTTGGTTGTAAACGAAACGGCTTGGAAACTCAGCATAAGTTAAATCTCTTCCTTCTGGGTAAGAAATGTTTGCAACCATCCAAGCCTCAAACATTGTCTTTTTTTCCTTATTCTTTTGAACAACATCGCCAATTCGATCGCTGTCTCTAAAAATAACTAATTGCTGATTTGAAAGATGAAAGCTTAATCTCTGAATAGGAGGCCACCTATAATGTATATCAAATGCTAGAATTCTCCAACAGGTTCACAGTAGAAAGATAGCGAGTCATAGTAATTTTTGATCTCGTCAATCACCCCTATTAATAGGATCTCCTGTTGGTTGTGTCACAACTGTAACTCTATCTGGTCCTTTATTGACATACTTGAAGAGATACTTAATCGAATTCGACTTGTTATAGTATTCAATATGAGCTTGATACTTCATCAGCAATTTTGGATTGTAAGGAACAATAAATCTATTGTCCAAGACAATGTCCTTTCTTATAGTGGTTACTCCCATATTTCTTCTTTTGTATATAGGGTAACCATCTTCATCAAATGATGTGCTTTCTGCAAACTTCTTTGGAAAAAATTTTGAGCATTTTCTTTCAACCATACATGGTGATTTTGGATCAGCCATGCCATAAGGACCATGCATCATTAATTTAGTAACAGCCTCAAATAGTTGAGGATATTTTTCTTTGTCCGGTAGTTTCAGATATCACACGATCAATAAATTCAGTGTCTGTAGTTTATCATCTGGGTGCAACCATAATAGAATATGCACATGAGGCAACCCTTTCTTTTAAAACTCAATTGTATACATACCTAAACATAACAAAAATCCACTTTGTCTTAATATAAACTATTGATGGAAATAATATTTATTTTTATTATAATATTTTAAAAGTTGAAAATGACTTACAAATAATGAGCAATATTATTACCTGCTATAACTTTCCCAAAAATACATCCCTTTTTTAGGTCAATTAATATTTGATCCAACTTCATTTGAAAGACTCTATAGGCAATATTAGGTCAATCTTCTGCTTTAATATCCCTCTCTCTAACAAATCTTGTTATTTCTACCATTGAGGATTCAGGTAACTATTAACAAATAAATTAGGATATCCATATCACTTACAAATAGTCATCGCATCCTGACAATTGTTAAACATGTACCTTATACCCCTAGTAAAAGAGAAGGGTAAAATAATGCGCATTCCTAACATGCTGGATCTGTTTCTCCTCTCGTAACAGCCTCTTCTAAGCCACTCAAAATGTTAGACCTAATCACATTTTGATTTAATCTCACCCACTGGATTCTTTGTGCTTCAATCATCGTGTAGGCGTCAACCAAGAATTGTTGGAATAATCTTGAGACTTAAGATATTTCCATGCTCTACTTGTCTCTCTATCCTGAATGCAATAAACTCCTCAATGTTACTCTAACTCTTTTGAAACTATTATTGTTCATGATAGAATCCTTAAAGGGATGTTCTCTTGGTACCTGTCTTCTCCAAATGGAAATAATAGTGGGTATTGAAGAGGATGAAAGCAGTGTGAGTCTCATGAATTCTTTGCAAATGACCATCATCTTTTCTAACAATGATATCCCTCCCTTGATCGGAAGCATCAAAATCCCCAACTATTAGAGCAGTAACTTCATTAGCAAATGGGATATTATAATTTCTTGCATCTCGAGATCTACTTCGAAACAACCTCAAACAAACATTAGAAGTAGATTCTTGATTTATAAAATCTCGTACCCTTCTAAAAGTTTTTGCCAAAACGTTGTGTTGATCAATCATGTCCCTTAAATCCTCTACTAAAGTCATGTCCAAATTTGAAGTTTGTCATCCATTACTGAAAACAAATAACAATTTGATTAAATATGCTTGGTAGAAGTATAATGTATGAATTCATTTTTCAGAGAAGTTAATAGTTAAGGAAAAGATTAAATATGTAAATAAAAGTGTACCTGAAATGAGTGATTCTATTGGATATCTCATTCTGAGTATCATATATATAAAGCTGTGAAAATTTGGGTAGACGACCTTCAATAGGAAGCAAAGAGCCTATTTTGTGAAAATTCTGCCCATGTAGAATAAACTGTGGATGTGCTCGACCATTGTTCAAAGAGGTTTCAACCTTGCCACCAATAGAAGTGAATGAAAACATGCTATTGTATTGTCTAATATTTTCAAAAAAATGAGCACTTCTCCTATCAATGTCGTTTAGCAAATTAAATAATAAATTAGGAGGTCTTTGCAAAAGTGGGAGCTGGATCTTTCCTTTCATACAACAAATTGAAAATTGTGGATTCGTAGAGCTTTTGGACTTTTCTGATCTTTCCTTGTACCATACAGAAGCGTAACAAAATTCACACTGTAATGAAAAGTCTCCAAAATCCAAGCATTCTATCAAGAAGAAAACTTTTATGGTTAATACTTTCAATATAACTACTTGATATATATTACAAAAACTTTAGAAATTATTTCAAGTTACCTTCATTCTCAGATTGTTCGAATAGAGGATTGTATAAAAACTCTACCATGTTTTCATCAATGGATGGGTTAGATGGAGTATCATCTATTCATATTAAAGAGGAAATAACTAATAAATTATACTTCATGTAAGATATCACCTAATCATATTTTTTACATACTATTGGATGAGAAAGAATATAAAAAAATTAGATTCCTACCTTCAAGCTCAAACCTGACATGTGATACAATGGATGAAATAATAGACCTCCTTTGAACTTTGTGCTTTCTAACGTTCATGAACCTACGAAGAGTCAATGTTTGGCCTCTTTGAAGAACTTACAACTGCAATGGGCATTTGTAAAATGACATTTTTGTTAGTACAAATCTAAATTTAAACACATCCAAGTTTTTAGGTAAAAGATTAATCTAAATGACAATATTACTAAAAGTATAAAACTTTAGTTGCCATCTCTATTCTCAATTAACTGTTCAATTTTAAATGTGTATGTGAATTAAGGAGATGATAAAAGTTTAGATGAATGACAACAAAATATTCCTTATAAATTAGTTATTTCCACAAAATATTCCTTAGTTATTTCCACGAGAATCTCCAAAAATACTTTATTTATCATTTTTAAATTCAAATTGTGATACTTAATAAATGGATATGTATGACATTTATATAATAAGATACTAACAGCGCATTTGCTTTATTTTTCTAAATATGATAATCACTAAAATTTTGAATTAGTTTTTCATACTCAAACAAATACCATTTGTTAAATCTAATAATGAGCTTCTTGAATTTGACGATTCCATTGGCATGGAAGTGTCGATGTTGGCATCAAGCCTTTTTTGCCTACATAACAATTTAATTTTTCAACGTTAATATTCTAATAACAGCAAAAGGAGATTAAATAAACTATGTATAGAAAAGTGTAGGCATATCAAATGTAGTAATAAATAATATCATTATTTTTTGAATTACCTCTAACATTTCGATTAAAAGGGAGTGACAATGTTTGGGTTCCTTGTGATCTGGCTATAGTATGAGGATTTTTATTTTCACCTGCATACATATATAAATCTTTTTATTGAATTGGCATATTCTTGGTCTTAAAATCATTAAATTAGTCTATATGCTCGTTCAAATAATGCCATCACTAATAACACTCCATTATCACTAATGGAGTATATACTATACTTCTACAAATTAATACGATTATTTGCTGATTATTAGAGAATAATGATAATTTGCATATTGTTAGTCATTTTTCATATTAAAAAAATAACACAATTTCCATATTGTTAGTTTTGGAAGGAATAGGGATATGGTAATTTTATTCAGATATTTGATAAATTAATTAAATTAGTATATATAATAAATAAATTAGGACTTGATTTCCAGAAATCCATCTATTGAGTGCATTCTTTTAAAAATAATATAAAAACACTATAAAAATGGAATAAAATAATTTGAATGCATTTAGTTCATTGTGTTAATAGAGTATAAATACGTAATCAATTGTGATTCATAATAGATGGATTTGATCCAAATTTAAATTATTTTCTTTATATAGAAAATCATAAATTCAAATTAGATATAATTCAAATTTAAGTTAAATTATATATACAATCTAATATATAACATGGCAATTTACGCTTAGATGGATTTCTGGAAATCTGTAATTAGGACTTGATTTTAATACATAATAAATATACAAATATTTTATTGAGATATTCAAGCATATATGATAATGTTAGTAAAAGTATTTGGTTCTTACCATAACTAACTCAAAGGTCATATAACAATATGCAAATTATCAAATTACCAATTTGCAAGGAATATGCATCTCGAGGAATATGAAAATAAAATCTGTTCGTGTTTTAACAGTTTATTTCTGGTCATGCTTAATATATATTTCCCACAACTGGTCATGCTTGAAAGAAAATGGAAAGAAAAATATTGAAGTGATCTGTAGAAAACAAGTGGAATTTGAGATCCTATTAAAAATTTAATTGAAATTATTTTTCTTGAAAATTTGTGCTATAGACCAAAATATTTTACGAATAATTTGATTGATGATAAATTGCACAATACTTTCTCATTTCGTGTGTCAGTTCAAACATTGCCTTTCATAGAAAAGAGCATTTCTCTTCATTGAATAAAACCTAGGATATAATGCAACATAAAAATGCTCAATTTCATTTTGATTATTATTTTTTTTTGAAGAAAAATTAAACCCTCAATTCAAACTGGCGCCTAGTCGCTAGAGAACGATTTGCTACAAATCTTTACAAACTACATAATCAGTTGTGATTCATAATAGATGGATTTGATCCAAATTTAAATTATTTTCTTTATATAGGAAATTATAAAATCAAATTAGATATAATTTAGATTTAAATTAAATTATATATACAATCTAATATATAACATGGCAATTTACGCATAGTTGGATTTATGGAAATCAATAATTAGGACTTGATTTCAATACATAATAAATATAAAAATATTTTATTGAGATATTCAAGCATACATGATAATGTTAGTAAAAGTATTTGGTTCTTACCATAACCAACTCAAGGGTATATAACAATATGCAAATTATCAAATCACCAATTTGCAAGGAATATGCATACCCAGGAATATGGAAATAAAATTTGTGTTAATATACGATTTGAATAAATCACTAATAAAATAATATACTAAGGAAAAGGAATATGTCACATTGTTAATATATATATACACACGTCCACTATTTTATGTAACTCACCAAAATTTAATACACGTTCGCGTACACGTTGTATGTTAAAAACCCTAAAATTAATACTAAATTGTGAAATTAATTTATCAATATAATTCATGATTTCAGCATCGCAATCATTATTTGCTAAGGTCACAAAAATAGGAACAGCGCAATTTTTCATGGCAAAAAATGAAGAGGATCCTATTCTTTTACTATTTTGTAATTTGATTCAACATGAGTTGTGTCAGTTCCCTAATGAAAGTTCTAAGGAATAGAGAGACCTATTGCTCAAGAGACAGAATAATGACAATATTATAGCACTATAGTATCCCTTCATTTATAAAATATTGGACTTAGCGAGAGGTCTTATACTGAAATTTATTTAGTATGTTTCTTTACAAAGGACATATTATAAGATAAATTATTCAGATTCGTTTCTTAACAGAGGATATAAATAAAGGCGAATTAAGAGGGAGACATGTGTGTCTTCTAAATATTCTAATTATATGTTTGGCATTGTTATAGGAAAGAATACAACAATGTACCTGCATTTTTTCTGATTTTCTTTGTATTTATATCTTTCTTTGCAATCGAGTTTGTTTTGGGTTATGAAATAAACAACCCTGATTGTTGTCCATCACCTTCTAATATTGAGAGTAAAGATAAAATGGATGAATAATGAAATATTATAGTGAATGCCTCTATTATATAATGAGCATTTTCATCCTTTTAGTAATTCAAAATTGAATTTCAAATTTATTTGTTATAATTAATGTATTTATTATAATTAATTATACAGTCATGAATGATATTGATTTATTTCCAATTATTTATGTCTATTTTATTTCATGTAATCAATTCAAATTCTCTCATTTAATTTGTCATCTATATTTGAATTAAATTAAATATAAAAAAAATATAACATGTATAGAATTGCATTGTAGAATCAGATAACTAATAACCTTTATGATTTTTGAACCTATGAATTAACAATAATGTAACAATAAATTAATAATACGGATATGATATGAAGAGCAGATACTTCAAAGTTGCCATTTCCTTTGTAACAGAGACATGGAGAGCCGATACTTCAAAGTTGCCATTTCCTTTTTGTTACATAAAGAAGGAATATAATAGTCACGGAATGGAAGTGATCCCAAAAGTTAAGCTGGACTCAATCGTGGAAAACAATGATATCTTAATTAATAAGCACAAGCTAAGCACAAATGCTTTTCTTCGCCTATTCCTTGCTTCTTGTTCGAGAATTGGAATATGGGGTAGGTGCCCCTATATATTTCATCACAGCCCTATCAAATGTTACTTACCCGCTTGTTAAAGTTATTCATCTGAGTCTTGTATGCTCTTGGCGTTCAATTTCCTTCTAAGTTGTTGTGCTATGATATATTATATATATACCACACTCTAATCAATTTCAGCTCACTTCCGTCTTTGCCATTGGACTTTGGTGAGAGTGATCGGATCACCAAAGCAGCTTCTTCTAAAGAAGGTAACGCACTGTTGTTAGTTTCTCTTTCCCTTATTCAAGTATTTATAATGAATTATTATAATAAAAAAATTAAGTATATTTTAAGTCTCTATAAATTTTAAAAATTAAGCACTTACTAAAATACCTAACAAGGCAAGCCCATTCCCCATGCCATTCCCCACAATATGGTCAAGTAACATATTTCTATTACAAAATATATATAATTCATTAAAATAATTCGTGAAATAATTAGCATTATGTATTCAACACCTTTTTGACTATTTCCTCTTTTGTACTGTATTCTATTTTCATTTGTTAATTTATAAATTAAATCATTTACAATTTTTCACCTATTCAAAGCATTAGAAAATAGGAAAAATGCACAACATAACATTAATATATAATACCATAACATTGTGGTCAAAAGACACTTATTATATAATAGTATCTCATTAAACCCAACAGCTAATGGAAACAACTTAGTACAAAATAGAAATACTTCATAAGCGAAACTCAATCTAAACAAAATACATAACATTGTGGTCAAAAGACACTTATTGTAGTTGACCGTTGACCACCTTGACCGCGCCGCGAGCGTTGACCGGCGGTTGGAGGCGTTGACCGGTGCGTTGACCGTTGACTTCAGCATTGACCGTTGACTTCCGGACGTCGCGATGGCCACCACGGAGGTTGCTACCTAAGGGGTTAAATTTATCTCTGTCCTGTCCCACGTCCTCACTTTTTGGAGGGACATAAATCCAGAAAATTTTTGTCTCTTGGACGGAAATTTTTTCCGTCCCTACCCGTCTCTGTCACCAAACATGATAGGGACGAACCGTCCTGTATTTGTGTCCTGAGACACAAAACAACGCTGCCTCAATGTCTAAGAAAGCGGGCGGGTTAGTTATAAAAATATTTTGATGCTTAAGTTGGTTAAGTGATCAGATGGAGAGGTTATTATAAGTAGAGTAATAAGAATTGGAATATGTTACCTGGGAATTGAGGCCCTTTTACATAGAGAGATGATCTCGTGATAAATTAGGAAATAATCTTCCTTAAATAAGGAAGATATTCTTAGGATTTAATAGGTGGTGGATATATTCTATATTTTGTAGGAGATACTCCATCGTTTTAGAATAACCATAAAAAATCAAACAATACTCATATATGAAAAACAAAAAAACAATCTTAGTAAATGTATAAAATTATGAATTGACAAAACTATCTCTATGCAGTCATTATTTTTTATCTTGATAAATGTATTGATTACTTAACTAACAAATTTAAACTAAGGATAGAAATGGAAGAAAAAATTATTATATAGATATTATAAATGGACAAATATTATAAAACATGAAAAAGTCAAAAAACATTGGTTATTGTACAACAGATGGAGTATGATCTAATATAGGAGATGCAATGAGATAAAGGGATGTTAATGGGCTGGGGTTAGGGCGAGGATGGTCCCCCACCTTCCCCAGATGAATATATGTCCAGTCCCCATATCCATGCATGTATCTGTCATTATGTTCCGTATATAAATGGATCCATGGATATTCGTGAATATCCACTACATCATTAAAAGTTCTAAAAAAATTGAAAAATAAAAATAAATGAAGAAGATTTCTAATATCATAATTTTTAATTTGTCCAATAAATTAAAAATATCCAAAAATAATTCAAATATAATAATAGTAAATAAAGAAAGAAAGAGAATAGGGATGGGAAAATAATGTATTCAACTCTTAAAATATATGTAAATGAGTACATTTAAGTAATTTCACATCTAGCGGGTAGCTGTGGCTATGGGGATAGTGATCCCCACCCCCACCCCCCATTCAATAATTGGGTTTTTAAAATCCCCATCCTCATTACCTACGAGGGGAAATCTTCCCCCATGTCCACCCTGTCATAGGTATTATCCGGGCATAGGTATTATTGACATCCCTAGTGAGATAATATATATATATGGAGAAATGATGGGCGATCTTTAGATTATCTTGGAGAGATTTATGAAGATATAACTAAACTAAAATGGAGAAAACCCCTGAGTAGCCACTCTGGCACGTGGGAGAATCTCTAAGGGCATGTTTGGATTTATGAAAATGGATGGAGCGGAATTCAAACTTGCCCCATTGTTTGTATTTGCACATTTTGAATGGAATGGAATGCATATAGATAAACTTCATTCCATCTAATTTCATCAATTCTTCTCAATTTTCTTCCCCTAAATTTGGTAAAATTGGATGGAATGGAAATATCTAAATAATGGAGTGGAGTAATTATTTTACTCCACTTTACTTCACTCCACTCTATTTTATTCCACTTTGCTCTACCCAACTATATTAATCCAAACATATTCTAAAGCATTTCTGAAACGTGGATTGCAAAATCTTGTGTTGTTGAGCCATTTATGAAGCATTTATGAACTTCGTACCAAACATTGTGTTGTTGGTTCATTTCAAATTTCAAATATATGTGTGCAATTGTATGTTGCGGCTGGGTAGATGCTGCATTAAATGGATAAATCTGAATTTAGAAGAAATGTATGCCGTTTACTTGTTATAAGAAAAAGTGTTAAGGAAGATACCACGATCAGATATGGGTATAGCCCAAATATAATAAACACTTTATAGATGTGAGCGAAAACACATCTAAATTTATAGAGAGTAACGGATAAATGAAGCATGATAAATAGTAATCCAGGACCCGCATCACTATTTGTGAATAATACTTCTGACTATTCACGCCAACAAAATAAATCAAGAGAACTACATCAATATTTTAACGTGAAAATCCTCCTAATTTTGAAAAATTAGGTCAAACTCTGACAAATATCTACTATATTCAAAGAATAAATACAATATAGTGTATCTCAGGAAAACTCTTTTCTACTACAATTTGTAGTATTATAGAGATCTAGAAAATATACCCAAAACCCAGTGTATACTCACATTACACTCTTAGTATTTCTTACATTCACTATCTATTTCTCTCACTACAAGAAGCCTACATTATTTCTTCTAAAACCGCTGAGAAATGCACTTCAGCTTGGATAGTTTTCTTTCGTTTCCATCCCTCTATTTATAGAATTTTGAGAGTTATTATGCACGTATTGAGTAACTTTCCGATCTTGGTGAGTTCACCTGAAATTACTATACATACTTGCATTGATTTTGATAGAGTTATTATGCAAGTTACTATACATGTATAGTAACTTTAAAAAATCAAAGTCACGACCAAAAAGTTGACTTGACAACTTAAATATTGAAGTAATTTATCCACGAGAATCACATGCAACTATAAAGACGGACTTGCAGGGAAGGGATTGAGGCTTCATTCTCAATTATTGGCAGCTTAGCATCCAATCGACAGTTAAGCTAAGCATCCTGCTGGAAGGATCACCATATTCACCACTTCAATTGACGAGGTAATTAAATTTAATGCTTCATGCCATGACTTTAGTTTAAAGTTCAAATTACTCTTCTATTCCTGCTCTCGAGGTTAATTGTTGCGTTATTCCCATTCTGCTTGCAATAATAAATCTAATAATTACTACGTTTTAGTTTTGAGTGAATAGTCGAAGAAGAACTATACCACAGGGTTGTCGACGTGCTGATACCTGAAATATGTACAACCCCTCTTTTGTGCTTCAAAATTGTAGTTTTAAGGGTTAAATTCAACTTATAACTCAAGCTGATTCAGAGAACTCAACTAGAAAAACTAATGTTTAGTTTTAGTTTTCCAGTTTTTTATTTTTAGAATTTTGTGAAAAATAATAAAAACTGAAAATTAAATTTTATAATTTTTATGGTGTCTAATACTTCCTTCATAAAATCTAAAAAATTAAAACCAAACAGACCTGAAGAAACTACAGTGAGAAAACTCTATCCTTAAGTACAAACACTGTGTGGGTGTGTGTTATGTTTCACTGGGGTTATATATATAATTTTCAAGTGTTTGTGTGTGTTATCAGGGTGAGTGGGTTGTTGTGTGTGAGGGCCTAAGGTGTATGTGTGTGTGAAGTATGTGAATCATGGGTGTGTGCATGGGTCTTTTTAGATGCTTGGCCATTGGTTTCATGTTTTAATTAAGAAAATGAGATGTGTATAATATTTTTGTATAACATTCTTATAAATAGATAAAAAAAAACAAATAAGGTAGTGGGCCCATTTTTATTTTTTATTTCCCTTGGTCTACTACCTTATTTTTTTTTTACTATGTTGTAAGTATGTTGAACAAATATGTTATACACATATAATTTCTTTAATTAAACGTTGTTTACTCAGAATATGGTAATTTGCTTCATTGCGTTGAATTAGGGAATCAGAAATCCTTTCTTGAACATAAATCATATATGCAGATTCTGATTTCAAGTTGATTGGATATAAATCAAGCCAAGCTTCAGTTCTATGTTAGGGTGGTGATTTGTCTTTTTATTGATCTTGACTGCAATGCGAAGGAATTCAAGTAGGGATTTGCATTACAACTATTTTCTAGACCTAGAAGGACCTTTTGTATTAAATTTCAGCATAATAAACTGGGAGAATCTAAAGCAATTGTATGTTAAGAATTTGATAATCCAAAAATTGGAGGAATTAGCACTACAGTAGTGGTGGGCGGTCCAGGGTGTTATATGATTCTGGTGCTGCAATGCAACAAAGTAGATGATCAGTGTTTTTGCAGGTTCTGTAACAAGAACTAGTACAGGGCATTATAATACTGTTGATGGCCAATATAGTATCGTTTGGTTCATCTTTTAGTAAAATTATTTTTAAAAGAATTAAGTTGAAAAGAATTACTTTTAAAAGAATAATTTGTGTTTGATTTGAGTGTATCAAAAGTAAGTTTAAGAGAATGATTTTTATTTGGATATGATAAAGTAAAGCTACTTTGAATTATTAATGTGAGAGTAATAGTAAAATTTTATCTCAAAAGTAATTTTTCTAGAATGAAAAGTATCATTCCATCTACTTCCATCAAAATAACTTTTAACTACCACAGAAAAAACTTTCAACAACAAGAAGTAAAACCAAACACATTCAATATTGTAAATTATCATATCATTCTCATTCTATAAGTATTTTTTACTTGCTCAAAATACAAACCAAATAAGCACATAAATAGTTGGTTATTTCGAGAGTTTATTTTGGTTATTGTATAGTTGATGGTATCGGTTAGTGTGGAGGAAATATAGAGGGTGGTAAATATGAGGTGGTCTTTTATTCTTGTATAATATTCTATCCATTTTAAAATAAATGTTCCTTTATTTTTTATACATTAATAAATTAATGTCATATTGACAATATATATCTAAAATCATTCATTTATTAATGTACCAAAAAAGACATTCATTTATGAAAAGGACATTTATTTTAAAACGAATGGAAGGACCGTGCTGATAGCGTGGCTAATCACTGTTTTATTTTGGTTTGATGTGATACTGATGTATGTGTTTTTGTGTTATCTCTAGCCTACTTTGTACATGATTGGGTTTAATTTACCATATTAGATATAAAATCATTAATCAATAGTTTAAGCTTTTAGGATAAGTGATTTCATAACATATCTTAGAGTTGAAAAACTTATTTAAAACTGGTAGGTTGGGGTGTTGCAGCATATAAATATCTTTTAGAGAATTACTCAAATTATTCAACAGATCGAATATATTACTGCAATCGACATGTAAATTAATAATGGAAATAACTGTATATATACATTAAAGTTGTGTATTAGTATGCTTGAACATTAAAATAAAAATTATCTAACACATTAGTTTTACCAACAGAATATGTCATCACAAGCATCCCCGGCCAGAAAAGAAAGCAGCGAAGTCAAACAAGGAGTTTTGGGGATGAGTTCATTAATTAAATCATCGTCTTCTGGCATATTTCCCTCGGCGAATGAGGATCCCTCCACCGGAATTCAGGTTGTAATATTACCAGATCCCAATCAAAGTCATGCACATACTCCATTCAAAGATACTTCAACTGCTGCCTCACTGCAAGATGAAAACACAGGGGTAAATGAAAAGACTCCACCAGTTGATGATGATCCGGGTAAGTTATGCCTCAAATTATTATTATTATTATTTTGGTCTAAATAAATTACCACCAGTATTCGGAAGTGATTGAATCTTAGTAATTTAGGGTGAGTTTGGATAAGATTTTTTGGGGTAAAAAATCACTTCTATCACACAAAAAAAAGAAAAAAAATTCATTTTTCGTATATCCAGATTTTTTAAAATAATTAGAATTCCAAAAAAATCTATGTTTTCAGCTTTTTTGTATAGGAGTTAAAAAGAGTGATTTTTTTAAAATATATATAATTTTAAGTTTTCAGTTATATATAAAATTTATGTTTTACTAGCGACTTTAAGTGCTCTATTGTGTCTCGATCACCTTTTTATTTTTGGGAATATTTGGTATTAGTGCTAAATATTACATATGATAACTTTATCTCAACAAAATAAATATCTAAATATAATGTAACATGTCTAAATATCAAACAAAAAAAGAGTAAAAGAAATGAGTATTAATTTTACACACTCAAATAATGTATTTTTCAAAGTTATATAACATGTTTTCTTCAAATGTCATTTCAATTGTACTTAATGGTAGTCCCATTGTGCAATGTCTCTTCAATACTACCAGAATAGAGTTTGTCAAATCAGCTAGGAGTGCAACCCATTGATAACCTGTTACCAAAATTTTCAACTTAATGGCTCCAGAAATATTAAAGTTAAAGGGATTTACATATTCATAGCACTTCATATGTAATATATATATATATATATATAAAAGAGAGAGGCAGATGTAGAATGAGAAGAAAATAGTGGGATGGGTGGTTACAGTTAGTTTTTTTTTAACATAATAATTTATGTGTATGGGCTTAAAAAATTATCCAATCTAATTTATAGACACCAAAAAATTGCTACTAAAACAATTATATTTAATAATAACAAAGATAAATTATCAATATCAATCATTTGATCATATTTTTCATATTGACTGAACAAATAATTAAAATTTTAATTATGTAATTTAAAATATTATAAAGATATGATGAAAAAAACATTTATCCAGTTGACAAAGCCACCAAACACGCGACATTGAGGTGCTATAAATGTGTAAATCCCATCAACTCTCTGGCTTTTATTATTATTGGAATGTACATCCAATTCTATTCCACTGAAGACCTATTTCAGTTTTGGAATGTACTTCTTTTGACATTGTAGACACCTTGGGATTTAATGAATGAATTTCTATGAATAAATGAATATTGATTAGTTTCAATTACTGCTACATTTGTTGATATACATTTGGCTTATATAAAGTGCATTTCTATTGTTCATTGTCATGCTTCTTTACTGCCATGTTGGCACAATCATGCTTGGCAATGGTGATGTTGCAAGTGGTAGTGGTTTTCTAGTTTTTGGGGTGTGGTAATGCTTTTGCTTTGGTCCCTAGAATTTCTCATGGATAAGAGTTGATGCTTGAAATGTTTGTTGATGCTTACAGAGTCAAGAATTTGCTAGTAGATGCTTAGCTTTACTCCACAACCTTGTCAAATTTTTGAGTTTGTTTAGTTATAATTACATAGCTCTGAAGCTGTAGTTCACTCAATGGAAAAAGTTCACTCTCTATTCTTCACCCTTAATTATGTGTGCGTTTGTAAAGAAATACTAATCAATAGACTGCTCATCCATCACAAACTTGTCAAGTGTGGGCTCCAATATTCAGTTCAATAGATTAACATCTCCCTTGGCTTCTTTCAACAAATCAGCAATATTGTGCATCTGATATTCTTCAGGTATAGCTCCACTTGAGAGTATCTTTCACAGATGTCATTCAATACCTCTTGAAATTCTTTAGCTGTAGCGTTCCTAAATTGTCTTTGTCCACCTTCTTTAAATTGTCTTTGTCCACCTTCTACGATTGCCGCGATATCTCTTGGAATGCCAAAACCAAAATTCACAATTAACTGGAAGAAAGGCATCATTTGAATTTCAAATAAATGTCACGCTTCATACAATTCCTGGATGGTTAGTAGGTGTTCTCTTAACTTATAATACATTCGGCTAGCTTGACAAAGCATAAATATTGCTGAGCACAAACCTATTAAGCAAGATGTGTGCTAGTGTAAACAATATGAGAGATTTTTACCGTTTAATCAAAATCAAATAGATTTGTTGCTCTAATGGAAGACAAAAGAATGAAACTGTAAACATAAAAGCCAAATGTAATCTAGTGATGTTCTTTAATTTGGGATATTAGCGTATAAGATGATTTCTTTCAACAAATCAAATCTTGTACGAACACAAATCAAACTTCTCTAGTGACATAAAATATTCAGGAAAAACATTAACCAAAGTTTAAAAAACAAAAATCACACATCCTATTCCCATACAAGGGTCCCTGCACTAAACCAAGTCGCGAGAGTGCCCACTTCACTGTCATGGTGCCATGTAAGTTGGGAACTTTAGGAACGCCATCTAATGCCCTTAAGAGAAGAAAAAACGCAACAGCAAAAAGAGAGTAATTAAAAAATAACTAAAAAACTTAAAAAAAAGACTCGAAAAAACCACCCCTTCAATTCTATCACCCTCAATCTTATGTGTTCTTGTGGGAGTGTCACTTTTATTGCCATGGTTTCCGTCTATGGATCTTAATCGGTGGCGAAATTCTCGTTCCCATTGAAGCACACTCCTGCAGAAGGACCCCTACGACCGCCACACTCCCTCCGCTTTCGCCTCCCAGACGCAGCCACAGCCATAACCCTCCGTTTCATTCCCTTCCCAATGCCTTTTGATTCTTCTTCGCATTATTCATCATCTTTGGACAATTTTTTCTCTTTCCTATTCAGATGCTCATTCCAATTATGGTACATAGAAGAAAGGAAAAAAAAAAAAAAGAACAACAACAACAACAACAGAGAGAAATACAAAAACAAAATCTGGGTTTTAAAGAACAACAACAATAACAAAGGGGAAATTAAAATATATATAAATATATAGGTTTCAAGGTAAAGACTGAAAGACCTTGAAATAGTTAGAGACAGATGTAGAAGCAGCTATGAAGAAGGTTGCACTTCAGAGTCACCAAAATCCGTTTAGGAACAAAGAGGGGTTACTTTATGATTACAAAATTTCCTGCTTATATGAACTACAATAACAATGGAGAAATGTCGAAGTTATGCCACCATGCTGGCAAAAGGCACTTTAAGGTTCAAGAAGATCCCAAATTCAAGCTTTCAAACCAAACCTAATTTAATTGAAAAACACATTCTAGTATTACCCAGTTTAGAGTCACAAATAAAAAACAGAGGCACTTATGTATGAATCTCAATTTGGCATTTTCCTCCATATGTAATGCAACCAAGCTGCATAAGCAACAATAAGACCAATTCATAATATGAGTGAGCATTCATTTGATGAATGAATTTTGATTGAAACCCAGAATCAGTTAAAGGGGTTGTCACCCTAAATTGAAAGATTTGATTGCTTAATGGTTCAAATGCAAGTGACGGCAAGGTAAAACCACATCATTCTAAACTATTTTTATTCTGGGGGAAAATAAAATAAAATGAAACACCGTACCATTCTTCTTCTTCTTCAGAATACGGACGAGAGTTTCTTCTCAGCCTGCGTTTTAGTGTAAATGACACCAGCGTCAAGTTGCAAAAAACCCGCAATTAACAACTCCACCCTCTTCTTTCAGGATTCCGATAGCGAATAGCCTCTTGGAGAAGTTCCCTGAAAACGAGAGACAAAAGAAAGGGCAAGTCATTTAGTACACCTCAAGATAATTGCCAAACAAAGAAAGGGCATGAAGTACAACCCTCTCTCTCTCTTGCTCACCATGCAAGTGCTGCTCCTGCCGCCATCTGTGCTCTTCGATGGCGGTGCGGAGTGCAGATCCGGAGGACTCTGTATTGCGATCAGTGTCCATTCGGTTTCTTTTTTGCTTCGCTTTGGTTTCATCACTCTGTTTTTCATGGTTGGCCTGTTGCTTCGCTTTGGTGTTCTTTGTGTAGAATGGATCTCTTGGTGGTTTTGTGTAGGTGGATAATATAAGATCTGTGTTATTAATGGAAAAAGGAGATTGTGTGTGGGGGTTGGTTTTAGAGATGTGGGTCTGTGGTGAGCATGACTGAACATGGGTGTGTGGTTTGCGAGAACGTGGGTGAGAATGAGAATGTTCACATTTTCAAAACCCTTGAAAATGGTAAGCGGACTTGAAACATGAACGAATGAAATAAATTAAAAATACCAAGCGGACTTGAAATCAAATTCCATTCTAGTTAGGAGACACCAAAATGGCAGGTTTTTTTGGAATCCATTTTATAGAATGGTATAGATAATCAGTTTTTAAAAGTTAAAACAAGCACTTATCCTTACCAAAAAAAACAAGCACATATAGTTTAGCTAAGATGGTCTACTTATGATCGTCCCTCGATTTGAGCTAGTAATAGAGTAATCTTTAAGATTGCCTCCACTTAAACTTCCAATTTCCACAACTATGCTCTCACATTATAACGTAGACATAGTGGTGGTAACATGCAAAAATTGACTCTTCTCCACTAAACATACGGACTTAGTTGTGGCAAAATACATGTGCCCTTTTTTTACCAAATATTCAGCCCACCAAATTTTGAGTGATAATAGGAGTAGGGTGATTTATGTTTGAAAATTTGTATTTGAAAAGTGAGTTTGACAAAAATAATATTATTTAGATATAATAAAAATCTCTTCTAGATATATAATCACAACACAAAAGCTCTGCAAGGATACTACACATCACATACAAGCCACATCAAAAGCATCACTCAAGAATCACACTCTCAGAGAATGGAGGTGGAAAAGGAAGAAGAGAGGTTGACCAATGAAACGAATGAAGACAAGATTAGAAAAGCTCAAAACTTTGGGAACACCGAAGAGGAAAGATGGAGAGCACAAAGAAGCAAATGGAGATGAGAGGGTAGCAAATTAAAAATGGAAGGAGATGAGAGGAGTCGAGGGGATAGCGGAAGATGAAGGAGGGATAGAGGAAGTAACAGAAAGAGCAAGCTATCCCCAGAGAAGGAGAGCCCCTTTTCTCTCTACATCGTGAAGCTATATAGTCCAACTTTTATATAATACTAGATGATACTTGTGCATTCAGAATATTATTTTTTAAAATCGTCCTTAATTTAAACTTATTTAAATTGTTTAATTTTTTATCTATAATATATTCAATTAAATTTGATAAATTATATTTATATATATACATACACATACATAATTTTAGGGTAAAAGCTTATACAAAATTTTTTTATGAAAAATGGTTATTTTTAGTTGAAATCACTTAATTGCATGTTTCGTTAGCGATGACTTGTACCAATTTAATCTTGGAAACAACCTCTGTACAAATAGGGGTTAAGACTATGTACATTCTCACCTTTCCTAGACTCCACTAGGTGGGAGCCTT
Organism: Dalbergia oliveri; assembly: GCA_030441495.1. Lineage (NCBI taxonomy): Eukaryota > Viridiplantae > Streptophyta > Magnoliopsida > Fabales > Fabaceae > Dalbergia > Dalbergia oliveri. The sequence continues at coordinate 21,868,946 of JAMLFY010000014.1, read as the reverse complement.
GTGCATTGGGTCCCTTTATTTAATTTATATACAATGTCAATATTAAAAATTTATGTAAATATTCAATTGTGTATTAATATCTCAAAAAAATTAAGATATTTAACTGCTTATTAACTATCTTTAAAGTCTTATAAATATGAAGCACATAAACATTTTATTCAACTTCCTAAAAATGCAGCAATTTTTTTCATTCACCAAAATTTGAGTTTGTAAATTAAAAATAGAATTTATTCTATATGCATTATTGACAAAAAAAAAATTACATACGCATTTAATCATAGATAATTATATCAACTTTTTCAAATTAAAAAAATAAGCAAATGACAATATAAAATTTGTTTATATCGTAAGGCATCAATGTTAATCTCTTCAAAATAACAAAAATCTACTTTTAAATGTTCATCAACATCTAGTTATTTTATACTCATATATTATTAAGTTTATTTTTTTATTGGAATCTCATTAAAATTATTTGATTCTTATTATAATTATCTTAAGAAAAATAATTTAATAGTAAAATATAGTTTAAATTTTATCACAAATAGAGAAAAAAGAGGAAGTTGAGTTCTTCTCTTTTGTGAGTTGAGAATATATGAGAAAAAATCTGTGAGGTATTCTAGGTGTATCCTGGGATTTGGTTTGAGTGGAGTGTGTCCAACTTTTGTATCTTCATCATATTTCCATAGTGAAATATTTGGTTGTCGCCTTTGCCTAACGTAAGCTTTAAGCGGAACCATGTTAATCTTTTTATGTCATCTTTGCTTTACGCTTCTACATATTTATTTTTATGCTACTCTATTTGTGCCTTTTGGGCCCGCCATTTTCACAAAACACGGTGTCAAACATCTTATAGAGTTCTGGGCAAATTTGTTCGAAGATGCGTCCATGAAATTTGATATTCAACAATTTGATGATCGTATCACCTTTGGGATGTGGAAGATGCAGATGATGGCGTTCTTCACAGAGGCTTGAAAGTAGCATTTTCTGGCAAAGAGAAACCCGAAATAATGAAGGATTCGAGCGGGAAATATTGATCAAAACGGTCTTACCACTATTTAGTTATGCATTATAGACGATGCGCTAAAGGAGGTCTTTTGGTAGAAAATAGCATAATCATTGGACTAAGTGAGAGTCATTATATATGACTAAGATGGTAGTCAACCGTCTCAATGTTTTGCAACGTCGTATATGTTTCGTATGGCAAAAGGATGCTAGGAGAACTCACATAGCTGAGTTCACATCATTTGTGATATAGTTGAAAACTATGGATGAGATATTCTTTAGTGAGCAACAAGCAATGATATTACTTTATTCTTTACCTTATTCCTACAAGCATTTTTGTTAAACACTCATCTATGGACGTGAGTGTCTTGATATTGATATTGATATTGATAAGGCCAAGTCCTCACTTTTGTGTCATTAAAGGATGGAGCATGATAGTGGTGATCTTAATAGTGCCGCATTTAGCTTGATAGCTAGAGGTAATTGGAAGAATATTGGTTTGAGTAGTAGTAGAAGCAAAGGCAGATGTAGATATTGTAAGAAAGAAGGGCTTTGGAAAGGATATTGTCCAAGACTTAAAGACAAGAAAGAGAAAGATTTAAGTGATGCAACAAGTGTTGAAAATGCCGAAAATGTTCTTGCAACATTAACCAGTTCAATTGGTGATACTTGGATGCTTGATTCAGTGCTTCTACCACATGTCGAAACCGAAATTGGTTTACAACTTAGGAGTAATAGTGGTATTGTTCTTATGGGAAATAATATATCCTATAAGGTTGTTGGCATTGGTACATCAAAATAAGTCACGTGATGGAACCATGAGAACTTTGTCTAATGTTCGGCACATTTCTAACTTAAAGAAAAATCTTATTTCTTTGAGTATTCTTGATTTTCAAGGGTATAAGTGTTCTGTTGAAGGTGGAATTCTGAAAGTCTCCAAGGATACTCTTGTGGTGATTGGAGATAGATTTGTTAATGGTCTTTGTCTACATCAAGGTAGCACGTTATTGGTGCCATATCAAGATCATCTTCATTTGATTTGGATACTACTCACTTGTGTCATAATGAGGCAGATATGCCTATGGTGAGCAAGCATGGCTTGCTTTAGTGATAAAAAAATTTGTTATGTCTGACCTTTGTAAACATTGTGTTTGTGGGAAGCAACCGGCATTAGGTTTAGTACTATCATTCACAAAACTAAGGGTGTTGATTCTGATTTGTGGAACCTAGTGCCTTTTCCATTAAAAGGTAGTTTGTTATTTGAGTATGCCTGTTGGCATCCTGAAGATGATGACTTCAAAAATTTGAAGATGGATGAAAAATCAAGCAAAGGTGGATATTTGTTGAAATGGCTTGACTTTTTCAAAGCACTTGATTGATGATGCATTTTGGTTTGCTTTTTTGACAAGGTTGGCAAGCACAATTAGTGGCACTGAGAAGCCATGTATGGTGGTTGAAATTTTTAGCATGTATGACTCTATAAATAGAGAGCTTATTTGCAACAATTGAAGAAGCATCGAAATAGAAAACAATCCACCATCTCCTCACTTCAGTGTAATAGAGTAGAATTATTTGTTCCTTATGAGTTTTTCTCTTTTGTGAGTTGAGAGTATACAGGGTTAGAAAATACTGAGGTATTCTATGTGTATTTGGGTTTTGGGTTAAGTGGAGTGTGTTTATCTTTTGTATTTTCATCATATTTCCATAGTGAAATATTTGGTTATTTTGCCCGTGAATGTAGGCTTTAAGCTGAACCATATGAATCATTTTGTGTCATCTTTACTTTACGTTTCCACATATTTATTTTTGTGCTATTCTATTTATGCTTTTTGGATCCACTATTTCACAACATATGCCAACTGAGTTTCAAATATTTTTGAAATCACAAGTTACATTTCAACATAATTTCTGTTTGATTTTCCCTTCAAACTATGATTTTAACAAAAGGTGAAAACAAAATACCTTTTCTTTTCCATCAAACAGTTTTACGACTAAAACCCGAACACACTCCTAATTTTTTTGGGTTTGAAATTTGTAGTTTGTAGGATTAATTAAGTGAAGAAACTAGCAAATGAAAAAACGGCGGAATCAATTTATTACTGAAGATTGAAGGAGGAGGAGGACAGGATGGAGAGGCGGGAGGAAGAAATTAGGGATTTAAATGAATCATGAATTGGGAATTTTATTAAATTTGAGTATTTGTTAAATAATTGTTGGGAATAAATTATAAATAAAAAATTTAAGTTCCCATATTTAAAAATGATGATAAAATAATGACTGAACACTTAAATAAATAAAAGAACCAATAAGAATTAGTCATATAATGATATATTATGGTACGGTTCATTTAATAATAGTACCAAAGCAATCACTAAAAAATGGTAGATCGATCCAATTATATTTTCCCGGGTGTTCCAATCAATTTATCATGAATTCAAATCATTTTAATTATAATCATAATTTGTTTTGGTAGTTTTTGGAAAATAAAAGCCATTACATACTTAAAAAAAAAAAAAACCATTACTCTTTGGAAAATAACTTTTTTCAAATGTGATGCGTTTTTTTTAACTCAAGGTGTGTATGGTTAATTAAGAGATAAGAAATGGGAGAAAACTTTTATAAATAAGTTTCATACATAAAATCTCACATAAAAATCTTCTTTTTTTTACCTTTTTAGTTTTAACCCTCAACTACGTCTAAGGAGTATAAATGTTTGCAAGGATTGCAGGAATCTCCAAAGAAGATCTATACCTGTATGCCGTCTGGGATGAGTGGGACGAAGCAAAATCAATTTTTGATAAACATCCTGACATGGTACGTACTTCGTTAACTGACAATGGAGACAGAGCCCTTCATATTGCAGCGGGCGCAGATAGCGTTGATTTTGTGCAAGGGTTGGTGAACTTAGAGCAGATGACTCCAGAAGACTGGAAAATACCAAACTCAGCTGGAAACACAGCTTTTTGCGTAGCTGCAATCTCAGGAAATGCTAGATCATTAAAAATTATGATGACGGACGAGAACAGAAAATTACCATTGATTTCCGGGCAAGATGGAATGCTTCCAGTTCATTTAGCTGCTTCATCAGGCCACAGCAATATTGTGGACCTTCTGTCTTCGGACAATTTACTTGGGGAGATGAAGTATAATGACATTGAACGACTGTTCCTTATGACAATTACCAGCGACATTTTCGGTAAGACTAAACAGCAAAGGTTTTCATAAAGATGAGTTTAATTTTTATATATTGAGCATTGGCAACATAAAAGAGTTTATTTTACATTATCATTTAATTAATGTATCAATTTATAACACTTTTAAGACAATAGATATGGTTGAGTCAAATATTTTTACTAATATATTAATAATAATAGTTGGATGTCTGGTGTAATTTTTTTTATAAATACATATAAACTAAATTCATATTAATTTGTTGTTCTTCAATTATATTTTTATACCTTGCCTTGTACATGCAATTGATCACTCTCTTGTTTCTGCATATAACAGATGTGGCAATCAAATTATTTCGAAAATATCGTGACTTGGCCATTGCAAGATCACCAGATGAAAAGCTAACAGCTTTGCACATTCTGGCGCGAAAGCCTCCTCCAAAATTTTATTGTTAGTTCTTTAATTCTTTGCACTTATTTTGTTTAGCTCTTTTATTTAATATCCTTCATTCTCTTTCTTTTTAATTTTTTGCCCTTCTTATTTGGCATATTCAATTTAAATTAATCAGTAAGCCTTTATACGTGGACATATTAAATATCTATTTTGATCCCTTAGAAATATATTATATGGTAAATTAATTTATCTGAATTTGAAAGTTTCAAGTTGGTCCTTTTTACTTTAAAAAAAAGATAAATTGATCTTTCAAGATTTATACAATTAAACAAATATTGTAATAAACTATATGGAGGAACTAATTTATCCTTTTTTTGAATTGTGAGGGATCATCAGGGTATTTCAAATCCAAATTCTTAAAGGACTAATTTGGGTATTTTGACTTATATTTTTTATTATTATATATTAAATAGGTTTGTATAATCTTAAAATTATAAAAAAAACCACTGTAATTTGCAAAATTGATGAGGTACTGAAATTCTGTGGTTGTAGTGACCATATATTAAAGAGTTTCTGAAATTATAAGGACTATTTGTAATTTTCAAACAGAAAAATAATCTATTAAAAGTTTTAAGAAATTAGAAATTTTACAGATTAGTTTACATTATGAAGACACGTTATGGCTAATTAACAATCTCTTATCAATGTACAGTTACATGCCAAATAATTGAATAGTAATATAATCTAATACTGATCCAAAACTGTAAAAATAAAGCCGTAAACTTCAAATTATGTTATATGTACGGAAGAAAAAGAAGTTTGATTATTTGAAATTTTGTATCCTATATTTGTTTTTGGAATAAATACCCAAATTAATCTCTAACAATTTTATCGATGGATAAATTAATCAAATAAAAAAATATTAGTGTTAAAATCCTTTACAATTACAAAAATAGGACACTATAGGTCATTGACAATTTTATTGATAGAAAAATTGTTCATTGACAAAAAATATTAGTGTTAAGGTCCCTCACAATTATAAAACTATGGCACTATAGGTCATTGACATTTTCATTTTGATGGACAAATTGATCCTTGATAAAAAAAAATATTAGTGTTGAGATATCTTACAAATACAAAAATAGGATTCTATTGTGTTGTTTTGTAATAAGCAATCATTGTGCGTTTTTGGAAAAATAAATTTATGATATCAATACTATACCTCAAATAAAGTAGTGATAAAGTATAAGAAATTCAATTCCAATCATATTCCTTTCTTAGAATAGTAAGCTATGGGTTAAGGGTTTCTTTCTTAATGAGATACTATGAAATATTAGAACATTTAGGGGAAGAATTTACAAAGAGAAAATAAAAAAATAAAAATAAAAGGATGTATTTTAGTTAGTATTGATTAGGATTAATGTGTGTTATATAGATTAATAATTGAAACTTTTGTCCGCATTTAACATTTTTCAAGTGAGTTAGGGATTTATATGTATTTTTACATTGTGAGGGATATCGACACTAATTTTTTATTTTCAGGATGAATTTGTCCATCAAGAAATTATTAGGGATCCATAGTGTCCTATTTTTGCAATTGTTGGGGACTTCCACACTAATATTTTTTTATCAGGAACTAATTTGTCTATCAATAAAATTATCAGGGACCAATTTGAGTGTTCACTCTTGTTTTTGATATGTTTATAGCCTGGCCTTCTCCTCTATAATTTGCCACTTATGGTTGTATTCTGAGACACAATGCAATCTACAACAAGAAGTCTGTCAAATTTTATTTTACTAAAGATAGTAATATTTAACCTGCAGTTGCATGTCTGAAATCACACTATTTAATTTCCAGCAGCCATAAAGAATCTTTTCTTTCTAAGGATGTGTTTCATTCTGGGGAAACCACGGAAAGGAAAAAAAAAAAATTATGGAAGAGCTCGTATATAAAATTCCTCTCCTTTTAACTCCTAATCAAACAATCCAAGGTGAATCCAACCCAAAATCTTGCGTTCGTTTCTTCAATGGTAGCAACCATTTCAGGTTGACCAAAAAAGGAAAAAATAAATAAATAAATAAAACATTTCAACCAACTTTGTTTCCAACTATGTATCTTTATTCTTTGTAACTAAACACTAATTTGGAATTTGGAATGTGCCTTTATTCAATTTTTTTTTATTTAGCTCTTCTAAAGTTTGAAGGTTTGTAAAATAAAAAGTGATCTTAAATTACTTAGTAAAACCCACACATAATAGAAGCTATTCATGCAAGATGATTAAATTCTTACTATCTCACTCAATAAATGATTTTTCGGTATAAATATTGTAGGTTAAAAGTTTATTTGTGCTGTGTGTTTGACCAGTCAATTATATTTTCCTTGCTAGCCCTTCACTCTGCAGGAATAGAGTTGTTTGAAGAAGTGTGGAGTCATGTTAGAAAATTGGAATACAAAAAGATATTGGAACTAATAACTAAACCTTTGCCAGTATTATTTGACGCAATAGAATCCGGAAACGATGGTACAGCAAGATTTATTCTTGACAAGAATCCTGAACTACTGACACTACTTAAGGACTCCCGTGGACGAAGCCCATTGCACTATGCTGTTTCATGTTGACGAGAAAGAGTGCTAAGATATACTTAGGAGAGGACAGTGAACCTTATAATACGTGCTGGACAATGATCGTAACAACGTTTTACACTTAGCTGCATCATATAGTCAACAAAGCATTCAAGATTGGACAGTAAAATGCAAAGAGAGCTCACGTGGTTCAAGGTGAATCAATCTGTTTCGATATTATTATTTAATTTACCTTACTTCTTCTCCTTTTTGCTAAACTAGGAAAATATTAAATGCATTACAAATGTATTTAATAATATATTTGAAAACATAAAAACTTCAGCATTTTCCTTATTATTTAGCATTTAGAAGAATATTAAGATGATGTTTTAAGTAGGAGGATATAACAAAATTCGCTCTTTAATTTATAATTCCTTATTCTTGAATGAAATTTGTCCCTAAATTCTGCTTTCTTCATTTCTGCTCTTCTTAATTATATTTTGTGATCATTTGTGTGCCCTTATATATTTTATTTTATTTTTTTAATTTTTTTTATATATTTGTGTAAAAATTTATAGTAAAAGCAGAATCATTTGAGAAAAGTATAAAGAAAATCGTTTTCAAAAGCCATAATTTATATTTTTTGAAAAAAATTGTTTCATAAAAAATATGTTTAACAATAATAAATAAAGACATTATAATATTACATTCAAAATAGATTGATATTATATATCTACGTTCAAACGTAAAGTAAGAATTTCTGCTTATTCAAAAGATCTTATTTCAAAAACTTAATTAAAAAAAATTTATTCTAAAAAATCATCCAAACTAGCCTTTGAAAATAGTATTGCTTTATATGGGACTTTCATTTTTTGAATGCCAAAATGGATTGCTCATGGTATAACTATTAACTAGTACTCTTTTTTTCTTTCTTTTGATCGGGAACTTGTAAAGTACTTTCACTTTCAAAATTTTTCAAATATTCATTTTGTAAACAACAAATCACAAGCGATGAGACAAAGAACAGGATTTACCTTGACTCCTCGATCACCTCTTAATTCTAGCTCTAGTTCTTGTCATACATGATTTTCAACACAGTATAGTTGATCCCAACGTATGCATTATTGTTACCACCGTTAACATATACACTCTTTATTAATGTAAATAAATGCATATAGGAAGTGGAGCAAGAGTTCCCCCAGACTTGGGGACAATGAAAAACAGCGACGGTAAGACACCAAAGGATATATTTTATGACAGTCATAGAGAGCTATCTACGGAAGTTAAGGAGACAGTCAAAGGAATAGCCAACTCCGGCATGCTTGTGGCAGCACTCATTGCAACTGTAGCCTTTGCTGCAGCTCTCACTGGTCCAGGCGACAAGACTAGTGCAGGGTTCGTTGTCTTCATCCTCACGAACACAGTTGCACTATTTGCCTCTTCTGCATCCATAATCTCCTTCTTGTCAGTGTTTACTTCAGCATGGGTAGATAAGGAGTTCATCATCTCACAGACCCTGATTAAGCTCGGGCTTGTGTTACTCGTCATCTCTGTTGTCTCAATGGTTCTGTCTTTTGCTGCAGCCTCCTTTTTGATATTTGGTCACAAATTCAGGTGGGTTGCATATGTTGTGGTCTCAATGGGTGTTCCACCAATACTTTTGCTGCTTGTTCTTCGGTATAAATATGTCGATCGTTTACATAACTACTTCGATCGTTTACATAACTTCTTCAATCGTAACTTCTTCGGTCCTTTATGTTTCTACTTTCATAGTTTACTTGACTACTTCAGTCATTTAATTTGCTTCTTATTGTCTAGACATTAGTTGTCATGTGTATCCGAGTGAAAATAAATTATAGAACCATTTGCCAACAAATCAGTGGTTGTAGTTCCAAAAGTTCATCATTAACTGCAGAAGATAGTGTGTAGAGATTGAAGTGTGTCCACACATGTGACACAACATTTAATGTGTTTGGTTTGTAGAATTGATTTTATGGTAAAGTGATTTGTGTTTGATAGTTTGATATGAAAGAAGTAATTTTAATGTGTGTTTGGTTTGTAGAATTGATTTTATGGTAAAGTGATTTGTGTTTGATAGTTTGATACGAGAGAAGTGATTTTGATGAAAATTACAAAGGTAAAATCCTAGAAGAAATAATTTTTCACTTCTACTAGAGTTTATTTTGGATTTAAAATCAATTCTAGATAGAATTGCATTCTACTGGAACAAAATCAATTTTGGAGTGTCCTACTGGGTTTTCAAACACGCTTTTAAATATACTAGCTTAGTGTAGAACCCCTGCAATGCTAGGTGGCGGATAATATGATTGTTGATAATTTTTTTTTAATATTAACACATATTTGAAATCATAGAAATTACTCTATTCGTTTTAAAATAAATGTCTTTTTTACTTTTAGATTCATTTATAAAGTGATATATCTAGACACGATTTGTATCTAGATATCACTTTATGAATGAACTTAAAAGTGAAAAAGATATTTATTTTGAAAAGAGGTAGTATTGATCTACTATACTAATATTCAAAACTCATTTCATGGAAAGTTTTTTCATATGTCACTTTCAAAGTCGTTAAAGCCCGCATTTTCATAATTCAATTATTATATATCATTAAAATATTGTAGACATAATTGAATCTTATTCTGATTACATATTGATTATAATGTACTCTTATTTAATTGAATGCTGACTTATATCATTAACTTATGTAACATGTCATTTTTGTAGAATTTATAATTTAAAAAAATTATTATTTATGAGTCTCAAATAGTTACATTTTATATCATCAAAAATCAATCAATTATACACCAGAAAATTAAAACAATCAATTATACACCAAAAAATAAAAAATAAAACAATCAATAAGAAAAAGTATACATTCTTTTTTAAAAAGTGCACAATTAATTATAATAGACATTTATATCACGTCCAAAAATATATGACGTGATATATTTTTGCAGTTTCTTGGTCTAGATTGAAAAAACATCATCGTAGGCAGATAACATAATTTGTTTAGGGAGGTTCACTGGAATAAGTTAAGCTCATGAGTTGAGTTTGAGTTAATGATTTGAGCTCATTTATTAAATGAGCCAAGCACCAATTTTATTATGTTTTGGAGTCTTGAAAACAAGATTTCTCATTTTAAGGCGAATGCCACCATATAATCCTTTTAAGCAATGCCTTATTATCATAACATGTTGTGTAATTCATAACCATGTACATAAATGGAGAATGGGGCAGATTATTTAGAGAATAAGAGGATAAAGATCTATTGACATTGAAATTATGAATGATAATATAAATTTAGATGTAAATTTATAAATATAAATTGACACCAAGTTGTACTAAGACTATTTTTAAAATAGGAAGTTCTATTAAGACTTTATTTATTAAGTATGTATAAAAAATATTATCTATCAAACATAATATTTAAAATTTGTCATTTGTAGTAATGCAATTTACCAAATAGATTTTTATTTTATTAGTTTTAAAACTTGTTTTTTAAAAAAATTATCCAAATAGGTTTTCTTTTTTCACCATTATAAAACTATTATTGAAGTTAAATTGCCAAATAGATTTTTCTGCTTTTTTGTTTTTAAAAAATAAACTTAAACTTGTTTTCTAAAATAGTTTTAAAAAATTTAAGAACAAAAATAATTTCAAACAAACCCTTAGTATCTGTAATTATTTTTCTCTATTATAAATTATTTATGAGTATTATAGAATGTTTATTGTTTCTTGTTTACAAATTTGCATGATTTATGTATTAAAGAGATTGATTTGTTGTTGTTGATCGAAAAGTAAATGTGTTTTAATTAACAATGAAACAAATCAATATTCAGTATTGATTGATCTGACTAATTTAGTTTAGCGAAGTAGACCTACTATGGGAGTCAAGTTTTAATTAGTAAGGTTAATTTTTTGGATTTTTCTTGGATAGAAAAAGTCCACCAACTAAAATTTGGATACACTCATATACAAATGTGTAGGACCTATCTATAAATGACTGTATGTTGAATAAAGTTAGTGGATTTCACTTTTTTATTATTGCGTTTACTTGTTATAAGAAAAAGTTGACCTGACAACTTAAATATTGAAGTTATTTATCCACAATAATCACATGCAACTATAAAAAAGGGACTTGCAGGGAAAGGATTGAGGCTTCATTCTCAATTATTGGCAGCTTAGCATCCAATCGACAATTAAGCTAAGCATCCTGCTGGAAGGATCACCATATTCAACCCTCCAATTGACAAGGCAATTAAATTTAATGCTTCATGCAATGACTTTAGTTAAGTTTAAGCTTCAAATTACTCTTATATTCCTGCTCTCTTGAGGTTAATTGTTGCGTTATTCCCATTCTGCTTGCATTAATAAATCTAATAATTACTACGCTTTAGTGTAAATACTCGAAGAAGAACTATATATACCACAAGGTTGTCAACGTGCTGAAATATGCAAACCCCATTTTTGGTTCTTCAAAATTGTAGTTTTAAGGGTTAAATTCAACTTATTAATTTGAAAATTTTATGAGTCAAAAAAAGACTGAAGTGCTGAGCTATAGAAAAAAAACAAAAAAGAATCACGTGCAACGTACCTCTAACAAAAAAAAAAGAGAGAGAGAGAATCGCGTGCAACCATAAAAGAGGGACTAGCAGGGATTGAGGCTTCCATTCTCAATTAATGGCAGCTTGGCATCCAATCAACAGTTAAGCATCCTGCTGGAAGGATCACCATATTCACCACTTCAATGGACGAGGTAATCAAATTGTTTAAACTTCAAATTAGTCTTCTATTCCTGCCCTCTTGAGGATAATTGCTGCGTTATTCCCGTTCAGCTTGAAATAATAAATCTAATAATTACTACGCTTTAGTTTTGAGTGAATACTCGAAGAAGAACTATACCACAGGGCTGTCGAGGGTTTATTTTGGACTTGCTCAAAATACAAACCAAACAAGCACATAAATGGTTGGTTATTTCGAGGGTTTATTTTGGATGCTGATGGCAAATATTGTGGCTTTGAAAGAGGTGAATTATCATATAATTGATGGGATCGGTTGGTGTGAAGGAAATATAGACGGTGGTAATATGAGGTATTCTTTTATTCTTATATAATACTCCATCTATTTTAAAATAAATGTTCCTCTTATTTTTTTTATACATTAATAAATCAATATCATATTGACAATATATGTTTAGATTCATTAATTTATTAATGTACCAAAAGAGACATTTATTTACGAAAAGATACTTATTTATGAATATATTAAAAGGAGACATTTATTTATGAAAGAGATATTTATTTTAAAATGAATAGAAGAATTAGTGCTGATAGCGTGGTAGATCACCGCTTTATTTTGCTTTGATGTGATGCTGATGTATGTGTTTTTGTGCGGTCTGGCCTATCTTTGTACATGATTGGGTTTAATTACCAAATTGAATATAAAATCATTAGTCAATAATTTAAGCTTTTAGAATAAGTGATTTCATGGCATGGCTTGGTGTTGAAAAGCTTAATTAAAACTGGTAGGTTGGGGTGTTACAGCGTATAAATATCTTTTAGAGAATTACTCAAACTATTCAACAGATGGAATATATTACTGCAACCGACATGTAAATTAATAATGGAAATAACTGTATATATACATTAAAGTTGTGTATTATACTTGAACATTAAAATAAAAATTATCTAACACATTCGTTTTACCTGCAGAATATGTCATCACAAGCATCACCGGCCAGAAAAGAAAGCAGCAAAATCGGACAAGGAGTTTTGGAGATGAGTTCATCACTTTTATCATTGTCTTCTGGCAGATTTTCCTCAGCAAATGAGGATCCCTCCACCGGAATTGAGGTTATAATATCACCAGATCCCAATCAAAGTCATGCACATACTCCATTCATTTAAAGATACTTCAACTGCTGCCTACTGCAAGATGAAAACACGGGGGTAAATGAAAAGGCTCCACCAGTTGATGATGATCTGAGTAAGTTATGCATCAAATTATTATTATTATTATTATTTTGGTCTAAATAAATTATCATCAGTATTCGGAATTGATTGAATCTTAGTAATTTAGGGTGAGTTTGGATAAGTTTTTTTGGGGTAAAAAATCACTTCTATCACAAAAACAAAAATTCATTTTTCGTATATCCAGATTTTTTTAAAATAATTAGAATTCCAAAAAAATCTATGTTTTCAGCTTTTTTGTATAGGAGTTAAAAAGAGTAATTTTTTTAAAAAAATAAATAATTTTAAGTTTTCAGTTATATATAAAATTTATGTTTTATAATCAATTTTTGAAAGTTAAAACAAACACATAGTTTAGCGAAGATGGTCTACTTATGATCGTCCCTCACTTTGAGCTGGTAATAGAGTAATCTTTAAAATTGCCTCCACTCAAACTTTCAATATCCACAACTATGCTCTCATATTATAACGTAGACATAGTGGTGGCAACATGCAAAAATTGACTCCTCTCCACTAAACACACGGACTTAGTTGTGGCAAAATACATGCGCCCTTCTTTTACTAAATATTCAGCCCACCAAATTTCAAGTGATAATAGGATTAGGGTGATTTATGTTTGATTTGTATTTGAAAAGTGAGTTTGACAAAAATAATGTTATTTAGATATAATAAAAATATCTTCTAGATATATAATCACAACACAAACGCTCTGCAAGGATCCTAGACAGCACATACAAGCCACATCAAAAGCATCCCTCAAGAATCACACTCTCAGAGAATGGAGGTGGAAAAGGAAGAAGAGAGGTTGACCAATGAAACGAATGAAGACAAGATTAAAAAAGCTCAAAACTTTGGGACACAGCCGAAGAGGAAAGATGGAGAGCACAAAGAAGCAAATGGAGATGAGAGGGTAGCAAATTAAAAATGGAAGGAGATGAGAGGAGTCGGGGGATAGAGGAAGATGAAGAAGGGACAGAGGAAGTGACAGAAAGAGCAAGCGATCCCCAGAGAGAAGGGGAGCCCCTTTTTCTCTCTACATCGTGAAGCAATATCGTTCAACTTTTATATAATACTAGATGATACTTGTGCACTGTATAGAATATTATTTTTCAAAATCGTCCTTAATTTAAACTTATTTAAATTGTTCAATTTTTTATTTATAATATATTCAATTAAATTTGATAAATTATATTTATATATATACATACACACATAATTTTAGGGTAAAAGCTTATACAAAAAGTTTTTATGAAAATTGGTTATGTTTAGTTGAAATCACTTAATTGCATGCTTTGTTAGCAATGACTTGCACCAATTCGATCTTGGAAACAACCTATGTGCAAATAGGGGTAAGACTATATGCATTCACCTTTTTTAGGCTTCACTAGGTGGGAGCCTTGCTGGGCCACCCTTTTATTTAATTTATATATAATATCAATATAAAAAATTTATGTAAATATTCAATTATGTATTAATATCTGAAAAATTAAGAGATTTAATTGTTTATTAACTATCTTTAAAGTCATATAAATATGAAGCATATAAACATTTTATTCAACTTCCTAAAAATGCAGCAAATTTTTTTTTCATTCACCAAAATTTGAGTTTGTAAATTAAAAATAGAATTTATTCTATATGCACTATTGACAAAAAAATTACATGTACATCTAATCATAGATAATTATATCAACTATTTCAAATTAAAAAAAATAAAATGACAATATAAAATTTGTTTATATCGTCAAGGCATCAATGTTAATTTCTTCAAAATAACAAAAATCTACTTTTAAATGTTCATCAACATGTAGTCATTTTATACTCATATATTATTAAATTTATTTTTTTATTGGAATCTCATTAAAATTATTTGATTCTTATTATACTTATCTTAAGCAAAATAATTTAATAATAAAATATAGTTTAAATTTTATCACAAATAGAGAAAAAGAGGAAGTTGAGTGATTTCATGAAGAAAAAAAATTCTAGACTTTTCATACATAAATGATAGTTACAAGTTTTTTAAATTTAAATTTGACTAGGTAGAGAAAAAATAGGAACTGGAGTAATTTAGGAAGCTGAATGATTTAGGCTTCATGTAATATTTTTTTGTACTATTCATTTTATATATAGATAGATGATTATAATATTTTATATAGATAGATATATTAAAAATAAATAAATATTATTGAGGATCTATAAAAAACTATTGCTTCAATGTTTTCAATAATTGAATAGTACTAAAACATATCATTATATGTTACATTTTTATTGGTCATTTTAGCTATGTCAACATCTAGTCAATGTTTTGTCATTATTTTAAATATTAAAACTTAATTTTTTTTTTAGTTTCCAATTATATTTTCCCAGGTGTTCCAAACAATTTATCATGAACTCAAATAATTTTAATTATAATCATAATTTGTTTTGGTAGTTTTTGAAAAATAAAAGCCATTACATACTTTGCAAAAAAAAAAAAATACTTTTTGGAAAATAACTTTTTTCAAATGTGATGCGTTTTTTTAACTGAAGGTGTGTTTGGTTAATTAAGAGATAAAAAATGGAGAAAACTTTTATAAATAAGTTTCATACATAAAATCTCACATAAAAATCATTCTTATTTTTCTTTTTTACCTTTTTAGTTTTAACCCTCAACTACGTCTAAGGAGTATAAATGTTTACAAGGATTGCAGGAATTGACAAACTAAGTCTACACATGTTTGCCACCAATGATAAGTGGGACAAAGCAAAATGAATTTTTGGGGAACATCCAGTCATGGTAAGTACTCTGTTAACTGCCAACGGAGACAGAGTCCTTCATATTGCAGTGAGCGCAAACAGCGTTAATTTTGTGCATAACTGACTCGACAAGACTTGGAAATACAAAACAATGATGGAAACACAGCTTTTTGAATAGCTGTAATCTCAGGAAATGCTAGATTGTTACAAATTATGATTAACAAGAACGATAATTTACCACTGATTACCGGGCAAGATAGAATGCTTCCAGTTCATTTAGCTGCTTCATCAGGCCACAGCAATATTGTGGACCTTCTGTCTTCGGACAATTTACTTGGGAGATGAAGTACAATGACATTGAACGACTGTTCCTTATGACAATTACCAGCGACATTTTCGGTAAGACTAAACAGCAAAGGTTTTCATAAAGATGAGTTTAATTTGTATATATTGAGCATTGACAACATAAAAGAGTTTATTTTACATTATCATTTAATCATATGTATCAATTTATAAAATCTTTAAGGCAATAGATATGGTTGAGTCAAATATTTTTACTAATATATTAATAATAAGTAGTTGGATGTCTGGTGTAATTTTTTTTTACACTTATAAAAACAAATAAATTAAATTCATATTAATTTGTTGTTCTTCAATTATTTAGATTTTTATACCTTGACTTGTACATGCAATTGATCACTCTCTTGTTTGTACATATAACAGATGTGGCAATCAAATTATTTTAAAAGGAAAAATATCGTGACTTGTTGGCCAATGCAAGAGATGATGAAGAGTTAACAGCTTTGCACATTCTGGCGCGAAAGCCTTCCGAATTTTTTTGTTAGTTCTTTACTTCTTTGCACTAAATTGTTATTATTTTTAGCTCCTTTATTTAATTGCCTTCATTCTCTTTCTTTTTAATTTTTTCCTTATAATTTGGCATATTCAATTTAAATTAATCAGTAAGTCTTTATACTTAGATTAAATATCCATTTTGATTCCTCATAAATATATCAGATGATAAATTAATCTCTCTAAATTTGAAAGTTCCAAGTTGGTCTTTTCCACTTTTTTTAAAAAAAAATAAATTGATTTTTCCTTACAAGTTCATACAATTAAAAAAATATTGTATTAAACTATATGGAAGAATTAATTTATCATTTTTAAATTGTGAGGGATCATGGTATTTCAAATTCAAATCCTGAAGAACTAATTTGGGTATTTTGACTTATAGTTATTATTATATATTAAATAGGTTTGTATAATCTTAAAATTATAAAATAAACCACTGTAATTTGCAAAATTGATGTGGTACTGAAATTCTGTGGTTATAGTGACCATACATTAAAGAGTTTCTGAAATTGTAAGGACTATTTGGAATTTTCAAACAGAAAAAAAATCTATTTAAAGTTTTAAGAAATTAGAAAATTTACAGATTAGTTTACATTATGAAGACACCTTATGGCTAATTAACAATCTCTTGTCAATATACAGTTACATGCCAAATAATTGAATCATAATCTAATCTAATACTGATCCAAAACTGTAAAAATAAAACCGTAAACTTCGAATTGTTTGTTATATGTACGGCAGAAAATGAAGTTTGATTATTCGAAATTTTCGATCCTATATTTGTTTTTGATATGTTTATAGTCTGGCCTTCTCCTCTATAATTTACCACTCATGGTTGAATTCTTAGATACAATACAATCTACAACAAGAAGTCTGTCAAATTTTATTTTAATAAGGATAGTAATATTTAACCTGCAGTTACATGTCTGATATCATACTATTTCCAGCAGCCATAAAGAAATTTTTCTTTCTAAGGATGTGTTTCGTTTTTTTTTTTTTTTGAAAAAGAAAGGGGGGGGGGACCGGGAAAGTGAAAAAAATTATAGGAGAGCTCTATATAAAATTCCTTTTCCTTTTAACTTCTAACCGAATAATCCAAGGTGAATCCAAGCCAAAATCTTGCATTCATTTCTCCAATGGTAGAAACCATTTCAGGTTGACCAAAAAAGGAAAAAAAAACGTTTCAGTGAATTTTGCTTCCAATTATGTATCTTTATTCTTCCTAACTAAACACCAATTTGGAATGTGCCTCTATTCAATTTTTTTTTTTTTAATTTAGCTCCTCTAAGGTTAGAAGGTTTGTAAAATAAAAAAGTGATCTTAAATTACTTAGTAGAATCCACATATAATAGAAGCTATTGATCTAAGATGATTAAATTCTTACTATCTTCACTCAATAAATGATCTTTCCGTATAAATATTGTAGGTTAAAAGTTTATTTGTACTATGTTTGACCAATCAATTATATTCTCGTTGCTAGCCTTTCACTCTCAGGAATGGAGTTGTTTGAAAGAGTGTGGAGTCATGTTAGACAAAGGAATATTCTTCGCAGTATTGTTTGACGCAATACAATAGGAAACGAAAATGTAGCAAGATGGATTCTTACCAAGAATCCTGACTCCTGACACTTAAGGACTCCATGGACGAAGCCCATTGCACTATGCCGTTTTATATGACGAGAAGCGTGCTAAGATATATACTTAGGCGGACGGTGAACCTTATAATACGACTGTGGACTCTAAGCGTAACAACGTTTTACACTTAGCTGCATCATATCAGTCATCACACGAAGGATTGTCAAGATTGGACACTAAAATGCAAAGAGAGCTCGCATGGTTCAAGGTGAATCAATCTGTTTCAATATTATTATTTAATTTACCTTACTTCTTCTAATTTTTGCTAAACTAGGAAAATATTAAATGCTTTACAAATGCATTTAATAATATATTTGAAAACATAAAAAATTCAACTTTTTCCTTATTATTTAGCATTTAGAAGAATGATTAAAATGATGTTTTAATTAAGAGGATATTACAAAATTCGCTCTTTTATTTGTAGTTCCTTATTCTTGAATGAAATTTGTCCCTAAATTCTGCTTTCTTCATTTCTCCTCTCCTTAATTATATTTTGTGATCATTTGTGTGCCATTATATATTTTATTTTTTAATTTATTTTATATACTTGTGTAAAAATTTATAGTAAAAGCAGAATCATTTGAAAAATTAAAGTATAAAGAAAATCATTTTCAGAAGCCATAATTTACATTTTTCAGAAAAAATTGTATCATAAAAAAGATATTTAACAATAATAAATAAAGACATTATAATATTACATCCAAAATATATTGGTAT
Organism: Dalbergia oliveri; assembly: GCA_030441495.1. Lineage (NCBI taxonomy): Eukaryota > Viridiplantae > Streptophyta > Magnoliopsida > Fabales > Fabaceae > Dalbergia > Dalbergia oliveri. The sequence goes on along the minus strand of JAMLFY010000014.1, from coordinate 21,849,887 downwards.
TATGTACATTAAAATATAAAGTAACTTCTACTTATTCAAAATATTTTATTTAAAGAGATTAATTAAAAAAATCTTACTCTAAAAGATCATCCAAACTAGCTTTTGAAAATAGCACTTTTTTATATGGCACATCCGGTTTTTGAATGTCAAAATGGATTGCTCATAGTATAGCTATTAACTAGTACTTTTTTTCTCTTTCTTCTCTTTTTTTCCCTTGATAGGGAACTTGTAAAGTACTTTCATTTTAAAAATTTTCAAATATTCATTTTGTAAACAACAAATCACAATCGATGAGACAAAGAACAGGATTTACCCCGACTCCCCGATCACCTCTTAATTGTAGCTCTAGTTCTTGTCATGCATGATTTTCAACACATTATAGTTGATCCCAACGTATGCATTATTGTTACCACCGTTAACATATACACTACTCTTGATTAATATAAATGCATATAGGAAGTGGAAAAGAGTCCCCGAGACTTGAGGACAATGAAAAACAGCAAAGGTCAGGCACCAAGGGATATATTTTATGCCAGTCATAGAGAGTTATCTAATGAAGTTAAAGAGACAGCCAAAGGAATAGCCAACTCTAGCATGCTTGTGGCAGCACTCATTGCTACTGTAGCCTTTGGTGCAGCTCTCACTGTTCCAGGCGACAAGACTAGTGCAGGATTCGTTGTCTTCATCCTTACAAACACAGTTGCACTATTTGCCTCTTGTGCATCCATAATCTCCTTCTTGTCAATTTTTACTTCAGCATGGAACATAGATAACGAGTTCATCATCTCACGACCCTGCTTAGGTTCGGGCTTGTGTTACTCGTCGTCTCTGTTGTTGCAATGGTTGTGTCTTTTGCTGCAGCCTCCTTTTTGATCTTTGGTCACATATTCCAGTGGGTTGCGTATGTTGTGGTCTCAATGGGTGTTGTACCAATACTTTTGCTTACTGTTCTTCGGTATACATATGTCGATCGTTTACATAACTCCTTCGATCGTTTATATAACTTCTTCTCCTGGTCTAGATATTAGTTGTCATGTGTATCCAAGTAAAAATAAATTATAGAACCATTTGCCAACAAATCAGTGGTTGTAATTTCAAAAGTTCATCAACTGCAGAAGACAGTGTGCAGAGATTGAAGTGTGTCCACACATGTGACAGAACATTTAATGTGTGTTATTGGTTTATAGAATTGATTTTGTGGTGAAGTGATTTATGTCTGATAGTTTAATGTGAGAACTAGTTTTGACAAAAGTTACAAAAGTAAAAACCTAGAGGCTGTTATAAAAAAATAAGAATAGAGAGAATAATGGAGAAAAAGAAAAAGAATAATTTTATTGATAATCTCAAAGGTACTCTACATGGAATATCTAAATGGCTATTTATAACCAAAGGAAGAGAGATAATATCACATCAAATCATAACAAATTCTATCTAATCAAATCAAATATTTACTGAATCACCTAAAGATATGGACATTCATAAATGAATAATATTTCATAACACTCCTCCTTGGATGTCCATCAGGGATATGCCTCATTAAAACCTTACTAAGAAAAAACCCAGTGGGAAAAAATCTTACGAAGGAAAAAGAGTACAATATCCTCATAATGGGAATATAAACTTTCATTAAAAACCTTATCAAGGAAAAATCCAGTGGGATAAAAATCTTGATCAAGGAAAAAAGAGTATAGTATTTCTTCCCTTTTAAAGTATCACTTAAAATCTTATAATCAGTGTATTTAATTTTGTGCACCACTTCTACAAAGAAGAAATATGAAGTAACTCTATCGCTTGAACAAATTGGATATCAGCTCCTCTCTTTAGTTGAACTATCTAAGCCATGTTGTCCTCATATAAAGTTGTGTAACTTTCTTCTAAGAATCTACATGATAGTTTGAATAACATGTTGATCCATTGTCTTTAGCCAGAAAAATTCATGAGCTTTGTATATTGTATTAATTTCTGTGATTTGAAGAAATAGTTGCTAAAGTCTATCTTGTGTATCTCCAGGATATGATCATGTCTCCATAAGTGAAAGGAACCTGTTTGATATTTGCCTTTATGAGATTTGATAAATATCCTACATACTAATACACCTGAAGAAAATATGTGATTTATCTATATAAAACTTCATAAGAGTTATCTCTGTGTAGATTGATTGATAAACAAACATTTTGTTTGTTAAAAGCTAGATCTGTAGGTCAAGATAGAATTTTGTCTTTTCAAGATCTTTCATCTCAAACTCTTCTGCTAGATCTTTTATGACTATGGAAACTTCTTCAGGAGTTCCAATGATATTCAAATCATCAACATACACAGCTATTCAAATATAAACATGGGGGCAAATGACATCATTTGTAAACCCCATCTGAATCAAATATCGTTGAGACGTTATACCACATCCGTCCATATTGCTTTTGACCATATATAGATCTTTGCAATTTGATTGAGTACATATTGGGGGACATTCATTAGATGATGTCTTTAATCCTTAGGGACTTTTCATATAAATATCATTATCTAATAAACTATATAGATAGACTGTGACAATATCTATCAATGTATATTTAGCTTATTATGTATAGATAAGCTAATCAAATATCAAAATATTGTTGTATCCACTTGGGAATACGTTTTGCCATAATCTATATTAGGTCTTTTGTGAGAAACCTTGTGCTACAAGTAGAGCCTTATAGCGTACAATTTCATTTTTCTTATTTCTTTTTCTCACAAATACCCATTTGTATCCCACGGGTTTCACACCTTCTGGTGTTTGGACTCCAGGCCCAAAGACCTCACGTTTTTTGGAAGTGATCTAATTCAGCCTAGATGGCTTCTTCTATTTTCGGCCAATCATTTCTACATAGATATTTTTCAATGATTCTTGGCTCAAGATCTTCATTTTCTTGCATAATATTTAGCGTTATATTATATGCAAATATATTGTCGACAATTATTACTCGTCGATTCCATCATTTTTCCTATAGAGACATAGTCTATTGAGATCTCATCATTTTCAATGATTATTTTCAGGTACCTGAACGCTTCTGGCGCTTCAAATATATCAAGTTTTTGGACTGCAACAATGTCCTTATTATGTCTCTATTCTCTTCTCCAGGAAGAGTATCATTTGCCTCCATAACATCATTTGGCCTCTTTGCCCCACTTCCTTTTCAAGGATTTTTGTTTTTGGAATCGACTAGTCTACCATGCTTCCAGCATGCAATTTTTACATTGACCAATTGTCCAACAGGGACATCAATTCAAATTGAGGCATTTTCAGCTAGTATATAGGATTTAGTTATCCTTTTGTATTATAAAAAAATGCATCTGGCAATTCATTGCTATTCTTTGCAAATGTATAATCATTTGAACTTCTAGTTCACATTGCCTTGTGTGAGGATCTAAATAGAATATTGATGCATTCTAATTTCTTTTTTTCCAGTTGTCTACTTTCTCCCCTGATGTTGGAAACATTATATCTCACAAAGTGAGACTTAAAACATCTCCCATTTGTATTTCAATGTATTTGATCATAAAGGGAGAATCATATCCAACATATATCTCCAATTTTCTTTAGAGTTCCATTTGAAAAAATGGCAATTAGGACATATCCTGCACTTCTAAAGTTCTTAAATGGGAACCTTTTGGCTGCAAGCCAAATTAATTGTAGGGGAGAGAATTATTGGCAATTTGTTAGCCTTATAGAAATAAATGCTGTAATATGCGCCCAACTAGAAATTAGGAGATTTGTTCTCATGAGCAAGTGGTCTAGCAATTAACTGGAGGTCTTTTATAAGTTAATTATGCTAGCCAACTTTTTCTATATGTGAACATAAATAATTAGATGTTCAAACATTTATAACATTGGCCTACAAGCACTAAAAGCTTGAGAAATAAATTCACCAGAATCATCAAGATAAATGTTCTGATTGGATTATTAAGAAATTGTGCTCTTAATAATTTGTGCAATTAATATCGCAAGCTTCAAGTTGCGAAATCATAATGAGCACACATATGACCATTTCATAGATGCATCTATTAAAATCATAAAATATTTGAAAGGTCCATATGGTGGATGAATTGATCCACGTATATCACCTTAAATTCCTTCTGGGAATTTAAGAGATTTAAATCCAATCTTTGCTAGTGAAGGTCATATAATTAATTTACTTTGAGAACATGTAGCACAAGAAAACTCATTACAATGAAGAATCTTCTGGTTCTTCAACAAATGCTCATATGAGTTTTCAGTAATTCCTTACATCATTATTGCTTAGGATGTCCCAACCGTCATGCCAAAAGGTAAAATCATTGGGCTAGTAAACATCTGGTTTACAATAGCATATGATAATTCAATTGTACTCATATTAGTATTATAGACCGAAGAAAGTGCAGATAAAATTTTCTAAAGCAACTTTCTTATCTGAAGCATAAGTTGTGATATGGAGGTACTCACTATTTTCCTCACTCAGTATCACAATATGATATCCATTTCACGAATATCTTTGAGACTCATCAAGTCTCCCATTTTTATTTCAGGAAACAAAATAGTAGCTCTTCTAGAGCCTTCATTCATCTTGCTATTAAGAATAATATTAATATTTTTAATTAATTTTATTTTTTAGGAAACATAATAGTAGCTCTTCTGGAGCCTTCAATCATATTTACAAAACTAATAATCGAGTTAACATTTTATTATCTTATTACAAGATGAAAATATCACAATATGTCATCAAAACATTAACATATCATGTAAGTGAAAAGAAATTTATCGTGACATGATGGTGATATAAATATATGTATCACAATTACCCAAAATATCAGTATCATATATTATTATTTCATGATATAATAGTCATAATAATAAATAAGATTATTATGTGACATAAATCAATAAAGTATATGATATGTTAAATTTTAACAATATCGCATAAAAATATAATTAATAATTATGAAATATGCCACGAATAGCATAGCTATTTTATTCAATATTGAGAACAATCAGATCCTGAAAGTTTTAAAATAAAATATTCCTTGAAAATAGTATCAAGTAATATATCTAATAAAAACTTTCATTATTAAATCAAATAATCAATATTTATATAAAAGATAAAAAGATATATCCAAATGGCTCATATTAATCATGAAGTGATTTCATAATATACCTTGAAAAAGAATCACCTTTGTATTTTTTCATTCTCCTCTAACGATATTTAATAAAGATCAAATAAATATCTCATTATACGACAGATACATGCCAAATTTACTTTGATGTCATGGCAATAACATTCATCACATTTATCACACTTGAAACCAATAATTTTCCCCAAAGTGTGAGGTCTAACATAGTGTGTTCCCCTTAAGGAAGCTTTCACAGAAAAGCCAAATACAAAATCTTGGCCCAGTGCTCTAACCAAAGGTTGATACCACACCCAAGCACAAACAACTATGGCCAGCCAAACAATCTTCTTTGATATCACTTCTGGGGTTTTTTTTTTGTCACATTCACTTCAGGGAATGGAGTAGCCAACTGGACAAGTTTCATGAATTTTTTTTTCATGAAAACTCATTATTTGATATCTGTAAAGCTCTTTTCTTGACAGTGCTACCCAGGAGCACATTTAAGACATTAAAGTCAAGAATATTTTTTAACATATATTTATCATACTGCAATTGTAAGTGGTACCATATGGACTCATAGCTCTTCTTTGTAATTTATCAAAAAGATCGCAGGATCTTTTAAAAATATTTAGATCTTTTATAAAGGTAGCAAAGAGGGAAAATAAATAAACCCATTATATCATTCTCTTCAGGAGAATATAAGTACTTAATAAATACATACGCTTCGGGGAATGTAAATATGAAAATATTCCTTCTAGGAAATATAATGTCACACACTTTAGGTGATGTGAATAATAGATCAATTTACTTTATGGAATAATCTTTTGACATATTCACTTCTGGGAATATGCAAATCTCCTCAAATAGAGGAATAAATCAATTATATTTTTTTTGGATAATTTTCAATAATAAGGATGCATTCACTTCAAGGAATGATTATCCATTTTTCTATATAATTCTCATTCACTTCTGGAATAATTGTCATTCACTTCTGGAAATGGTATAGAAATAGAATAAACTAGAAGGAATTATTGATTTGTGCAATCCTTCTGGGATGCAATATTTTCTCCTCATTTTTCTTTAATGGTGTCTCCAAGACCCAAAAAAAAAAAAGGTATTGTTTTGTGAATTCTTCTAGAATGCGACATTTTCTTGTTTATTAGTCTCAAAACTTATTGAGTAAAGATGAATCTCAATATATAATATTCAAGATAAATATGTAAAGATGTCTTACCTCAAGCATTCCACTATATACCGATGCTATAATAATAATATGGGGAAAGAAAAACTAACCAAGAATAAATGCCTTTGTAAGTGTAAGTGGCATTGAGAAAAGAATTGTGGCTTGTATCGAATACTCTCCCAATTTCCACCATAAATAAAGAATCCTAGAAGAAGGAATCATGCCTGCATTGTGTTAACAAGCTTCTTCACTTTGAGAGCAAAGTCGTGCTAATAACATGTTATAAAAAAATAAGAATAGAGAGAATAATGAAGAAGAAGAGAAAGAATAATCTTATTGATAATTTCAAAGGTACTCTACATGGAGCATCTAAAGGGCTATTTATAGCCAAAGGAAGAGAGATAATATCACATCAAATCATAACAGATTCTATCTAATCAAATCAAATCTTAACTGAATCACCTAAAGATATGGACATACATAAATAAATAATATTTCATAATAGAGGCAACAATATTTCACTTCTACTAAAATTGATTTTGGATTCAAAATCAATTCTAAATTTGCGTTCTCCTAGAAAACCAAACAAATTAGAAAATGGACAAAATCAATATAAGTTTGCACTCCTAAACAATTTTGGAGTGTCCTACAATTTTCCAAACACTTTTAAATATTATACTCAATTGGGTCTTGCAATTTATATAAGTAAAATAAAGGCTGTGTTTGAATTTGACGAGAAATATATATATATATATATATATATATATATATATATATATATATATATAGTGTATGTGCGCATTCCTTTTTTCTTAACTCAACCTGATTGAAAATTCTTTTACCCATCATATATTGGGTTTGGAAATTTTCAACACATAAATTCAATATTAGCCAATTTGAAAAACTAGCTCCAACAAGTCTATTGGGTCACAAGTAATAAGAAAGTGAATCCGAGTATCATTTCACGAAGATTATGAACAATTACCAATTCGTTTGAGCATGTTACTATTCAAGTAATAAAAAATTCAATTGAATTTAAAGAAAACTTAAATCAAAGTAATAAAAAAAAAGCAAAAGAAATCAAAGAGTAACAATCAATGGAAAGGAGTGTTAGAAAACAATTTCATTGGAGTTTTCAAATTTTACATTACCTAATATAAATTTAATTTCTTTTCCAATTCAAGTACTAATCAAATTTCTCAAAACTTGTAACTGTAATTCAATTCCTTGATATTGCAATCCTCTTAGGATAAATTGAATAAAATGCCTTAATGTTATTCTAAATTTATCTAAGGACGAAGAACATAAATTCATATGATCACACAAATAAGTACTTTAATTTATGGAAATTTTTAGATTGGATTGTTTTACATGTTAATTACCATTCAATCAATATAAAATTATATAACATTCAAAGGAGTAGCTAATTCCTAGAAAGAATTAAGAATACTAAAAATTGCATAATTAATTGAGAAAGAAAATCAAACCAATAAAATGAATACAAAATCCATTCATTCAAATTACATTGTTCCTAACACCAAAAGAAAATTAGCAAGCCATAGAAGAGATGAAGAACACAATAAACTTATGAATCATGTCAACTAACTCCCCAGACCCCTCCCCTATTTTGATGTCTCTAGTCTCTCCTTAAATAGCAACATAATTTTTGGCCAAATCCCTTGATTTTCTCCTTTTCAAATCAAATCAAATCAAATATTATGCTGAGGTTGTTATATACATGATGCAATCTTCAAATCTTATTAATCTTCTTAAATCTTTAAATCCTTATCAAATCTTCTTTTCAAATCATTAAGTGCTATTGTTATCTTTTTGTTCTATAACACAAATAAAAATTGTGAGAATATCTACCAATTAAATTAAAAACTTGTTAACTTAAATTTAAATAAAAATAATAATATCATTGATAGCAAAATTAATCTAAATCTAGCCAAAAAAAATTGGAAAATATAGGAAAAAGATATGAATTGTCTACAAACAAATGTGAGAAAATAAGTTAATAACGTAGTTAGCATTCAACTCAACTCATCTATTTGGTTTTTTTTTTCTAGTGATATCAAATTATGTAAAATAAACTTGCAAAAATAAACTTGCACGGAACATATGCAATGCAATGGACATTTTGAATTGGGCTTGAAAAATTACTTTTAGTGGACTTGAGGAACTATTTTTGAAAAAAAAATATTAATTCTTTTTCAGTGATATATCAAATATAATATAGTTTTTTCAATCCAATTGTTGAACCATAATTGCATATCATGTTAATCATATGTGTCAAATTTTAGAATAATTAGATAAGGGTAAGAGTGTGATCAAATAGTTTTTATTTGCATATATTTAAAAAATATTTATTCGTTGATTAAATGTATATAAAAAGTGTATTAAACAACTTTGAATTAATATATAATTTTATAAACATGATCTATAACATATTAAATTTCAATCCAATAGTTAGTTATGTGAAAAAGTTATATAAAGTAATATATATGTCAAGTCTTATACCAATATAAATGGATGGTTTCTCATATAAATGTATCAATATTTTTATAACTCACATATATTTCATTTTATAAAACAAATAAAAATTAATATTTATGACTATTAATAAGGGTATATTAGTAAACAAAAAAGATAAACAAGAAAAAGATTAATAAAAAATTCAAAAATCGATTAGCATAGCTCATTAATTTTTTAAGGGAGGGATATGTTTTAAAAAAAAATGAAAGTGTAAAAAATCATCTCCAAAAGAAAAAGGAATTATACTTAACTCCTTTAATAAATAATTTAAGAGTGGCATGTTAATAAGTAGTTTTTATTCAGGAAGAACGGCAAAAAAAGTGCAAGGGGAAGATATCATTTGTCTGCTCTCCTACAGTAGTCCAACCAAATCATCGTTCATGCATCAAAACCCGTACGGAGAACATTTGATTGGTTTCGATCGATTGGTCAACAATGGCGCCTTGTGGAAAATCTCCTTTATACTCCTGGAGTAAATCAGTTTGTACTCCATAAAACAAATCTCACCGTTGTTTCTTTTTCCTCTCATCCTTCCGACCACATCAAAAAGTTAAGAATTAATTAAGATATTCTATGTTGAGGGAGAATTTTCTTCACCAAGAGTATGCAAGTATACGTGTGTATATATATATATATATATAAGGAGAAAAAAGGGAAGTTATTTTTTTATGGTGTATGAAGTAAATAATGTTAGAAAATTATATCAAGGGAAAAATTATACCATTGTAGGTCTATTGTCAAATTCCACCATTGGTGTGGTTTAATATGCAAAAAGCAAATTCTCCTGTTAATGCTACTAAAATAGGATAATGCTCAAAAATTGTCAATGACGAGGTTTTGCTAGTCAACTTTTATATTAAACAATCATTTTTTTAAGAAATTCTGATGATTTTATTTTTAAAAAAATTAATATTTATTAATAAAATCTTAACATTGAGAGATTTTATTTGAAAAAATATATATTTTATTAAATATAATGGATGGATAATGATAGGTTAGTTTTAAAAAAATTATAATTTCTTTTTATAAAATTTTATCATTGGTAAAATTTCATACCCCATATATATGTAAATAACCAAATAAACTTGTTTAATGGCAAATTTTATCAATGTAGACCATATAGAAAAAAATAACCCAACAAAGAAAGATTACAATAGAAAAAACAAGCAGAGAGGTAAGAGAAAAAATGGCGATGGAGTGTGAATGTACACTGCAAACTTCGGCTGTCAGGCCAAAATTTTCTTCGTAAATGCATAACACCGAATTCTCTTCATTGCATTTTTGAAAATTTTGGCTCTCCTTTTACATTTTTCAAAGCCGCCGGACCCCACATTTAGAAGAAATATATTCCGTTCACTTGCTATGAGAAAAAGTTGACTTGACGACTTAGATATTGAAATTATTTATCCACAAGAATCACATGCAACTATAAGAGAGGGACTTGCAGGGAAGGGATTGAGGCTTCATTCTCAATTATTGGCGGCTTAGCATCCAATCGACGGCAAGCGTCCTACTGGAAGGATCACCATATTCACCACTTCAATTGACGAGGTAATTAAATTTAATGCTTCATGCCATGACTTAAGTTTAAGCTTCAAATTACTCTTCTATTCCTGCTCTCGAGGTTAATTGTTGCGTTATTCCCATTCTGCTTGCAATAATAAATCTAATAATTACTACGCTTTAGTTTTGAGTAAATACTTGAAGAAGAACTATGCCACAGGGTTGTCAGCATCCATGGATGATACATCACCATCATAGCCGTAGCCAGCTATCCATTCTGTTTTTTCTGTTTCAATTCATTCTGTTATTCTGTTAAGATCAGTTGGTAGAAGAAATTCAGTTAGTTAGTTTCCCACCAAATGTACTTGTATGAGAAAAAGGTAAATGCTTTTGCTTAGCCAAGTGACAAGTTGAACAATGTACATTGAGATTTGTCGTCGTGCTGATACCTGAAATATGTACAACCCCCTTTTTGTGCTTCAAAAATGTAGTTTTTAAGGGTTAAATTCAACTTATAACTCAAGTTGATTGAGAGAACTCAACCAGAAAGAGAGAAGTGAGTGTGTGAAGCGGTGACAGCGAGAGAGAAAGGAAAGGAAGAGAGAGAACGTGAGAGAAAGAAAGAAAGAGAAAAAAAAGAAAGAAAGTAAAGTTGGTATCCTCAAAGTTCAACTAGTCCAATAATTTTTATCTTTGATAAAATTTAAGATAGGGAATGAATTTATTTTATGCAAAATAAAATCATGACTCCAGTTATTATTATTCCTGTTCATTTTATGTACTACCATTTATTAGATACTCATAATTATTTATTATTATTATTTTTCTTGGCATCCTTTTACATTATTGATGATTATGAATCTAAATATTGATTAAAATAATACTAATCAAAATAATCCTCTTCTCTCCTCAGAATTCATTGATTCCAGCTGAATTTCTTTTATCACTTAATTATAATGATTCTCTTCTCTCTGGTTAATGCAATCTGCTATTCAGTTTCTTTTTTTTATTTTATTACTTAATTACAGATTCTTTTCTCTCTCCATGTTCAGTAGAACTACCATTCCAATTTCTTATTTATTTTAATGTTTCTTTACATTTATGTGATTTATTATTTAATTCAAGTTAATTAAATATTCCTTTTTATTTATGTTATTATCTATTGTACATAAATTTATTGGATCTAACTTCTACTATTTTGGTCCAATTTATTTATGTAGGAAATAATAAATTTTATGTTTCATTATTTAAATTGTTGATTAACTTATGAGCTTTTATTTAAGTTTTATTTATTGATTAATTATATGAATTCCTTATTGTGAAATTATGCACAATAACTATTAATTAAATTAAAAAAATATGATTAATTAAAATTTCCGCTAACCAAGATAAAGCGAGGGATATATATATATAAGATCCTTTTATGATACCTCCTCGGTTAGAATGGCATAAAAGTCTTGCTTTGTTGTTACGATGTAAAAGCAATACGAAAGAATGAAAATTTCCTAAGATAAAGCCTTCAATTATGTGTGAGACAAGCAAATGAATGGAAAAAAAAAACTAAAGTAAAGAAATCATTATTTTAATAAGATATGCATGACATGTTCTACATGATTTTTTTTATATGATAACTTATTATATTCATATAATATTCCTGTAGTCCTATGTATTTTTCAGTACAAATACGGTTGAAACCAACTATAGCTCAAATATTTTAAAACCATTCATTTTCTCCTGGGAATTTTTAAAATTCTCATTTTCTTTATTTATTTCCTGTAGTTAAATTAGCCAAATAACACTAAATGAAAGGCGCTAAGAACTTATGAACTTATGTTTAATTAATATGTGATTTTTATGTTGCAAATTTTAGAAGTATTCAGTTTATACCTAATGACTTTAAGTTGTCATACTAGAATCTTATGCTTGTAATCCTTTTACTTAATGTTAATCATTGTGTTTCATGTGTAAATTTATATTATTAGTTACTATATGAATGGGTTTTATAGTCAAGGCATGTTTGATTTCAGTTTCAATTTTTTAATTTTTAGAATTTTATGAAAAAATAATAAAAAAATAAAATTAAAATTGAAAGCTAGATTTTATAATTTTCACAGTGTCTAATATTTCTTTCACAAAATCTAAAAAATTAAAACCAAGCAGACTTGAAAGAAACTAAGGTGAGAAAACTCTATCCTTAAGTACACACATTGTGTAGGTGTGTGTTATGTTTCGCTAGGGGTTGTATACATGGTTCTAAAAATCAGAGAGGCATATTGGCGGATTAACAGAATAAGGTGCTGTCCGGTTTGCGTTGAACCTAAAAATCGCCCTCAGAATCGCTCAAGAGCTTGGAACTAAGCAGAACTGCCAAACCAAGCAAGGAGCAAAACGGTTTGACAATTTTTTTTTAATAAAAAAGATGCAAAATAGCACAAAAAACCTAAAATCTCATTTTTCCTAATTTTTTTCCTTTTTTAATATGGAAAGTAGTAATTTGAGAGACTTGATTCATATGGATAATATTTATTTTGATTAAGGGATGAATTATGTTATGTTCTATAGGTTTTGTTGATGTCTAATTTAATTTTTAGTTATTTTATGACTTATATTTTATTTTGTATTGTTATATATTCATATAATTACAGATTTTACTATATAGGGTTATATTTAGTTGAGCACGAATAAGGTTGAAATCCTGAACCTTGCCTTGACTGGTTTAATGTTAGGTCAAATTTTCAAACCTTGGTTATGTATATAATTTTCAAGTGTTTGTGTGTGTGGTTATCAATGGTGAGTGGGTTGTTGTGTGTGAGGGTCTAAGGTGTATGTGTGTGTATAGTATCTGAATCATGGGCGTGTGCATGGGTATTTTTAGATGCTTGGCCATGGGTTTCATGTTTTAATTAAGAAAAATGATGAGTATAATATTTTTATATAACATACTTATAATATAGATAAAAAAATAAACAAGGTGGTGGGCTCAATTTTATTTTTTATTTCCCTAGGTCTATTACCTTGTTTTTTTTTTATTATGTTGTATGTATGTTGGACAAAAATGTTATATACATATAATTTCTTTAATTAAAAGTTGGTTACTCAGAATATGGTAATTTGCTTCATTGCGTTGAATTAGGAATCAGAAATCCTTTGTTGAACAAGTGGATATATCATATATGCAGATTCTGATTTCAAGTTGATTGGATATAAATCAACTAAAGCTTCAGTTCTACGTTAGGGTGGTGATTTGTCTTTTGATTTGATCTTGATAGGAATGTCGAAGGGATTAAAGTAGAGATTTGCATTACAACTATTTTCTAGACCTAGAAGGGCCTTTTGTATTAAATTTCAGCATAATAAACAGGGAGAATCTAAAGCAATTGTACGTTAAGAATTTGATAATCCAAAAATTGGAGGAATTAGCACTGCAATAGTGGTGGGTGGTCCAGGGTGTTATATGATTCTGGTGCTGCAATGCAACCAAGTAGATGATCAGTGATTTTGCAGGTTCATTTGGTTAATCTGCTAGTGAAATTATTTTTAAAAGAATTAAATTGAGAAGAATTATTTTTAGAGAAATTACTTTTAAAAGAATAATTTGTGTCTGGTTTGAGTGTATTAAAAGTAAGTCTAAGAGAATTATTTTTGTTTGGATATGATAAAATAAAATTACTTTGAATTATTAATATGAGAGTAATAGTAAAATTTTATCTCAAAAGTAATTTTTCTAGAATGAAAAGTATTATTCCATATCTACTTCCATTAAAATTACTTTTAACCACCATAGAATGAACTTTCAACAATAAGAAATAAAACCAAACGCATTCAATATTGTAGAATATCATTCTCATTCTACAAGAAGTATTTTTTACTTGCTCAAAATACAAACCAAACAAGCACATAAATGGTTGGTTATTTGGAGGGTTTATTCATGCTTATGGCAAATATTGTGGCTTTGAAAGAGGTGAATTATCGTATAATTGATGGGATCGATTAGTGTGGAGGAAATATAGAGGGTGGTAAATGAGGTGGTCTTTTATTCTTGTATAATATTCCATCCATTTTAAAATAAATATTCTTTTCATTCTCTTTTATACATTAATAAATTAATGTCATATTGGCAATATATGTCTAGATTCATTGATTTATTAATGTATCAATATTTATGAAGAGATATTTATTTATGAATATATTAAAAAGAGAAATTTATTTATGAAAAATATATTTAGTTTAAAACAAATGGAGTACTGATAGTGTGGTAGATCACTGCTTTATTTTGCTTTGATGTGATGCTGATATACGTGTTTTTGTGCTCATATATGTATATATATATATATATAGCTTTTAGAGAATTTCTCAAACTATTCAACAGATGGAATATATTATTGCAACTGACATGTAAATTAATAATGGAAATAACTGTATATATACATTAAAGTTGTGTATTATACTTGAACATTAAAATAAAAATTATGTAACACATTTGTTTTACGAACAGAATATATCATCACAAGCATCATCGGCCAGAAAAGAAAGCAGCGCGAAGTCGAACAAGGAGTTTTGGAGATGAGTTCATCACTTCCATCATCGTCTTCTAGCAGTTTTGCCTCAGCAAATGAGGATTTCTCCACCAAAATTCAGGTTATATTATCACTAGATCCCAGTCAAAGTCATGCACATTCTCCATTCCAAGATACTTCAACTAATGCCTCACTGCAAGATGAAAACACAGGGGTAAATGAAAAGACTCCACCAGTTGATGATCTGGGTAAGTTATGCATCAAATTATTATTATTATTATTATTATTATTATTATTGGTCTAAATAAATTATCATCAGTATTAGGAATTGATTTAATCTGAGTAATTTAGGGTAAGTTTGGATAAGATATTTTTGGGATAAAAAATCATTTCTATCACAAAAAAAAAAAATCTTTTTTTGCAGATCCGGATATTTTTTCTTTTTTGTACAGGAGTTAAAAAAGAGTAATTTTTAAAAAATATATATATAATTTTAATTTTTCAGTTATATATAAAATTTAAATTTTATAATCACTTTTTTAAAAGTTAAAATAAACACATATAGTTTAGCAAAGTTGGTCTACTTATGATTGTCCCTCGCTTTGAGCTAATAATAGAGTAGTCTTTAAAATTGCTTCCACTTAAACTTTCAATTTCCACAACTATGCTCTCATATTATAACGTAGACATAGTGGTGGCAACATGCAAAAATTGGCTCTTCTCCACTAAACACACGAACTTAGTTGTGGCAAAATACATGTGCACTTTTTTTACCAAATATTCAGCCCACCAAATTTCGAGTGATAATAGGAGTAGGGTGATTTATGTTTGAAAATTTGTATTTGAAAAGTGAGTTTGACAAAAATAATATTATTTAGATATAATAAAAATCTCTTCTAGATATATAATCACAGCATAAAAGCTCTGCAAGGATCCTAGACAGCACATACAAGCCACATCAAAAGTCAGAGAATTGAGGAGGAAAAGGATGAAGAGAGGTTGACCAATGAAACGAATGAAGACAAGATTAAAAAAGCTCAAAACTTTGGGACACAGCCGAAGAGGAAAGATGGAGAGCACAAAGAAGCAAATGGAGATGAGAGGGTAGCAAATTAAAAATGGAAGGAGATGAGAGGAGTCAAGGGGACAGAGGAAGATGAAGGAGTGGATAGAGGAAGTGACAGAAAGAGCAAGCGATCCCCATAGAGAAGGGGAGTCCCTTTTTCTCTACATCTTGAAGCTACATAGTCCAACTTTTATATAATACTAGATGATACTCGTGCATCGCACAGAATATTATTTTCAAAATCGTCTTTAATTTAAAATTATTTAAATTGTTTAACTTTTTATTTATAATATATTCAATTAAATTTGATAAATTATATTAGTATATATATACATACACACACATAATTTTAGGGCAAAAGTTTATACAAAAAGTTTTTATGAAAAATGGTTATTTTTAGTTGAAATAAAGTATGTTTTGTTAGCGATAACTTGCACCAATTCAATCTTGGAAATAACCTTTGTGGGGGTAAGACTATGTACATTCATCTTTCCAGACCATTAGGTAGGAGCCTTGTGCATTGGGCCACTCTTTTTATTTAATTTATATACAATGTCAATATTGAAAATTTATGTAAATATTCAATTATGTATTAATATCTCGGCAAAATTAAGAGATTTAACTGCTTATTAACTATATTTAAAGTCTTATAAATATGAAGTATATAAACATTTTATTTAACTTCCTAAAAATGCAGCAATTTTTTTTCCATTCACCTAAATTTGAGTTTATGAATTAAAAATAGAATTTATTCTATATGCACTATTGATAAAAAAAAAATTACATATACATCTAATCATAGATAATTATAACAACTTTTTCAAATTAAAAAAAAAATCAAATGACAATATAAAATTTGTTTATATCATCAATGCATCAATGTTAATCTCTTCAAAATAACAAAAATCTACTTTTAAATGTTCATCAACATCTAGTCATTTTATACTCATATTATTAAATTTATTTATTTTTATTGAAATCTCAATAAAATTATTTGATTCTTATTATAATTATCTTAAGTAAAATAATTTAATAGTAAAATATAGTTTAAATTTTATCACAAATAGAGAAAAAAGAGGAAGTTGAGTGATTTCATGAAGAAAAAAAATTCTAGACTTTTCATACATAAATGATAGTTACAAGTTTTTTAAATTTAAATTTGATGTAGGTAGAGAAAAAATAGGAACTGAAGTGATTTAGGAAGCTAAATGATTTAGGCTTCATGTAATATTTTTTTTGTAGTATTCCTTTTATATATAGATAGATGATTATAATATTTTATATAGATAGATATGTTAAAAATAAATAAATATTATTGAGGATCTATAAAAAATTATTGCTTCAATGCTTTCAATAATTGATCAATACCAAAACATATCATTATATGTTAAATTTTTATTGGTCATTTTAGCTATGTCAACATCTAGTCAATGTTTTGTAATTATTTTAAATATTAAAACTTAATTTTTTTAGTTTCCAATTTATTCCCAAAAATCATTTAAAAAATACACAAATTTAATAAAATTCACAATTCACCCTTCAACCAAATCCCTAATTTCTAATTACATGGCAGTCTCGGACCTCTTTCTCCGTCCTCTCCTCCTGCTTTTCTTCAATCTTCAGCCATGTCAATCGATGAAATTACAATTTAAATCTATATCAGTATGTGAATATAATTCAAACTTTGTGATTTTCAACTTGTTGGATCACAAACTAGGGCACTGTATAAGGAGCTTTTGCTGCAGTTTCTTCGTCTAGAATGAAAAAACATCATCGTACAGGCAGATAACATAATTTGTTTAGGGGGGTTCACTGGAATAATCAGTGCAGAGGTTAGCGTCTCTGAGCTGGTTGTCAGTCTTACAGATGCATGCATGACTATCTGAGAAAAATTCCGCCTGCATTGTGATTCCTGGAAATTTTGACGAGCGAGTTTCAACTATTTTTGAAATCACAAGTTACATTTCAACATAATTTTTGTTTGATTTTAGCTTCAAACTATGATTTTGACAAAAAGTGAACACAAAATACATTTTCTTTTCCATCAAACGTAGTTTAACGACTAAAACCCGAACACACTCCTAATTTTATTGGGTTTGAAATTTGTAGTTTGTAGGATTAATTCAGTGAAGAAACTAGCAAATTAAAAAACGGTGGAATCAATTTATTACTGAAGATTGAAGGAGGAGGAGGAGGAGGAGGAGGAGTAGAGGATGGAGAGATGGGTTGGAGGAAGAAATTATGGATTTTGATGAATCATGAATTGGGAATTTTATTAAATTTGAGTGTTTGTTAAATAATTCCTGAGAATAAAATATAAATAAAAAATTTAAGTTCCAATATTTAAAAATGATGATAAAATAATGACTGGACATCTTGCATAAATAAAAGATCCAATAAGAATTAACCATATAATGATATGTTTCAGTCTAGTTCATTTAATATTACAACCTTATTTACAAATTTCTTAAACACCAAACACCTTATTCACAAATAATATGGGTCCCACCATTTACTTTTTCTTCAACTTGTTCTCTTCATTACTCCTCACACCATATGAAACCCAGACACCCATGTAGATGTCAAAATAGAATTATTCTTAATATTAGTATTGAAGCAATCATCAATAAATAAATAAATAAATAATCGTGAGGGCACACTCGGAGAGCACTTACAAATGGTAAATCGATCCAATTGTATTTTTCCAGGTGCTCCAATCAATTTATCGTGAATTCAAATTGTTCTAATTATAATCATAATTTGTTTTGGTAGTTTTTGGAAAATAAAAGCCATTACGTACTTAGCAAAAAAAAAAAATTACTTTTTGGAAAATAACTTTTTTCAAATGTGATGCTTTTTTTTCTAACTCAAGGTGTGTTTGGTCAATTAAGAGATAAGAAATGGGAGAAAACTTTTATAAATAAGTTTCATACATAAAATCTCACATAAAAATCTTTTTTTTTTCTTTTACCTTTTTAGTTTTAAACCTCAACTACGTCTAAGGAGTATAAATGTTTGTAAGGATTGCAGGAATCTCCAAAGAAGATCTATACCTGTATGCCGTCTGGGATGCGTGGGACGAAGCAAAGTCAATTTTTGATGAACATACTAATATGGTACGTACTCCGTTAACTGACAACGGGGAGACAGCCCTTCATATTGCAGTGGGCGCAGACAGCTTTGGTTTTGTGGAAGGGTTGGTGAACGTAGTGCATATGACTCCACAAGACTTGGAAATAGCAGACTCCGATGGAAACACAGCTTTTTGCATAGCTGCAAACTCAGGAAATAGTGAGTTATTAGAAATTATGATGGACAAGAACGGAAATTTACCATTGATTTCTGGGCAAGATGAAATGCTTCCGGTTCATTTAGCTGCTTCATCAGGCCACCATGAAATTGTGGACCTTTTGTCTTCGGACGATTTACTTGGGAAGATGAAGCATAATGACATTAAACGACTGTTCCTTATGACAATTGGCAGCGACATTTTCGGTAAGACTAAACAGCAAAGGTTTTCATAAAGATGAGTTTAATTTTTATATATTGAGCATTGATAATATAAAATAATTTATTTTATATTACTATTTAATCAAATGTATCAATTTATAAAACTACTTTTAAGGCAATAAATGTGGTTGCATCAAATATTTTTGCTAATATATTAATAATAAGTAGTTGGACGTCTGGTGTATTTTTTTTTCATACTTATAAATACATATAAATTAAATTCATGTTAATTTGTTGTTCTTCAATTATTTAGATTTTTATACGTTGCCCTGTACATGCAATTGATCACTCTCTTGTTTGTGCATATAACAGATGTGGCAATCAAATTATTTGAAAAGAAAAATTATCGTGACTTGTTGGCCAATGCAAGAGATGATGAAGAGTTAACAGTTTTGCACATTCTGGCGCGAAAGCCTTCCGAATTTTCTTGTTAGTTCTTTACTTCTTTGCACTTAATTATTATTTTTTAGCTCTTTTATTTAATTGCCTTCATTCCTTTTCTTTTTATTTTTTTCCTTATAATTTGGCATATTCAATTTAAATTAATTAGTAAGTCTTTATACCTGGACTAAATATCCATTTTGATTCCTTATAAATATTTCAGATAATAAATTAATCTCTCTGAATTTAAAAGTTTCAAGTTGGTCTTTTTCACTTTTTTTAAAAAAATAAATTGATTTCTCCTTAGGGTTCATACAATTAAAAAAATATTGTACTAAACTATATGAGGAACTAATTTATCACATTTTTTAAAATTGTGAGGGATCAGGATATTTCAAATTCAAATCCTGAAGAACCAATTTGGGTATTTTGACTTATATTTATTATTATATATTAAATAGGTTTGTATAATCTTAAAATTATGAAATAAACCACTGTAATTTGCAAAATTGATGTGTACTGAAGTTCTGTGGTTATAGTGACCACATATTAAAGAGTTTCTGAAATTATAAGGACTTTTTGTAATTTTCAAACAGAAAAAAAAATCTATTAAAAGTTTTAAGAAATTAGAAAATTTACAGATTAGTTTACATTATGAAGACACCTTATGGCTAATTAACAATCTCTTATCAATATACAGTTACGTGCCAAATAATTGAATAGTAATCTAATCTAATACTGATCCAAAACTGTAAAAATAAAACCGTAAACTTCAAATTATTTGTTATATATATGTAAGCTAGAAAATGAAGTTTGATTATTTAAATTTTTTATCCTATATTTGTTTTTGATATGTTTATAGTCTGGCCTTCTCCTCTATAAGTTACCACTTATGGTTGAATTCTTAGACACAATGCAATCTCCAACAAGAAGTCTGTCAAATTTTATTTTAATGAGGATGGTAATATTTAAGCTGCAGTTTACATGTCTGAAATGACACTATTTTCAGCAGCCATTGCGTTCGTCTCTTCAATGGTAGAAACCATTTCAGGTTGACCAAAAAAGCAAAAAAAATAATCGTTTCAGCAAACTTTGCTTCCAACTATCTATCTTTATTCTTTGTAGCTAAAGACTAATTTGGAATTTGGAATGTGCATCTATTCAATTATTTTTTTATTTAGATCCTTTAAAGTTAAAAGGTTTGTAAAATGAAAAAGTAATCTTAAATTATTTAATAGAGGACACACATAATACAAGCTATTGATCTAAACTGATTAAATTCTTAGTGTCTCACTCTATAAATGATCTTGTCACCAGAGCAGCCAAATTTCCTTCTTTCGTATAAATATTGTAGGTTAAAAATTTATTCGTACTCCGTGTTTGACCAATCAATTATATTCTCGTTGCTAGCCTTTTACCCATTCTGCAGGAGCGATGTTGTTTAGAGAAGTGTGGAATCATGTTGGACAATTGGAATATAGAACGATGTCGGGACTATTGTTTGACAATACAATCAGGAAACGATGTTGCAGCAAGATTGACTCTTGAAAAGGATCCTCGACGTCTCCTGACACTTAAGGACTCCCATGGACGAAGCCCATTGCACTATGCTGCTTTATATCGACGAGAAAGCGTGCTAAGATATATACTTAGGCAGAGGAAAATGAACCATATAATACGAGCTGTGGACTTTGAGCGTAACAACGTTTTACACTTAGCTGCATCATATCAGTCACACGAAGCACTGTCAAGATTGGACACTAAAATGCAAAGAGACTCGCGTGGTTCAAGGTGAATCAATCTGTTTCGATATTGTTAATTATTTAATTTAGGTTTAATTAATCCGTCAATCACTATAGTTTCACTCAATTTTTAATTGGGTCTCTAAATTTTAAAAATTTTCAATTAGGTTATTATATTGCATAAAATTTTGTAATTAAATTCCTAACTCTATAAGGTATTACAAAAAAGTTAAATTAAACAGAATATTTTCAAAATATTCATTAGCTACAGTTTTAAATTTGAGAAAAATGAATCCTAGTCATTTATTCCAATTGGAGCACTAATACAACTAATGATAGATGCTCCACTCTAAAAACACCACCATATCTTAATTTGAAAAATAAAATAAAATAAAATAAAAAAGAACAAAAAGGGGGTCAAGTGTTTGGCAACGTTAAGGAAGGTTCTGGGTATTGGAAATAGGGTTTACGAAAAGGTTTTGGGTTTGGAAATAGGGTGAGAAGAGGAACGGGGTGGCTGCATAAATCCCTAAATTAGAGAAAAGGAACAAAATGGTTCGCTGCATAGCTGGAACAAGGGTGGTGGCACAGCTGGGGAAGAGGAGGAAGGAGTCGGCCACCACGTGGCATTGGGTCAGTCCACCACGGCTAGCACGCGCAGCGAAGAGAAGGGAGCGCAAAGGCAGAGAGAAAAGGGGAGCAACAACATAGCGATGGTGGTGATAGCCATGAAAGATGGAGTTGTGGTGGGAGCCAGCGGAGGTGGTAGCCACGGCCTCCTGGCCTTCCTTTCATTCTTTTGTTTTTGTCTTCATCTTTCTTATTTTTGGTTTTCGAGGGGTTTGGCTAGGTTATGTTGATATGGTTTGGTTTTTTGATGATTTGCAATGGTTGTGGTTGGAAAAACTAACTTGATATTGGACTGTTGTTGAACTTGTAGATTGTATGGATTGAGTTTA
This sequence comes from Dalbergia oliveri, assembly GCA_030441495.1. Lineage (NCBI taxonomy): Eukaryota > Viridiplantae > Streptophyta > Magnoliopsida > Fabales > Fabaceae > Dalbergia > Dalbergia oliveri. The sequence continues at coordinate 21,827,367 of JAMLFY010000014.1, read as the reverse complement.
TGTTGATGAAGATTGTGTATTTAGTGTTTAGTCTGTGTTTGTTTATGGCTTTATGGGCATTGTATTTATTTGGGTGTAAGAGGGGTTGGGTCTCTATGGTTAGCTTGTTTGCTCGCTTCAGGGGTGTGGGTTATAAGGGACCCCACAGGACCTCATTAACCCGTTGCCGCTCCGTTTTCTCTGCCGCTGGACTCTTGTTGGTGTCGCACTTCTTGTTGTGGTGGTGGTGGTGTTAGAGATAGGGTTGTGTGGGTCTTGCTCTTGGGTCGAAGCCATGCCATTGAGACGCTTTAGTGCTTCTTCCATGATGCTAATTGAGAGAAATTTTGGTTCTTATGCTTTACAAGTAGCATTTCCATCTACATGTTTTATTCTGTTCTGTTTCTTTTTGGTGATGGTGGATATATTAATGGATAATGGATGATAGTGATGATGAATGATGAATAATGGTGGTAGTGGTAGAGGGAAGAGAGAAGGGGACGGGATAGGTGGGGTGGAGTGAGGTGAGATTTTTCTTTTAAATATAAAATAGTGGCTAAAGAATATTCTGAAATATTTTATTTAATTTTTTTTTTTTGGTAACACATAGGGACCTAATTAAAAAAATTTATGCAATATAGGGACCTAATTGAAAACTTTTAAAATGTAGGACCCAATTGAAAATTGGATAAAATTATAGGGATTGACGGATTAATTAAACCTTTAATTTAACTTACTTCTTCTCTTTTTGGTAAACTAGGAAAATATTAAATTATTTACAAATGCATTTAATAATATATTTGAAAACGTAAAATATTCAATATTTTCCTTATTATTTAGCATTTAGAAATTTGTTCTTTAATTTGTAGTTCCTTATTCTTGACTGAAATTTGTCCCTAAATTCTGCTTTCTTCATTTCTCCTCTCCTTAATTATATTTTGGATAATTTGTGTGCCATTATATATTTTATTTAATTTTTTTGATATTTTTGTGTAAAAATTTATAGTAAAAACAGAATCATTTGAAAAAGTGTAAAGAAAATTATTTTCAGAAGCCATAATTTATATTTTTTGAAAAAAATTATATCATAAAAAAGATGTTTCACAATAATAAATAAAGACATTATAATATTACATCCAAACTAGATTGATATTATGTACATTCAAACATAAAGTAATTTCTACTTATTCGAAAGATCTTATTTAAAAAGATTAATTAAAAAAAATCTTGTTCTAAAAGATCATGCAAACCGGCCTTTGAAAATAGCATTGCTTTATATGGTACGTCCAATTTTTAAATGTTAAAATGAAATGCTCATCGTATAGCTATTAACTAGTACTTTTCTCTCTCTCTCTCTCTCTTTTTATCTGGAACTTGTAATGTACTTTCATTTTTAAAAATTTTCATATATTCATTTTGTAACCAACAAATCACAAGCGATGAGAAAGAACAGGATTTACCCTGACTCCTCGATCAACTCTTAATTGTAGCTCTAGTTCTTGTCATGCATGATTTTCAACACAGTATAGTTGATCCCAAACGTATGAATTATTGTTACCACCGCTAACATTACAAGTATAGGGACTGGAGAAGAGTCCCCACAGACTTGATGACAATGAAAAACAGCAAAGATCAGACACCAAAGGATATATTTAATGCCAGTCATAGAGAGTTATCTAAGGAAGTTAAAGAGACAGTCAAAGGAATAGCCAACTCTGGCATGCTTGTGGCAGCACTGATTGCTACTGTAGCCTTTGCTGCAGCTCTCACTGTTCCAGGCGACAAGACTAGTGCATGGTTTGTTGTCTTCATCCTCACAAACGCTGCTGCACTATTTGCCTCTTCTGCATCCATCATCTCCTTCTTGTCAATTTTTACTTCGGCATGGGTCATAGATAAGGAGTTCATAATCTCACAGACCCTGATTAAGCTCGGGCTGGTGTTACTTGTCGTCTCTGTTGTCACAATGGTTCTGTCTTTTGCTGCAGCCTCCTTTTTGATCTTTGGTCACATATTCAAGTGGGTTGCATATGTTGTGGTCTCAATGGGTGTTCTACCAATACTTTTGCTTCTTGTTCTTCGGTCTAAATATGTCGATCGTTTACTTAACTACTTCGATCGTTTACATATCTACTTCGATATTTTACATTTCTTTTACCCCGTGCTTAAATCAATCTTGTTTAGATTTTAGTTGTAGTTCCAAGAGTTCATCATTAACCGCAGAAGACTGTGTGTAGAGATTGAAGTGTGTCAACACATGTGACACAACATTTAATGTGTGTTTGGTTTGTAGAGTTGATTTTATGATAAAGTGATTTATGTTTGATAATTTGATATGAAAGAAGTGATTTTGATGAAAATTATAAAGGTATAAATCTAGAAGTAATAATTTTTTACTTCTATAAGAGTTGATTTTGGATTTAAAATCAATTCTAGATAGAATTGCATTCTACTGGAACAAAATCAATTTTGCACCTCCAAATCAATTTTGGAGTGTCCTATTGGTTTTTCGAACATGCTTTTAAATATACTAGCTTAGTGTAGTACCCGTGCAATGCACCGTGGCTGATAATATGTTTGTAATTGTCGCTCCTATACGTTTATTGCTACTCCCAGTACACTAAATTTTTATTAAGTTTCACCAAATTACCCTTCCCGTTTCCTAATTATATGAATAATTAATATAACTTATTTATTAGTCATAAAAATATTTTCAACACTTACAATTGTTAATTTAATTAAAAATTAGTTTTAATTATTTTAAAATATTTAATAGATGTCTCATTTTTATATAATCACTATATATTGTAGGTATTTAAACTTTATATATTTAGTATAACCACAAGTTTATTGGATTGTTTTGTTAAAAAATTTCTTAAAATGATAGATGTCTAAACAATATAGTACTGACTGCTTTTAAAAAATAACAAGTAAAAATTAATAATAAAAAATATAAATTACTAAATCATAATATGCAGGATACATATTAGTATTTTTATCATTTAGCGTTTATATACTTTTCAAACGTATTAAACATACATATGATATTAGGATTTATCAACAGTTACTTATTTTTTACTATAAATTTTTTTATTCGACATTGCTATTATTAAAAATTAAAATAATTTAGTAAATTGAATTAGTTATATATTTAATTGAGGTGCAATGCAATACAGTATATTGAAAGACAAAAATGCGTGTCTATATCCATGGTTTTAAATTTTACTTTTTTTATTCATTTGGAAATATGTAAAGTATAATTTATTTAATAGAAATTAAATAATTAAACCTCTATACTGTTCAATAATGGATTGAAAAAATAGCGTTTTAAAATTTTTCTGTGGATAAGTAGTTAATTTAATATATCAAACTATCTTAATATTTTTTGAGAACAATGATAGCAAACAAAAATTATGGTTAAAATTATTAGTCAATAGTAATGAACCATGGTATTGTTTGTTTACTTAAAATTTTTAATTATAAAATGCTAAAAAAATTTGAAAAAAATGGAATATATGTAATTAAATTCTTATTCAAAATTAATCAAGCACCAATAATCATCCCAAAACCAAAGTTATGATTTGATTCTATTTTCTAAAGAAGGGTATTATAGTAAAACTAAATAAAAATTTAATACAATTGGAGTGACAATAGACATATAGGAGTGGCAATAGCCACTTTCTATGTTTGTTGATATATTTCTTAATATTAACTCATTTAAAATCATAGAAATTATTCCATCCGTTTTAAAATAAATATCTTTTCACTTTTCAGGTTTATTTATAAAGTGATGTATTTGGACACGAATCGTTTAGGGTCCACATTTTCATATATAACTTTATGAATGAACTTAAAAAATGAAAAAGACATTTAATTTGAAACGGAAGTAAATTAATCTATTATATTAATATTCAAGACTCATTTTATAAAAAGTTTTCCCACATATCACTTTCGGAGTCGTTTAGGACATGCATTTTCATAATTCAATTATGATATATTATTAAAATATTGTAGACGTAATTGAATCTGATTTTGATTGCATATTGATTATAATTTCCTCTTATTTAATTGAATACTGATTTACATCATTAAATTACGTGACATGCCATTTTTATAGAATTTATGATTTTAAAAAATTATTATTTATGAATCTTAAATAGTTACATTTTATATAATCAATAATCAATCAATTATACACCAAAAAATTAAAAAATCAATTATACACAAAAAAAAAATTAAAACAATCAATTGAAAAAGTGCACAATCAATTATGATAGACATTAACATCACGTCGAAAAAATATATGTACACAATCTTTTGTTAAAATTTTTTTAAAATTGAAATCTAAAATTTGGAAAAAAAAATTATGTTGAATTTTAAAAAAGAGAAATTTAAATTTTATGGTTAGTAGTTGATACAATTGTCGATCCATATGTGGGAAAGTTGTGACAAATGGCATCTTATCCTTAATTCATTTCTTGATATTCTTTCAATCTACTTGCTATGAATTAATAGAAACTTTCAATTATTGATATAAAATCAATTATTTATTATTTAATGTTTAAAGGACGGAAAGATTTCATTGGTTGGAAAGAATTAGTCATTAATAAAGTAAATAAAATTCAATTATAATCTTGAGCGATACATTCTACCGTAATTCATTACTCTCCTATTTAGGAGGAATCTTCCTTCCAAAATATCTCTTCCTTCCATAATAAAATTTAAAATTAAATTTTGAATTTCAACATTTCAAATGTGAAGTTTCAAAGGTCATGGAAGAGGTTCCTAAGGGAAGAGAGAAGACCTTCTCATTATCTCTTCAAGTTCAGACTTTTCAACTCTCTCTCCATCCATTATTCTACTTTCTCTCTCTTTCACAATTTTCTTGGGTCTTCCCTCGTCTATCTGAATCCCCATGTACCCTCTCTCTCTCTCTTCTTAGAATTGCACATTTCAATTTTCAAACATGTTTTCAATTTGTTCCATCCATTTCAATTTGTTTATATAATTAGCAATTTTTTATTATAACGTATTTTATATTTGAATTTTTAATTTTTTATCTATTAATCTAGCTATTTGAAAAAAAATATTGAACAACAAATAAATTAGTCCATTGTCCAAATTAAATGTAAAATAAATGGTAAATTAGAAGTTAAGGATTATTTTATACTAAGTCCCTAAATTTAAATTTTAAAATGTCAAATTTTGATATTTCATCTAATTTAATAAATTGAGTACACAAGCGATTTTTTAAATAAAAATATATAAAATTAAAAATGAAAGGATTTTATGTTAGAGGTTTCTGCCAAACAATGAAATTTTCCACTTAAAAATCTGTAAAAAATAAAAATAAAAAGTTTCCCTGTAATTTCATCAGAAAAGAAAAATAGTTTCCCTCTTATGCAAGATTTCTGATACTATGCGCCTTCTAATTGTGCTAACCCGAGATTGTCCCTGATACTCGACTAGTTTACCTCTCATTTTGTTGTTTAGGCTGGAGGCACTACCAAGCCGCCACCACCACCAAAACCCTTCCTCATCTTCGCTTTCCCTTTGACGCCAAGAAGCAACCACCACTGAACCTCTTCTTTCTGGCTTCCTCTACTTTCCTGGCTTCTCTTCCCGGCCCTTTTTGTAGACATTTTTATCAAATAAGGCGATTTGAAACCGCTTTGGACGGTGAGCAAAGGAGCGAGCGAGCAAGGTGAAGGAGCAAAGTCGATTTGAAATCGTAAGGGAGTGAGTGAGCGCAATACATGTAGGTGAAGGAGCGGTTCAATTTGCTCAAGGTTGAGTACCAATCTTTTCCTTTCTTTCATTCACGAGTGAGGGAGTGAGCACAGGTGAAAGAAGGCTTTCCAATACATGCACAAGCCTTCAACGATCTTCGGTAGGTACGTTCTCCCATTCTTCTTCTTCTTCGGTAGGTATGTTGTTATTAGTAAGGTTCTCTGCTTTCCCATGTGGTTTATTTCGTAGTCATTTAGTACCATTGTTCCCCACCTGTTTGATCAAAGCCTAACAAAGTTGATCAAAGTCCCATCTTTTCTTTTCGGTCCAAATCAAGTCCCATCTAATCATCTTCTCCCCATGGATTTCTTAGCAACCTGATCTTTGTTGCAAGCTTCTTGGTTAGCAAATTAGTTATTCACCTTCCAAATTATAACCATGCATGGGACACAGAACAATGTGACATTCCACCCTTGCTCATATTGCAAATGGTAGTTACAAGTCTAAAGGAAAAAATAAACGTCTAGGATAAAAATAGTGAGCCACGCAATATCCTGTTTTTTATATTGAAATTTGAGGTCCTGAATTCGAATTTCAAAGTATCATTCAGCACATTAACAAAAATCCATAGCAAAATCCTCAAGTAATGAGTAAGTTTTTAGTAGTGATATAATAATTGGAGATTGTTCTTTATATAGCTACTTTGTTAAGCATTTGTATCTGATGTCGATGTTCAATGTGTTTGATATTTTCAATTATAGAATTCGAAGCATTCCTGGTGTTGGCTTGGTGCATGCTCAATTGCCTTATTGCCCACTTCATTTCCTGAAAGTCATTGGAGGCAAGCGTGTGACTTGGCCCCTATATTCAATGAACTTGTTGATTGAGTGAGTTTGGATGGAAAGAGAGAAGGGTGCATTATAATCGAGTGAGTTTGCCTTATGCATCAAGAACGTCAACTTGATTTTTGATTCTGGAAAAATGGGGTGCATTATAATTTTTGTCCAGCTATATATACTTTCATATGGATCATTTCATGATAAATTGTGTACGGAAGGGTGGACCTTGTGCATTTTATCATTCGATGAGATGGAAGACAAATTTACGACTATTATATTTTACCTTACACCTGATGAATAGGTTACTTTAACTGCAAACTTGATCCTTGCTCACTGTTTTGAGGATGAGCAATTATTGTAGTTGTCACCTCCAGTGACGATTTGGTCCTCTCACTTGTGCCAACGAGGTAGTGGCAATAGCCGTGGAAGCCATGAGAGAGAGAGAGTATTAGATTTGTCATTTGAGAAATTTGGGTGGAAAATGAAGAAGGATTAGAAGAGAGGTGGTTGGTGGGGTTTTATTGGTTAAACTACTACAATGAATACTAAGAAGAAGAAGTGTTGTTGGAATACCATATTATATATTAATATCATTATTGATAATTTTATTTTGGTTGGAGCTTTTAAGTCAGAGTTGGTAGCTATGACTGGAGAGGAAGGTCCTCGTTGAGCCTAGTTACCATTCTTCTATTGTGCCTTGCTTTTTTAATTTCCTTGATCAAATCAATTTGTAACATAGCTCCAGAGCACATGAATAATTATGGGAATTAGCAACCTCTTCACTAGAAATATAACACTTGCCAACGAAAAATTATTCAACTATTGGAATTTGTGTGAAATTCTTTAATTTTTGGTCCTCTATGTATTGTTCTGTATTATATGTTTTTCTAGTTACATGTGTTGACAAAAAATATTGGTCTCATTTTGCTTATTTTAATTTATGATTTTTGTATATATAATGGCTCTGTTCATCTGAATGCAAAACTAAGACAGTAGATGAATTCACCTCTAGACTTCTAGATATTCATTCCAAGATGCTAGAGATTAACAAAAAAGAGGTAAGTTATATTCTGGACATTTATTATCAAAATTATTAGGACAGGATCAGTTTTGGTGCACATTAGTTATGTTGTTGGTTCAAAATGACTTGCTATCATTTCAGATACTCTTTCCTGAGAATGCATTATTCTATGTTGCGAGGCAGTGGAATTATTTTTTATTTTCAAGATATGACTACACAGAATGTTGTATAAAATGCAGAAATCATACCTGTAAAATATGTTTACTATAGTAAACAATTCAGGGTAAACATTTAAAATTTTCTTCTTATTCTAGTAAATTGAGTCAAGGGGATTTCCTGATATTAATTTTGCTCTTGCCATAATTTTGATAGGGCATACGATTGGGGTTACATCGTTCAGATTATATGCTTGATGAACAAACTAAATCACTTCTCCAGTAGACTCGATATTTCCTCTTCATTTGCTTGTCTTAGTAGTCCTATGACTGAACTTCATAGGTAAGTGTTGCTGTAAATTCTGTGTATTATGTTATTATCTCTAGTCTTAAACAATATTAGAATTGTATACTAGTCTTGAATGATTTTTGTTTATAGTAGGAGAACTTTGAAGAGAAAAAATGAATTATCATCACACTGAGACTAATTTTGGAGAAGCCGTTACACAAGTCGCAATCTATGCCATCTGATTTGCAAATTTGGGTAGACTCTATGGGAGGAAAGAAAAAAGGAGAGTGTCTAGGTTTGGTTCTTTGGGCAGGTCAATGAAAACTATTACTCCAAGAACTTCACTAACAACGACCATATCAGGAGACATTGAGGAAAAGATAAGAAGTGAAGTTTATTTATTCAATGCTTCCTTACAAGCTCAATTGGAACAAGAGGCAGGAGAAAGAAAATATGAAGAAGGAGTTGTATGAAACAAGAAATATATTGAATATATTGATGAAGAAATTAGGCTATGAAGCAACTTCTTCTCATTCAAAGTCTATATCTCATAATCAAAATAATTCAAGTGATGAAGAGGATGATGATAGTACATCATCTGAAGACTCTAATGCGTAGCTGTCATTTATTAGAACTATTACTTTGCTTTTATATTTATCGATCTTAGTACTTGATCATATATGATGATAGATGACTTATGAATTTTTATTTAATTTGAGTAATGCATTACATTGAAGTTATTATATTATGAGAATTTATATTTCATTGTTGAATTAGACATTTTGTTTATTTGAAAGTAAGTTATTATAAATAGATTATATATTTATTGGCAGGTATAGGCGAGAAATAAATTTAATGAACAATTATTAAATTTTTTCAATTTGGTTGCATATTTTCCTATGATCATATTAGAAATATTTAGTTGCGAAATTTGCTGTGAATTTAATTACATTTAGTTCATATTTCGTGCAAATTTTGTTGTAGAATTTATTATTTGCCAATTTTGCTGCAAAACATACATGCAAAATTATTTGCAAAATAGAGTTTTGAAAGGTGCATTACGTGCAAAATTTACTGTGAAACATATAAGCAAAATTACTTGCAAAATCAACTTTGTTGTGAAAATTACCTATGCAATTACCTACAAATTCAGATTTTGGAAAACCATGACGATTTGTGGATTCTGTTGCAAATTAAATTACATGCGGATTTTGTTGGGCCAATTAGATGCAGATTTTGATAGAAATATTACTTGCACAATTACTTGCAAACTGAATTGGGATTACCTACAGATTCTCCTGGATTTAGTTACCTACAGCTTTTATTGCGACAATTACTTGTGAAATTTGCTGACAATTTAATTTGAGGATTTTCTTGTGCAAACTATATGCGAATTTTCCTGTAAAAATATCTTGAACAAAATACGAGCAAAATTCCTTCCAACCACACACGGGCATGGAAATTAGTTGCGGATATTTCGTATTTTTTTTGAAATAATCGTAGCTAATTACTTCGGAATTCAAAATCCGCAGTAATCAATTATCAACAAGCATATTACCAACGGATTTTTTTTTCCAACAAAATCCACATGAAACTTACTTACTGCAAATTTTTAACAAAAATCCGTAGCAAAATCCTCAGGTAACGGGTAAGTTTTTAGTAGTTCCATATTCACCACTGTCAAGTACGCACTCGATTCCAACAGCCTCATCCTCGACCACCTCTTTAGTCATGTGGACATGTCGAAACTCGAAGAAGCGAATGCTTGACGATGTTCCTATGCTGCTATACGAGAGTGCTTAGAGGATTCATTCTATTACAATGAGCAAGCTGGGCAACGTTCTAAACCTAGGATCTTCAGGAAGAAACTGAACAAGAGGTGGCGAGTGCGATGGAATATCTTTCTGCAATATTTTACAAATTTTAAGTATGATTTTCTTATGAATTTTTTTTGGTATATAAAATGCAAGTAAGGGGAGGCACTTTGAGCAATAAACGAGCATTAAATTTTCAGCTTGCTAGAATCTTACATTTGGATGTTCCCAAATATGTAGCCACCCTATAATGTGCATAGAGGCCATAATGCCCATATTATCATTTATGATGATTGTCAACCAATTATTTCATGCTTCTCATGCTTAATTGGTCAATAAATGTAGTAGTTGTTTGTTTTTTTCCTCCTCGTTGTAGCCTGTAAAGGCATGCATGTGTTGCAGCGTATTGGAGATTAAAAAGTGTAAGAAAATATATTATGAACAAAGTGAGTTAAAGTTCCTATTCCTGTGTTGAGCTTCCATGTGTGCAATTATTATTTTTTGTGAGTGATTGTGTATTTTTGACATCATATTGGTACCAGAGATGGTTAAATCCAACATCAAATTTTATAGAGTTTGTGAGAAATAAGAGTAGTCTTATACAATTATTTTTCTAGAGTTAGTATGGTATTATGACCTGACTTAGGAACATGATCGACACGTAAAGAGTCTTATCCCTACATAAGCTTTCTGGGTAATGTGACTCTTCAAATGCATAATTTTGTCATAATATAATACTTAAAATATGATTTTTCTTCTAAAACAATATCAATTTTTCTTATTAAAATATAATATTTAAATTAATAAAAACTGAAGTATTTAACATATATAACTCTAAAAACATCTTAACCAAATCCATTGATCATGGAATCATAAATTCGTTCATCACATAATAGTAATCTTAAATTTTAAAAACCGTTTAACCCTTGTAAAATCATAACTACGTAGCTGATCTATTACATAATCTAAATCAAAATTAGTAATTGAAATCCATACTTAATTAAATTCTGAAACATATATGGGTATACATAAACTTTGAAATTAACTACAATATCTCAAAATACATGCGTGGTTCAGATCCTACCTACAAAACTATTGGAGCCCTCTAAAACTAACATAAGCCTAAACTAAGCTTTCCAAGCAATGTAAAGCTTACCAAAAGATAGCTGAGGCTACTAGTAAAAGGAACAATATCTGAACCTGCAACTATGAGAGGAAGGAAAATGGGTGAATCAACAAACTGAGTAGATCTCACCATCACCCACATGGGACAACCAACAGGATTTATACATAATGCAATATACATTCAACAAATATCAATCATTTAATATTTACATACATCGTTGGCTAGGAAAACACTTTTCATTCCATAGATCCATAGATAAGCATTTATAAATTCATAATCAATCATGAAAATCATTTTAACTGAGGGTACGGTAGAGCATCGAGATGTAACACCCGATTTTTCCTTTTGTGCAAAATGACCAAAATGCCCTTAAAATCATTTTTGCATAAGAATGAGACGGCCAATCCATGTCATCCTGGAAGGGGTATTTTAATATTATAATGAGATTATAGGAATTCTAAATAGCAATTTGTGTGAAAATTGCAATCCCCGATTTTTTGCGTGCAAAGTGACCAAAATACTCTTGAGGTCATTTTTAAATGGAAATTAAGAACGGGTCCCTATCCTCAAGGGGTTAGTTTGGTATTTGAAGGGGATTAGATGTGTTTTGAATGACAATAGATGTGAAAATCTCAATTCCTAGTTTTTTCAGATGTGCAAAATTACTAAAATTTCCTAAGGTAATTTAACGCGAGATTAGGTGATGACTTGCCATCATGCAGAGTTGGATATGTTAAAATGATGGATATTTGATGTTTGGGTGAGTCCTAGAAAGTTTTTATGTAAAATTATCATTTTACCCCTAATCATGTTAATTAAGCTTAATTAAAGTAATTAAGGACATATAGACAATATTAGACTCTAATTAAAGATAAGTTATTTTTTATTAATTAATTTGGAGTCAAAATAATTATTTTGAATTAATTGAGGCCCAAGAATGATTAAGGAAACTTAATCTCATTCTTCAAGACAAAAGGGGACATGATGATGTCACCACCCACTACACTTGTCCTGTAGTGGCTTCATGTTTAAAGATAAAGTACTACTTTATTATGACTAATGACACCTTAATGATAATTAATTCAAATTAATCTTGATTAGACCAAGTTAATCCTACTTTGACCATTGCTTTTACTAAACTACCCCTAACTAGTGTCCTTTCTACCTAAACTACCCCACTTTTTATCTAAACCCTAAAATATCCTTAACCCTACCCTAACCCCTCCTTTTTCCATGATGTAGTTGCCAACTCCTCCTCATTTCTACACTCTTGCCCATTTTTTACAAGAACACTCCACTCTCATTTTCTCTCACATCCACCATCTACCTCCACCATCTCCAACCTCACTACTTCTCCATTCCTCCACCAAATCCAACAAACAAATACACTTTCCATAACTCTTCCACCCAACAAATCCAAACCCAAATCTACCATTAGTTTTTCAAGAAAAAGCCTCCTCTTACCTGTTCCTATAGTGGCTGAATATGTTGTTGAGGAAAAGAAAGAAATTTTGCTTTCTTTCTTGAGAGCTTGAGCTTTAAGGAGCTTGTGGCTGCCTTGACCTCCAACAAAGACCCTCTTTTGGGTCAAATTTTGTGTTCAAACTTGTTTTCTTATTTTGTTTTCTAATTTTTGCTAAAAATGTTTGAGTTTTGATAAATGTTTATGCTTGAAAGTTAGCTATTTTGCTCAAAACTCTTCCTTTCTTTTAAAAATATTTGAAAGCTCATTATTTCCTCTTCTTGAAATTTTGGCCTTCACCATTTATGTGGGTAAAGATTTTTGTTTCAAAATCTAACTCCATAACTTTGTTCTACACTTAAAAAGAGTCTCTTTTATGTATTTTATGTAAGCCTTAGTATTTTTGAGCTAGGTCACTGTTTTAGAGGGTTTATTATGTTGGTAATGTTTGCTTCAAAAACCATGTTTATATTTAGAATCTACACATGAAAAGGAGCACATTCATGCATATTTCAAAGTTTTACAAAAAACTTGGATTTTTGGGTACAAAGTTTCGGCCTAGGCATGTTCTTATAGGAGGAAAATTTTGTTTTTAAAACTAACCACATATTTGGAATCTACATAAAAATGAAATTGGTACATGTGATTTGGGTATATGTTTATATATGGGATTTCTAGAAATTGTTTTATAATTTGTTTATTTATTATTATTATTATTATTATTATTATTATTATTATGATTTTTATGTATCTCGGTTGTTTTTCCATGAAAGGGTTTGCAATAAGTTCACTCACTGAGTTTTGTAATAAAACCCACCCTCTCTTCTTCCTTTTCCTCATAGATACAAGTATAACTTTGGATTCTCCACTCCCTCCTTCTCGCAGTAGTTATTTCCAAGCTTTGGTGAGTTTTATATTGCTGAAGTGTCATTTCTTTTTGTAGAGTGCTCAGATGATATGACGGAAGGGTCTTAGACCACATGCATATGTATATGTTCATGTTTTGCATTTTGTACACCATGATTTAATTGTAATTAAATGATATAGCATTCATGGTTCTTTTATAAATGAGCAACTCGGATAGATTCATGTTATGACTTTCAAATTTATTTAAGGAAAAATGGTTATTTAGATTTATTATAAGTTAAATGTAGAATTTGATTTATAATTTGAATTTTATTTTATGAATAAAATATGCATATAGTCCTGCGCAATGATCACAAGGCTTCCTGGGATAAGATTAACGTGGGTCCGGTAAGGTCGAGTCGTGACACAAATTAAATCAAATATCCAACTGAGGTTGTTACAATATGATGCAATCTTCAAATCTTATCCAAATTTTCTTAAATCTTCAAATCCTTATCAAATCATCTTTTCAAATCATTAAGTGATATTGCTATCTTTTTGTTCTACAACACAAATAAAACTAGAATATCTACCAATTAAATTCAAATAAAAAGATAATCTCGCTGATAGCAAAATTAATCTAAATGTAGCCAAAAAAAAGTTGAAAGATATAGGAAAAAGATACAAATTAACTTTGAATAAATATGAGGAAAACAAGATAATAACACAGTTATCATTCAACTCAACTTAGCTATTTGATTTTTCTTTTTTCTTTTTTCCAGTGATATCAAACTTACGTAAAACTTGAAAAATTAAACTTGCACAAAGCATATGCAATGCAATGGACATTTTGAATTGGACTTGAAAAATTACTTTTAGGGGACTTGAAGAACTATTTTGGAAAAAAATAATATTAATTCTTTTTTCAGTGATATCAAATATAATATAGTTTTTTCAATCCAGCTCTTGAATTATAATTGCATATCATGTTAATCATATGTGTCAAATTTTAGAATAATTGGATACAGGTAAGAATGTGATCAAATAGTTTTATTTGCATACTTTTAAAAAATATTATTACGTTGATTTGGATGTATGTACATAAAAAGTGTATTAAACAACTTTGAATTAATGTGAAATTTTATAGACATGAACTAGAAAATATTAAATTTCAATCCAATAGTTAGATCCGTAAAAAAGTTATCAAAAGTAATATACATGTCAAGTCTTGTACCAGTATAAATGGATGATTTCTCATATAAAAGTATCAATATTTTTGTATTATTATAACTCACATATGTTTTATTTTATAAATAAAGAAAAATTAATATTTATAACTATTAATAGGGGTATTTTAGTAAACAAAAAAGATAAACATAAAACAAATTAATAAAAAAAATTCAAAAATGGATTAGTGTAGCTCATATAATTTTTTAAGGAAGGGATATCTTTGAGAAATTGAAAAAAATGAAGCGTAAAAATCATCTCCAAAAGAGAAGGGAATTATACTTAACTTCATTAATAAATAATCTAAGACCAGTGGCATGTTAACAAGTAGTTTTTATTCAGGATGAAAGGTGAAAAAGTGCAAGACGAAGATATTATTTGTCTGCTCTCCCACGGTAGTCCAACCAAATCATCGTTCACGTACCGAAAGACGTACGGAGAACATTTGATTGGTTACAATGGAAAGCATTCTTAAAACCATCAAATCCGTATAGAGGATATATGAGTCCGACTTGCGTACTCTTGGGTAAGAAAATTCTCCCTCCACAGAGCGCACCTTAATTAATTCTTAAATTTTGGACGCGGTCGGAAGTATGGGAGAAAATGGAAACAAGTGGTGAGATTTGTTTTATGGAGTACAAACTGATTTACTCCAGAGTATAAAAGGAGATTTTCCACATGATATGCTGCAAATAAAGCAAGGCGCCGTTGTTGACCAATCAAAATGCTACTGTGCCTGCAGCCGCTAATAAAGGAAAATGTTACCTGTATTCAAAAATCGTAATCACAGTTAAATACGATGTAGATCCTATCTGAGTGACACCTATACCTCATCTAATACTTGATGGGTAGGGAGTCTATATACTAGTCATATGATCGATCCAATTGTAAAGATAATAATAAAAAATAGTTTTTTAATTAGAAAAAATAAATAATAATTTATTTAAATATTTCTTATAGAAAATTGAATATATAAATTTATTTTGAAAATAAGTTAATAATTAAATAAATAAAAATTATATATATATATGTCATTCTATTTTATATCTTATTTCAAATATCATATTTATAAGGCCAACAAAATCGATAGATGCTATAACTAATAATAAATAGTCTATTTTATGAATATTTTTCACATTTCAAAAGTTGAAATTGTTAAAAAATGAAAGAGAAGAAGTGGATAATTTAACTATATCATAAATATTTATAGGAATAACAATGGTAATCTATGAGAAGGAGGACATGTCTCACGCCATCCAATTTGGAATTTTGCTTTGAATCCCATTCCTATTCCTATCACGGGTGCACATTCCTTATCCCGTAGGGATTTGAATCCATAGCTATTTATGAGTTTATTAAAAATTTTCAAAAAGAGAAAAAATAAAAATATTTTGAAATTCAAAATATAAATATCCATAGGAACAAATACTACTAATATAACATAATTCAAATTAAAATTAAAAATGCATACATAATTCAAATCTAACAAAGATAATTGAAAAAATAAGGGTTTGTTATCCTTGTCCCTACTTTATTTAAAAAATAGGAACTTCTCCCCTATTAGTCATCCCCAAGAAAATAAAATATGTTCTTATTCTCATCCTATTATTGCGGATAATCCTTGTGTGTATCTACTTTCATTGGTTTTTTTTTTTTGTCATCCCTAGTCATTCACAACTTTGTAGTAAATTAAAATATTTAATTTATGTGATTTTAATTACACATCTTCTCCTTGTACATCCTTTTAGTAAATTAAAATATCAATTTTAAAAGATATATTATAATTAATATGTTATCATTAGAAAAATATTATTTATAATCGTAATTTATGTCATCTCAATTACTGAAGTAGTATATCAATTATATAATTATTTTCAATTAAAAAAGTATTATAATTATTTAATTTTTAAAAAATTAATAAATAATTAGTATCATTATCAAAGAAGTATAAATTGTAAAATTGATTTTTTAAAATATTTTAATTTTAAAAAATTGAATTTTTTTTCAAAAAAATAATATGAAACAATTTTGGAATTGATAAATTGAAATGTTTAAGTTTCAAAAATTTAAATATGGCATAGTGAAATATATATATATATATATATATATATATATATATATATATATATGTGTGTGTGTGTGTGTGTGTGTTTGATTTTCAAAAGCTATAGATTTGATGTTCGAAACTTTTCTCCCAACCCTCCTTATTTAGAATTTTTCTCTTATCCCATCTTGGGTCCTCATTCCTCATTTTTGTGGAGATTTGAATCCCACGTATATTCATAGATTTATTAAAAAACTTGAAAAGAAAGAAAAATTTTAAAAATGGTAACGAAAGGATAATAATACTATTAGTATGTATACGTTATTGATTGGTATGGATATCAGTATCAATTAAAGGTTATAATATTAGGCTTATAAAAAAAGGCAATAATATTATTTATTATTAATTTTTGCTATGTTTCTTTTTTTTTTTGTGTGTGTAATATTAGCTTTTATGAATTAGAAAATGAAATTTGTCACTTAAATAGTTAGGTACGGATTTGGAAAATAAAATCAACAATCTATCAATAATTATATTTTTCTAAATAAAATAATATATTAATAATGATTATACCTTAAAAAAGTAAACACAAATAAATATGGATTATATATAGTTACAAAAATAATATTTTAAATTTTATCAATTAATTAAAAGTTTTAGCTTGAGAAAAGAAAAGGGAACAATAAATGCATATATTGGAAGAAAAATCAATCAATAGCTATACATATATCAGTATATTTGATTCATATCAAAATCAAAAAGAATAATAGTTAATAATTAATTTGTACAACGTTAATGCATAATAAAAATTTTAAATAAAAAATATAATTTTATTCCAAAATATTATTCATTCTCCATAATTAGTGTTTGTAAATGGAATTGAAATTCTAATTCAATGGCTATATATATATTGAATTCACAATCTTTATGCCTTACAAAATAATGAAGAAAAAATAAATTGAAGAAGGTGGAACAACATAAACAAATTACAATAGGAATTAAATGATGAATTTTGTCTAATATTGCAATTGGAATCATCACTAGCTTATTGACATGAATTAACTCAAGAAAGTGTTGCTCTCGCCACAATAACAATTTCTTCTTATATAAATGTTCTGCTAAACAAATAAGCAAAACAAAATCAAAGGTAAAAATTGAAGTAAAACTAAACACAATCTTCAATTATTTTTAGTCCTTAATCTTTACTACCTTATGTTTAGTAAAATGACCAGTTGAAATAGTCCATCAATAGCATTTCCTTTTCTTAATTGTGGCTTCAAATTCAGAAACGAAAAAATTATAAAATCATTAATACTCGTTTATACAACAATAAAGTTAATCTCAAATTCAATAAAATATTTGTTTAATTATTTATGAAAAATACAATTACGTTTGCCACAAAGGATTGAAAAATACACGGTTAAACCTAAGTCTAATAATTGTCTCCTACACAAAATAGAAAAAAGACTATTAAGATATATACACAAAGTAAAAGACTAAATAAACATAGAAAAATCTCTATACAAAATAAAAAAAAATCACAAATAAAAAGGTAGAAATAAATTGGATATAAACAATGAATCGCAAAATAAATTGGTTTATTCCAGAGAACTTAAAAAAATCAAATCTTTATTTCAAGAGGAAATATTTAAATGTATAAAATATATATACAAATTAAAAATACTAAACAAACATAAAAAAATTTTGTATAAAAAAAAAAGAAATCTTTCAAAGAAGAAAAGAGTTTCAAAGAAAAATGGTGGAATATTTGAATTTTCTAACCTGCAAATTCTTATTTCTTAATATAAACCATGAAGAAGAAAAATTAAAAGATGAAGTAAATTAATGTTTTTGAGAAAACTAATAGATAATAAATGAAGATAAATGAAAAATATGAAAATATAAAAGGAAGAATGGAAGAAAAAAATGTGGAATAGTAGAGAGAAATGAAATAAGGTGTTAGCATTTCACACTAAAACTTTAGGCAGTAGAAATCTTAGTAACAACTGATATTGCAGATTCTAAGAGAAGTTAAGGGTTTTTATTTCGATTAGTATAAGTAGTCATCTTTTTATAGCAATGAATATGTTACAGATTCTAGGAGTAACTTAAGGGTTTAAACTTCGATTATAGCGTACCTTCTTGATAGTAATATTTTTGTTTCCATTTTTGTTTTTGCACTAATCTGATTATATTTTTGTTTGTTGTGGAATAGAAATTAAATAGTCTAGTGAATCCAAAATTCAAAACATCAAGGTGAATTCAAAATTTAAAATTTTGTAATTAATATGGAAAAATATGTGTGTAATTGAAAAAAATGAAAAATATTATACAAAAAATAGAAAAAATATATGTATCACGTGAATATATATTTTTAATGTTAAATAATTTATATTGACATATTTTGAGTTATATCATTTAAATTAAGAATTGTAATGGTTTGAAATCCAATATTTAATGTGAAATATTTATGTTGTATTAATGAAATAGATATGAAGGTAATTTTTATAACAAAATAATTAATAATCAATGTTATAAAAATCGTGGGCCATAAATTACTCTATGAGCGACACCTATAAAACTTTCCCTAGAATGAGTCTGAATATTAGTATTATAGATATATATTGTCGACAAGGTACTTGGAGGAAGATAATAAGGATGACAATCAATTTTAAAATAAATATAAAAATGAGAGTCGCCATCAATTTAATTCTGAAAAAATTGGAAAACCTTTAAATTTATAAACTGGTTCTTTTGAAAGAGATTTGAGGTTCGAAAGTCTATTGATTAGGAAGGATGAAAACTTAATCCCACTGCATCCCTAATACATTCGTATAAATACGTTACCCTAGAACTTATTATGCAAATTTATTTATAACTTTAACAATATTTATTTTTTCCCAAAGTAATCACAATTATGTCCAGAAATAAAATCAAATAACATAAAAGTTAAAGAAAGGAATAAAAATTAAAAGAAAACAATATTTAATGAAAAATTAATTTTGGCTTGATAGTTATTTGCTACCAACGTATCCTCTGGTGCAATGAGAAACTCAAAGCCACGTCTTCTGTAGAAAATGAGTATGTGTTGATTGATTTTAATTAAAAGAGAATGAAAATGTGCTGATTGATTTTTAATTTTTTGAAATGGATTTTTGATTATTAAATGGATGGAAAACATCTTTTATTATTATTATTTTTTTTAAAATTTTTTTTACAAGCTCTAATTTCAACAAAACTTTCGAAATTAATTCATAAATACAAATACACAATTAATTTAAGCAAAACACATAAACATATACGATAGCTAAACTTAAAAATAAATTTGTTCAGGAGCACAATTACACAATTAATCTAAACACACAACACACAAACATATAAAAACAAACATATAAAATAATTAAACTAAAAATCTAATTATTTTTCATCTTCTTTCTTTTTGTTAATTAAAAATTCAATTCACTAAAAATCAAAAAAATAATTAAATCATTCTTTTTATCTTGTTTTTCTTTTTCACATAATTAAATCACTTATGAAATTAATTTATTTAGTTCTACTTGAATAATTTAAGATAGTTGCTAACACATGTCAAGACTCTCTCTTTTAGTAATCAAACTAGTCAGAAATTTGTTAAACAAATAAATAAATCTTTTTTATTTTAGATCAAATAAACTCAAATCTAACTAAACAAAATAAAAATCCTTCTCACACAAAATAAATAATAAACTAACAATAATAATAACAATAACTCTCTAATCCTATTACACACACACACACACAAACATAACATAATAATAATAATAATAATAATAATTCTAGCACCTATCCCCTACCTTAACACACACACAATAACACTATCTCACTCTCACTAACCCACGCACACACACACATTCACACACGGACACACACATCTCTCTCTTTCTCTAACACATTTCACAAGAAAAAAAGAGTAGTGAGGAGAAAGCGAGAGAAGGGAAGATCTAGGAGGCGGAGGCGGAATGGAGAGAGATGGAGGAAGAGGGCGGGTGCCAGTGCGTCACGGCCAGACCGCGAAATCGACGCGCGAGGAGGCTCGAGGTGGCGGGACGTTGGAGAGATGGCGGCGGCGCGCATGGGGGAGGCGACACGCGGCGCGGCCTGGGGTGTGACGCGGTGGAGGTCTTGGCTTCGCACGGAGGTGACGGTGGCGTGGCTGGGATGTGGCGTTAAAGGCCGAGGACAGTGGAATTGTGATCCAGTCTGGGCGCTTGAAACTGTGGTTGGGACTTGCGTGGCGGCAGCACGGAGTAGTGGCCTTGGCTAGCAAATAAAAAGGCAGCTGGGAATCCTGGCGGTAGTGGTGCGCGAGGAGCGGTCCTTCCTTCGGTTTCCTTTTATTCCTCTCTTTCTTTCTTTGAAAATTGAAACAATTACTTGATTCTAATCTGGGATTTTTGTAAATTGCTAGAACTGTTGATAACTGTGATTTGTATGAATTGAGTTGGGTATCTAGTTTAAGGTCTATGTTTTGGCTGAGAATGTTGGTATAGAGGGATGGTTTTCTGGTTTGATGAGCATGGTTTGGCTGACAAATGAAAATGGACACTTGAGAAAGAAAAATAAATCAACAATTTGCCATGATTTCCTATTGCTCTTCTTTTCTCTCCTTTGTGTTTGTTGTAAGTTGTTTTCAAAAAGAAAAATGGTAATGAAAGAATTTTAG
Organism: Dalbergia oliveri; assembly: GCA_030441495.1. Taxonomy (NCBI): domain Eukaryota; kingdom Viridiplantae; phylum Streptophyta; class Magnoliopsida; order Fabales; family Fabaceae; genus Dalbergia; species Dalbergia oliveri. The sequence goes on along the minus strand of JAMLFY010000014.1, from coordinate 21,806,133 downwards.
ATGTCAAAAGGAAATCTAATTCAACCTCCCTTATGTCTTTCTCTCAATTACCCTCAAGGATTTCAGAGAAGTTTTTTCTTTCTCCTTCTTTCTCTTGTGATAACGCGGCATTTATACACGCTTTGTTAGTTTAATTTAAATTTTCCAGCTTGATTTTCCATGGATTATGCTTTGATTGAGAGATTTTGTCATGACATTAGAGATTCTATGCGTTCTTTCTGAATTTGTTTCTAGATCTATTGTTGATATTTTCCCTTTGGAGCCGCACTTTCTGAATCTTTCCTTGTCATTGATTGTTGAATTTGGTGCTAAGATAGGCGTGCTAAGAATTTGAAAGAAGACAAAAAAAAAAAAGAAACGGTGCAAAGATTTTTTTTTCAAAAGGAAGGCCAATGAATGAATTTTTTATTTTTTTTTGTTTAACTAGAAAAGAAAAAAAATGAAATGGGCTTAAAAAATGAAATGGTTTTTTTTTTACAATAAAAATAAAATGAACTGGGTTGAGATTTTTTTGTTTATAAAAATAAAAAAGTAAAATATTGGACAAAATATGGTGTTCACAGTTGCCCTCTTTACTTGTTTCTTATTGAAAAATATAAAGACTACGGCTTTAACATTTTGCTTAAGAGACAAGTAAAGATATGACATATTTTGTCCAAATACAGCTGAATGCATTGATGATGATGAGTGTGATGAAATAATGATTATCAATATATGATGAGGATGAATGATGCTTGATGATTTCATGATGAATGCACACTGTTAAGGTGAATGGAATGAAATGCATGTAAAATTTAAAAAACATATGGAAAAGAACATGAAATTTTAAAAGCATGTGAAATGTGAAAGCTTGTGAAAGTGAAATCTGCATGTGAAATGTAAATGTAAAGATTTGTGAAAGTGAAATTTGCATGTGAAATTTTAAGATTTGCGAAATAGAATAAGGACATGTGAAATTTAAAATCTTAAAGTAAATGTGAAAACTAAGTAAATGTGAAAACATTGTAAAGGCATGTAAAAGTAAATGTGAAAGCAGTAAAGACATGTGAAATTTAAAATCTGTGAAAACGAAGTAAATGTGAAAGTAACGAAGTAAATGTGAAAGTAGTAAAGCTATGTAAAAGTAAATGTGAAAACGAGTAAAGGCTTGTGAAGGCATTTAAAATGTGAAAGCATATAAATGTGAAAGCATGAAAAATTGTGAAAGCACGTAAATATTGTGAAAGCATTTAAAATGTGAAAGCATTTAAAATGTGAAAGCATATAAAATGTAAAAGCAAATAATGTGAAAGCATGTAAATGTAAAAACATATAAAGATTGTGAAAGCATGTAAATATATGAATTGTGAAAGCATTTAAAATGTGAAAACATAAGAATGTAAAATGCATGTAAAATTGTGAAAGCATTTAAATTGAAAACATTTAAATGTGAAAGCCTGTAAAAGTGAAAGCATATAAATTGTGAAAGTATTTAGAATGTGAAAGCAAAATTTTGCAAAGGTGTGTAGAAATTGAATTCAAATGAATGATTGGTAATTTTGATGAAATGTTGATGTAAGACTGATGTGATGGTGATATGATGAATGATGCAAAAATTGATGTAATGATGATGTGCTCAATGACAAGAATGATGACAATTAAAATTGCCAAGTTTGAAGTGTCTTTGCATTGCTCTTCAAGAAAGCTTTTGTCTTTTTCCAAATGAGCCGTCTCTTTAGATGAACAGTGTTGTGATCCTTTCCATTGCAATTTTCAAACATATCTTCTCTTAGTGACACTTCAACATCCCTTTTTGCCCAGTTCTTCTTTTTTTTTTGTCTTGATCACCTGCTGGATTTTTGTTCAAACATTATTTTTAGTCCATCAAAATCCATATTTGAGCTATTCTCTCCAAATCTTGGCTAAGCCAACGACCTCATCCTTTACGAGTCAATCTGGATCCTCAAACACCCTGGTTGACTTATCATTTGTGAGCTCTGTTAGCAAATTAGTCATTTATTGTATTTCAATTTCAACATCATGATTGCACATGGTTTTAGAAAGGAAATATAGAAATTAAGATTTTTGTAGAAAAGGAAAAAGAAACAAAGACATAAGGGAAGAAAAAGATAAATTTATTGAACTTCAATTTGGAAAATATGGACAGGATGTCAACAACTGCAAAGAGATGAAGAAGGAAGAAATAAAAGATTGATAGTGCTGCTTTCATGTGATCAATCCATTTCACTGATTTATTGATTACACCAGACTTGAATTTCATGTTCGCAAAGTGGATCCTTCGTTTTGTACTCAACAATATGTCGTGATCCACAAACATTCAAATTGCCCTATTTCATGTCCCACATGATTATTGATCTGATCCTTCACCATTTCATAGGCCGCCTTCGTTTTGTGCTCAACAATATGTCGTGATCCACAAACATTCAAATTGCCCTGTTTCATGTCCCACATGATTATTGATCCGATCCTTCACCATTTCATAGGCCGCCTTTTCAGGTTTTCAACCTAGCAATTTAAGAGTTGTCATCCCCTTTGGTTTGCTTTTTTTTTTTTGTGCTCTAATTTTTGCCTAGGTCGCCTTTCAGGGTTTTCAACCTAGCGAGCATATTTTTTTAGGCAAAGTATTCTTCACGGCATCTGAATTGATTGGTTTAGCAAGTGTTTCGCCTTCCATGTCAGTCAAGATTAATGCTCCTCAGGAAAATGCATCTTTGACAATGTAAGGGCCTTCATGTGTGGGTGCCCATTTGCCTCTGTTATCTTCTTGATTTGGCAAAATTTTCTTCAGAACAAGATCACCTGGTTGGAATGTTCAAGGGCGAACATTTTTATTAAATGCTTTCGCCATCCTTTCTGGTACAACTGGCCATGGCACACCGCATTTAGCCGTTTTTCCTCAAGCATATTCAATTGCTTATATCTCATTTTGACCCACTCGGCTTCCTCCAATTCCACTTCCACTAAGACCCTTAACGATGGTATCTCCATTTCTATGGGTGTTACCTCCATTCCATACACCAACGATACGGGGTTGCCCAAGTTGAGGATCTAAGAAGTTCGATAAGCATGTAATGCATAAGACAACATATCACTCCAATCTTTGTAAGTGACCACCATTTCTCCCAAGATCTTCTTGATGTTCTTATTTGCTGCTTCTAGCCCCATTCATCTTTGGTCGATAAGGAGCCGAGTTGTGATGCTTGATCTTGAATTGCTCACACAGTTTTCGTACCTCTATTGTTGAAATTAGTGGCATTATCTGTGATGAGTCTTTCTTTGTCCGTACCTACAAATGATATTGTTCTTCAGAAATCTCACAACCACTTTCGGGTTACATTGGCATACGATGCAGCTTCCACCCATTTGGTGAAGTAATCAATGGCTACCAGAATGAATCGATGCCCATTGGAGGCTTTGGGGTTAATTGGCCCTATGACATCTATGCCGTACATTGCAAAAGGCCAAGGTGATGTCAGAGTGTGCAATGGCAGAGGAGGGGAATGAATTCAATCAGCATAGATTTGACATTTATGGCATTTTCTGACAAATTCTATAATTCTTTTCCATTGTAAGCCAATAGTATCCTTGCCTGAGGATCTGGCGAGATAATGTATGACCATTAGCATGAGTTCCAGATACCTTCATGGACTTCTGATATGATGGAACTAGCTTCTCCAGCATCGACACATCTCAATAAGACTCTATCATGGTTTCTTTTATACAACACCTCCAGAGGAAGAACGACATGGATAGCCGTCTAGTGTCTTCCTGTCATTCTCATTTGCTTCCAATATTCTCTCTCTTTGATGAATCTTTTGATGTCATGGAACCACGGTCGGCATCAGGCTCTTCTTCAATATTAGAGCGGTGCAGCTGGCTCTCTTCTAACGACCACTTGCAAAGGCCGTACTTCTACTTCAGATCAAGCTTGGTCATCACAGCCAAGGTAGCTAAGGCATTTGCAAATTGATTTTGATCACGGCAAGTAATGGAAACTGACATCCTTGAATTCATCTTTTAAGCTCATAAGATGTTCATAATATGATAGTAACCTATGCTCTTTGATCCGCCATTCTCCATTGACCTGAAAAATGATTAAGCTAAGTCTCCGTAAACCTCCAAGTCTTGCACCCCGAGGGATATTGCTGCTTTCAGGCCTGTTATGCATGCTTCATATTCTGCCATGTTATTGGTACAAGTCGAATGCTAGTTTCACAGCAATCAAACTGTTCCCATCAGGGATATTAAGACTGCTCCGACTTCATTCCCTCGTATGTTGACTGCACCATCGAAATACATTTTCCACACTAAGCCTTCTTCTTCCTCATTTCCATTGTCCTCTTCTACAACTGCCTAAGACATCCTCATCAGGAACTCGTGCTCCATTGACTGATATTCTTCAAGTGGATTCTCGGCAGGTGATTGGCTATCACACTTCCTTTTATAGATTTTCTGGTCACATACTTGATGTCAAATTCTGCTAGAGCTACTTGCCATTTGGACATTCTCAAGGAAATGTGCGGGCTTTCGAAGATGCACTTCACGGGGTCTATCCGAGATATAAGCAAGGTTGTATAGTAGAGCATGTACTGCGCAACCTCCTTGTCCACACCATGCACAACAAGTCTTTTCAATATCCAGATACTTGGACTCACATCATTGAACTTCTTGCTCAAGTAGTAAATGGCTTGCTCCTTTGATCGGACTCATCATGACCAAACTGCTCCCATGGATCCATGCAACACTGTAAGATATAGTATGAGCGGTCGCCCTAGTGTTAGCGGAACCAAGAGGTGGACTTGACAAGTAGTTTTGATTTTGTCAAAGGTTTCTTGACATCTATCATCTCATCTACTGGATTATCTTTCCTCAGTAGCTTGAATATTGGCTCGCAAGTACTAGTCAAATTGGAGATGAATCTTGCTATGTAATTCAACGACCTAAGAAACCTCGAACCTCCTTCTCTATCTTAGGCCCTAGCATGTTTTGTGTAGCTTTGATTTTCTCTGGGTCTACCTCAATGCCCTTCTTGCTAACAATGAATCCTAACAACTTTCCCGTGGATGCTCCAAAGGTACATTTTGCTAGATTCAAGTCGAAGCTTGTAAATCCTCAACCTTTCAACAGTTTCTGAACACCGCCACATGACTTTCTCCCTCCTGTGATTTTGCTACCATATCATCAACGTACACTTCTAACTCTTTGTGGATCATGTCATGCAAAAGGGTCACCATTGCTTGCTGATACGTTGCTCCAACATTCTTTAAACCGAACGGCATCACTCTATAGCAAAACACCCCCCACTGAGTGATGAATGATGTTTTCTCTTTGTCCTCTTCTCCATCAAAATCTGATTGTAGCCTGAATAACCGTCCATGAAAGAGAATCGGTAACTTCTAGCTGTGTTATCAACTAGCACATCTATATGAGGGAGAGGAAAATTGTCCTTCGGGCTTGCTTTATTCAAATCACGATAATCTACACACATTCTGACCTTTCCGTCCTTCTTAACAGGTACTATATTGGCTATCCACTTTGGGTAGAGTGGAACCTCCAATAAGCCCGCATCAAGTTGCTTTTTGACTTCCTCCTTGATTTTGAGCGACATTTCTGGACTCATCCTCCGCAACTTCTCCGCTTAGGTTCCATTCCTTCAATCAAGGGATTTTGTGAGCCACTCTCTCGGGGTCTAAACCAAGCATATCTTTGTAAGACCAGGCAAAAATATCTAAGAATTCATGGAACGCAACCATCTCTTCCTTTTCCGGGTTGTCGACTATTTTCACTTCCTTCTTATCCTCACAGTTCCCAAATTAACTGTTTCGATGACCTCTTCATGTGGATTTATCCCTTTTCCATTGAGTTTAGGATTTTGGCAAATTGTTGGCACAACTCAGGATCTTCATCGGATTCATTTTCATTCAAGTCTGTTGTAACGCAATAATCAGCTAATGGGTTTTACAATCATTTGCACAAGACAGATGTTCTGGAGAAGATGAGTCCCTGGAATTGAGACAAGGTTGGAAATAAATAAAAGAGAAGAAAATCACAAAAAAGAATAGAAAAGAGAAACCATGCATAATCATTTCATTATTCAATTAAAATTGAAATACAACAAAGATGACCAAAGCGTCCATTACTCAGAGTACAACAAATCATCTAAGGGCACGGAATCCCAATTGTTCAATGGCTCAAGGCTAGGGTAGATTAACGAGGCGCTTCCCTGGTTCCTCCAAGAGTTCTAACGCTTCATCTGCTTCTATCACCATCACTGTTCAGGTCAGGAAATGTATCCCTAATATGCGGGATTTTCTTCTTGGAGGGCTCAGAAGACTCCTGATCACTTATGGCTTCATACCCAAGGCCAAGTTTTCTAGGATTATTAGGAAGCGAGATTGGATCCTGATTCCTTAAGCTGACTCCCTAACCCCTTTCCTTCTTCAAATCCATTCTTGCGCATTATCAGAGTGGCCACTTGATGCACATCACCTTTTGGTTCCATGGGTTCAACTATCTCCAGGTTTTGGAATGACACCTCGAGAGTGTCTTTAGAACAATCAATGTATGGCACTGTCACTGGCTTAGTCACCAGCAATTCTTCTTCTCCTTTGCAGTAACAAGTTTCCTGCCATCAATAAACTTTACCCTCTGATGCAATGTTGAAGGAACAACACCAGCCTCATGAATCCAGGGTCTTCCTAGCAACATCGTATACCCTGGCTCAATATCCATCACCTGGAATCTGGTCACAAAGGTAGTTGGCCCAATTTCCAGTGGGATGTCAATGGCACCCATGATTTCCCTCATTGACCCATCAAATGCCTTCACAATTGTCCCACTTGGTTTAATCATAGAGGAATCAATCGGTAGCTGTTGCAGTGTAGAATAAGGAAGCACATTGAAGGTTGATCCTCCATCAATCAATACCTTCACGATATTGCAACCATGGCACTTAAGGGTGATGTGGAGCGCTTCGGGCGTCCTGGATGAGGGAAAACCTCGCTTTCAGTGAAAGTGATGACATTGGACATTCTGATCGCATTCACGATCCCTTCAACCCTATCAGGGGTTATGTCTTTGGATACATAAGCTTGATCCAATACCCTTTTAATTGCATTGCGGTGAGCTTCCGAAGATAAGATCAAAGAGTCCAGTGAGATCTTTGCTTTTGTTTTCTTCAGCTATTCTACCATATCATACTCGCTTTGTTTCATTATCTTCAAGAATTCTTTGTCTTCCTCTTCTTGGCTCTTTTCTCTATCTTCTTTCACCAGTGCCACTTGGGGGTCTTTCAGGTATTGCCTGGGGGTTTTCAACAATTTCTCTGGAGTATAATGCCTGCCACTCTAGTAAGTCTCCTTATTCCTGTAATATTTGTTATAGATTCCGATGCAGAGGGTTCTGAACAAGTTTCATCATTAGATTCTACAATTGCTTCTAGCTTGTCTACTTTGCAGTTATGACAAGACAAGAAGGTAAATTAAACACCTTGAAGATAGGTACTACTCTTTGACGAGGGGGTTGCTCTTGACATTGTAGAATGAGGCTTCACAACGGTTTCATATCTCCATGGAACTGCATGATCACTTTCATAGGGAAATGGCTTAGGCACCTTGGAAACAAGTGACTCATAATTGTAGACTTTATAAACGGGGGTGCATGGTGGATCATGTTGATGCTTGGTTTGTCCCCCTTTAGTATCTCAAGCACCCCTAGCTTGATCATCCTTTCAATGTAGAGCTTCAGCTCTGGACATTCCTCTATGTGGTGCTTCATTTCAGAACACTCAGAATAGATCATCTTCCTCTCCTTCACCGTCCTTTTACCTTTCTTTCCTTCAATTTCCATCTTATAACCTGTTTTCCTAAGTGTTTCCAAGATCTCCTTCATTGAAAGCTTGACATTCTCTACTCCTTGACTTGCATGCTTCTCATAGATAGAATTCACCTGTCCTCCACTGTGATTGGGGAACGGGTTATTCCTTATATGCGGTCTTGATTCTTCTTCTAGCTTGATGGCACCGCGATCAATTAAACGCCATCCTGCACCTTGAACCCATAGCAATCTTCGACTGAATGCCCTGGGGAGTTGAAATGATAATCACAAGTCTGATTTGGATTGTACCAGAGGATATGGTGGCATGAAAGTCTTTCCAGGACGGGGGCCTAACAAGTTGTCCCTACACAAATTCTTAAATAGCTCAGCATGGCTCATATGGAAATCAGGTAAGGGTCTGTTCCATCGGAGGCCTGCGAGTGTTGTTGGTATTGAATGGTGGAGGGGTTGTAAAGAGATGACTCGTTTGGTAGGCTTGGGGTTGTGTTTGGTGAGGTCTAGGTGTCGTTGGTCGTGGATAGGAAACATGGTTGATTTGGTGTGGTTGAGGTGTGTATGGTGAAATAGCTCTTGGAGATGGATATTGTTGGTGTGGATGAGATGAGTATTGTGTGTGTGGGTAGGTTGGATATTGGTTTGGTTAGGGAGTGGGCTGTTGAGGGTGGATGTAGTTAAGGTTTCTCCTTCTTCTTAAAATTGGGACTCTTCTTGTGTTGGGACTCACTTGTTTCTCCTGTTACTTGCTCTAGTTTCCCTTCTTGGATATTAGTTTCAATCCTTTCTCCATTTCAACCAAATCCACAAACTCTTTGACATGAGTCCCCAACATATTCTTGAAAAAGGGACCTTCAAGTGTACGAATAAAGTAAGAGCACATTTCTTGCTCTAACATTGGTGAGACTACCCTTCCAGCTATGGCCCTCCATCTCTGAGCATATTCCTTGAAAGACTCATTCTCTTTCTTCTTCATTCCTTTCAGCTGATCTCTAGTAGGTGCGGCATTCAGGTTAAACTTGTATTGGTTTGTGAAAGCCTGAGCTAAGTCCTCCCAACACCTAATTAAGTTCATCTCTCATATACCATTCCCATGCAGCCCCATCCAAGCTCTCAGGGAAAAAGTTTATTAGGAAATTCTCATCTTTTGACCACATTCCCATCTTCGTGCAATACATTCGTAGATGCATAATAGGATTAGTGCTACCGTCGAATTTGATGAGCTCAGGCATCTTGAAGTCCTTGGGAATGACTACACTAGGAGCCAAACACAGATCATTAATGCTCATTGGACCGAAGGTTAGGTCCACGTATCATTGGAAGCTTCCTACATGCTTTCTTGTAGTTCCTTTTGAGCTTCAATCGCTCTACCTCCAGACTATTATGTGCATTTGCATTATGGTCATTCTCATTGAGTCATATCTAGGCCCTCCATTATTAGAATTGTTGCCTTCACCTTCCTTATTTTCCTTAGACTTAACCAGATGTGCAACGCTTTTTGACCGCTTCCACTTGTTCATTCATTGCAGCCTTCAGTTCATCAATTTCCTTCCCAAAGTCTCTTTCTCCTGCCATTTTTTCTTGGAGTCTTTCTGATATAGCCAAAACTTTCTCTTTCTCAATTCTAGATCGTAGTTCGTACGGCTCTAGCCGATGCACTAGTATTAGACAAAGCTTTCTTTGAAGGAGCAATGTTTGACAACCTGTGGTCACAAAAAACAAAAGGGTAATTAAAAAAAAAATCCTTTGATGGGAAAGAATAACATCTGTATTCAACTTGATTCATATCCTATTCAGAGGACGTTTGTCCATAAGATAGGATATGTGATGGACGGAAGTATAGGGGAATATTATTCCACAATATACTTTGTTAGTAGCACACTAGCAATGTAAAACTTAGTATTCTTTCTTACATTTCGCACAAAAGGAAAAATTTCCTATAATGTGGAAATGTAATTGACAATATATCCCAAGGAGATTCTGCTCTACGATGGATATAGTCCTACGTCATTAGAAGAAAGTAGAGAAACTCAAAAGATGAACTTGTTTCATTTATTCAAAAAAAGTGCGATTACATCATAGTTGAGTCAAGAATATCCATTCTCTTTCTTTTACAACCTCTAGCAATGCCCCTACTCATGTTCATGAAATCATTCACTTCACTAAGCAAATGAAGCTTGAGATTCTTTTGAACCTCTTTCTCCGCCCTTTCAAAATGATAAATGAACTTTGAAATATGATGGTCCAATTTCTCAGTTAATCTTGCATGTCTTTCCTTCCATTCCTCAGCCTTCATTGCCCAATCACCAGCTTGTTTCTTCCAAAATCTACCTGCATCTTCCGTAGAGTTGATTTCGACATTTCATGAAACGGGCCCATTCTTGATCGCATTCCTCCTTAGCCTGGGCTAAAGATTTATTTAGCTTCTCTATCTTTAACTCTAACTCTTCTTTTTGCTTTTGCATTTCAACTTCCAACTCTTCTTTCACTTGTTCTTGTTGGTCAATCTTCATTTTTAATTCTTCATTTGCTTCATTTTGTTGTTTGATGTGCTTCACAAGTCCATTTTTCTCTTTAGTCATCGTGCGGACCTCATTTTCAAGGTTCTGAACCTCTGTCTTTCCTTTTCTTGCCCTGGGATATCAGCAAGCTCATCCTTCAGTTGCTCTATCAGCTTTTCTTTCTTTTCACATTGACTTCGAGCAATAACAGCTTCCAGTTCTCCTGCTGTTCTTGATGTTCTAGGAGCTTCATTTGTGCCTTCAGGACTTCCATCTGTTCAACCAATGTGGATCATTCCTCTTTTCATGAGGAAAGCTAGGGACACCTTGAGGTATTTTTCTTGCTTCCCTCCACGTGACATACTCACGGGTCCTGATCACGAGTGGTTTTCCTAACTCATCCCTCCCTGCCATGTGAACATCTCTCCATGCTTCTTTGACTTCTCGTGATAACCTCTTAGTGTGCTCACCTTCTTTATACCAAAGTAGAGTCCTCCAAGTTGCTCTTCCGTGGTTTCTTTTGTGTCCAACAAAGTTGTCTGAGTGCTATTGTTGGTGTATAGGATATGCAACCTCTTGGACCCATCAATGGTATATTATGATATTTTCCACAGCTAAGAATAATGTCACTTCTTTCATGTTCATACCATGGACAAACCCACTTGAATGATCGTTCCTTTATGGTGTCAAATTCAGCCCTCCATTCATGGTCTTTTTTCGGCTTTGTTGGGATACAACGAAAACTTCTTAATGGATCTGAAACATTTCTGATGTGATTCCCTGCATACATGTGTGTGATGATCCACACGTATAAGAGGTGCAGGATACATCGAAGCTTCCCTTTTTGTTTCTATTCAGAAATTTAAAGTCATAAATGTTTCAGCTAACACGGCAAGAACTGGATTCCTTTGCTTATTTTCCACAGCAAAGAAAACATCCATGGCAGCTTGGTCAACTATGTCTGGATCATACGGGAACAATACCAGCCCATAAATAGCAAAAGCCAGTACTCTTGCAAAAATTGTCCATTCTTTTTATGCCCCAACTCCTTCAAACGTTCTTCTATGAATGCTTTAGTCACCCCTTTTGAATCGGCATGTCCTGTTAACTTCACTTGAGCCACTTGGTATCCCTAGTAATTCCCCAAATTGCTCTATTATCTTTGCATCTGAAGTATGTTGTTCCAGATGAAAATAAATAGAAGTATTTTTCTTCACTGGCAGTTTTAACATGCATGCATATTCTTCAATAGTAGGAGTGATGTCAATGTTTGGCAATTCAAAACATCTCAAAGTTGGGTTCCAATATTGAGCCAAAATTCTAGAGCAGAAGCTTCCACTGATATAAATAGGGATCCAGAATTGACCCATATTTATTCAAGAAAGCTTTTCTGTTTTCATTAGGTAGCAACTGGCTCAACTGGTGCAATTTCTTTAGAGAACTGGTATTTGCCATCATATTGAAATGCTTCTTCAAGTTAGATACATTGCTAGTTTGTTGTGCTCTTTCCATCATTTATTGTCTAATACGATATTATTCTTCAAAGCCAATGGACCTTTTTAAAAAGGAAAATAAGTAAATAAATAGATAAATAAATAAATGAGATACATGTCATAAATAAAATAAATATGTATGCTACATAAAAAGGATGCATGTGACATGGCTAAGTGGATGCAATTAAAATATGTGTTGTTTCTTTTATGCTTAAAAATAAACATGCTTAATGAAAAAAAGAAAATGCAGATGTTATGCATGATGGAAATATGAATTACTTATGTAGAATTAATCATGAATGTTGTAATGCTTGTAATAAATATTACATGATACCAAAGATGCATGATGTATGATAAAATAAGAAGAAGTATGCTCCCTTGTATCCTAATGAGGTGGGACCTAAGGTTTGATGGTTCTATGGTCAAACCCTATTTAAGGTGGCCAACTAAGGTCATTATAATAGTGCACAGCTTTTGGATGGATCTAGACCCTAAAAGTTATGGTCCCCAGGTTGCCCTTATCAATAAGATAAAGATCTAGTTCTATGAGTTAAGCTGTAGGGACATGAAAGTCACAATACGGCAACCTATAGTTCTAGTAACAACCTAAGCGGGTGAGTCAACGACTGGAAAGCATAAGCCTCACAATAACAACATCAAAACCCCTTCTTGCCCTATGGTTTTCCAAGGCTCGGTATGAGCCCAAATAGTGTGTGAGGACAATGATAGTGAAAGTGTGTGTAGGGAGCATACAAACCTTTCAAACCCTATATACTATACATATCCCTGCAAAGCAAAGCAAAACAGCATATATATACAAAAGTCATCTATCTTAAGGTTTGAGTAACAGATAAATAAGATAAACAACTATATATAAATAAATGAGAAAAAAAAGATAAAATATACAATTATATACAAATAAATAAATAAAAATAATAAGCAAATTTGATGTAAAGGGAAAAATAAATATTATAAAAATTATAAATTATTTGCATAATTTACTCTAATAGGCTTAACTTTTTAAGATGGAGTCGCCAAACTGTTGATAAGGTACCTGAGGAAGCGACGAGGATGACAATCAATTTTAAAATAAATATAAAAAATGAGAGTCGTCACCAATTTAATTCTGGAAAAATTGGAAAACCTTTAAATTTATAAACTTTTTTTGAAAGAGATTTGAGATTCGAAGTCTGATTATGATTAAGGAAGGGTGAAAACTTAATCCCACTGCATCCCTAATACATCGTATAAATACGATTACCCTAGAGCTTATTATGCAAATTTATTTATAACTTTAACAATATTTATTTTTTCCCCAAAGTAATCACAATTATGTCCAGAAATAAAATCAAATAACATAAAATTTAAAGAAAGGAACAAAAATTAAAAGAAAACAAGATTTAATGAAAAATTAATTTTGGCTTGATAGTTATTTGCTACGACGTATCCTCTGGTGCAATGAGGAACTCAAAGCCACGTCGTTCTGTAGAAAATGAGTATGTGTTGATTGATTTTAATTAAAAGAGAATGAAAATGTGTTGATTGATTTTTAATTTTTGGAAATGGATTTTTGATTATTAAATGGATGGAAAACATCTTTTATTATTTTTTTAAAATTTTTTTACAAGCTCTAATTTCAACAAAACTTCCGAAATTAATTCATAAATACAAATACACAATTAATTTAAGCAAAACACATAAACATATACGATAACTAAACTTACAAATAAATTTGTTCAGGAGCACAATTACACAATTAATCTAAACACACAACACACAAACATATAAAAACAAACATATAAAATAATTAAACTAAAAATCTAATTATTTTTCATCTTCTTTCTTTTTGTTAATTAAAAATTCAATTCACTCAAAATCAAAGAAATAATTAAATCACTCTTTATCTTGTTTTTCTTTTTCACATAATTAAATCACTTATGAAATTAATTTATTTAGTTCTACTTGAATAATTTAAGATAGTTGCTAACACATGTCATAAACTTTCTCTTTTAGTAATCAAACTAGTCAGAAATTTGTTCTAAACTAAATTAAATAAATCTTTTTTATTTTAGATCAAATAAACTCAAATCTAACCAAACAAAATAAAAATCCTGTCTCACACAAAATAAATAATAAACTAACAATAATAATAATAATAACTCTCTAATCCTGTCATACACACACACACACACAACATAACAGAATAATAATTATAATAATAATAATTCTAGCACCTATCCTCTACTTTAACACACACACAATAACACTCTCTCACTCTCACTAACCCACACACACACACACATTCACACACGGACACACACATCTCTCTCTTTTCTCTAACACATTTCACAAGAAGAAAGAGAGTAGTAAGAGAGAGGGCAGATCTAGAGAGGAGGCGAGAGAGAATGAGAGAGATCGAGGAAGAGGGCTGCGCTGTGCCAGTGCGCCGCGGCCAGGGGCGAGATCGCGCGCGAAGGAAGCTCGAGGGTGGCGGGACGTTTTGAGAAGAGATGGCGTCAGCGGCGCGCATGGGGGAGGCGACACGCGGCGCGGCAGTGCTGCTGGGTTGTGACGCGGTGGCAGGCCTTGGCTTCGCACGGAGGTGACGGTGGCGTGGCTGGGATGTATGGCGTTGAGGCCGAGGACAGTGGAAGTGTGATCCAGATCTGCTGGAAACTGTGGTTGGGACTTGCGGTGGCGACAGCGCGGAGTAGTGGCCATGGCTAGCAGATCGGGAAAGGCGCGGGATCCTGGCGGCAGTGGTGCAGCGACAGAGGCGGTCCTTCCTTTCGGTTTCCTTTTTATTCCTCTCTTTCTTTCTTTGAAAATTGAAACAATTACTTGATTCTGATCTGGGATTTTTGTAAATTGAACTGGACTGTTGATGAACTGTGATTTGTATGAATTGAGTTGGGTATCTAGTTTAAGGTCTGTGTTTTGGCTGAGAATGTTGGTATAGGCGGATGGTTTTCTGGTTTGATGAGCATGGTTTGGCTGACAATGAAAATGGACACTTGAGAAAGAAAAATAAATCAACAATTTGCCATGATTTACCTGTTGCTCTGATTCTTTCTCCCCTCTTGTGTTTGTTGTAAGTTGTTTTCAAAAAAGAAAAATGGTAATGAAAGAATTTTCAGTGTCAAAAGGAAATCTAATTCAACCCCCCTTATGTCTTTCTCTCAATTACCCTCAAGGATTTCAGAGAAGTTTTTTCTGGTCTCCCCTCTTTCTCTGGTGATGAACCGCGGCATTTATACACGCTTTGTTAGTTTAATTTAAATTTTCCAGCTTGATTTTCCATGGATTATGCTCTGATTGAGGATTTTGTCACTGACATCAGAGATTCTACGCGGCTTTTTCTGAATTTGTTTCTGGATCTATTGTTGATCTTTTCCCTTTGGAGCTGCACTTTCTGAATCTTTCCTTGTCATTGATTGTTGAATTTGGTGCTAAGACAGGCGTGCTAAGAATTTGAAAAAGACAAAAAAAAAAACAAATGGTGCAAAGATTTTTTTTTTTCAAAAGAAAAGCCAGTGAATGAATTTTTTTTTTGTTTAAATTGAGAAAAGAAAAAAAAATGAAATGGGCTTAAAAAATGAAATGGTTTTTTTTAAAATAAAAATAAAATAAACTGAGTTGAGATTTTTTTGTTTATAAAAATAAAAAGGTAAAATATTGGATAAAATATGGTATTCACACACATATATATATATATATATATATATAGAGAGAGAGAGAGAGAGAGAGAGAGAGAGTTAGGAGAGAAACAAATGAAGATTACAATTGAAAACACAAGCAGAGAGTAGAAAAAGAAAAAATAGCGCGACACCAGTGGGTGACGCTGTGGTGGAACGAAGCCAGAACATAGTCGAGATAGAGAATCTTGCTCGCTTCGCTGTCCAAGAACATGTACAACAAAAAAGAGGTTTTCCTTCTTCTTTGCTTTTTCATTTTTAAATATAAAGTAAGTTCCTTTTCATTATGATTAATTTGTTATTATTCATTTGTCTGTTAACTTTAATTTCCCTAGAAAATTCGAGGAAGCAATTGAATTTTGCCACTAAAAAGAGCCAAGCCCATGATTAATTTTGGCAAACTATCCAAAATTGGGCTCATTTGTTTGTTTTTTGTGATTGAAAATTTCAATAACAAAATTGGCGCACTATGAGTAAGTGGATTCTATTTTTTTTTATTCTCTGATTGAGTTGGTGATTTAATTAAGCAGAATTCAGCTCTGGAGTTTGTGGGTGATTAGTGCAAAGCAACAAGTGGTAGCTGGCACCATGTACTACATCACTTTGGAGGCAACAGATGGTGTGAAGAAACAGGTTTATGAAGCCAAGGTTTGGGAGAAGCCATGGCTGAACTTCAAGAAGCTGCAGGAGTTCAAGCTCGTTGTTGATGATGATGTTGCCGCTTCCGTGTCTAGCACTTAGCTACCTAGGTACTATTTTACCATAAAGTACATATGAAATTATTTATAACGAATGCAAATCCTTTAATTTTGTTGTAGTTCTTGATTATTCGTACTAGCTACAACCTTCCTATCCTTGAATTGCATTCGAACACACAATTCTCCATCCTGAGCATCACCAATGACATTGTTTGCATATTGTGGGAACTCATATGCATGCATGGCTTGAAGATTTAGACTTTAGAGTGCGCATCAAAGACGATGGAATGCACTTATCATTTGCATTATCATTGGCATCATGATATGCATTATCATCGTCACTTCCCTGTTCCCCTTCAGAGTAATTATTGTCACTTTCATCATTGCTAAAATCGCATTTAAAGCCTCTTGTTGGAAATGGGCTTGGCTCAGGTACAACACGATGTTGCATAAGCGCATAATCAAAGAATAAAAATAATATATTAACTATAATGGAATTAAGGAAATAAAATAAACAAAAATGCACAATAAGAAACTTTGATCTTGTGCCCGAAACTATGTACTAAAACACAAGGATCAAGAAACGAAAATACTCAAATGTATACAGCTTCGTCGTTGTGATGTTGGCTTGCCGGGTATGAACAGGGAATTGTAGATCAAAGAATTGAAAAATAATAGATTAACTAACACAAAAAATTAGATTTGAATAAAATATCCTTAACAATTATAGTTCTCACTGTCATGTGTCTTCGGTGAATGCTATTATTAGACAGCATCTACTTATGCAGATAAGCTAGCTAAGAAGCGCCATGATTTAGCTGACTGTACCGGTTCTAGTACCCCTCTTGTTCAAGTGTATTTTCTTTTGGGCTGGGCTCTAAGCCCGATGTATATAGAGAAAAAAAAAGACAAAAACAAAAAGTTGATTTGACAACTCGAAGATATTTATTCGCAAGAATATAATCGCGTGCAACCATAAAAAGAGGGACTAGCAGATATTGAGGCTTTCATTCTCAATTACTGGCAGCTTGGCATCCAATCAACACCTAAGCTAAGCATCCTGCTGGAAGGATCACCATATTCACCACTTCAATTGATGAGGTAATTAGATTTAATGCCTCATGCCATGACTTTAGTTAAGTTTAAACTTCAAATTACTCTTCTATTCCTCCTCTCTTGAGGTTAATTGTTGTGTTATTCCCATTCTGCTTGCAATAATAAATCTAATAATTACTACGCTTTAGTTTTGAGTGAATACTCGAAGAAGAACTATACCACAGGGTTGTCAACGTGCTGGTACCTGGAATATGTACAACCCCTTTTTTGGTGCTTCAAAATTGTAGTTTTAAGGGTTAAATTCAACTTATAACTCAGGTTGATTGAGAGAACCCAACCAGCAAAACGAAAAGAAACTAAAGTGAGACAACTTTAAGTACAAACACTGTGTGGGTGTGGTACTTTTCACTAGGGGTTATGGATATATATATAATTTTCAAGTGTGTGTGTGTATGTGTGGTTATCAAGGGTGAGTGGGATTTTTGTTGTGTGCGTGAGGATCTAAGGTGTATGTGTGTGTGAAGTATATGAATCATGGGTGTTTGCGTCAGTGCGTGGGTATTTTTAGATGCTTGGCCATGGCTTTCGTGTTTTAATTAAGAAAAATAATGTGTACAATATTTTTATACAATATAGACAAATAGATCTAGGTAAATAAAAATTAAAATTCACCACCTTGTTTATTTTTTTACTTATATTGTAAGCATGTTGAAAAAAGATGTTGTACATATATAATTTCTTTAATTATGTGTTATTTACTAAGAATATGGTAATTTGCTTCGTTGGGTTGAGTTGGGGAATCAAAAATCCTTTCTTGAACAAGTGGATATATCATATATGCAGATTTTGATTTCAAGCTGACTGGATTAAATCAATCAAGTAAAGCTTCAGTTCTGTGTCAGGGTTGTGATTTGTCTTCTGATTTGGCCTTAATGGCAATGCTAAAGAGATTAAAGTAGAGACTTGCATTACAACTATTTTCTAGACATAGAAGGACCTGTTGTATTAAATTTCGGCATAATAAACAGGGAGAATCTAAAGCAATTGTTAAGAATTTGATAATCAAAAACAGGAGGAATTTGCACTACAGTGGTGGGTGGTCCAGGGTTGTATGATTCTGGTGCTGCAATGCATGCAACCAAGTTGATGATCAGAGTTTTCGCAGGTTCTGTAACAGGAATTAATGCAGGGCGTTATAATCCTGTTGATGGCCAATATAAATGGTTGATTATGTGGAGGGTTTGTTTTGGATGCCAGTGTGGCTTTGAAAGAGGTGAATTATCGTATCACTGATGGCATCGGTTAGTGTGGAGTAATTAAATTATAGATGGTGGTAAATATGAGGCGGTCTTTTATTCTTGTAAAATACTCAATCTCTTTTAAAATAAATATTTCTTTCACTTTTTTAATATATTAATCAATCAAGATTACATTAAAAATATGTCTATAGTCAATTATTCATCGATTTATTAATATATATATATAAAATGACATTTATTTATGAAGGGACATTTATTTATAAATATATCAAAGGAGATATTTATTTATGAAAGTAACGTCTATTTTAAAACGGACGACGGGTCTAGTGTGGCAGATCACTGCTTTATGTTGCTTTAATGTGATGTTGGTGTATGAGTTTTTGTACTGTCTCTAGCCTCTCTTCGTACATGATTGGAGTTTAATTTATCATATTAGATATAAAATTATTAATTAATAGTTTAAGAGTTTAGGATAAGTGATTTCATGACATGCCTATTCAATTATGGGGAAAAAAAAATACTGCATTCAATTTGCTTATTTACTTAATATAGTGCTCATACCACTAGTAAGGCATGAGATTGTGAGGTGTTGAAGCTTATAAATATGAGAGAATGGGTCAAATCAGATAACAGATGGAATATTACTCAAATCCACATAAATTCACGAAGGAAGTAACCATATATTAAAGTATGTGTATTACTATATATACTTGCATGTTAAAAGGAAAATTATGTAACTCAATCGCCTTTCCAGAATATGGCAGGAAAGAAGAAAGAAGCAAAATGGGACAAGGAATTTTGGAGGTCGAATTCACTTCCATCATCTTTTGGCAGACTTCCTCCGGACAATGGAGATACCTCATCTGCTGCCTCATTGAATGATGAAATATTACTTCCATGGCGTACTGCAGAAGAAGAGAGTAAGTTCTATACTTCAAATTATTTTATTAAATTAACACTACTTTTTCCCCATTGCATATTATTTTGATAGAAAAATATATCTTTTTTTCAACTAAAAAAATTACTATTGATAAAAACTATTCATATATCAGTTTTTTACTCAAAAACTAAAATAACTTAAAACAAACTGTTTTTAATTTTAAAGTAGAAGTTGAAATAAGTAGTTTCTATACAAAAAAGTTACTTTTTAAGCTAAAAGAAATCAGTCAAAATAATCTAAAACAAAACGTGCCCATAGTGCGCGTCTGGATTAGATTCTTACCAACTTGATTTAAAACAAACTTGATTATTTAGCATTGGTTTTATTTAAAAGTGTGTTTGAAGTTGTTGTCGTGAAAATTCTAATTCGGTTAAGTCTAGTAAATAAGCACAGCTAAGGACTGAGCTAACTTTTGATTTGAAGATAGTGAAGACGATTGCTTCAAGAAGGAAAATCTACTCATTGGTTATGGGTTTTTCAATTACTTTAAAGAACAAGTTTTGAAAAGAGATAAATGTGGGATGAGAATTTTATTAATAAACAACAAAGTCATAACATCATCACACCAAAATCAACAACAAATTGGAGATGAACTACCTAAGCCCTAAACTAACAAGGAAAAGGAAAGAAAAAGGAAGATAGCATGTAAAGTTGTTGCTTTGATATGCAAGAGATGTCCTTTTTTTGTCAAATTTCCTTGACCTTTAGGACCTTTTGCTTGCAGTTTCAGTTTCAGTTTTCAATTTGTGAAGGAAAACTGAAAACTTAAATTTTAGTTTTCAGTTTTTAGCTTTTCCTTCACAAATCTGGACATGAAAAATGAAAATGAAAGTGAAACTGAAACTGGCAAAAACAACCCTTAAATTCTCATCAGCTTCCTCAAGATCAATTTCCTTTGTACCGCATATGATTGTCTCTCACCTTATGCTAGTAATAGAGTAGTCTTTAGAATTGCCTCCACTTAAACCTTCAATTTTGCACAACTATGCTCTCAGATTATAACATGGACATAATGGCGGCAACATGTAAAAAACTGACTCTTCAATGGCGGCAACATGTAAAAATGACTCTCTCCACGAAACACGTGGACTTAGTTGTGGCAAAATGCATGTGCACCTCAAAGGGCCTTTATATGGGGTGACATGGATCATACAAAACCGCATTTGATAAACTGGAACACTGTGTTGAAGCCTAAGCAGGAGGGTGGGCTCCTTCGAAATCTCTCTCTTAATGATTGCTTTCTCCTCAAATTAGGATGGAATATCATCAATAATCCAGAGCAACTCTGGGTGAAAGTGCTTTGTGGAAAGTATGGCAGAGGTCAAGATCTCAAAGAAGATATTTGCTACAATAGTAGTGATTCCACACTGTGGAAACAACTAAGGAATATATGGCCTACCCTAACCAATAATATTGGGGTTATATTGGGGATGGATCAAATGCGAATTTGGACAGATGTGTGGCTGAAGGATATCAGAATCATAGAACATACTACTAGTTTTGTTGATAACAATCAAAGCGGCTGAAGGTTAACCAATGCATCACTAATACGGAAATTGGGACATGAACAAGCTTAACCATTTTCTTCCAGAATATCAAAATCCTCCTTAATCACTTCTTCCCTTCTAGAAGATGGCAATGATACCTTCTTCTGGAGAATGAATTCAAGGTGACTTCTCTATTAAAAGTACCTATGATTTTCTCTCACACAACTCAGCCACTTCTTCTTCTTTTCCTCTTCTTCTTCTTCTTTTGTTTGGAAGTATATTTGGAAATGGAAAGGCCCTCAACGAATGAAAACTTTTATGTGGCTACTTCACCATAATAGGCTCCTCACTCTATCACGTGTTGCTTCTTGGAGGAGATGTTAATCTGATATGCCCAATATGCGAAGCTGAACCTGAAACTTCTCTCCATACTATTAGAAACTTCAACAAGCCACTAGGATCTGGATCAAATACCTCCCATTCCATCTGCTGAATGACTTCTTCAATAAAGACCTTCATGAGTGGATTAATTTTAATGTTCAGGAGATGGACTATGTCATTGATGGTTACAACTAGAGAGATATTTTCTTTGTCAGCTTGGACTATTTGGAATCTACGGAATAAGTTTATTCACCAGAACTCTACTCTTCCCCCTCACTTGGTGAAAAATGGGATCAATGCTTATCTTAATGATATCATTCAGGTATGCTCCAACAACTTCTCGCTCAGAAATTTGAACCAACACTTATTAGATGGAACCCCCTCCTAGGGCTGGATCAAACTCAACACAAATGGTGCTTCTCGTGGTAACCCTGGCATGGCGAGTTGTGGTGGTGTTATTCGAAATAGCTCAGGGCAATGGATTCTTGGGTTTGCTTTTGGTATTGGGGAGGACATTGCTCTTAAGGCTGAACTTCAAGCTATTTACGAAGGTCTTCGTGTAGCGCAGATCATGGGATATCCAAGATCATTGTGGAAAGTGATTCCACTTCAGCGATAACCATCATCAAGAACCCCCTAATAATCATCCTTCTTTCACTAGAGTAGGGCTTAAAATCAACCTTATCATGAAGTCTTTTTCTCATGTTCGAATTCAACACTCATATCAGGAAGCCAATAGGATTGCTGATGGTTTGGCCAATTGGGCCCTGGACAACAATAATAATTTCCACATCTGGTATTCTCCCCTTCAAATATACATGAAATTTTTGTTGATGTTCTAGGGGCAACTATACCCGTTTAATCCCGTTGTAATTTTCTTGTTTCCCCTTCGGGCCTTTAGACCCGCCTATGTACCCAAAAAAAAAAAATGCATGTGCACCTTTTTTTCCAAATATTCAGCCCACCAAATTTCGGATGATAATAGGAGTAGAGTTATTTATGTTTAAAAAATTGTATTTGAAAGGTGAGTTTGAAAATGATATTATTTAGAGAAGTGGCGAGGGATAGGGAAGATGAGGGAAGGGGCAGGGGAAGTGAAAGAAAGAGCAAGCAATCCCCTAGGGAGAAGGGGAGCCCCTTTCTCTCTCTAAAATCGTGAAGCTATATTGTTCAATTTTTATATAATATTATAATATTGTATATAGATATAGATATATTAAAAATGAATAAATATTATTCAGGATCTGTAAAAATAAATAAGTAATCTAGAGGGTACACTTTTAAGAGCACTTAAGAATCATAGATTGATCCAATTATATTTTCTCCGGTGTTCCAATCAATTTATCTTGAATTCAAATGATTTTAATTATAATCATAATTTGTTTTGGTAGTTTTTGGATAATAAAAGCCATTACATACTTTTTTCAAAAGAGAAAAAAACATTGCTTTTTGAAAAATAACTTTTTTCAAATGTGATGCCTTTTTTAAACTCAAGGGGTGTTTGGTTAAGAGACAAAAAATTGGTGGAAACTCTTATAAATAAGTTTCACAGATAAAATTATACATAAAATTTATTTTTCTTTTCTTTTTAATATTACCCTTCAACCACATCTAAGGAGTATAAATGTTTGCAAGGACTGCAGGAATGTTCAAAAGAGATCTATACCTGTTTGCTGTCAAAGATGAGTGGCACCGAGCAATATCAATTTGTGATAAACTTCCTAACATGGTACGTACTCTGTTAACTGTCAACGGAGACACAGCCCTTCATATTGCGGTGAGCGCAAACAGTGTTGGTTTTGTGGTAGGGTTGGTGAACGTAGAGCATATGACTCCACAAGACTTGGAAATACCAAACTCAGATGGAAACACAGCTTTTTGCATAGCTGCAATCTCAGGAAATAGTGGTTTACTAGAAATTATGATTAAGAAGAACGAAGATTTACCACTGATTCACGGGCAAGATGAAATGCTTCCAGTTCATTTAGCTGCTTCATCAGGTCATCGCGCAATTGTGCACCTTCTATCTTCGGACTATTTACTTGGGAAGATGGCCCAAAAAGACATTGAAAGACTGTTCTTTTTGACAATTAGTAGCGACATTTATGGTAAGACTAAACGGCAAGGGTTTTCATACATATGAGTTTAATTTTTATGTATTAATCATGGTATGTCTTACTATGCCTTGTCTAGGGTTCATTTTTTTTAACACTTATAAATACATATAAATTGAATTCATAGTAATTTGTTGTTCTTCAATTATTTAGATTTTATACCTTGCCTTGTACAGGCAATTGATCACTCTCTTGTTTGTGCATATAACAGAAGTGGCAATCAAATTATTTATAAATTATCATGATTGGTTGGCCATTGCAAGAGCAGATGAAGAGTTAACAGCTTTGCACATTCTGGCGCGAAAGCCTTCTCAAAAATTGTATTGTTAGTTCTTTACTTCTTGACTAAATATCTAAATTGATTTCTCATAAATGTATCAAAATAATTAGTTTTTAGATTTTGAAAGTTTCAAATTAATCCTTCATATTTAAAAAAGGACATAAATTGGTCCTTTTATAGTTTATATAGGAGAAAAGGGGACAAATTGATCTTTTATACTTGTAAAAAGACAATTTGTCTTTTTTTATAAATGTGAGGGACAATTTGACTTTTAAAATTTAATTTGTCCCCAAATACATTTTTGAGGGACCAATTTAGGTGTTTTTGTCTTACTTCTTTACACTTAATTATAGTTTTGTTTAGCTCTGTTATTTAATTGCCTTCACTCTCTTTCTATTTAATTTTTCCCTATAATTTGGCATATTTAAATTAATCAGTAAATATTTATACCTGGACTAAATATCCATTTTGACCCATAATGAATATATTAGGGGTAAATTAGTCTCTCTAAATTTGAAAGTTTCAAGTTGATCCCTTTCACTAAGAAAAAAAAAAGAGAGATACATTAATTTCTCCATTCAGGTCCATACAATTAAAAAAATAGTGAACCAAATTATATGGAGAAACTAATTTGTCTCTTGTTTTTAATTGTGTGGGACTAGGGTATTTCAAATCTTGAAGGATTAATGTGGGTATTTTGACTTATATCTATTAATATATATTAAATAGGCTCGTATAATTTTAAAATTATAAAAGAAACCACTGTAATTTGCAAAATTGACGAGGTACTGAAATTCTGTGGTTACAGTGACCATATAATAAAAGAGTTTCTGAAACTATAAGGACTATTTGTAATTTTCAAACAGAAAAAAAAATCTATTAAAAGTTTTAAGAAAATATGGCTAATTAACAATCTCTTTTCAATATAGAGTTATATGCCAAACAATTGAATAGTAATCTAATCTAATACTGATCCAAAACTGTAACAATAAAACCGTGAACTTCAAATTATTTGTTATATGTACGGCAGAAAATGAAGTTTGATTATTTGAAATTTTTTATCCTATATTTGTTTTTGATATGGTTATAGTCGGCCTTCTCCTATATATAATTTATCACTCATGGTTGAATTCTTAGACACAATGCAATCTACAACAAGAAGTCTGTCAAATTTTATTTTAGTAAGGATAGTAATGTTTAACATGCAGTTACATGTCTGAAATCACACTATTTCCACCTGCCATAAAGAATATTTTCTTTCTAAAGGTGTGTTTCGTTGGGGCCAACGATGGAAAGGAGAAAAAAATTCCTCTGCTTTTAAGTCCTAACCAAACAATTCAAGATGAATCCAACCCAGAATCTTGTATTCATTTCTTCGATGGTAGAAAACGTTTCATGTTGACCAAAAAAGGAAAAAGAAAAGTTTCAGCAAACTTTGCTTCCAACTATGTATCTTTATTCCTTGCAACTAAACACTAATTTGGAATTTGGAATGTGGTACTATTCTTTTTTTTTTAAGCTCTTTTAAAGTTAGAAGGTTTGTAAAATGAAAAGAGATCTTAAATTATTTACAAGAGCCCACATATAATAGAAGTTATTGATCGAAGATAATTAAATTCTTATTGTCTCGCTCTTAATTGATCTTGTCACTCAGAGCCCAAATTTCCTTCTTTCCGTATAAATATTGTAGGTTAGAAATTTATTTGTACTCGTGTTTGACCAATCAATTGTATTCTCGTTGCTAGCCTTTTTCTCTGGAATGCGATTGTTTCAGATAGTGTGGTCTCATGTTAGTGGATTGGAATGTAACGAGATGTTGGAACTGATAACTAAACCTTCGACAGTATTGTTTGACACAATACAATCAGGAAACGATGGTGCAGCAAATGGATTCTTCTCGTGAATCCTGAACAATGACACTTAAGGATTCCCATGGACGAAACCTATTGCACTATGCCGTTTTATATCGACGAGAAAGCATGCTAAAATATATACTTTTGCAGAGGACAGTGCACCTTATAATACGGGTGCTGTGATCGTAACAACATTTTACACTTAGCTCAGGTAGACGAAGCACGGTCAAGATTGAATGTTAAAATGCAAAGAGAGCTAGAGTGGTTCAAGGTGAATCAATCTGTTTCGATATTATTATTTAATTTACCTTA
Organism: Dalbergia oliveri; assembly: GCA_030441495.1. Lineage (NCBI taxonomy): Eukaryota > Viridiplantae > Streptophyta > Magnoliopsida > Fabales > Fabaceae > Dalbergia > Dalbergia oliveri. The sequence continues at coordinate 21,780,234 of JAMLFY010000014.1, read as the reverse complement.
CTTCTTCTCTTTTTTGCTGAACTAGGAAGATATTAAATGCTTTACAAATGCATTTAATAATATATTTGAAAATATAAAAATTTCAACATTTTCCTTTTTATTTAGCATTTAGAAGAATGATTAAGATGATGTTTTAATTAGGAGGATATAACAAAACTTGCACTTTAATTTGTAGTTCCTCATTCTTGAATAAAAGTCTTTTGTCCCCAAATTATTCTGCTTTCTTCATGTCTCATCTCATTAATTATATTTTGAGATCATTTGTGTGCCATTATATATTTTGATTTTTTTTATTTTTTTGTATATTTGTGTAAAAATTTCTAGTAAAAGCATAATCATTGGAAAAATATAAAAAAAATCATTTTCAAAAGCTATAATTTATATTTTCTGAAAAAAAATTGTATCTTAAAAAAGATGTTTAATAATAAATAAAGACATTATAATATACATCCAAAATTGATTGATATTAGATACATTCAAACATAAAATAACTTCAACTTATTCAAAAGATCTTATTTAAAAAGATTAGTTAAAAAAAAATCTTATTCTAAAAGATTATATATCCAAACCAACCTTTGATAGTAGCATTGTTTTATATAAGAAATTTAATTTTTAAATGTCAAAATAACATTGGTCATAATATAACTAGGTGCATCCTAGGTTGTCTTAGTGTTTTAGAAAGGGATGGTACATCATATGAATGGACCATTCATTTCTTGACAAGTAGACTGCATAGATGATTAAAAAATTAATTTATTAAAAGAAGAAAAATCAACTGGTAAATGTCTTTCTTCCCTCCTTACTTCCTTCCTTCCATGCCACTGCCGGCAGTAAATCCCCTCTCTCGACGGCACTCAAGATGGAACAGTGCGTTTTAGGTGGCATGATGAATTAAACAAATAAACAATCTCTCTCCCCACCTTCCTCCTCTCCCAACCCACCATCCTTCGTTTGCAGTTTGTCCCCCTCTCCGAAGGCACTCAACAATCAACTCTTAAGTATGTTTGTGAGTTTAGGTTTTGGGAGAAGGAAGGGAAAGCTTGTAATATAAATTTACACTACAAGACCTTTCCTTCCCTCTTTCTCCTCCAAAATCAAAACTTACAAACATACCCTTAGATTTTGTCATGTTTCAATTGCCTGGGGGTTACATTTACATAATGAGTTGAAGTGAAACAATGAAATCAAGCACATCATGCAATTTATTTTGATGGGTTATGAGATGTATGGATTGGAATTTGGAAACTTTGTGGTGTGATGCTAGCTAATGATTCGCAGGTTATTCTCCTTTTAATAAATTAATTTTTTAATCATCTATGCCGTCTACTTGTCAAGTAATGAATGGAATCCTTTCTAAAACACCGTATGCATTATTGTTACCACCGTTGACATATACACTCTTGATTAATATAAATAAATGTACATAGGAAGTGGAGGAGTGCGTTCCCACAGACTTAAGGACAATGGAAAACCGCCAAGGTCAGACACCGAAGGATATAATTTATGCCAATCAGAGAGAGTTATCTAAGGAAGTTAAAAAGACAGCCAAAGGAATAGCCGACTCTGGCATGCTTGTGGCAGCACTCATTGCAACTGTAGTCTTTGCTGCAGCTCTCACTGTTCCAGGCGACAAGACGAGTGCATGGTTTGTTGTCTTCATCCTCACAAACACAGCTGCACTATTTGCCTCTTCTGCATCCATAATCTCCTTCTTGTCAATCTTCACTTCACCATGGTTCATAGAAAATGAGTTCATCATCTCACCGACCCTGATTAATCTCGGGCTTGTGTTACTCGTCGTCTCTGTTGTCACAATGGTTCTGTCTTTTGCTGCAGCATCCTTTTTGATCTTTGGTCACATATTCCAGTGGGTTGCATATGTTGTGGTTTTAATGGGTGTTCTACCAATACTTTTGCTTCTTGTTCTTCAGTCTAAATATGTCGATCTTTTACTTAACTACTTCGATCGTTTATATAACTACTTCTCATGATCTAGATATTAGTTGTCATGTGTATCCAAGTAAAAATAAATTATAGAACCATTTGCCAACAAATGTGGTTGTGATTTCAAAAGTTCACCAACTGCATAAGACACTGTGTAGAGACTGGAGTGTGTCCACACGTGACAGAACATTTAATGTGTGTTATTGGTTTATAGAATTGATTTTGTGGTAAAATGATTTATGTTTGATAATTTAAGATGAGAACTGGTTTTGACAAAAATTACAAAAGTAAAAACCTAGGAGCAACAATATTTCACTTCTACTAAAATTGATTTTGGATTCAAAATCAATTCTAGAATTTGCATTCTCTTGGAAAACCAAACAAATTAGAAAATGGACAGAATCAATATAAGTTTGCACCTCCTAAACAATTTTGGAGTGTCCTACTGATTTTCCAAACACTTTTAAATATACTCAATTGTGTCTTGCAATTTATATAAGTAAAATAAGGGTTGTGTTTGATTTTGTTGAATATATATATATGTATATATATACTTTTCTCCCAACCTAATTAACTCATGAAATTTGAGTTGACTTGGATTGAAAATTCTTTAACCTATCATATGTTGGGTTGGGAAATTTTCAACACATACAATTCATTGTTAGCCAATTTGAAAAACTAGCTCCAGAAAGTATAGTGGGTAATAAGTAAGTGAATACGATAATGTCATTTTCACGAGGATTATAAACAAGTACCAGTTCGTTTGAGCATGTTATTATTCAAGTAATCGAAATTCAATTGGATTTAAAGAACACTTAAATGAAAGTTATAAAAAAAAAAAGCAAAAGAAATCAAAGAGTAACAATCAATGGAAAGCATTGTTAGGAAACAATTTCACCAGTTTACAGATTTTGCATTACCTAATATGAATTTAATTTCTTTTCCAATTCAAATACTAATCAAATTTCTCAAAACTTATAACTGTTAATTCAATGCCTTTATAGTGCAATCCTCTTAAAATAAATTGAATAAATTAATTCCTTAATATTATTATAAATTTATCTAAGGATGAAGAACATGAATTCATTTGATCACATAAATAAGTACTTCCTTGCATAGCTACTTTAATTTATGGCAATTTTTAGATTGAATTATTGTATACTATTAATTGTCATTTAATCAATATAAAACCATATAATATTCAAAAGAGTAGCTAATTCCTAGAAAATATTAAGAATACTAAAAACTGCATAATTAATTGAGAAAGAAAATCAAACCAATAAAAGGAATACAAAATCCATTCATTCAAACTACCTTATTCTTAACACCAAAAGAAAATCAGCAAGCTATAGAAGAGACGAAAAACACAATAAATTGGATACGGGTAAGAGTGTGATCAAATAAATTTATTTACATATATTTTAAAAATATTTATTATGTTGATTTAAATATATATAAAAATATTTTAAATAATTTGAATTAATATGAAATTTTATAAACATAATCTATATCATATAAAATTTCAATTCAATAGTTAGTTCTGTGAAAAAGTTACCGAAAGTAATACATATGTCAAGTCTTATGCCAATATAAATGGATGGTTTCTCATAAATATATCAATATTTTTATAATATTATAACTCACATATATTTCATTTTATAAAACAAAGAAAAATTAATATTTATAACTATTAATAGGGGTATTTTAGTAAAAACAAGATAAACATGAAAAAGATTAATAAAAAATTAAAAAATGGATTAGTATAGCTATATTAATTTTTAAGGGAGGGATATGTTTTAAAAATTAAAAAAATGAAAGTGTGAAAAATCATCTACAACAGACAAAAGGAATTATACTTAACTCCTTTAATAAATAATTTAAGACGAGTGGCATGTTAATAAGTAGTTTTCATTCAGGAAGAAAGGTGAAGAAGTGCAAGGGGAAGATATTATTTGTCTGCTCTCCTACAGTAGTCCAACCAAATCATCGTGCATGCACCACAACCCGTACGGAGAACATTTGATTGGTTGCAATTGGAAAACATTCTTAAAACCATCAAATCCGCACAGGATATGTATATTCTTAACTTTTGGATGTGGTCGGAAGGATGAGAGAAACAAGAAACAAACGGTGAGATTTGTTTTATGGAGTACAAACTGATTTATTCCAGGAGTATAAAGGAGATTTTCCACAAGGCGCCATTGTTGACCAATCAAAAAGCTACTCCAGCCATACATAAATGGACACTATATATGTATGTATAAGGAGAGAAACAAAGAAAGATCACAATAGAAAAAACAAGCAGAGAGATAAGAGAAATAATGGCGACAGAAGTGGGTGACCCTCGTGTGGTGGAAGGAAGCCAGAACAGCGCTGAGATCGAGAATCTTGCTCGCTTTGCTGTCCAAGAACACAACAAAAAAGAGGTTTTCCTTCTTCCTTTCTTTTTTTTTTAATTTGTTATTCATTTGTTTGTTAATTTTAATTTCCCTAGAAAATTCGAAAAAGAAAGTGAATTTTGCCACTAAAAAGAGTTAAGCCCATGATTAATTTTGACACACCACCCAAAAGTGGGTTATTTGTTTGTTTTTGTGATTCAAACTTCCTTTTCTAGCTGTAATTTTAAGTTGAGTTTGATGGCGAGAGTCCTAAGACACTTGTTAAGAAATAAAAGGGAGGATAGTTTCGATTGAAAGAGTAAAGCTTTTAAATTTTTAATATATATTGGATATTTTAAAATTTTTCATTTTTTAATTCTTAGTAAGTATGTTTGGGCACTCTCGTTAGTTAAATCTTATTAATTTTATCTGCTTTTTTCTTCCTTGATTGGGTTGGCAATGCTTAATTGCTTAAGCAGAATTCAGCTCTGGAGTTTGTGAAGGTGATTAGTGCAAAGCAACAAGTGGTAGCTGGCACAGTGTACTACATCACTTTGGAGGCAACAGATGGTGTGAAGAAACAGGTTTATGAAGCCAAGGTTTGGGAGAAGCCATGGCTGAACTTCAAGGAGCTGCAGGAGTTCAAGCTCGTTGGTGATAATGATGATGCCCCTTCCGTGTCTAGCACTTAGCTACCTAGGTACTACTTTTCTATAAAGTATGAATTATTTGTGATGAATGCAAATCCTCTCTTTCTCTATATATATATATATATATATATATATATATATATATATATATATATATATGTGTGTGTAAATCACAACTTTGTTAATCAATGCTTAAAAGTTCCCATAGTTCTATTTTTTTTTTCTATGAGTAAAGTTAATTTTGATGCATAAAATTGTATGTTGTGTTTTGCTTTGTCCCTGAATTTAAGGAAGTACTAATTTAGTTCTGAAATTATTTACGGTAGTGTTTCATTCATTGGCTCTTGCTAGGCTTTGGAAACTAATTTGAATCATTAAAATAATTAATTTAAATAATTTTTATAATTTTAAATATTAAATTGATATTTATTAATTTAAAAAAAAATAAATCACATATATAAATTTAGGGATTAAGGTGAATCTTTTCTCTTTTTTCTATTATAATTCCACACTCCAATTAATATCATAATGCATGTTCCCTGCCTCTAAAATATTTGAAGGTCGTGAGATTGTTGAAGAATTTAGATTTCTTTAATATCAATTTTTTTCGCCTTCATCTCCCTAGTTTTGTTGGGATTATTAAATTAAACCTTTCTTGATTTTTCAGATTACTGAAGGTTACTTTTGGCTATCTTGGTTACAAAAGGTGAAAGTTTCAGGATTCAGGATATGAAATCCATCCTATGTATGTGTGGAATAAATGTAGCTATTTACTTTTAATTATTCTGAACGCTACATAAGGTGTAATATTAACCTGTAGACATATGACATATTATGTGTTAACGTTGAAATAACTAAATTTGCTTTGATGATCGATGAACATATTATGGTTTATGATATAATTTTTTAGAAATTAATTTGATACACTAATGTTGTAAAAAAAATTTATATTATTGCCCGTGCAATCATATATTACTCTATAGAAGACTTTTGCAATAGTAAATATGAAAGACAAGTAATGTCTATATAAAATTCTTTTACATTTTTTTTAATAACTTTTGTTTTACTATAGAGTGAAAATTAAACCTTATCGACATTGCAGGCCGGTTGGGAATTAGTTTAGTTTAGTTAAAGGATTTTCTTGAAACTGATAGATTCGTCATATGGATGATAGCCTTATTTTTCTATGCATGCATAAATTTTGTAATAATCGTATCCCTTTAATTAGAATCATAGCAATTTAATTTTAATATATCATCATTATAAAATAGTTTCATATAAATATTTAATTATGTATTGTCATATTAATAAAGTGCTTAATCCAACTATTCATTATTTTAAAAGTCTTACAAATAGAGTTGTATAGTTGGTTGAGAGTTAAAAAACTCATTTATATTAATAGTACATTAAAATTAATCTCTAATCATATTATGATTAACTTGTTAAACTGACAACCTAGAGACATAACGTAATTAATGACTTTAGTGTATAATTTTCAGGACTAAATTAAATATCAATTTTTTTCTTTTGTCTTATTTAGAAGAGGGACTTTGGCCACGGTTATTGAACATCACTTAAAAAATTTGCTTTTAAGGATTGAAAAGCATGCTTGTTAAACATTATGTTATTGGTTGATAATACACTTAAAACACTTGTTCTTTCACGATATCCGTCAACTCACAAATCATCCTTCTTATTTGTTTTCAATAAGGATATGTTTGGTGTTTGGGATAAAGTAAAGGACACTTTTAATAAATAAACTCTATGTTTAAAATTATATATACATACATAAAATTTATACATGTAGTTTTTTTTTTCAGATTTTTATTCTTCTATCAAATACACCCTAAGTAACAATATCTCTCCATATTTGTTTGCACTAAAAGCATTACAAACTAACTGAAAAAAAATTCTTACACGAGATAAATAAACACTAACTAATGTGCATAAGCTATATACATATAAAGTCAACAGGTCCCTTATGACATCCAAGCTGAAGTTCTCAGCTCCTTCATTTTTTTCTTGGATGGTTAAAAAATGCTAGACTGTTAAAAAGAGTAGCAAGGGAGCATATCAAGATGACTCCATATAAAATGATAAACAAGAAACATAAACAAAACAGAAAAAAGCATAAAACAAAATAGAAAGAAGCAAAAAACAACCGACAACGATATAAAGGAAACCAAAAGAAGATTCACAAGCACTCAAGAAACCACAACCCTCATATAAGCCATCAGACATCTGTACTCTTGCCAAAGCACCAATAACCTCATCCTCAATGACAGTGGATAGGCCTGAGCTTTTACCTAGACCCCATATTTGGCGCTCCTGAGAAAATCCCATGTCATCTTCCTGTATTGCTCTGTCATCTATACATATTTACCTTTATTTTATTTGTATTTATCAAACTTTTATTTATTATAAATAGATATTATTTATATAGTCATTTTATTTCTAATTAATTATTCTCACAACATTTTATTTATAGAACATTTTTATATTTTATCCTTTAATTTGCACGGGGCTCAATCTAGTTTTAATATATAGTAGCAACTCTTATTGAGTGCTTTGACTGAACTTTGTGCATTTTGGACCAAATTAAATGGACAAAACAGCTTTAAGTTTGTGCATTTTCACGCCCTTGACTAATAAATTAAGATCTCAATTAATTAAATCAACAGAACATTTTTCTCTTTTGTGCATTTATCTTAAGATTGGATATCTTAAAATAAAACAGTCTCATGTTTGTGCATTGAGTTTTGAGTACTGCAGTTTAATTAGACCACACGTATTATTTTATTCTCAAATTAATGATATCGAACATTCAACCAGTCAATTGAAATTACTGTGTTTTCACTTCAGTTATTCTGTGTTATGAACTAGTCATGTTGAATTCTGTTAAACCACCCTGTTAGTTTCATTGAATTCTATTAGAATATTCTCTTAATTATTGAATATATAAAATTAAAGGAGACATATAGAATGAAGAAAATCTCAGTTCTCGGCATTAATTGGTCAAATATGTCATAACTTTACTCATTATGGATTAATATATCATCTAGTTTTTTTAGTATTTTAAAAAAATTAAATTATGATAAAAAATAAAAAATTAAAAGTCAATTTCAACTTTCAATTTTCTCTTCAGTTTCAATTTGTTTAAGATTTTTTAAACATATCCTTATGAAAGAAATATGTAAGATAAAAAAACTTATAAAAATATATTAAAATGAGCACATACACGTCGAAGATAAAAACTCTATATAAGTTCTTTTTTTTTTTGGATATGATAGAAACTCTATAAATTGAACTTGATCGAAGGACATTATACATACAAAAGAGGAGTAGATAATTGGTAAAATAATTGGTAAACTCTATATAAGAATTCGATGCAGGTTTTATAATTGGTAAATTCTATATTATAGATAAAAAGATCATTTTTTTCATTGTCGTGTGATAAAACTAGTATTTTATATATGTTGACATAGCTGTTAAGTTTTCCTTTCAATTTTAAAAGTAACAAGAATAAAATAATTTTTTTAATAACTACCCAATTTACAACCACTTGTTAATTTCCATTAACAGCCAAAGTTCCATCATTTTTTGCGGGCTGTTTAAAACTATGACTAATAATATATTATCCATCCAAACTGCAGGCATATTTTGTTCATCAGTTGTTTATTAGCTATCTTCTCTTAACTTTTTTCCACCCAAATTAAACAAATAATCCTTTATCCACTAGAAAAAAAAAAGTGCATACAAACCCACCTTGTTAATCCCGTCCAACACACCATCCCACAACATCCTTTATATCAGTCATCTACGATACCTCAAGACACTGAACACTTTCTACTTCCAACATACAATGTTCAAATGTGTCTATGATACAACATTACAACCCCCAGTAAGATCATTAAGCAGAAAACCATAGCATCGATTGCAAAATCATTATACACTGGCAAATAAGTACGAGATAGATCAAGTAAAGCAAATGGAACATTTGTCATAACCATTCACAAGTCCCACATCGAATAAAAGCTACTATAAATCAATCTTTATAAAGCCTCTGACAGAAGCGAGAGCGTGCCGAGTTGGGTGGCGCTAACTTGTGACCCAAGTGGGGGCAACAAGGTGATTGGACGCAGTTCTGGCTACGCTTGGTTGTGCTGGTGGCTGCACCAATGTGGCTTGCCCTCTCCAAGTAAAGAGCTTGAGCCATGGCATTTGAACGAAAGTTCAGGTGTCCTGGTTCCTAGACAAGAGGGTAATGCGTTAGGCTGGCTTCACAGAGCAGCGAACACCTCTGGCTCCTGACAGTGGAGGGATCACAAGCCACTGCACCATTAGCCCACAATGCCTTGTGTGCATAGCTGCTGAACCATCACCTTTTTAACCCATTTATGCTTTTCTCAGGTTGAGGTTGTGTTTCTGAGTATCATTCAATCACGATTACACATATTTCTCAGGTTAAAGAAGTATGCAAACGATTACACATCTATCATACAGAGTAAATGTTATTTAGATATTTTTTATAACAGCTTCTAGCATGGTGAAAGAAGAAGGGATATATAAATAGAAATGAGTTTGGCTAATGCAATCAGAATAGGCATAGCTAGTACCATATGTTCTACATGATAAAGCTTTGAGGGTTATCTCGCTACATTGTTGGATTGTTAAATTGGTTGATTATTTATTAATTAACAGGTGACACAACTGGCAGGCAACAATAAAGTCAATAATCACCCAATTAGAAGTCTGCTAACTAACAATTCCCTGCACAAAGTAATCAATGGAAGTTGAAGTAACCTATTGGAATCCAACATGTTTTAATCTATCAATTTATTTTGCCAAAGTTACAATTTATTAGAAAAGCCAATACGCCATCCAAACTCTTAAAAACATGTACTAATTAATATTTATACATATTTATTTACATTCTACATTCAGAAACATTGCTGAGCAGAAAACCATTGCATCAAGTTTAAAATCCTTAGGCTAGTGAGTGTTATAACACTTTTTTTTAATAATTGGTTCAAAATCTCTAGCCAACAAAGAGAAGGCTAGAGGAAATACAAGATCCATAGGTTCACAAGACTCAAACATGTTATCAAAACCACCAGCTCATATCAGATGATAGCAGAAGTTTGTACAGAACACCCTCAAATTGTACTTTCAGTATTTTGAATTCTTTCACCCTTTTTTTGGTGCCATTCCCCCATATACTTTACACCACTCAATAGAAAATTCTTGAACCACCTATGTCAAACATGCTCCAACTCCTGTTTTATGAATTCAAAAGGATACAACAAGAACACAGAGCAATTGCCCAGTACATTTCTATTTGTTGAAATTGTTCTTATATATAGTACCAATTTGTCACCTATATGCTCAAATCTTCGGCTTAGCCCCTTCGGCTTTGCCATCGAAGACTAATGATGATCAAACCACCATCCTGGTATATAGCATCATCAATAATGTTCAATATCATAAAAGCTCACACTACAAAGTCTGAACCTTCCCAATTGATCTTTCAAGAGAACTTATAATTATGGATTTTTTACCCAATTAAAATTAAAAAAACCCATTATTTAGGCGAATAAACGGAAAAACATTAATTACGGAGATGAACCGGTTTTAACATACATGAATACGCGAGCTCTCCCCGAATCACAAAGAAGCTTGAATACGCAAGGCGCCGCATATTCACATTTTAAGTGAATACGCGAGGTCCTTGCGTATTCAAGTTTGTTTGTGATTTGGGGGAGCCCTCGCATATTCATCACCACTATATAATCCCTTGAATACGCCCCGTCTTCACTTCTCTTCTTCGCCTTTCACTTTCCCTTTCACTTTCAATGAAATTTTGTTCACCATGGCAGACAATCTTTTATTGCTTAGATGATGATCATATCTCCACCAAGCTTGATAGCCAAGTATTTTGTCTCTTTATTATTAAACTTTTATTGTTTCTTTTTTTTATTCAAAGCTAGTTTAGTTAGTATATGTTTAGTTTAGTTTAGAGACTTGATTGTTAGGTAGTTTAGTTAGTATATGTTTAGTTTAGTTTAAAGAGTTGATTGTCAGGTATTCTCTCTATTAGTTTGGTTAATTTTAAGTTAGGTTAGTTTAAGGGAATATGTTTAGTTTAGTTTGCTTACTTGAATTAGTTTATATAATTTTAAGTTAGTTTAGTTTAGGGGGATATGTTTAGTTTAATTTGTTTAGTTGATTGTCAAGTATTCTCTTTATTAGTTTAGTTACTTTTAATAAAGATTAATTTAAGGGAATATGTTTAGTTTAATCTATTTACTTGATTGTTATTCTATTTATTACTTTAGTTAATTTTAAATTAGCTTAGTTTAAAGGAAAAGTGAATATCATTATATTGCTTGATGGACTTTATTAATCAAGTGAACCCGAGTTTTAAATAACATTTACAAATTGTTTGACTTCAACTGGGTTAAACTAATATGATGAAATTTGACATAAACTCCGCTAGAAATGTGTATAAGGTCAAATTGAGAACCCAAACCCAACCAAATAAGTTTTAGGTCAGGTTAATGGGTTGGCCGGGTCATGAACATCTCTATTACCTACCCTTAATAATATGCCATTTGTCACATAATAATTAACTAAACAAATTAAAAAAAAAAATTGTCAGATTATACTCCACTAAACATATCGGATGATTCATTGATGAAGTTATAACTCTAGTAGACATTTCTTAGTTCGCTATTTCATTTGTTAAGTTGACAATTATGTGATGAAATAAGAGACTATAACAGTATGTATGGACTTATTTATAAAGATTGCATATGCAGAGATCATTTTCAAAATAATTTTTCTGTAGAGCTAACTCAAAATAAATGACAATATAGTAAAGTTCATTTTATCTAAACACGTTAAAGTGCTTATAGGTGCGTTTACATTTGATTATTTTGGATGAAAATGTCACGACCCGGCTTGGATCGTAAGCACGTGAAATTTCGTTCCACGTAAGTCTCGTGATTATTACGCCATGCTAAATGCATACTTTATTTATAAAGAAATCCAATTTAAATCATAATTCAACTTATAATAATTTTGAATAAACTTTTTTCTAAATAAAATCTGAAACTGTAGTTGTCATATATAATTCAACCGAGTTGCTCATTTACAAATAGATTCATGAAATGTATATCAAATTTTAGATACAAAATGAATCATATAATCAAAATGCATAACATGAATCTATGATCCGATACCCTGTCACATCATGGAGCACTCTATCATAACTAAAAAACTTCACTACAACATGAAGCTCACCAAAACTGATGATATCTAATATTGAGGAGGAGGGAGAGAAGGATCCTGAGCTACACCTATATCTATGACGAAAGAAAGAAAGAGGGGTGAGTTTTATCACAAAACTCATGAGTAGATCCTTACTTATAACCATACATGGCACAATGAAGAATCATATATAAATAATAATAATAATGTAGCAATTACAATTTATTTCTATTTATTTTACGTAATAACTATAAAATCATAATTTATTGAATTTATGAAAACCATATTATTTCTCAAGACATTACAAAGAGGATTATTCACTGAAGGGTGGTACTGGTCCCTGGCAAACATAAATCCATAGCTAAGATCTTAACGGTACCTAGCGCTATCCCTGGCGACTGATCTAACATAAGGATAACTTGCCCTTGGCGAGCCCTGGTATACCAAGATTAATGGAATAACCCATTAACTAAGGTTCTTTTCCTCTCAATAATTCCCTAATCTAAAATTAACTGGAATTATAAAATGGGGAGTTCTATATGTTTTAAGTTCAATATTTCTAATGTTAAAATTAAACTTAAGCTTTACATATACTTTTATTAGCCATACTAGCTCTCATTATCAAAATCAACTCTAGGATCATGAAATAACTCATATAATATCAAGTTAATTTCAATAATGGTCTCATGCACTTTGAAAATTTAACAATTTTCATGAGAAACTTCAAATACATAAATTCACATTCTAAAACAAAATGCATATAGTTCGTTCCATATTGTATAAAGGCTCAAGTTCAAATTTCTAAACACTTTGTAAAGCTGGAAAATAATTTATATAATGACTAATATAGGGCCAAGAGATCAAACCCACTCATCTGGAGAAGTAGACTATGAAGGAACAACTTCGATAGAGCCTGGGGAGGAGGGATAGCACCAATGTCTGTCATTTCAACCAATAAACTTATAAATACTCTATGAGGGTCTCTAGATTACTTTAACACAACTCTAACAACATTGGGGCACACCCACTTAACAACAATGAGAGAAAATAATATCCCATACTAAGAACATGGAAGAATGGAAAGAACGGAAACAAAATCTATCAACATAAACATACCTTGATGATTTGGGGAATCTAGATTCAAGTGAGGTTGAGAGTGGGGGAGTGGAAGAGAGAAAATGTGCTTGGGAGAGAGTGTTTAGGGTTTTTGATAAAATAAATGGGGAAGAAAGAGTAGGGAAGGGTTTTATAAAATTGAGGAGGTATTAGCAAGTAAAACGATACCGTTTTGCACTGCGCGGGGACCTCTATAGCGGTAAGGGAGTCGCGTGTCCCACTGCTCACTTACGACTATAGTGGTCCTCAAACCCCCAAAATATTGAAACTCACCCCTATGATAGCTATAGTGGTTAGACCACTATAGGGTAAGGTAACCACAACCTCTCATCTTTCTGTCATCTTGGCATCTTAGCTACCTCAACACTCACTTATTTACATTTCATGTTAATGTTTTCATTTATTTTACTCTCCATTAACTTTAAAATATAAATGAAAATAAGGAAATATCCCCATTTGGATTCAAATAAAATATCAGAAAAATCAAAATCTCAACAAATCAAAATCCAAATTTTGACTTCTAGTTCAAACTAGAATTTCTAAGATTTTATAAACTTATAGGCTGAAAACAAAATGTCTAAATGTTTCATAAAATTCATTAAAAATCACTCTTTAACTTATTTTTCCTCTAGGAACAATTACTAAGACTTTTAATCCCAAGAATGTAGTTCCATCATATAGTCCTCCAATGAGGTGTATGATGAAGACTTAGTGAAGTTCAAGACCATTCAATGGGTCTAAGGAGATCCTGAGGTTGTACAAAGATGACTCCTGATTTTATACTAGGTATTACGTAATATCATTTTTAATATATTTAAATAATTTTTTTAAAAAATCAAAATTAAAAAAAAATTACTTTTCAGGTTTTTCATTTTTTCAGAAAATAATATGAAAGAAAATAAAATGAATAACTTCTCAAAAATTATTTTTTGACCCTTTTAATTATATATAAAATTTAATTTTCATAATCATTTCATAAAATGCACCAATATCTTGCTAACACGCACCTCCAACCCTCCATGTTCGTAAAAATCCATTAAAGTTGAAACATAAAAATTTTGAATTATCCTTATTTTTCAATAGTGTTGTAAGGGGAATCACGTGGCATACAGTAGCAATGTCTATAGGCGTTTTGTATTGAGGTATTCTTACTACGATTCAGCACATGGTTTTTTTTTTTGTCTTTTAGGCTTTGTCCTTGTGATGTTTTATGGTTTTGACCTTCGGTAATGTTCCTCATGGAGGTGGGTCGAGCGTTCTCAAAATTTATCCAAAAAAAATAAAAATTAACTACCCAAACCTTTACCATGTAGTGTTGAATTAGCATCAAGAACCGAACTATAGTGCATCTCTATTTAAAGTTAACGAGGCTTAGAATTTCGAGAATTCTCTTCTTCTTTTTTATTACTTGATTTCCATTTCAAAATACAAAATTAATCATTTTATATATCCAATATATATAAACTTCAAACAAATTAATCCACTAATGTTAAATTTGAATTCTATTCCTGACGTCGGGATGATAACGTCTGATGATGATGAAACATTGAGTGAATTGGATATTGTTCGACGACTTTAATTTAGTTCTATTTTCTATTTGGGTCCTCCTAATGATACGGCTGGCTCCACGCTAGCTGCTCAGTTTCTTCGTTGTATGTTAATTAAATTCTTGTTCCCTTCAACTGGATGGGTTTAATAAAATCTAGTTTTTAACAAACAAATACTTCAATTTCCTTAAAATTAGGATCTGACAACTTAAATATTGGGGTTATTTTGTCCGCAAGAAACATGCAACTATTTTTTTTAACAAAACTTATATGCAACTTTTAAAAGACGACCAGAGTTTGGAAGCATGGGTGAAAAATTGATTAAACATATAAACACGGCCAGATCTGGGTTCTGGCAAACTAGTATATAAGAATAGCAACTTGTAGAGTTTGATGACCTACTTAATTCTTCATTTCCAACTGATAGCACCAATACACTTGAGAAGAGGGGATTGAATCAAGTGTATATAAAAAAAATTTCTCTGCAAACTAAGTAAAATATTAGAATGTTCACCAGAAACACTCTTAAAATTTTAGGAGATATTTTACCAAAGTCAAAAAACAGAAAATAAGTTAAAGGCAGATATAAATTCTGATAATAAAGTAAGTGAGAAAGCACAGAGTTAGAAGAGATGCACCACAATATTTATACTGATTCGATCTCAATATGAGATCTACATCCAGTTCTCATAAATTAGAAACTACAATACAACATCCAAGCTCTCAAAACTTGTACTGATTAAGTTATAGTATATATACAAATTTATTTATATTCTATATTCAGAAACACCATTAAACAGAAAATCACTGCATCAAAATCCTTAGGCTAGTTTTTTATAACACTGGCAAATAAGTTGGGAAGGATAAACTAAACTGTTGGAACAGTGCACGTTTCACATTATACGAAAACCACCTTGGCTCCAACATTTGCCATAATGATTCCCTTGAAGGTAGCCTTGCACTATTTTTTTTTGGTTTGACTTGTACAAAAAATCATTGGTTTGGTGGCCACATGCAAGTTGTGGAATATTCTTTTGAGTCCAGGTGGGGCGTAGCCTGGTAAAATTTTTATTTATTTTATTTTTTACTTGCTTGTACACAATTATCACAATGTTGACCGATAATTTAAACATAGTATATATTTCTCTATATGAATTTAAATATATTTAAATCTGCACATGAAACGAGAATTTCAACTCTAATGTGAATTTCTATCAATAATCGGAGCATCTAATTCATGAATAAAGTTATTTAAGGGATTGGCAATAACTAGGAATTTTATAAACACCGTTAACAACCGACAATATAGGAAGGGAAAGGCCATATTCAAGCAACTAGCCATTTTTTAATCTTACGCAGATGTCTTTCTCAAGTTGCACCTTCCTCTATAAGTTATTTGCTCGAATTCTTAATATAATAAAAAATTAAATATATTTTCAATCTTATATGTCTAATTTATTTTAACTCTAGTCCGTACACGGAAAAATTTATAAAATCGTCCATTACAATTCCAAATTCAATATTTTGCTAGTAAATCTATTAGGCATGTATATGGTATGGGTCTGGTCATGTTGAACCAAATCCAAACCTAGCCCAGTTTTTAAATTAGGTCAATTTTTGAATTGAACTAACCCGATTAGTGATCAGGCCAACCCGAGTTTTAAACAACTTATATAAATTTGAATATTATATATAGTGAAATTATAAAATTTTACAAGAAATAAAATTCTAGATATATTTTGCATTGTATATTTCAAAATAAACTATAGCACCATAAAATTAACATCAAGTTTTCTAAAATATCTTAATTGAACTACAAAATCTTATAATTTATCACTAATTATTATAAAAATAAAACATTATAACTCTAAAAGATTTGTTTAACTTCAGACTGGGTTGGGTTAATATGAAATATGACATAAACTCGACAAAAAAGTGTATTGAGTCAAAATTAAAACCCAAACCCAACCAAAAAAGCTTTGGGCCAGGTTAATGGGTTGGCAGAGTCATGAACATCCCTATTACCTGTCATTAATAATATGTCATTTGTCACATAATAATTAACTAAACAAATTAAATAAAATTGTTAGACATTTCTTAGTACGCTATTTAATTTGTTAAGTTGACAATTATGTGATGAAATGAGAGACTATAACAGTATGTATGGACTTATTTATAAAGATTGCATATGGAGAGATCATTTTCAAAATAATTTCTCTGCAGAGCTAACTCAAAATAAATTACATATAGTAAAGTTCATTTTATCTAAACACGTTAAAGTGTTTATAGGTGCGTTTAGATTTGATTATTTTGGATGAATATAATTTTTAATGTATTTAAATAATTTTTAAAAAATAATAAAAATTTTTTTAAAAAATCACTTTTCAGGGTTTTCATTATTTTCAGAAAACAAAATGAATAACTTCTAAAAAAATTAATTTTTAACTTTTTTTAATTATATATGAAATTTAATTTTCATAATCATTTCATAAAATGCACCAATATCTTGCTAACGCACACCTCCAATCCTCCGTGTACGTAAAAACCCATTAAAGTTGAAACATAAAAATTATGAATTATCCTTATTTTTCAATAGGATTGTAAGCTGAATCACGTCGGTTTGGCCGCTGGCTGGCCGCCGATGGCGATGGCAGTTTGGTGATAGGCACTGAGGGTACATTGAAAATATTAAATATATATAGAGGTATTATTGAAAGAAAAAATATTAAATTTTTATCTTTATTGGTATTCTCATTTTTAGAGGAACATAAATACAGAAAATATATGTCCCTAAAATATAAAATTTTTCTATCTATTTTCTATTCTTCACCATCAAATAAATTTATATCTTCAATGTCTCAGTATTCTCAGAGAAATGCTAACTAGGTGTTTTGTATTGAGGTGTTCTTACTACGATTCAGCACATGGTTTTTTGTCTTTTAGCCTTTGTCCTTGTGATGTTTAATGGTTTTGACCTTCTCTAATGTTCCTCATGCATGTACATGGGTCGAGTTTTCTCAAATTCATAAAAAAAAGAATAAAAATTAATTACCTTTACCATGTAGTTGTTGGCACCAAATTTCACCAAGTGTCAAGATATAGAACTTGTGTTCGACCTCATCAAGCTAAGGGCCATTGCGAAGAGTTTGATTGTCAAAAAATATGCAGGTTCTATGTATGACAGATGTTTGGCATGACAAATTGACCAAAGTTGACAAAGTTTCTAGTTGATCATTTGACATGATGAGTCCTTATTTGTGACAAAGTTTGAATACCCAAATTGGTAAGTTAACACTGACAAGGTTTTCATGCTCGAAGTTTGACAAGTCGAAGTTGGAGTTTGTCATCTAAAACTTAGACAATTTTAAAGATTGTAGGGAGATTGTCATAATGACTAGAAGAAGACATATATTTGTCAATCGACGGTTATAGAAGCTTGGTGAAAGCATGACATAATGGTGACTATTTAATGAAAAAGGCAAATGACAAATAAAGAAATTGTCAAAGAAACGTGGACAATATCTAAGGGCAGTTAGAGACAAGTGTCAAGATCTTAAAGTCCTAGGTTGTCTATAAATACTGGTTCTATTTGCAAACGTTTCATTTTATTCACTCACTCACTCTACAAACGTCACCCAAATGACAAAACAAGTCCAAAGTCCACTTAGTATTGTTCTCAACCCCATTTCTTGTGTTCTTAGGATTAGATTTCATTTAATTCCTTTACAATTTTTGTACTTATTTACATTTGTCAATCAATTTACATTCTGTAATTCTCCTACATTTAATACTTTGTCAGTCAATATTCACACAATCATAATCACGTTACACTTCATTCCATCCTCATGCTATTTAAAACTTTTTTGACACTCGATTCTTTGATGTGGAACCCAACGGAGTAGCTTTTCGCTTTCAAGAGATTCTGGAAAAGCAAAGGTTAATGTCCAAACTCCTAAGTTTGTCGACTAACATCTGGTTTAAAGTAGTTTGGCCTCCTGGATAAAGAAATCGTCGAATTATTTGTTGTCGACATACAAGTTTCAAATTTTACAATAAACAGTAGTATTGAATTAGCAGTAAAAACCGAACTATAGTTCATCTCTATTTAAAGTTAACGATTGATTTTATAATGGTTAAGGCTTAGAAGTGCTAGAACTCTCTTCTTCTTTTTTCTTTTTTATTACTTGATTTCCATTACAAAATACAACATTAATCATTTTATATATCCAATATATATCAACTTCAAACAAAATAATCCTCTAATATTGAACTTTTACTTCTATTCCTGACGTCGGGATGATAACGTCTCCTGATGATGAAACATTGAGTGATTAATTTAGTTCTATTTTCTATTTGGGTCCTCCTAATGATACAACTGGCTCGACGCTAGCTGCTCAGTTTTTTCGTTGTATATATGTTAATTAAATTGTTGTTCCCTCCAACTGGATGGGTTTAATAAAATCTAGTTTTTGATAAATAAATACTTCAATTTCCTTAAAATTATTAGGATCTGACAACTTAAATATTGGGGTTATTTTGTCCGCAAGAAACATGCAACTATTCTTTTTTTTTTTTTAATTAAGCATATATGCAACTTTTAAAAGACGACCAGAGTTTGGAAGCATAGGTGAAAAATTGATGAAATATATAAACACGGCCAGATCTGAGTTTTTGCAAACTAGTATATAAGAATAGGAACTTGTAGAGTTTGAGCTACTTAGTTCTTCATTTCCAACAATTGGCTTTGCGGCATCGAATCAGCAGTTAAGCATCTTGCAGGAAGGATCACCGCATCAGCCACTTTAATTGAGGAGGTAAATTTAGTGGCCCATGTCATGACTTTAAGTTTAAATTAACTTTAAATTACTCTTCTATTGCTGCTCTTAATTGAGTTTTTTTCTTTTTATTTCCTATAAATTGCAATTACGATAAATTGCTTTTGTGTTTAGATAAAAACTCTCCCTAAAACAGGGACTTTAGGATTCGAAACTAAACTATATATGACATCAGTAAATTAAGTTCGTACTTAGTTGGAGTCTATTCTACTATACCTCCGATCAACAATCACCTTGCAGAGGTTAATTACTGCATGATTACCATTCTGTATATAAGAATTTCTAATAAATATTACCATGCTATAGTTTTGAGTAACTTCTAACATACGGAAAATTTTGGCGCCTAGCTAGTCTGCTTAATTGTTAGAATGAGAGATGACGAAGACCCCCTTTTTGGATGCTTCAAGATTGTAGTTTTAATACGGCTTAAATTCACATTTGAGTTGAAAACTTAATTAAAACTGTTAGATTGAGGCTTCATTCTCAATTATTGGCAGCTTAGCATCCAATCGACAGTTAAGCTAAGCATCCTGCTGGAAGGATCACCATATTCACCACTTCAATGGACGAGGTAATTAAATTTAATGCTTCATGCCATGACTTTAGTTAAGTTTAAACTTTAAATTACTTTTCAATTCCGGCCGCTCTGAGGCTAATTGTTGCATTATTCCCATTCTGCATGCAATAATAAATCTAATAACTTCTGCGCTTTAGTTTTGAGTGGATACTCGAAGAACTATACCACAGGGTTGTCGACGTGCTGATACCTAAAATATGTACAACCCCTTTTTTGGTACTTCGAAATTGTAGTTTTAAGGGTTGAATTCAACTTATAACTCAAGTTGATTGAGAGAACTCAACCAGAAAAACTAAAAGAAACTAAAGTGAGAAAACTTTATCTTTAAGTACAAACACTCTGTGGGTGTGTTATGTTTCACTGGGGTTATATATGTATATATATAATTTTCCAGTGTTTGTGTGTGTGTGGTTATCAAGGGTGAGTGGGATTTTTGTTGTGTGTGTGAGGGTCTAAGGTGTATGTGTGTGTGAAGTATGTGAATCATGGGTGTGTGCGTGGATTTTTTTTGGATGCTTGGCCATGGGTTAAGTGTATTAATTATCAATGCATTGAATTGGGGAATCAGAAATCCTTTCTTGAACAAGTGGCCATATGCAGATTTTGATTTCAAGCTTATCGGATTAATCAGGGTGGTGATTTGTCTTTTGATTTGGTCTTGACGGCAATGGCAATACCGAAGGGGCCAAAGTAGAGATTTGCATTACAACTATTTTCCAGACATAGAAGGACCTTTTGTATTAAATTTCAGCATAATAAGCAGGGAGAATCTAAAGCAATTGTTAAGAATCTGATATTCCAAAAACTGGAGGAATTAGCACTGCAGTAGTGGTGGGGGGTCCAGGGTGTTATGATTCTGGTGCTGCAATGCAACCAAGTTGATGATCAGTGTTTTTGCAGGTTCTGTAACAATAACTAGTACACGGCATTATAATCCTGTTGATGGCCAATGTATTTTAATGTGATGCTGGTGTATGTGTTTTTGTGATGTCTCTAGCCTGTCTTTGTACATGATTGGGGTTTACCATACCAGGTATAAAATTATTAATCAATAGTTGAAGCTTTTTTTTTTGGTTACATTTAAACTTTTGGAACAAGTGATTTCATGACATATTTACTCATTATTAGAGAAAAATACCTCATTCAATTTGCTTATTTACTTATATAGTACTCATAACACAAGCAAAGCATGAGATTATGAGGTGTTGAAGCTTATAAATTTCTTTCAGAGAGAATTGGTCAAATCATTTAACAGATGGAATATTACTCAAATCCACATATGGAAGTAACTATATTTTAAAATCGCTTTCCAGAATGTGGCAGGAAAAAAGAAAGAAGCAGCAAAAGCGGACAACGAATTTTCGGGGTCGAGTTCACATCCTCGTGTACGTCATCTTGAACAACCTCAACAAGCTCGTCGTCGTATTGCATGTTATGTACAGAAAGCTGCGTTTCGTAAGTCTTCTTAACAACAGTTTTCAATTTTAAAAAATAAAAAACGAAAAAACATGTTTGGAAAGCTGTTTTTTTAAGTATTGATTTTGAAATTTAGAAAACAGAGATTTTAGATTTTAAATATGAAAATCAAAAGAAGTTGAAATATGTTTTTGAGTTTTGTTTTGAAATGTAATGAAAAACACGGTGGCAATCCAAATATTTCGTTTGGATGACGGTGTAATAAAAAAGGATTTAATTTTGATATACTGAGAGTATAAAAATATTTTACATTGTCATCCAATGAAAATATTTCGTTTGGATCGCTTTTCAAATAGTGGGTATAAAAGTTAAATATTATGACTTATATAATAATACATAATTAGATTGTATAAAAATTTTATATACCATTAATGCATGACGATTAAATTCTAAAAATAAATAAATATTATTGAAGATTGTAAACACCATATTTTGTTTGAGTATTTTTTGTATATAAGCAAAATGAAAAAAAATAACAAAAAAGGTTTAATTTTGATGTATTAAAAAGGGTTTAATTTTGATATCCTGAGAGTGTAAAAATATTTACATTCGTCCAATGAAAATATTTCATTTTGATGAATTTTCAAATAGTGGATATAAAAATCAAATATTATAACTTATGTGACAGTATATAATTAGATGACTGTATAAAAATTCTGTACACCATTAATGCATGACAATTAAATTCTAAAAATAAATAAATATTATTGAAGATTGTGAACACTATATTTTGGGTATTTTTTGCATATAAGCGAAATAAAAAAAATAACAAAAAAATCTTTTCCTTCTAAAATTGATTTTGCTAGCGTCATTTTTTTTAACAATTAGTTCAATCAGTTTTTTGATCAGCATCAGTCAAAATCCCAAAAAAAAAAAATTTCAATCAAAATCTCAACTAAATCCTTTTTTAGATTTTAATTGTTAAATCCCAAACAATTTATTTTCAAATCATTCTCCAATAAGTTATATAAAAACTAGTCGTTTATATAATGTATAGGTGATAATAAAAATAGTTTATTAACCATTATAAAATAAATAATTTATTTAAATATATCTTACAGAAAATTGAGTATACAATTTTATTTTGAAAATAAGTTAATAGTTAAATAATTAAATAAATTGATAAAATATAAATGTGTCATTCTCTTTTATATCTTATTTTGAATATTATGTTTATAAGGTTGAAAAAATCTCGATAGAAAACCTATGATAATAAAGAGTTTATTTTATGAAAATTTTACACATTTAAAGTTGAAATTGTTGAATAATAAAAAAGAATAACTAGATAATTTTATTATATAATGAGTCATTTATAGGACATGTCCCATGCCCCCGTCCCCATTTCAATTTTGCCTCTATCCCCTATCCTACATCATAAGTTCTTATTCCTCTTATTCTTATTGAGGATTAATCCTACGTATATTCAAGAATTTATTAAAAGAATTTCAAAAAGAAATAAAATTTAAAAACATTTTAAAATGGAAACATAAATATCTATTATAATAAATATTAGTAATGCAACATAATTCAAATTAAAAAATAATAAATGCATATATAATGCAAATCTAATATATATAATTGAAAAAATAAAGATATGATATCTTTAAGCTTAACAAATGGGGACTCCACCACATAAAGATAAAATTTATCCCATCTCTATTGTGGATAATCCCGTCACACATATACTCATTTCAGCATTTTTTTTGTCATCAACCTTTTACATCTTTTTAATAAGTTAAAATATTTGATTTATAAAAACAAAAAAATATATATCCTAATTAATGAAAATAATTAATAAATTTAATTTATGTGATTTCATTTACACCCCTTTCCTCGTACATACTATCAGCAAATTAAAATATCAATTTTTAAATATATGCTATAATTAGTAAAAAAATCACATATAATCCAAATTTATGTAATCTCAATAATTGGAGTAGTATATCAATTACACAATTATTTTTAATAAAAAATTAATATAATGATTTAATTTTTGAAAATAATTAATAAATAATTAGTACCATTATGAATTGTGAGATTGATTTTTTTAAAATATTGTAATGTTGAAAAATTGAAGTCTTGTTTTTTTAAAAAAATTAATATAAAATAATTGTGAAATTGATAAATTGGAATGTTTTGGATGTAAAAAATTAAATATGATATATTGAGATGGATAGATATGTTTTTTTATCATTTTCAAAAGCTCTACATTTAAAGTTAGAAATTCCCTTCCACTTGTTCTCATTTAAATTTCGCCTCTTATTCCAATTCTCATCCTCGTCATGGGTTTATTTCTCATTCCCCGAAGATTTGAATCTATACTAGTATTCACATATTTATTAAAAAACTTTCAAAAAGTGAAAAAAATTTCAAAATACTTATTCAAAACACAAATATCCATAATAACAAATATCACTAATAGAACATAATTCAAATTAAAAATAAAAATACATACATGATGCAAATTAATTCCAATAAACACAATTAAAAAGTAAAGGTGTACTAAGATTTTCTTGTTATCATTAATTATAATATTTTTTGGCAATGAAATTATAATAGCTTTGTTATCTTTAATACTATAATTATATATATAAAATTCTAATGGTATAATACATTAAATTATCATTTTGTTTATATTATTTGTTATTGTTAAATAATTTTAATAAAGAGATATATGAATGTATGTATGATTGGAAAAAATAATTAATAATTAGAAGGTAAATTAAATTTAAAAACTTACTTTAATATTAAGATTATGAAAATAGTGGGGTATAATTTTCTTTGTAAATGATACATGAAAAGTTAATGTAATGAATCTTAATTATTAATATTATAGATAGATTATAGATTATATTAAATCCTTCGAAAATACGTTAACTATGTTATTAAGTTTTATTAAAATATAAAAACTAATATAATATAGCGTGTAGTATTATATTTTTATTATCAATATCATTAGTATAATGTGGCAATGATTTAATTTTAGTGTATTGTTAATGTAAAAAGATATTTACACGGATATTCAATTAAAGTATTTAATTTTAATTACCATATTTAAATATAATTTGAATATAACAAAACAAAAGGAATATCATATTTAAACTACATTGAAAATCTTAAAAAACCTCACATATCCCATTTAAAATAATTGAATAACTTCCATCCTGGAAAATTTTATATTAAAATTAAATGATAATAGAGTATATATGAGTTTATAAAAAATACTCAATCATTAAATAAAGAAAATTCTTTGAATTTAAGTCAAAATAAATATATCACAATAAATATTTTATATTTTTAAAAGTAAAAATATATTTCACAAGGTAAACTAAATTATTTAAATTTTTATTGAATTAATTCAGAAGATTTTAATTTATTTATTTTGATAAGCATGTTTTTAAATAAAATATATAATTTTAAAATATTCATCTATTATGTATAATTGACATCATTGTGATAAATTACATTAATTACAAATTGATAATTACATATTAATTGAAAACTATTATATAAGTTAATTTCAAATTATGCATTTGTTGATAATATATAAATCACAATGTTCTGTATAGAACTATAATACATTTGAAAGAAATAATGACTATATATTAAGCCAAATAATATAATCATCAAAAAATTGAAATATATTAGAATGAAAAAAATATTTTTTTCATAAATTTAAAATATAGAATAAAAATTTATAAAGTGATATTAGGTGTCCAATGAGTTTTGAAATTGAGTTGTGAAGTGAAAGTAAGATTATGATTTATAATTGATATCTCATAATTAATGATTAATTATGATTGATGTGGTTAATATTTATCAATTTAATATAATAAATATAGATTAAAAATTTAAATTTTCAATAAAAATTGTGGGTCGCTCCAGTAGAAGCGACTCCTATAAAAGTTTCCAATCACCACTCGAGTGGCACCCAGTGGCAGCTTCAAGTTCCCCATCCGACGCAACCACCAAGCATGGAGTTGCGGCCGCTGCCCGCAGGATGCAGATTGAAGTAGTTCGCTAGCACCGAGTGACAGTTGTGGACTACATCGAAATGTGGCGTGTGATAAAACTCCAGTATCGCCAACCTCCTCCTTCCTCTACACCTCCGCCAACCTCCCCCTCCTCCACCTACATCCAACATAAAAATAAATTTGCAATTTTTATTTTACGATGTTTTTGTTTACCTGGAAGCAGCATCTACTGGGAGATGGTCATATTCCACAAAAATGCTTTGTCAAAACTGATCTCACTTATCTTGTAAGCCTAAAGTGAAAATAAAATGTATGGGAGCTAGTAAATGATAAAACACTTAGGTCCGCACAATTTTGTTTACAAATTAATACGAGTCTTGCTTTTATTTTCTCTAATTTTTATTACAATATCTTTTCGTGTTTTGCTGGTAGGAACAACTCTCAATTCTGATATCTATGATTCAAATTGGATGGAGATGTAAGATTAGCATTAAAAGATTTGAGCTTGGAGTCTTGGGGTGGGGTGGGGTGGGTGTGTGGTGTGGAAGTATTAACGGGGACATGAGTTTCACCCTGTTTGAGAAGTATGTGGTGGGAATGGGTGCGCGGGGAAGAGAGATAAGGGGGAGGGATCAGGTGGGAAGGGGTGCAGGGGAGAGAGAGGGAAGGAAGAAAGGTGGGGGAAAAGGATAAATATATAATTTTAACACTTACTTTTTTTTATAATAATATTATGGACCACATGGTCTGAAATTCATCTTTTTCCATTGTGGGTATTGTAGAACTTACCAGAGATCTACACTGGTTTGCCGTCAATGATAAGTGGCTCCAAGCAAAATCAGTTTGTGATGAATATCCTCACATGGTACGTACTCCGTTAACTGCCAACAAAGACAGGGTCCTTCATATTGCAGTGAGTGCAAACAGCGTTAATTTTGTGCAAGAGTTGGTGAACGGAGGGCATATGACTCGAGAAGACTTGCAAATACAAAACAATGATGGAAACACAGCTTTTTGCGTAGCTGCAATCTCAGGAAATGCTACATTGTTACAAATTATGATTAAAAAGAACGCTAATTTACCACTGATTTCCGGGCAAGATGGAATGCTTCCAGTTCATTTAGCTGCTTCATCAGGCCACCACGAAATTGTGCACCTTCTGTCTTCGGACGATTTACTTGGGAAGATGGTGGATAATGACATTACTGACATTGAACGACTGTTCCTTATGACAATTAGCCGCAACAATTTCGGTAAGACTAAACAGCAAGGGTTTTCATAAAGATGAATTTAATTTTTTATATATTGAGCTGGCAATATAAAAGAGTTTATTTTACATTATAATTTAACCATATGTATCAATTTACAAAACTTTTAAGGCAATAGATATGGTTGAGGCAAATATTTTTGCTAATATTATTAATAATAAGTAGTTGGATGTCTGGTGTAATTTTTCTTTTACACTTATAAATACATATTGATTTGTTGTTCTTCAATTATTTATATTTTTATACCTTGCCTTGTACATGCAATTGATCACTCTCTTGTTTGTGCATATAGCAGATGTGGCAATCAAATTATTTGAAAAGGAAAAATATCGTGATTTGTTGGCCATTGCAAGAGCAGATGAAAAGTTAACAGCTTTGCACATTCTGGCGCGAAAGCCTTCTGAATTTTCTTGTTAGTTCTTTACTTCTTTGCACTTAATTATAGTTTTGTTTAGCTCTTTTATTTAATTGCCTTCATTCTCTTTCTTTTTAATTTTTTTTCCTTACAAGTTGGCATATTCAATTTAAATTAATCAGTAAGTCTTTATACCTATACTAAATATCCATTTTGATCCCTTAGAAATATACTAAAATCTCTCTGCATTTGAAAGTTTCAAGTTGCTCCTTTCCACTTAAAAAAAAAGAAGATAAATTGATCTCTTTGTATAAGTCCATACAATTAAAAAAGTATTGTACTAAATTATATGGAAAAATTAACTTATCCCTTTTTAAAAATTGTGAGGGATCAGGGTATTTCAAATCCAAATCCAAAGGATTAATTTGGATATTTTGACTTATATTTATTATTATATATTAAATAGGATTGTATAATCTTTAAATTACAAAATAAACCACTGTAATTTGCAAGATTGATGAGGAACTGAAATTCTGTGGTTATAGTGACCATATATTAAAGAGTTTCTGAAATTGTAAGGACTATTTGTAATTTTCAAACAGAAAAAAAAAAAATCTATAGAAAGTTTTAAGAAATTAGAAAATTTACAGATTAGTTTACATTATGAAGACACCTTATGGCTAATTAACAATCTCTTATCAATATACAGTTACATGCCAAATAATTGAATAGTAATCTAATCTAATACTGATCCAAAACTGTAAAAATAAAACCATAAACTTCAAATTATTTGTAATATGTACGGCAGAAAGTGAAGTTTGATTATTTGAAATTTTTTATCCTATATTTGTTTTTGATATGTTTATAGTCTGGCCTTCTCCTCTATAATTTACCACTTATGGTTGAATTCTTAGACACAATGCAATCTACAACAACAAATCTGTCAAATTTTATTTTAATAAGGATAGAAATATTTAACCTGCAGTTACATGTCTGAAATCACACTATTTCCAGCAGCCATAAAGAATCTTTCTTTCTAAGGATGTGTTTCGTTGGGTGGCAACCATGGAAAGGAAAAAAGGAAAAATTATGGAAGAGCTCATATATAAAATTCCTCTCCCTTTAACTCCTAAGCAAACAATCAAAGGTGAATCAACCCACAATCTTGCGTTCGTCTCTTGAATGGCAGAAGCCATTTCAGGTTGACCAAAATGGGAAAAAAATAAAAAAATAAAACATTTCAGCGAACTTTGCTTCCAACTATGTATCTTTATTCTTTGTAACTAAACACTAATTTGGAATTTGGAAATGCCTCTATTCAATTTTTTTTTTAGATCCTCTAAAATTAAAAGGTTTGTAAGATGAAAAAGTGATCTTAAATTATTTAGTAGAGTCCACACATAAGATCTAAAATGATTAAATTCTTAGTGTCCCACTCTATAAATGATCTTGTCACCACAAGCAGCCAAATTTCCTTCTTTCGCATAATAAATATTGTAGGTTAAAAATTTATTTTTACTCCATGTTTAACCAATCAATTATATTCTTGTTGCTAGCCGTGGACTCTAGGAATGAAGTTGTTTAAACAAGTGTGGAGTCACGCTAGGCAATTGGAATATAGCCAGGGTGGGACTGATAAACAAACCTTCGACAAGTATTGTTTGATGCAATACAATTTGGAAACGATCATGCAGCAAGATGGATTCTTCCGAGAATCCTGGACTCCTGACCCTAAAGGGACCCCATGGACGAAGCCCATTGCACTATGCTGTTTTATACCGACGAGAAAGCGTGGCAGGATATATACTTGAGCGAGGACAATGAACCTTATAATACAAGTGTGGACTCTTAGCGTAACAACGTTTTACACTTAGCTGCATCATATCAGTCACACGAAGCATTGTCAAGATTGGACACTAAAATGCGAGAGCTTGCGTGGTTCAAGGTGAATCAATCTGTTTCGATATTATTATTTAATTTACCTTACTTTGCCTTACTTCTTTTCTTTTTTGCTAAACTAGGAAAATATTAAATGCTTTACAAATGCATTTAATAATATATTTGAAAACACAAAAAATTCAACATTTTCCTTATTATTTAGCATTTAGAAGAATGATTAAGATGATTAGGAGGATACAACAAAATGCGCTCTTTAATTTTTAGTTCCTTATTCTTGAATGAAATTTGTTCGTAAATATTGTTTTCTTCATTTGTCTTCTCCTTAATTATATTTTGCAATCATTTGTGTGCCATTATATATTTTATTTTATTTTTTTTATATATTTGTTTAAAAATTTATAGTAAAAGCAGAATCATTTGAACAAGTATAAAGAAAATCATTTTCAGAAGTCATAATTTATATTTTTGAAAAAAATTGTATCATAAAAAAGATGTTTAACAATAATAAATAAAGACATTATATTATTACATCCAAAATAGATTGATATTATGTAAATTCAAATGTAAAGTAACTTCTACTTATTCAAAGGATTTTATTTAAAAAGATTAATTAAAAAAATCTTATTCTAAAATATCTTCCAAATCGGCCTTTGAAAATAGCATTGCTTTATATTGGGCATTCAGTTTTTGAATGTCAAAATGGATTGCTCATAGTATAGCTATTAACTAGTACTTTTTTTCCTCTCTTCTTTTTTCTTTTTTCCTTTGATCTGGAACTTGTAAAGTACTTTCATTTTTAAAATTTTTCTAATATCCATTTTGTAAACAACAAATCACAAGCGATGAGACAAAGAACAGGATTTACCCTGACTCCTCGATCACCTCTTAATTGTAGCTCTAGTTCTTGTCATGCATGATTTTCAACACAGTATAGTTGATCCCAACGTATGAATTATTGTTACCACCGTTAACATATACACTCTTGATTAATATAAGTAAATAAATGCATATAGGAAGTGCAGGAGAGCGTCCCCCGTGACTTGAGGACAATGAAAAACAGCCAACATCAGACACCAAAGGATTTATTTTATGCCAGTCATAGAGAGTTATCTAAGGAAGTTAAAGAGACAGCCAAAGGAATAGCCAACTCTGGAATGCTTGTGGCAGCACTGATTGCCACTGTAGCCTTTGCTTCAGCTCTCACTGTTCCAGGCGACGACAAAAAGAGTGCAGGGTTCGTTGTCTTCATCCTTACAAACACAGTTGCACTATTTGCCTCTTCTGCATCCATAATCTCCTTCTTGTCAATTTTTACTTCAGCATGGGTCATAGATAAGGAGTTCATCATCTCACAGAGCCTCATTAAGCTCGGGCTTGTGTTACTCGTCGTCTCTATTGTCACAATGATTCTGTCTTTTGCTGCAGCCTCCTTTTTGATCTTTGGTCACATATTCAAGTGGGCTGCGTATGTTGTGGTCTATATGGGTGTTCTACCAATACTTTTGCTTGTTGTTCTTCGGTCTCAATATGTCGATCGTTTACATAACTACTCCTGGTCTAGAATAAATTATAGAACCACTTGCCAACAAATCAGTGGTTGTAATTTCAAAAGTTCATCAACTGCAGAAGACAATGTGTAGAGATTGAAGTGTGTCCACACGTGACACAACATTTAATGTGTGTTATTGGTTTGTAGAAGATTTTATGGTAAAGTGATGTATGTTTGATAGTTTAATGTGAGAACTAGTTTTGATAAAAATTACAAAAGTAAAAACCTAGAGGCAACAATATTTCACTTCTACTAAAATTGATTTTGGATTCAAAATCAATTCTAGAATTTGCATTCTCCTGGAAAACCAAACAAATTAGAAAATGGACAAATCAATATAAGTTTGCACCTCTTAAACAATTTTGGAGTGTCCTATGTAACACCCTAATATTTAACCTAACACGCCTAGGACGCGTTCAAGTTAATTATTAATTATTACTCTTTTATTTTAGTTCTTATCTTTTGACTTGGAAATACTTTAGAAAAAATACGGGTAAAATTTTTTTTGAACTTTTTAAAACAAAACGTGAGTCGCACGTATAAGTAAGACTCGTCATTCGTCTATTATAACATAAAGGGAAAATAAAACTTTTCACGAGCATATACAAAATATAAACATGAGGCCTTATGAACATAACACACCATCATATATATACATATAGGTAGCATAAGCATTAACTGTTCCATAACTCGCACCAAACAAACCACTAAGATGGTATTATGCCGCCAACGGGGTTGGGCCAAGTACAGTCACCTGAAGAAACATAAACAGTATATACATAGAAACTGATATCATTCTCTGACGATGCTCCCGAGAGGAAGGAAGTTAGCCAAGCACGTGAGCGAGGTCATGGGGTCAGCGAGTGACCCACGGGATGAATATGAGCTCCTCGATGCAGCGGGTGGCTCCTCTCCGTGCGTTGGACTTCCCTCATAGGCTACATCACTGGCCTCTCCATTGGCCACTTCCCACATCCCTGGGAATGGAAGGAGCGGAGGCCTGAAGAATGTTGGAAGGAGACTCTTCAATGGATCGACCATGGCTTGGTAGGTCGAGGGGTGATCGGGGTGTGTAGATGGGGAAGTCATGGATAGCTGATGCGGCAGTGTGGCCACTAGGAAACTCTCTACGCGGATGGGCACACTCGAAAACAAAATCATCCGTGAAAGGGGTAGCGTGGAAACCAAAAGCTGGTAACTGGATGCGAAGGGACAATCTAAGAACAAACGGCGAACGGCACATCAACCCACAAAATGGTAAGACCGGTTGGTAGGATCAAAATGCATTTCCCAGGTGGGAGTATCAACGTAGATCACGAATGTGGTCATTGCCCTCTGAAGACGAGATGGAAAGGAAAGAGAGGGAATGAGAAACTTGAACAGAATCTCAGGAGGGCTTTTGCCTCCAAATTATGTCATCATCTTCATCTTCAGAACCTGGGTTTTATTATAAAACGTGGACATAATAAGGTAGCCATTAGAGGTCAATGTCTTTTAGCATGATCCTTAATACTATGAATGCATTATACCTCTTTATAAATGCATGTCAATGCCATATGCACCACATCACAAAATCATAATAATTCAATATGGCAGAAGGAACATAAGCTGTCATAACTTAATCTTTTCTTCACTATCTCAGGTGACTTAACTTTATTATTTTCTTCTAAGGGGCCATCCTACTACTCTCTCCTCTTGAGAGTTCTAGATTATGAGCTCATACCTAACTAGTCGTCACTAGTCTAGTGCGGAATGGGGGTATAGGATCACTTTTCGTAACCATTGAATCCTAAGTCTAAAGGATAACCTCTTTAGGTCACCTCCCATAACCATTAATTCCTAGAGTCTGAAGGATACTCTTATTGGATCGCCTCTCATAATCATTAATTCCTGGAGTCTAAAGGGTCATCTTCACGTGTCTTATGTTAACTTTTACCTTAGCATGTTATTTAGAGATGTGAACATAAGCATACATTCATAGCCATCATCATAACTCATGGTTCAACTTTTTATGTACAAGAATAAAATTGAAACAAGAACAAAGAATAAAATTTTAGGAAAAATTAATTTTGCTTGATAGCTGTTAGCTATGCGATGTATCCTCTAGTGCAATGAGAAACTCAAAACCATGTCGTTCTAAATAAAATATTTATTGGTTGATTGATTTTATTTCCTTTGAAAAAGGAATTGAGAATATAAAATGTTGACCAAAAATATTAAATATCAATAGAATGTAATTTGCATTAGCATTGCAGGATACAAGTAGATCTATAATAATATTATAAGTCTAGACAAAAATAGCATATATAATACTTGATCATACGTCTTTAATCATAATAAACAATCCGTAGCATAACATTATCATCATATATAACACTTAGTGCAAAATAATAAAATAATTAATACTTAACAATATATCCTTTAAAGAATGCTACACAAGACCTAGTGTTAAAACTGCCCTATTACTATATAATTATACAAAGAATAATATCCCTCACCCACTACAAGTGTGATAAATTGCAACATCATGTCATAGATGAGTTTATGAAAAAACAAAGCAGTAATAGGTTTATACATGCATTATTTCACATAGCATTAAATATTTATTAATAATTACATGCTATTTATTTTGAAAATTCCTTATAACCTTACTAATCATAAGATTTACACATAGTTATATGAAATAATGTCAAATCAATATGCATAGTCCAGAATGCATAAGTATATGCCTAACAAAGAACAGAATGCTATAATTAAAACATGTCAACATAGTACAACAATACTATTACCATAAATAAATACACATCATCTATAATGAACAACAATGTACGAGAATATAAATATCAAAATGAATAAACTCACTATTAATGCATATGTAAAAATGAGCAAGAAAATTTCATCTATAGCATAATTGCACGATTCATTATATAACAATGAACTTCTTGTGATTGTTTGAAAGAGAATATAAAAGTTATGTGATGTATTTACGTGAATAGTGAGAATGTACATGATTTTGTGCAATGTAAGAATTTGTGATGTAATGGGTAAAAATAATATATATATCTAGTAATATATGTATGTATCTTGTATTATTATTATATGTTAATTGATTTTTAAGTGTCACATAAACTAACTAAAAAAATCAATTTATTTTCTTCTTCCTTTTAACTACTCGAATGAACTTAACACAAAACAAAACTCTCTCTCTTACACCACACACACGACATCTCCCTTTTCCTCCCATACACACACAAACCACTCACATACAAGGCGAGAAGACAAGGAGGCCGAGAGAAAGTGATAGATGGAGGCTGAGAAATGGAGGCGGAGGCGTGTGCCGGGGAAAGGCCGACGTTCGGGCGCTACGCAAGGCGGAGGTGGAGGCCGTGGAGTGGCTTGGGCTGGAACGGGGTACCCATCAATGGAAGAGAAGGGCGCGGCGGT
Organism: Dalbergia oliveri; assembly: GCA_030441495.1. NCBI lineage: Eukaryota > Viridiplantae > Streptophyta > Magnoliopsida > Fabales > Fabaceae > Dalbergia > Dalbergia oliveri. Next base: position 21,745,953 of record JAMLFY010000014.1, on the reverse strand, counting down.
AGGTGCTGTCACGGAAGGGAGGGGCCACCACTCAAAGAGGGAGGATGGCGATGCATGCGGGGAAGGCGACGAGCCTTGGCAAGGTAGGGGAGCGGAGAGGGGAAAGGGCGTGCACGATAGGTTAAGGTCAAAGGCACCGCGATGTGAGAGCCCTCTTCACCAGCTGTCGTAGCGAGATGTGACCTTTCTTCCTCTCATTCTCTCAACATTTTTGTTTTAGGTTCTGTCTCTACTCATACTCTATTGGTTTTGATTGTGACAACAAATTGATTTCAGCCATTTTTGGTTGTATTGGTATAGAGGGATGGATTTCTGTTAAGGTGATGATGATGGCGGCCGGTGCAGCGAGACTTTGTGGTGGTGACCACCATGAGTAGAATTTGCTTCCCCTCTTTCTCTTTCACATTGATTCTTAATATTTATTACCCTTTTTCTGCTACTTGTAAGGTTGTTTAGACTATATTTGTTGTTTTAGACCGTGAATGTTATATTGAAACTTTTTGAGATTGATTTTCTGATTTGGCCTATAATTTATGGGTCCTGCATGGTTGGTTTTGGATGATGATTTGAGTATAGTTATAAGGATTATTTTTCTTCTAGTTGTGGTTTGATATTTTTTATTGTGGACAGGGAATTTTGATTTTGTGTTTGTTCATAGTTGGAGGTCGCTATATGTGCTAGGATAGATTTCTAAATCAAGTTAGTAAAAAAAAAATTAAATGGCAGATGAGGCACTAGAAATATTGGATGAATTGAATTTTGATTTCTTACTTCTCCCTATGTTTTGATCTCCCCTAAACTCTAACTCTCTATGGTTTCTTTGCTTTCAACAATTAGAATTGAAGTGCCGATGATGAAAGTGTGGTGATAAGGAAGAGATTAAAGGTTGATAGATGGTGAAGATGGATGCAAGGTTAGCCTATTCCTAAGGGGGTTCATAGCCTCCTTAAACTGATGCTCCCTTCCCATCTTGATAATAAATCTTTGATTCCATGTTGTTCATGAAGGGAAGAACCCACACTAACTTGTCTCCCATGACTCTCCCAATTGCTGAATATTTCATTAGCTAAGCATAGAGCCCATTCTTCATTGCAGGGAGAGTAGGGAATGGGAATAAATGTTGCATTATGGCCGTCTATTCTCTATTGTTAAAAATTTTTAATAGTATATTCCTTTAACTGCATGATATAGTGTTTTGTGCCTTAAAGCTATGTTGTCTAATTTAATTATCACATGTTTTGTAAACATCCTTATATTATGTGGTTGTTTTATGTTTGTATTATAATGCTTTCTATTGTACTACGTAGATAGTGCGGACTTATAAGGTGAAAGTTTTTAAGAGAAACTCATCATTTCCCTTAGGAATTAGAACATCTAAAGTCTCCACTAGGTGACGGTCCACATAACCAAGTCAAGAAAGCCTCCTCCACTAGTCACCAAACATCCACTCCTACTAAGTGCCAATAATTCTTAAAAAAAACGGCTGAAAACCATCTGGTCTTGGGGCCTTGAAGGACCCCATTTGCATCACTGCCCTTTAACCTCATCAAAGGAGATTGGAGCCAGTAATTCATGTCCTTCTTCCTCTAAATTCGGGGTAACTTTTAGTCACAAACGCCACCTGAGGAGTAGTAGTTATAGGAGCAAACAACTTTTGGTAGAAAGACAAGGCCTCCTCCTAAGGGAAACTTTTGGCAGGGCACAAGTTTGTTTGGCTAAGTTGGTCCTGTCCTCCTTTTGCGGTTTATCTTATGCAAACCCTTTGGGTGCCTCAGTCCATTTGTCAATCTAATGATTCTATAGTTCACTATTTCATTTGGTGTAGGAAAGATAATGGCTCTAACAGAGTCTTAATTTTCTGGAATACTATACCATCACCCCTGAAGGCTGGGATCTTGGTATTTGTGTCCTTCGTTACCAAAATGTTTCTTTACTTGGCAAACTTGTGGCCTCATTTCTTTTGAACCTTATAAACTATGGGCCATGCTCTTGCAGGAGAAGTATGCTACACGGACCGCCAATGATTTTCGCGCATCCTCTTTATCCTCTTGTATTTGGAAGAGCTTAGCTAAGGTTTGGCTTGAGTTAGGTCAAACTTTATTTTTCAGTTTGGGTGATGGTGCTTCATCCTTTGGTGCTCTAATTGGTTAGGGATTGGCCCCCTCTTACCCATGTCCCTTATGTGCATATTTCTGATTCTGACTTCCAGGTTCATGATGCTTGGAGTAATGATGGTTGGTTCGTACATTCCATCTATACACCCTTTCCAGATATATTCTTGAGCTTATTCAGAATAAGGCTCGTCCTCTCCATGAGTTTCCTGATAATTGGATTTGGCTTCACGGTCCAGATGGGGTTACACGGCGGCTAAGTGCTACAAGTGGTTGCTTACTTCTAACAACAATTGGACTGAGGACCGCTAGTGGCGTGACCTATGGAAACTCCAAGTCCAGCGAAGTTTAAACTCTTTCTCTTGGCAATGCTATCATAATGCTATTCCAACCAACAGTTTTTGTCACCGCAGGAAATTAGCTCTGTTTCCCTTGTGTTCTTGTTGTGGTAGTGCGGATGATGACATTGTTCATTGCGTCGTGATTGTGTGATGGCTGATGTGATATGGCGTCGATTGGGTTTTGATTGGCAATGTGGGCTGATCTTCACGCGAGGAGTGGCTGGCTTCTTTGATGCACAATGATACCTTTACTCTTTATATCATAACACGTGGTGGATTTGGAGGGCGTGGAATCTCAAGTGTTTAACAATGAAGTTTGGCACCCTATGCGGGTTATGTGTCGATTTGGGGTTCCGTGGTGGATGTCAAAGGCCGTGGCGACCCTCTGGTTGCTCCTACTCTTTTGGGTTAGTCGGACAAGTGGGCTTGCCCTCCACTTGGCAGCATCAAGTTAATGTGGATGCAAGTGTGCGTCTCGTGGAAGGGCACAGCGGATTTGGGGTGTGATCAGAGACTCCAATAGGACATGGCTCACGGGGTTCTCTTGAGGGCGGGCCAAGTCGATGTTACTTGGGTGAAGCTTTAGCCATCAAGGAAGGACTCTCTTCACTTGGAATCATGGGTGGAGAATGGTGTTTTGCGAGTCGGACTCTCCTGGAGGCACTAGGTTTAATTTCTAGCCCTCAAAGTTTTCGGGTTCCTACAGAGTCTTCTACATCAAATTAGAGAGCTTGTGCATCGTGATTAGGTAGTTTCGCTTCGTCATGTCTTCACTCAGCTAACAAGGTTGTGACTTGTTAGCAAGGCTTGGAACAATGATTGTCAATCTTTGGTCGTTTGGGCTCAACCCCAAGAGAGATTACTAGTTGCTCATGGCTAATCCTGTGAAAAGCTAAGTGCCCTTTTGTTTGTCTTTCTTTCTACCTTTACCCATAAAAAAAAAAAACAATAGATAGTGAGCAAGGAGAATATATATGATTATTCCTTTGTCATGCTTTACAATGTGCAATTGTGTATTGTCTCTACAAGCACTTTCTTTTAAACATAGATTTATATGTTATAGAATAAAACAGAGAAAGACACGTCACCTTTTAATTTATGCAAGTGCTAAATCCATGCATGTTTTCATGTCATAAGCCATTTATCACACTAAGGTAGCTAAGGAAATAACTCTTTTTCAAAGGAAATCCACATAAATTTAAAGATCATGTAGAATTAGATGAGAAAAAGCCACTAAAAAAAAAAAAACCAACTTTTCCTTTAACAAATAGATTTAACTATCGTTTCAAGTTTGGGATGATCTTTATAAGGTTTCAATACATGTTGAACGTTATAAGTAAAAAAAAAAAATGTGCATGTTACTTAGATAATATTATACTTGCATATGTTAACACACTCATTATCTTTCTGGTAGTAATATTTTTATTCCTTTTTATGGTATTAGAGCTTTGGATTATTTTTGTCTTAAAATAATACAAGTCAAGTGTTACATTTATAAAAAGATAGATAAAGTTCAATCAATATCCAATATGTTAAAAAGCAATACGTATTTGAAAGGCCTGATGATTAGAATGGCACACATAAAAGTTTTAAACAACGGTGTTGTGGAATAGAATGAGGGAATTGGATATTAAGTTATTCACCATGAATAATAGATAATTAGTAAGCCCTACACAGAGACATTATGTAACTTCTATAATCAACGTTCCCAACTCTCGAGTGATAAGGGTCCAGTCATCACTTAATTCCGTGTTAAATTACCTCAGGGGCATTTTGATAAATTTTGCATACAGGAGGATCAGGATCGTAATTTTCATACAGATTGCTATCTAGACCTAATATACCCTCATTCTAGTATTAAAATACCTCATTGAGGATAGCTTGGATTGGCGTTCTTCAATTCTTGTGCAAAAATGATCTCAAGGGCATTTTGGTCATTTTGCAGCAAAAAAATTGGGGTATTACATCCTCCTGATTTTCCAAACGCTTTTAAATATACTCAATTTTGTCTTGCAATTTATATAAGTAAAATAAAGGTTGTGTCTGAATTTGACGAGAAATATATATATATATATATATATATATATATATATATATATATATATATATAGTGTGTGTGTATATGGCATTCTTCCCAACTCAACCCAATTGAAAATCCTTTAATCCATCATATATTGGGTTTGGAAATTTTCAACACATATAGTTCAATGTTAGCCAATTTGAAAAACTAGCTTCAGCAAGTATACTAGGTTTCAAGTAATAAGAAAGTGAATATGAGAATATTGTTTCCACGAGGATCATGAACAAATATCAGTTCGTTTAGGCATGTTACTATTCAAGTAATTGAAATTCAATTGGATTTAAAAAAAACTTAAATGAAAGTAATAAAAAAAAAGCAAAATAAACCAAAGAGTAACAATCAATGGAAAGCAGTGTTAGGAAATAATTTCATCCGGGTTTTCGAATTTTGCATTACCTAATATGAATTTAATTTCTTTCCCAATTCAAGTACTAATCGAATTTGTAAAAACTTATAATTGTAATTCAATGCCTTGATATTGCAATCCTCTTAGGATAAATTGAATAAATTAATGCCTTAATGTTATTCTAAATTTATCTAAGGATGAAGAATATGAATTCATATGATCACACAAATAAGTACTTCATTGCATGGCTATTTTAATTGTCGTTCAATCAATATAAAACCATATAACATTCAAAGGAGTAGCTAATTCCTAGAAAGTATTAAGAATACTAAAAATTGTATAATTAATTGAGAAAGAAAATCAAACCTATAAAAGGAATACAAAATCCATTCATTCAAACTACATTCTTCCTATCACCAAAAGAAAATTAGCAAGCCATAGAAGACACAAAGAACACAATAAACTGATGAATCATGTCAACTAACTCCCCTTCCCACCCACTTTGATGTCTCTAGTCTCTCCTTAAATAACAATAGAATTTTTTGCCAAATCCCTTGATTTTCTCCTTCTCAAATCAAATCAAACATTCTCTGAGGTCGTTTTGTTACATATATGATGTAATTTTCAAATCTTATCGAATCTTCTTAAATCTTCAAATCCTTATTAAATCTTCTTTTCAAATCATTAAGTGATATTGCTATCTTTTTGTTCTATAACACAAATAAAAATTGTGAGAATATCTACCAATTAAATCCAAAAACTTATTAACTTAAACTCCAATAAAAAAATAATCTCATTGGTAGCAAAATTAATCTAAACCTAGCCAAAAAAATTGAAAGATATAAGAAAAAGATATGAACTAACTACAAACAAATGTGAGAAACTTCAAATATAACATAGTTTTTTCAATCCAAATATTTAATTATAATTGCATATCATGTTAATCATATGTGTCAAATTTTAGAATAATTGGATACGAGTAAGAGTGTGATCAAAAAGTTTTTATTTACATATATTTAAATATATATATATATATATGTATATATATATATATATATATATATATATATATATGTATATGTATGTGTGTGTGTGTGTGTAAAGTGTATTAAATAACTTTGAATTAATGTGAAATTTTATAGACATGATCTATAACATATTAAATTTCAATCCAATACTTATTTTTGTGAAAAAGTTATCGAAAGTAATATATATGTTAAGTGCCAGTATAAATGGATGATTTCTCACATAAATGTATCAATAATTTTATATTATTATAACTCACATATATTTCATTTTATATAAAAAAAGAAAATTTAATATTTATGACTATTAATAGGGGTATTTTAGTAAACAAAAAAGATAAACATGAAAAGATTAATAAAAAATTCAAAAATGGATAAGTATAGCTCATATTAATTTTTTAAGGGAGGGATATGTTTTAAAATTTAAAAAATGAAAGTATAAAAAATCATCTCCAAAAGGAAAAGGAATTATACTTAACTCCTTTAATAAATAATTTAAGACTAGTGGCATGTTAATAAGTAGTTTTTATTCAGGATGAACGGTAAAAAAAGTGCAAGGGGAAGATATTATTTGTCTGCTCTCCTATCTATATATTTTTGTAAAAGAGGGATAATAGTATGCATCATCAATCGCCACTTGGTAATTCATTTTGTCTAAATAATTTTACCAAGTGGTTTCATCTTATTGGATGACATACATGCTAATAAGGGTATTATTATTATTATTAATTACTCTATTATGTGTTTTGCTTTGTTCCAATATGTTAACCACAAATTAAGTAGGTGGGAGAACTATATATCTATTTAATGATACGTAAAAATCAGCTCTCACATTTAATCTATTGTATTTCCCAACACATAATTATTGTATTTACCATACTCTGCAACTTTTCTATTCTCAAAATCCTCCATTTATTATACACGATAAAATTATTTTAATTTTAATTTTAATTTTTTCAATAACAAATTTATTTGGTAGAAACTCCTTCGGTCATTGAAAATTGGCTTTTCACCTATTGAGAAGCTTTTCTTCATTCTATCGATGCACTGCGATCTTCTTTTCATATTCCGTTTATTTTATTTAATTATTAATGGTTTTTTATTTGTTTTTATTTTGTTTTTGGATTTTCTGTTGCAATGACACAAATCCTTTCATTAGTATTTTTTCCCATCAGGATATGGTAAGTCAAACTACTCAATGCCACAATTCTAGATTGATGTGCATATGTGTTTAAAATGCATACTTGAATACAACGCATGCTTATGTATTTCATTTTTTTGTTCCTTTTTCTGGAGTTATATAGAGTTATAGATTTATAAATTTATATATCAGTTTTAGCATGCTATGTCAATTGAATGAGTCAAGGGACTTATGATTAATACCTCCATAATAGAAGAAGCTAAGAATGCTTACTAAGTAGCATATCAAGCCAAGATTTGATTAAACAATCCATGCTAGGAATAGAAAAAATTATTGGTGCCTTTGATCAGTAATAACATCCTTGCCTTCCATATAATTCCTAATAAACTACTTATTTACATAAAAGCATGTATAACTACATGTACAATTGAAGGTTTAAAATTTCAGTGCACTGAAGGTAGAAAAGATAAAACAGTGTTGTTTCTAAAAAAGTTCTAAGGCAACAGTAGATGGTTTTGCCTTGACTTTGTGTTATATGTGAGAATCAAGTTTATTTACTTTCTTTGCCTTCGAATTCTGCTTCCTGTTATTGTATTACTTTTTCCAAAATAACTTGATGTTTAAAGGCTTTGGTTAATATGGAAAATCAAAAGATTACAATGTTCATGTATATATGAAATCTGATATGGTGTATCATGTTTTTTACCCAAAGATTTAGTTAATGGTTTAAACAATAATAGATTTACTACTTCCACGCTACAATTGTGTATATTTCTTAATTAGGTACCAACCATGTACTTGACCATCCAATGGCTTATTCTTGTTGCTGCCATGAATGTGTTGAGGTTCTTTCTATTCATGCTTGTGGAATTAAAAGCTATTACTACTGCCCAAGGAATTTCCAGAGATTTGAATTAATAGCTATTATCATTTATATTGCTGAAATTTGAATGCGTAAATGCATTAGAATGAGAAATGCTTTATTGGCCTAATCATATTTGATCATATCATTGGTTTGTGCAATGCATGGGCCGGTGTTTATAATTTAGTTCCTTTTTTTCTCCTTACATCTTCCCTTTTTGTTTTTTCTTCTCCTTCCTCTTCCTCTCCCTAAAATCATGTTTTCTTCTGGTCATTGTGCTGATTGTGGTTCCTTATATTGAAGGCGACCAACGATATAATAGGTCTTATAAGTGATATGGTGTGATGCGGTGGTACAGTAGCGTGATCGGAGCTGATCGATAATCCAGATGTGAAACGAGGTGGAGGGCCGCAGTACAACAACGTTGGTAATTGAAAGGGAATTTTGATTTTTTTGTGTGTTAATGTTTAGGCATCTTTTGCTCAGTTCCAAGATTAACAATTGAGTCCTGATTATCTACTTGTGTAATTTATGATTATGGCTTTGATTTCCATTTCTAAACTATGTTTATACTATGAATCACACACTGAGCAATGGTTTAAGACTTCAATCTGTGTTCTGTGTATTTGTTTGAGTTCCATGATGGCAATCCCAAGTTTTAGATTCTAACGTTAACAAAGACTTATGATATTTTTTTTAGTTTTGTTTTGTCACAGCTTTTTCTATCATTCAAAATACATCTGACTCTAGTAAGAGTTTGAAAGATGTTGTATGATAGTTGAACGAAATACAAAATTCTTTTTTGTCTTTTGTTGTGTGATTATGATAATATTTTGTTTTTAGGTTTATGGAAAGGCCACAATGATCGGCTTTGCAAACAGGCTATTATTGATTACATTGTGCCTAAATCATAAAGTGGTATGCTCTTTGCATCCATTGTCATCATGTTTCATTCTTGAACTAATTTGGTGGTATTTTGATGAATGAGGCTGTACCTAGCAAGATAATGAATGAGTCTGAACGATAGAGGGCAGATATCTATTTTTTTTCAATTTAGTTTGTGATATTTGAATTTTTGTATATTATTGATTAGGAAAGTACATGTATTGGAATGAAACAGAGTTCTACAAATTCTGAACTTTTACTTGCCATTGTGTATAATTTTAAATTTTAAAGGTTGTCCCCCGTTTTTTTATTCAATTTTAATTTTCCCTATTTTTTGTGTTAATGCAACATATTCATGTAGTATGAGTTCGAAAATGATTTCATGTACAATCATTGCTCTTTTATTATCCTTTTTGAAACTACATATCTGTTCTCACTATGCAGAAATTGCTTAGGGATACCATGCCTTTACATGGTAGCAATGGGGCTACTACAATTATAGGTCATTTCATTCTTCTCCATGAATTTTTGTTTTTCAATCACTTGCTTTGGTATAATCTAATTATAATGGGGCTACAACAATTATAATGTGATTCAATAATCTAATTTGCTGTCATGTATTGTAATGGATTTCAAATTATTCTGTTTGTAAAATTCTATTCTAATTCTTGGTACAATATTGTCCAACTGATTGACTGCATTTTCCCCCATTTATTCAATTATTTGGACATTTATTGCTAGCCAAGAGCTGCATATCGACCTAAGAGATCTAAAATGGATAAGAATGCATGATATAATAATTGTCAACAAAAATAAAATATCAATTCTTGGAGCAAGGATATTCAATGTAGTCCAAGAATCTTGGGTAACAAATTGTACTTTAAGGTTTAAGAGGTGAAGCTCTTCGGGTGCCTCTTCACAGTTTCATCAACGAGAGTATACAAATGATGATATAATTAGTTGGCTACTGTCATATTAATCCCTCAATTTAATTTTTCTTATTGGTTTTTTTTTGTTCCTTAGTTGGATTTGGGCACTTGATAGATGTTTGTCTACCAGGCATCTTTCATTTTTTGTTCTCCATAAGAAAATTATCTGTATTAGGGAAAGAATGTAGTTAGGAGATGAACCGCATTCATAATTTTATGCAAGACAGATATATAGGCATCATCGTTATGTGAAGCGGAAGCTTCTTTAGTTATTATACCGGACTTGATGCAATTTAGAAGAATGACGCATTGATTGGGATGCGTTAAAGCTATTAATCATAAAGGAATGGAGGAAGTGCATATCTCCCTAGAATTTAAGTACTGCTTGCTTGAAATTTAAATGAAGGAATGTTGTTAGTATTATTATTTGCGTATAAAGTAAAGATTTATCCCTTATTTTGTAATAGCACTAGGCATGCTGTATAAGTTACGCAGGTCGAAAAAAGTTGATTAATACATGAATATTATCGAACACTCTTATCATTTATATAAAGTATATGATATGGTATGATTGGGGAGTTTCATTGAGTCAATGATTTGCTATGAGCATTTTTGTTAGGCTTAATAAGAAAATTCATTTTTTATCGTATGAACATTTTTTGTGCAAACCACGGGTACTACACTAGTAGTAGTCCAACCCAAACATCGTTCATGCACTAGAACCCATGCGGAAACATTTGATTGGCTACTAGGAAAACATTTTTAAAACTAGGAGCGTATACGGACGGGTCAGAGAGATTGGACCAAATTCTAATTTGACTCGAAGTTTAGATTGGTTTATTTTTTAAAATCTGATAATGACTAGATCAACTTGACTTTTAAATAATTTATAAAGATTTTATTATTATATATATAATAAAGTTATAAAATTTTATAAATAAAAAATAAAATTTAAAAAATATTTTGAGATAAAACAGGGGAAGATATATATATATATATATATATATATATATATATTAGCTATAATGGAATTAAGGAAATAAAATAAACAAAAATGGACAATAAGAAAACTTTGACCTTGTACCCGAAACTATATACTAAAACACAAGGATCAAGAAATGAAAATACTCACTGTATACAGCTTCGTCGTTGTGATGTTGGCTTGCCGGGTGTGAACAGGGAATTGTAGATCAAAGAATTAAAATAATAGATTAACTAACACAAAAATTAGATTCGAATAAAATATCCTTAACAATAATAGTTCTCACTGTCATGTGTCTTCGGTGAATGCCATTAGACAGCATCTACTTATGCAGATAAGCTAGCTAAGAAGCGCCATGATTTAGCTGACTGTACCGGTTCTAGTGCCCGTCTTGTTCAAGTGTAATTTTCTTTTGGGCTGGGCTTTAAGCCCGATGTGTATAGAGAACAGGACAAAAACAAAAAGTTGATTTGACAACTCGAAGATATTTATTCGCAAGAATATAATCGTGTGCAACCATAAAAAGAGGGACTAGCAGGGATTGAGGCTTTCATTCTCAATTACTAGCAGCTTGGCATCCAATCAACGGTTAAGCTGAGCATCCTGCTGGAAGGATCGCCATATTCACCACTTCAATGGACGAGGTAATTAAATTAAATGCTTCATGCCATGACTTTAGTTTAAACTTCAAATTACTCTTCTATTCCTGCTCTCTTGAGGTTAATTGTTGCGTTATTCCCATTCTGCTTGCAATAATAAATCTAATAATTACTAAGCTTTAGTTTTGAGTAAATACTTGAAGAAGAACTGTACCACAGGGTTGTCAACGTGCTGATACCTGGAATATGTACAACCCCTTTTTCGGTGCTTCAAACTTGTCGTTTTAAGGTTAAGTTCAACTTATAATTCAAGTTGATTGAGAGAACCCAACCAGAAAAACGAAAAGAAACTATAGTGAGAAAACTTTATCTTTAAGTACAAACACTCTGTGGGTGTGTTACTTTTGGTGAGTGGGATTTTTGTTGTGTGCGTGAGGATCTAAGGTGTATGTGAGTGTGTGAAGTGTGTGAATCATGGGTGTGTGCGTGGGTATTTTTAGATGGTTGACCATGGCTTTCGTGTTTTAATTAAGAAAAATAATGTGTACAATATTTTTATACAATATAGACAAATAAATAAATAAGATGATAGATCTAGGTAAATAAAAATTAAAATTCACCACCTTGTTTATTTTTTTATTATGTTGTAATTATGTTGAAAAAAGATATTGTATATATATAATTTCTTTAATTATGTGTTATTTACTAAGAATATGGTAATTCGCTTCATTGCGTTGAATTGGGGAATCAAAAATCCTTTCTTGAACAAGTGGATATATCATATATGCAGATTTTGATTTCAAGCTGACTGGATTAAATCAAGTAAAGCTTCAGTTCTGTATCAGGGTTGTGATTTGTCTTCTGATTTGGCCTTAATGGCAATGCTAAAGAGACTAAAGTAGAGACTTGCACTACAACTATTTTCTAGACATAGAAGGACCTTTTGTATTAAATTTCGGCATAATAAACAGGGAGAATCTAAAGCAATTGTTAAGAATTTGATAATAAAAAACAGGAGGAATTTGCACTACAGTGGTGGGTGGTCCAGGGTTGTATGATTCTGGTGCTGCAATGCATGCAACCAAGTTGATGATCAGAGTTTTCGCAGGTTCTGTAACACGAATTAGTACAGGGCATTATAATCCTGTTCTATGTTGCATGACTACGGATAATACCATATGATACAGGGGTATGGGATATGAAAATTTTCAAAAAATTAGGATATAGGTATGGAAGATATATTATATAAAAATATAAAATTTTAACTAATAAAATAATTATATCATAAAATAAATAATTTTTTATGATACTCAAGTAAAAATATATAAAAAATATGAAATTTGAAAGGATAAAATAGTAATTTAATTCATTTAATTACAAAAATTTAATATTTTATAAGAATTAATTTATATTTAAGTAATATTTATTTATTAAAATTGTTGATTAATAAATATTCAAAATACCCAATAAATATGGATACTGGATATATACTGGGTGTGAATATGACAATCATTTTGAAATACCGATGCATCATCAGTCCTGATGGCCAATATAAATGGTTGATTATGTCGAGGGTTTGTTTTGGATGCCGACGGCAAGCAGTGTGGCTTTGAATGAGGTGAATTATCGTATCACTGATGGCATCGGTTAGTGTGGAGTAATTATAAAAGGTGGTAAATATGAGGTGGTCTTGTTATCTTGTATAATACTCAATCTCATTTAAAATAAATATTTTTCACTTTTTTAATACATTAATCAATCAATATTATATTAAAAATATATGTATATATTTATTAATTTATTAATATACTGAAAAAAGACATTTATTTATGAAGGGACATTTATTTATAAATATATAAAAAAGAGACGTTTATTTATAAAAGGAATATTTATTTTAAAATGGATTGAGGGTTTAGTGCTGATAGTGTGGCAGATCGCTATTTTATTTTGCTTTGATGTGATGTTGGTGTATGTGTTTTTGTGCGGTCTCTAGCCTCTCTTTGTACATAATTGGAGTTTAATTTACCAGATTAGATATAAAATTATTAATTAATTGTTTAAGATTTTGAGAGAAGTGATTTCATGACATATACCTACTCAATTACTGGGGAAAAAAAATACCGCATTCAATTTGCTTATTTACTTAATATAGTGCTCATAACACAAGTAAGGCATGAGATTGTGAGGTGTTGAAGCTTATAAATATCTTACAGAGAGAATGGGTCAAATCAGATAACAGATGGAATATTACTCAAATCCACATAAATTCACAATGGAAGTAACCATATATTAAAGTATGTGTATTATACTATATATACTTGCATGTTAAAAGGAAAATTATGTAACTCAATCGCCGTTCCAGAATATGGCAGGAAAGAAGAAAGAAGCAAAATCGGACAAGGAATTTTGGAGGTCGAATTCACTTCCATCATCTTTTGGCAGACTTCCTCCGGACAGTGGAGATACTTCATCTGCTGCCTCATTGAATGATGAAATATTACTTCCATGGCGTACTGCAGAAGAAGAGAGTAAGTTATATACTTCAAACACTACTTTTTCCCCATTGCATAATATTTTGGTAGAAAAATATATCTTTTTTTCAACAAAAAAAAATTACTTTGATAAAAACTATTCATATATCAGTTTTTCACTCAAAAACTAAAAATAACTTAAAACAAGCTGTTTTTAATTTTAAAGTAGAGGTTGAAATAAATAGTTTCTATAGAAAAAAGTTACTTTTTTAGCTAAAAGAAATCAGTCAAAATAATCTAAAACAAAACGTACCCATAGTGTGTGTTTGGATTAGATTCCTACCAACTTGGTTTTAAACAAACCTGATTATTTAGCATTGCTTTTATTTAGAAGTGTGTTTGAAGTTGTTGTCGGGAAAATTCTAGTTTGATTAAGTCTAGTAAATAAACACAGCTAAGGACAGAGCTAACTTTTGATTTGAAGATAATGAAGACAATTGCTCCAACGACGAAAACTCAATTGGTTATGAGTTCTTCAATTCCTTTAAAGAACAAGTTTGAAAAGAGGTAAATGTGGGATAAGAATTTTATTGATAAACAACAAAGTCATAACATCATCACACCAAAATCAACAACAAATTGGAGATGAACTACCTAAGCCCTAAACTAACAAGGAAAAGGAAAGAAAAAGGAAGATAGCATGTAAAGTTGTTGCTTTGATATGCAGAGATGTCCTTTTTTTGTCAAATTTCTTCAACCTTTAAATTCTCAACAGCTTCCTCAAGATCAGTTTCCTTTGAACCGCATATGATTGTCTCTCAGCTTGTGCTAGTAATAGAGTAGTCTTTAAAATTGCCTCCACTTAAACTTTCAATTTCGCACAACTATTCTCAGATTAGTTGTGGCAAAATGCATGTGCACCTTTTTTTCCAAATATTCGGCCCACCAAATTTCGGATGATAATAGGAGTAGAGTTATTTATGTTTGAAAAATTGTATTTGAAAGGTGAGTTTGAAAATTATATTATTTAGAGAAGTGACGAGGGATAGAGGAAGATGAGGGAAGGGGAAGGGGAAGGGGAAGTGAAAGAAAGAGCAAGCAATCCCCTAGCGAGAAGGGGAGCCCCTTTCTCTCTAAAATCGTGAAGCTATATTGTTCAATTTTTATATAATATTATAATATTGTATATAGATATAGATATATTAAAAATGAATAAATATTATTGAGGATCTGTAAAAATAAATAAGTAATCTAGATTGTACACTTCTAAGAGCACTTAAGAATCATAGATCGATCCAATTATATTTTCCCCGGTGTTCCAATCAATTTATCTTGAGTTTAAATAATTTTAATTATAATCATAATTTGTTTTGGTAGTTTTTGGATAATAAAAGCCATTACATACTTTTTTCAAAAGAGAAAAAAATATTGCTTTTTGAAAAATAACTTTTTTCAAATGTGATGCCTTTTTTTAACTCAAGGGGTGTTTGGTTAAGAGACAAGAAATTGGTGAAAAACTTTTATAAATAAGCTTGACAGATAAAATTATACATAAAATTTATTTTTCTTTTCTTTTTAATATTACCCTTCAACCACATCTAAGGAGTATAAATGTTTGCAAGGACTGCAGGAAAAAAAGAGATCTATACCTGTTTGCTGTCAAAGATGAGTGGCGCCGAGCAATATCAATTTGTGATAAACTTCCTAACATGGTACGTACCCTGTTAACTGTCAACGGAGACACAGCCCTTCATATTGCAGTGAGCGCAAACAGCGTTGGTTTTGTTGTAGGGTTGGTGAACGTAGAGCATATGACTCCACAAGACTTGGAAATACCAAACTCAGATGGAAACACAGCTTTTTGCATAGCTGCAATCTCAGGAAACAGTGGTTTACTAGAAATTATGATTAAGAAGAACGAAGATTTACCACTGATTCACGGGCAATATGAATGCTTCCAATTCATTTAGCTGCTTCATCAAGTCACGGTGCAATTGTGCACCTTCTATCTTCGGACTGTTTACTTGGGAAGATGGCCCAAAAAGACATTGAAAGACTGTTCTTTTTGACAATTAGTAGCGACATTTATGGTAAGACTAAATGGCAAGGGTTTTCATTCAGATGAGTTTAATTTTTATGTATTAATCATGGTGTGTCTTATTATGCCTTGTCTAGGGTTCATTTTTTTTAACACTTATAAATACATATAAATTAAATTCATATTAATTTATTGTTCTTCAATTATTTAGATTTTTATACCTTGCCTTGTACATGCAATTGATCACTCTCTTGTTTGTGCATATAACAGAAGTGGCAATCAAATTATTTATAAAATATCATGATTGGTTGGCCATTGCAAGAGCATATGAAGAGTTAACAGCTTTGCACATTTTGGCGCGAAAGCCTTCTCAAAAATTGTATTGTTAGTTCTTTACTTCTTGACTAAATATTTAAATTGATTCCTCATAAATGTATAATGGATAAATTAGTTCAAATTTTAAAAGTCTCAATTAATTCTTCATATTTTAAAAAAGACAAATTGGTCACTTATACAATTCCATAGTGGAAAGGGGAACAAATTGATCTTCATACACTATAAGGAGATCAATTTGTCCCTTTTTATAAAATGAGAGACAATTTGGGACTTTTAAAATTTGAAGGACTAATTTATTCTAAATGCATTTTTGAGGAACCAATTTAGGTATTTTTGTCTTACTTCTTTACACTTAATTATAGTTTTGTTTAGTTCTGTTATTTACTTGCCTTCACTCTCTTTCTATTTATTTATTTTTCGATATAATTTGGCATATTCAATCTAAATTAATTAGTAAATCTTTATACCTGGACTAAATATCCATTTTGGCCCATAATGAATATAATAAGGGTAAATTAGTCTCTCTAAATTTCAAAGTTTCAAGTTGGTCCCTTTCAACTAAGAAAAAAAGAGAGATAAATTAATTTCTCCATTCAGATCTATACAATTAAAAAAATAGGGCACCAAATTATACAGAGAAACTAATTTATCTCTTGTTTTTAATTGTGAGGGACTAGGATATTTCAAATCCTGAAGGATTAATGTGGGTATTTTGACTTATATCTATTAATATATATTAAATAGGTTCGTATAATTTTAAAATTATAAAAGAAACCACTGTAATTTGCAAAATTGATAAGGTACTGAAATTCGGTGGTTACAGTGACCATATATTAAAAGAGTTTCTGAAACTATAAGGACTATCTGTAATTTTCAAACAGAAAAAAAAAAATTCTATTAAAAGTTTTAAGAAAATATGGCTAATTAACAATCTCTTTTCAATATACAGTTATATGCCAAACAATTGAATAGTAATCTAATCTAATACTGATCCAAAACTGTAAAGGTAAAACCGTGAACTTCAAATTATTTCTTATATGTACGGCAGAAAATGAAGTTTGATTATTTGAAACTTTTGATCCTATACTTGTTTTTTTGATTATTTGAAATTTTTGATCCTATACTTGTTTTTGATATGGTTATAGTCTGGGCTTCTCCTGTATATAATTTACCACTCATGGTTGAATTCTTAGACACAATGCAATCTACAACAAGAAGTCTGTCAAATTTTATTTTAGTAAGGATAGTAATATTTAACATGCAGTTACATGTCTGAAATCACACTATTTCCACCTGCCATAAAGAATATTTTCTTTCTAAAGGTGTGTTTAGTTGGGGCCAACGATGGAAAGGAGAAAAAAATTCCCTGCTTTTAAGTCCTAACCAAACAATTCAAGATGAATCCAACCCAGAGTCTTGTATTCTTTTCTTCGATGGTAGAAAACGTTTCATGTTGACCAAAAAAAAAAAAGTGTCAGCAAACTTTGCTTCCAACTATACATCTTTATTCTTTGTAACTAAACACTAATTTGGAATGTGCTACTATTCAATTTTTTTTTGCTCCTTTAAAGTTAGAAGGTTTGTAAAATGAAAAGGAGATCTTAAATTATTTACAAGAGGCCACAAATAATAGAAGCTATTGGTCAAAGATGATTAAATTTTTATTGTCTCGCTCTATAAATGATCTTGTCACTCCAGAGCAACCAAATTTCCTTCTTTCCATATAAATATTGTAGGATAGAAATTTATTTGTACTGTGTGTTTGACCAATCAATTGTATTCTCGTTGCTAGCCTTTTTCTCTGGGGGATGCGATTGTTTCAGATAGTGTGGTCTCATGTTAGTGGATTGGAATGTAACGAGATGTGAAGCTGATAACCAAACCTTCGACAGTATTGTTTGACGCAATACAATCAGGAAACAATGGTGCAGTAAAATGGATTCTTCTCGTGAATCCTGAACAATGAACTTAAGGATTCCCTTGGACGAAACCTATAGCACTATGTTGTTTTATATCGACGAGAAAGCATGCTAAAATATATACTTTTGTAGAGGACAGTGCACCTTATAATACGGCTGTGGACTGTGATCGTAACAACATTTTACACTTAGCTGGGCATATGAGTCAGAGGAAGCACGTAAGATTGAATATTAAAATGCAAAGAGAGCTAGAGTGGTTCAAGGTGAATCAATCTGTTTCGATATTATTATTTAATTTACCTTACTTCTTCTCTTTTTTGCTAAACTAGGAAGATATTAAATGCTTTACAAATGCATTTAATAATATATTTGAAAATATAAAAATTTCAACATTTTCCTTTTTATTTAGCATTTAGAAGAATGATTAAGATGATGTTTTAATTAGGAGGATATAACAAAACTGGGACTTTAATTTGTAGTTCCTCACTTTTGAATGAAAGTCTTTTGTCCCCAAATTGTTCTACTTTCTTCATGTCTCATCTCATTAATTATATTTTGTGATTATTTGTGTGTCATTATATATTTTGATTTTTTTTATGTTTTTTTTATATATTTGTGTAAAAATTTCTAGTAAAAGCATAGTCATTAGAAAAATATATAAAAAAATCATTTTCAAAATCTATAATTTATATTTTCTGAAAAAAAAATTATATCTTAAAAAAGATGTTTAATAATAAATAAAGAAATTATAATATACATCCAAAATTGATTGATATTACATACATTCAAACATAAAATAACTTCTACTTATTCAAAAGGTCTTATTTAAAAAGATTAGTTAAAAAAAAATTCTTATTATGAAAGGTTATATATTCAAACCTGCCTTTGATAATAGCATTGTTTTATATAAGATATTTTATTTTTAAATATTAAAATAACATTACTCATAATATAACTAGGTGCATCCTAGGCTGCGTTAGAGTTTTAGAAAGGCATGGTGCATTATACGAATGGGCCATTCATTACTTGACAAGTAGACGGCATAGATGATTAAAAAATTAATTTATTAAAAGAAGAAAAATCAACGGGTAAACGTCTTACTCCCCTCCTCACTTCCTTCCTTTCCATGCCACTGCCAGCGGTCAATCCCCTCTCCCGACAGTACTCAAGATGGAACAGTGCATTTTAGGTGGCATGACGAATTAAACACATAAACAATCTCTCCCCCCACCTTCCTCCTCTCCCAACCCAGCGTCCTCCGTTTGCAGTCTTGTCCCCCTCTCCCGAAGGCACTCAACAATTAACTTTTAGGATATATTTGTGAGTGTAGGTTTTAGAGGGAGAGGGAAGGAGCGAAGAATTTGTAATATAAATTTACATTATAAGTCATTCTCTATCCTCTTTTTCTCTTTAAAATCCAAACTTAAAATATACCCTTAGATTTTGTCCTGTTTCAATTGTCTGGGTGTTACATTTACATAATGAGTTGAAGTGAATCAATGAAATCGAGCACATCATGCAATTTATTTTGATGGGTTATGAGATGAATGGATTGGAATTTGGAAACTTTGTGGTGTGATGCTAGCTAATCGTTCGCAGATTTTTCTCCTTTTAATAAATTAATTTTTTAATCATCTATGCTGTCTACTTGTCAAGTAATGAATGGAATCCTTTCTAAAACACCGTATGCATTATTGTTACCACCGTTGACATATACACACTTGATTAATATAAATAAATGCATATAGGAAGTGGAGAAGTGCGTTCCCACAGACTTAAGGACAATGGGAAACAGCAAAGGTCAGACACCGAAGGATATAATTTATGCCAATCAGAGAGAGTTATCTAAGGAAGTTAAAAGGACAGCCAAAGGAATAGCCGACTCTGGCATGCTTGTGGCAGCACTCATTGCAACTGTAGTCTTTGCTGCAGCTCTCACTGTTCCAGGCGACAAGACGAGTGCATGGTTTGTTGTCTTCATCCTCACAAACACAGCTGCACTATTTGCCTCTTCTGCATCCATAATCTCCTTCTTGTCAATTTTCACTTCACCATGGTTCATAGAAAACGAGTTCATCATCTCACCGACCCTGATTAATCTCGGGCTTGTTTTACTCGTCGTCTCTGTTCTCACAATGGTTCTGTCTTTTGCTGCAGCATCCTTTTTGATATTTGGTCACATATTCCAGTGGGTTGCATATGTTGTGGTTTTAATGGGTGTTCTACCAATACTTTTGCTTCTTGTTCTTCAATCTAAATATGTCGATCTTTTACTTAACTACTTCGATCGTTTATATAACTACTTCTCATGATCTAGATATTAGTTGTCATGTGTATCCAAGTAAAAATAAATTATAGAACCATTTGCCTACAAATGTGGTTGTGATTTCAAAAGTTCACCAACTGCATAAGACACTGTGTAGAGACTGAAGTGTGTCCACACGTGACAGAACATTTAATGTGTGTTATTGGTTTATAGAATTGATTTTGTGGTAAAGTGATTTATGTTTGATAATTTAAGATGAGAATTGGTTTTGACAAAAATTACAAAAGTAAAAACCTAAAGACAACAGTATTTCACTTCTACTAAAATTGATTTTGGATTCAAAATCAAATCTAGAATTTGCATTCTCTTGGAAAACCAAACAAATTAGAAAATGGACAAAATCAATATAAGTTTGCACCTCCTAAACAATTTTGGAGTGTCCTACTGATTTTCCAAACACTTTTAAATATACTCAATTGTGTCTTGCAATTTATATAAGTAAAATAAGGGTTGTGTTTGAATTTGTTGAACATACATATATATATATATATATATATATATATATATATATATATTCCTTTTCTCCCAACCTAATTAACTCATGAAATTTGATTTGACTTGGGTTGAAAATTCTTTAACCTATCATATGTTGGGTTGGGAAATTTTCAACACATACAATTCATTGTTAACCAATTTGAAAAACTAGCTCCAGAAAGTATAGTGAGTAATAAGTAAGTGAATACGATAATGTCATTTTCACGAGGATTATAAACAAGTACTAGTTCGTTTGAGCACATTACTATTCAAGTAATCGAAATTCAATTGGATTTAAAGAACACTTAAATGAAAGTTATAAAAAAAAAAAAGCAAAAGAAATCAAAGAGTAACAATCAATGGAAAGCGGTGTAGGAAACAATTTCATCCGAGTTTACGGATTTTGCATTACCTAATATGAATTTAATTTCTTTTCTAATTTAAATGCTGATCAAATTTCTCAAAACTTATAACTGTAATTCAATGCCTTTATAGTGCAATCCTCTTAAAATAAATTGAATAAATTAATACCTTAATGTTATTATAAATTTATCTAAAGATGAAGAACATAAATTCATATGATCACACAAATAAGTACCTCCTTGTATGGCTACTTTAATTTATGGCAATTTTTAGATTGGATTATTTTATACTATTAATTGTCATTCAATCAATATAAAGTCATATAACATTTAAAAGAGTAGCTAATTCCTAGAAAGTATTAAGAATACTAAAAATTGCATAATTAATTTAGAAAGAAAATCAAACCAATAAAAAGGAATACAAAATCCATTCATTCAAACTGCCTTATTCCTAACACCAAAAGAAAATCAGCAAGCCATAGAAGAGAAAAAAACACAATAAGTTAATTAATCATGTACGTCAACTAACTCCCCGACCCCCACCTTTGATGTCTCAGTCTCTCCTTAAATAACAACAACATTTTTTCCTTGATTTTCTCGTTTTCAAATTTGAGGTCGTTACATGTATGATGCAATCTTCAAATCTTATAGATCTTCTTAAATCTTCAAATCCTTATCAAATCTTCTTTTCAAATCATTAAGTGATATCTTTTTGTTCTATAACACAAATAAAAATTCTAAGAATATCTACCAATTAAATCCAAAAACTTATCTTAAATTCAAATCAAAAGATAATCTCATTGATAGCAACATTAATCTAAATCAAGCCAAAAAAAAATTGGAAGATATAGGAAAAAGATATGAATTAATTACAAACAAATGTGAGGAAAAAGTAAGATAACATCACAGTTAACATTCAACTAAACTCATCTATTCTTTTTTTCTTTTTCAGTGATATCAAATTTATGTGAAACTTGAAAAAATAAACTTGCACGGAACATATGCAATGCAATGGACATTTTGAACTGGGCTTGAAAAATTACTTTTAGTGGACTTGAGGAACTGTTTTTGAAAAAAAATATATTAATTCTTTTTTCAGTGATATCAAATATAATATAGTTTTTTCAATCAAACTGTTGAATCATAATTGCATATCATGTTAATCATATGTGTCAAATTTTAGAATAATTGGATATGGATAAGAGTGTGATCAAATAAATTTATTTATATATATTTTATAAATATTTATTATGTTGATTTAAATATATATAAAAATGTATTAAATAATTTGGAATAATGTGGAATTTTATAGACATGATCTATAACATATAAAATTTCAATCCAATAGTTAGTTATGTGAAAAAGTTATCGAAAAGTAATATATATGTCAAGTCTTATGTCAATATAAATGGATAGTCTTTCATATAAATTTATCAATATTTTTATATTATTATAACTCTCATATATTTCATTTTATAAAACAAAGAAAAATTAATATTATAACTATTAATAGGGGTATTTTAGTAAAAACAAGATAAACATGAAAAAGATTAATAAAAAATTAAAAAATGGATTAGTATAGCTATATTAATTTTTAAGGGAGGGATATGTTTTAAAAATTAAAAAAATGAAAGTGTGAAAAATCATCTACAAAAGAAAAAAGAATTATACTTAACTCCTTTAATAAATAATTTAAGGCGAGTGGCATGTTAATAAGTAGTTTTCATTCAGGAAGAAAGGAAAAGAAGTGCAAGGGGAAGATATTATTTGTCTGCTCTCCTACAGTAGTCCAACCAAATCATCGTGCATGCACCAAAACCCGTACGGAGAACATTTGATTGGTTGCAATCGGAAAACAGTCTTAAAACCATCAAATCCGCATAGGATATGTATATTCTTAACTTTTGGATGTGGTCGGAAGGATGAGAGAAACAAGAAACAAACGGTGAGATTTGTTTTATGGAGTACAAACTGATTTACTCCAGGAGTATAAAGGAAATTTTCCACAAGGCGCCATTGTTGACCAATCAAAACGCTACTGTGCCGCAAGCCATACATAAATGGACACTATATACGTATATATAAGGAGAGAAACAAAGAAAGAAAGATCACAATAGACAAAACAAGCAGAGAGATAAGATAAAAAATGGCGACAGTAGTGGGTGACCCTCGTGTGGTGGAAGGAAGCCAGAACAGCGTTGAGATCGAGAATCTTGCTCGCTTTGCTGTCCAAGAACACAACAAAAAAGAGGTTTTCCTTCTTCCTTTCTTTCTTTTTTAATTTGTTATTCATTTGTTTGTTGATTTTAATATTTCCCTAGAAAATTCGAAGAAGAAAGTGAATTTTGCCACTAAAAAGAGTTAAGCCCATGATTAATTTTGACACACCACCCAAAAGTGGGTTATTAGTTTGTTTTTGTGATTCAAACTTCCTTTTCTAACTGTAATTTTAAATTGAGTTTGATGGCGAGAGTCCTAAGACACTTGTTAAGAAATAAAAGAGAGGATAGTTTCGATTGAAAGAGTAAAGCTTTTTAATATATATTGGATATTTTAAAATTTTTCATTTTTAATTCCTAGTAAGTATGTTTGGGCACTCTCGTTAGTTAAATCTTATTAATTTTATCTGTTTTTTTCTTCCTTGATTGGGTTGGCAATGCTTAATTGCTTAAGCAGAATTCAGCTCTGGAGTTTGTGAAGGTGATTAGTGCAAAGCAACAAGTGGTAGCTGGCACAGTGTACTACATCACTTTGGAGGCAACAGATGGTGTGAAGAAACAGGTTTATGAAGCCAAGGTTTGGGAGAAGCCATGGCTGAACTTCAAGGAGCTGCAGGAGTTCAAGCTCGTTGGTGATAATGACGATGCCCCTTCCGTGTCTAGCACTTAGCTACCTAGGTACTACTTTTCTATAAAGTATGAATTATTTATGATGAATGCAAATCCTTTAATTTTGTATATATATGTATATATATATATATATAGGTCACAATCACGGGAAAATAATTTACATATGGTGTATAAGAAGGTGTTATCTTTAAATATGTGATTCTTGGTGATTTATCTTAGTATGGTGTGAACTGAATCCGCCATTGGCGCATTCAACAGAGACCAGAAGCGGACAAAAGCCCATCGTCAGCCGCCTTTGCGGATCTCCTCCTGCCACCAAGGGTCCGCCTTGGCGGATTCCTCCCTTGGGACGGGTGGACGCGACCTCAGCTCAGATCCTCGCCTGAGTCCGCCTTTGGCGGATCCATTCTGCCACTCCATGCGGGGGACGGCGTGCACCGAGAAGGAGAGGGAGCTGACGCGTGGAAAGAGAGGGAAGCTCCTGCTCCTCCGAGGCTTCACATGTATTTTCATTCTCATGCGCCTTTGAACAAGCTTGGCAGTGCATGCATTTGAATTTTTCTTCAATGATTCAGAATGAAATGATGGAATGGGAGGAGTGCATTATTGAGTAAGAAAGGAAAGATGGTTGCTGCCTATAAAAGGAGGATGGGAGGATGCAAGAACGCGTCTGCAAGAATACATACATAAGAGAAGTGAGGGGAGAAAAATAAGAGATAGTTAAAAAAAATTTTAGAGATAGTTGATCGAGCAAAATGGTGAAAGCTGACGATACAATGAATTCAGATAGTCACATTGCTGTTGAAGTGTTAGAGCAAAATGTAATGTATTTTTAATTTATTATTTAAATTTATGTTTTATATATTTTTCTATATGTTTAGTTGAACATAAATTGTGTAATTAAAATAGCGCTTTAAATTTATTTATTTTTAATATATGTTTAGTTGATTTTTTTTAGCAAAATTGAATTAGTTAAATATGTATCTATGTTTTGTTAAGGGATATATTAATTTAATGTTTCTCAATTGATATTTTTTTTAGAGCATATATTAATTTCCTTTTCTGTTTAAATCCTTTTATTCAGTGATTAATTTAAATTTAAATTTAAAAGATAGTAAGACATAAAAATCAAATTAATTAAAAGATTAGTTTAATATATTGATATTTTGTTAGTAGAGTTTTTAGTTAATTAGTTTTGGTTGAAACTTTTAGTTAATTAGTTTAGGTAATTTCTTTTATTTAGTTGTCCTTTTAGTTATAGTGATTGATAAAATGCATAATTTTATTTTAGTTAAGAATTTTGTAAATTTATTATTTAGTTGATTATTTAATTTATTTCATTTAGTATTTTTGTGGTGGTAATTAGAATCATAATTTTATTTCATGTAATGTTATTAGATTGATTTTTAAGTTGGTTATTTATAGTGAAATATATAGTGAAACATATAGTAAAATTTTTAGTTAATTAGTTTTAGTTGAAACTTTTAGTTAATTAGTTTAAGTTCATTTTGGTAATTTCTTTCATTTAGTTGTAATTTTAGGTGTAGTGATTGATAAATTGCACAATTTTATTTTATTTATGAATTTCTTAAATTGATTATTTAGTTTATTATGTAATTTCTTTCATTTAGTATTTTTAGTGGTAGTAATTAGAATCATAATTTTATTTCATGTAATGTTATTAGATTGATTTTTAAGTTGATTATTTACAGTGAAATATATAGTAAATTTTTTAGTTAATTAGTTTTAGTTGAAACTTTTAGTTAATTAGTTTAAGTTCATTTAGGTAATTTCTTTCATTTTGTTGTAATTTTAGGTGTAGTGATTGATAAAATGCACAATTTTATTTTATTTATGAACTTCTTAAATTGATTATTTAGTTTATTATGTAATTTCTTTCATTTAGTACTTTTAGTGGTGGTAATTAGAATCATAATTTTATTTCATGTAATATTATTAGATTGATTTTAAGTTGGTTATTTATAGTGAAATATATAGTGAAACATATAGTAAAATTTTTAGTTAATTAGTTTTAGTTGAAACTTTTAGTTAATTAGTTTAAGTTCATTTAGGTAATTTCTTTCATTTTGTTGTAATTTTTGGTGTAGTGATTGATAAAATGCACAATTTTATTTTATTTATGAACTTCTTAAATTGATTATTTAGTTTATTATGTAATTTCTTTCATTTAGTACTTTTAGTGGTGGTAATTAGAATGATAATTTTATTTCATGTAATGTTATTAGATTGGTTTTAAGTTGGTTATTTATAGTGAAATATATAGTGAAACATATAGTGAAATTTGTAGTTAATTAGTTTTAGTTAAAACTTTTAGTTAATTAGTTTAAGTTGATTTAGGTAATTTCTTTCATTTAGTTAATTAGTTTAAGTTGATTTGAGTAATTTCTTTCATTTAGTTAATTAGTTTTCAATTTTCTATTGAAATGCATGTAATTGGAGTTTATTAATTTATTATTTATTTTAACAGACAGACATATGCGAGCTCGACATTTAAAATTGCCTTTTATGAGAAATGAGATACGAGCCTATGTGCAGCGTGCTGGCCTTGCTTTGTCGAAATCGGTGATATAGCAATGAATCAAAAGCTTATCTCAGCATTGGTTGAAAGGTGGAGGCCCGAAACTCATACCTTCCACTTTCCATGTGGCGAGTGCACCATCACGCTAGAAGATGTTGCTATTATATTAGGGCTCTCGGTAAATGGTCGACCTTGATTGGCTCTACCTGTTAGTAGCTATGAAACCCTCCCTGATTTATGTCAATATCTATTGGGTGTTCGTCCTGGTCCACTAGATGTTAGTGGAGGTGCGATAAATTTAATTTGGTTGAATAACAGTCCTGGAATCCTAGAAGCCAATTCTGATTTGGTAATTCAACAACTTGCACGTGCTTTTATACTAGCCTTGTTGGGCCAATGTATTCTGCCTGAAGAGCACTGGGGAAGTACATGCAAAGTACTTGCAATTGCTGAAGATTTGGAGCAAGTTGGATCGTATAGCTTGGGCTGCTTGCCTTGCTGTACTTTTCGAGGGCTTTGTCGTGCTACTCGCAAAGCAACCAAAGAAATCAACGGTTGCATTATTCTCCTGCAAGTATGGGCATGGCGCGAATGCCCTTTTTGGCTCCCATACCATCCATGCCTGTTGTTTTTCCCTCTCCCAGAGGTAACGATGTTTACTTGAAATTTCTATATTGTTCTTGTTAAAGTAATAATTAACATCTAATCAATATAATGTCTCGTAGATGGAAGCGACCACGTTATCGCGTAACATTAATTTAAAGGACCATCACAATATCAGATTGTTGATAGATAATTTGGACATCAGGTAAACATTTGGAATATTGTACAATCTTTTTGTGGTTACCACATTTATCTTGATTTGCATATCTGATATATTTTTGTTAATGCAGTTCGTATGGCAACCATATATAGATCCTCTGATTGATGCCCTTATTCCAGACGATGTGCGAGCGAGCGGCAATTGTTCTCATCTGTCACTTCACTTTTATGTTTTGAGGTGATGGAGTTGCACCCACGGAGTTATGAGACAATTTGGGTTCAACCAAGAAATTCCTATCGACCAACCCAATCTACAAGGATTCCACAATAGAGACTTAAGGGGATTGCCACCCACCAATTGGGAAAGACAACATCAACATTGGGTGGCAATGTGGCTACAACGTGCAAATCGTGTATTAATGGGAACTCCCACAATGATTATCAGCCCTCTGATTTATATTGGTCTTGGTATTTATCTCATACTCGAGCTATACGGCTATCTCGAGGAAGTAGATCCTCCACCTCCACGAAGAAAATGAACCACCCTCGATGAAGGTCAAGTGCCCACCCCAGGAGAAGATGTAGCACTGCCCATCCAAAAAGTTCCTCATGGCCATCAACCTTTGTTTATGCAACAGAATATCAATTTTTATTGGGATGTAAACACATTACAATTCCCTTGGTCTCCAGATGCGGGAGACTACAGATCCAAGATCCACCACGACATTCTGTTGGTGTTTTGGGCCGCGGTGGTGGTCCTACAAGGTCTAGTGCATCCTCATCTAGCGGGAGAATGTCTGTTCATCTCCCTAGTGGTCCTGCATTTGATTTTGCCCATCTTGGGGGTCAGTCATCTACACAAGTTAACCTTGACCTCAATACAAATCCAGCTAGTCATTTGAATGATGTATACGACCACAAATGTTTACATTTGGGATGTCTATTCCACAGATGTTATCCCCAGGTGCACAATGGGCAAATGCCGAGATGATGCAAAATTTTCAAGATACCGCTCATCTGCCCAACATGCAGCAGAGGAGGTGGGGATATGGGAGATGAGGAGATGGGTGATAAGGGTGACGAGATGAGGGTGGCGGTGATGAGGATATAGGAGATGAGGGTGGCAATGTTGAGGACATGGGAGATGAGGGTGGAGGTCATGAGGGCATGGGTGATCAAGGTGGTCAAGTTAGAAGGAAATCACGTGGCATTATAAATGTGTTAGGGAAGGCTGCCAAGCAAACTGGAGGAACTATACGTGAGGCTTTACGGCCACGGAAAGTGTGAAACCAGCAAAAAGACTAAGCTATTCGCCATTTCAAGCACCACCGCCGCATGGAAAAGGGAAAGGTCGTAAGGGAAATTGAGTGTGTAGTACTTTTTTCATGTAACGTGTTTTGTAAATTATGTATGGACTTTCTAGTTTGTATTTCTATTTTCTTGTTGATGGAATTGTTAGGGTGTTAGTTTTTATGTGTTTATGTATGGACTTCCTAATATGCATTTCTATAATTTTATGGACTTTGAAAGTAACATGTAATATGCATTTCTAATATGCATTTTGCCACCGCTCATAGTGATTATTGAATTCACTCTCACTTCTTGAATACCCTGTAGAGAACAATGTTTTTATAATTAAGTTTGTGAAAATCACATCCACAGGCAATTAAATTAACAAACATAAGTGCAATGAAAGTGTAAATTACCCATGCTCACGACAATTCTATGCAAGTGGGGTGCCTTGAATCTCCTTAAGAAATTAGCAGCGATATGCCTAATGCAATACCTATGAAATGCTCTCGAGGTTCCCACTGACCATTACTCCGAGCTATTGCTTTAATTGATTCATGACGATCAAAAATAACACCAACCCCGTCTTGGGTTACCACATATCTACGGAGATGGTCTAGGAAAAGCCCATGCCTAGTTTTCTCCCTCCACAATAGCAAAACCAATTGGCAAAATGTTCTTATTTCCATCTTGTGTAACTGCAATTAGTAAAGTCCCTTTATATTTCCCATACAAATGCGTCCCATCTATTCGGATCAGTGGCTTGCATGTCTAAATGCCCTAATACATGGACCAAAACTCCAAAATACCGGCGAAATAGTCGATAATTTGGCACCAAGCTCATCACCACGATATGCCTCTACGGCATCAAACTAAAATGGACCTAAGCAAGCAGCACACATAGCTCCACACCAATGCGGTAACTCCTCATACGAGCGTTCCCAATTGCCAAACACTTTTTCGATAGCCTTTTGCTTTGCAGCCCATGCTTTCGGTAGGTTGTTGTGTACCCATACCGAGAAAACCTCTGAACCACAGTTTTAACTTTAAGAGATGGGTAGATTGTACCATAGGCTCTATAAATTGTGCAATAGTGTCAGAATCCAACTTCAAGTGATCCTGAAATCCTCGACGTAGTGCATGTGTGTGGCCCATTGTATTTCCTGATTTCCCAAAAGCCTTGATTTTTTCTCAAACTAGCTCTAAGAAGCCATCCACAACCTCTATCATGCTATGCATTTACAATAAAATGTCTTTGGTTCTGATTCAAACACTTTGTAATCTACTCCTCTTAGTATGCTGTATGCCTTAATTGCTTCTATAGTTGCCTCCCTATTCTTGAATATCATCCCAACAAATAGTTCACCATTCATAACGGAATCACCTATGAAAAAAATCAAGTAAATAAATGGAAATAGTCAACTAAAAGGTAACTAAATGAAAGAAATGACCTAAATCAACTTAAACTAATTAACTAGAAATTTCTACTAAAACTAATTAACTAAAAAAATCCACTACAATTAACCAAAAATTAATTAAATAACATTACATGAAATTTTAATTATCACCACTAAAAAAATAAATAAATTAAATAATCAACTAAATAATCAATTTAAAACATTCTTAAATACCCTAAAATTATGCATTTTATCAATCACTAAAACTAATAAGGTAACTAAATGAACGAAATTTCCTAAATCAACTTAAACTAATTAACTACAACTTTCCACTAAAACTAATTAACTAAAAACTCCACTACATATAACTAACTTAAAAATTAATTTAATAACATTACATGAAATTTTAATTATCACCACTAAAAATACTAAATGAAAGAAATTAAGTAATCAACTAAATAATCAATTTAAAAAAGTATTAAATAAAATATTATATTTGTGCATTTTATCAATCACTACAACTATTAAGATAACTAAATAAGAGACATTACCTAAATCAACTTAAACTAATGAATAAAAATTTCTGCTAAAACTAATTAACTAAAAAATCCACCACAATTAACCAACTGAAATTATATTTAAATTTAACAAAATAGCATGAAATTTTAATTATCACCACTAAAAATACTAAATGAAAGAAATTAAGTAATCAACTAAATAATCAATTTAAAAAATTATTAAATAAAATAAAATTGTGTATTTTATCAATCACTACAACTATTAAGATAACTAAATAAGAGAAATTACCTAAATCAACTTAAACTAATTGACTAAAAATTTCTGCTAAAACTAATTAACTAAAAAATCCACCACAATTAACCAACTTAAAAATTAATTTAACAAAATAGCATGAAATTTTAATTATCATCAATAAAAAAATAAATTGAATATATTAAATAATCAACTAAATAATCAATTTAAAACATTCTTAAATAAAATAAAATAATATTTTTTTATCAATCACTACAACTATTAAGATAACTAAATAAGAGAAATTACCTAAATCAACTTAAACTAATTAACTAAAAACTCCACTATATATAACCAACCTAAAAATTAATTTAATAACGTTACATGAAATTTTAATTATCACCATTAAAAACAAATAAATGAAAGAAATTACCTAAATAAATGAAAGAATTAAGGTTACATACCTATGTTTGCATACTCGGAAACTCTAATGCTTGCATAGCTTCCAAATCTAAAGCACGCATGAAAGACGGCTCTTGATTTAGATGTTGCCCACCTATGAAGTTTGATATGCCATCATTATCAACATCATCATCTGCATCATTATCAGTATTTCGTCACCACTTCTATAGTCATCTTCATCATCTTCTTCCTCCATTGCTTCCAACTCTGTGTTTTCATCTATAAATTTGGTTGACTCACGTTCTACATTATGACCAAGAATTTCAAAATCAATATACAACTCAATGGCTGGAAGGTTTCCCTGATGCTGATGTATCCTAAACATTTGTTGAATATCACTGTCGTCCGTATTGCAATTGTTTGATATTGTCTGAACTCGCCAAAAATCGAGATAGGACACCTGTATCTCATTGCCACCACTCTCTTTGGAGTGTCACTATTTATCGAGTGACATAGTCCATTCTCTAGATCTTATGAGAAAGTGTAGGAATAAAAAAACTCAATGGCCTCTCACATATAAATGTAACACCCTCATTAGTATTTCCAACCACTTCACCATCAAAATAAACTAATATATTTACTGCACTATTCATTCTCACACTTTTTTAAACACTCTATTTTTGCACACTTTTTTTTTTTGAGAAGAGGTTGCTGCAGCCTCTCCCCACATAACAATAGATGTGTTTCTGTGTTTATTGTGTTCCGAACTACACGTTTATATAGAGGATGGTAAACTATTTTATATTCAATTCGCCTTTGGCGGATTCTAAAATATATTTTTTTAATTAAATCCGCTTTGGCGGATTCATGACCGAAATTATATTTTAATTCAACGGTAATATCACCAATTTGTCACTTTGTTAATTCGCCTTTGGCGGATTCACATGACTGAAATTATATTTTAATTCAACGGTAATATCACCAATTTGTCACTTTGTTAATCCGCCTTTGGCGGATTCACTTTTTCAGATTCAATAATTAAAAACAATAAAATTTCATCCGCCTATCGGATTCTCTCTGCCACCATATTTCAAATTTTTCCCTCAACGACCATATTTCCGTAAAACACCCCACTCAGATCATATAAAAAAAATGAACCTCACAATCACAACTTTGTTAATCAATGCTTCAAAGTTCCCATAGTCCTTTTTTTCTCCCATGAGTAAAGTTAATTTTGATGCATAAAATTGTAAGTTGTGTTTTGCTTTGTCCCTGAATTTAAGGAAGTAATAATTTAGTTCTGAAATTATTTATGGTGGTGTTTCATTCATTGGCTTTTGCTAGACTTTCGAAACACTAACTTAAATCACTAAAATAATTAATTTAAATAATTTTTATAATTTTAAAAATTAAATTAATATTTTATTAATTTAAAGGAATAAAATAAATCACACATATAATTATAAAAATTAAGGTGAATCTTTCCTCTTTTTTCTATTATAATTCAACACTCCAATCAATATCGTAATGCATGTTCCCTGCCCTCTAAAATATTTGAAGGTCGTGAGATTGTTGAAAAATTTAGATTTCTTTAATATCAATTTTGTTCGCCTTCATCTCCCTAATTTTGTTGGGATTATTAAATTAAACCTTTCTTGATTTTTCAGATTACTGAAGGTTACGCTTGGCTATCTTGGTTACAAAAGGTGAAAGTTTCGGGATTCAGGATATGAAATCCATCCTATGTATGTGTGGAATAAATGTAGCTATTTACCTTTAATTATTCTGAACGCTACATAAGGTGTAATATTAACCTGTAGACATATGACATATTATGTGTTAACGTTGAAATAACTAAATTTGCTTTGATGATCGATGAACATATTATGGTTTATGATATAATTTTTTAGAAATTAATTTGATACACTAATGTTGTAAAAAAAAATTATATTATTGCCCGGCCAATTATATATTACTCTATATAAGACTTTTGCAATAGTAAATATGAAAGACAAGTAACGTCTATATAAAATTCTTTTACATTTTTTTTAATAACTTTTGTTTTACTATAGAGTGAAAATTAAACCATATCGACATTGCAGGCCGGTTGGGAATTAGTTTAGTTTAGTTAAAGGATTTTCTTGAAACTGATAGAATCGCCATATGGATGATAGCCTTATTTTTCTATGCATGCATAAATTTTGTAATAATCGTATCCCTTTAATTACAATCATAGCAATTTAATTTTAATATATCATCATTATAAAATAGTTTCATATAAATATTTAATTATGTATTGTCATATTAACAAAGTGTTTGATCCAATCATTCAATATCTTAAAAGTCTTACAAATAGAATTATATGGTTGGCTGAGAGTTAAAAACTCATTTATATTAATTGTACATTAAAAAAATTCTAATCATACTATGATTAACTTGTTAAACTGACAACCGAGAGACATAACGTAATTAATGACTTTAGTGTATAATTTTCAGGACTAAATTAAATATTAATTTTTTTTTCTTTTGTCTTATTTAGAGGAGGGACTTTGGCCACGGTTATTGAACATCACTTAAAAAATTTGCTTTTAAGGATTGAAAAGCATGCTCCTTAAACATTATAGTATTGGTTGATAATACACTTAAAACACCTGTTCTTTCACGATATCCATCAACTCACAAATCATCCTATTTATTTGTTTTCACTAAGGATATGTTTGGTGTTTGGGATAAAGTAAGAGGACACTTTTAATAAATAAACTTTGTGTTTAAAATTATATATACATATGTAAAATTTATACATGAAGTTTTTTTTTTCAGGTTTTTATTCTTCTACCAAATACACCCTAATTAACAATATCTCTCCATATTTGTTTGCACTAAAAGCATTACAAACTAACTGAAAAAAATTCTTACACGAGATAAATAAACACTAACTAATGTGCATAAGCTATATACATATAAAGTCAACAGGTCCCTTATGACATCCAAGCTGAAGTTCTCAGCTCCTTCATTTTTTTTCTTGGATAGTTAAAAAATGCTAGACTGTTAAAGAGAGTAGCAAGGGAGCATATGAAGATGACTCAATATAAAATGATAAACAAGAAACATAAACAAAATAGAAAAAAGCATAAACAAAATAGAAAGAAGCAAAAAACAACCGACAACGATATAAAGGAAACCAAAAGAAGATTCACAAGCACTCAAGAAACCACAACCCTTGTATAAGCTATCAGACATCTGTTCTCTTGCCAAAACACCAATAACCTTATCCTCAATGACAGTGGATAGTGTGGGGTCCAGCCAATGGCCCAACACTATTGAAATTTTGAAACAAAGGGAAAAGGAGACGGCTTCACCGTGAATCGTGAAAATTAGTATTCTTGCATTAAGAGTTTTTTAGTGTAGAGAAAAGAATTTTGAACGCATAAACAGGAAAATCATTATTGATGCGTGAAGAGTTTGGTTAAGAGAAGATTTTTTCAACGCGTAAATAGTAATAAATTATTATGCATGTTGAAACTTCCTCTATCAATAGAGGCAAGGATGAAGCTGAAGAAGTATAGAAAAAGCATGCAAGAATGGCAGAGTAAAGAGAAAATACACAAAGAGTGTGTCAATTTTTTAGAGTGAGGGAAAAATAGAGAGCGTGAATAAATCCCATAGAATGTAGGGTGTGGGTAAATATATTGGGAATATTTTTTGGTATCATCTTTATTACTCCTTGGTACTGTAAACGTGTAGTATTTGAATAGGAGGGTTCTCACTAGGAAACACTAGATTTACCTTTTAGAGAGTGTGGAAAGGATATTTTGAATTATCCTAAATATAGTGAAATATTTTTTGAAGTTTGTCCTGATTTTTCCTCTGGTATTTGGGAGTTTTCACATTAAAAATTCAGTATGCAATTTCTTGATCTATTTTGGTGGCATGAATATTGACATGAGTCTCATTCCAATGAATAGTGACATAGATCATATTATTCACGAGATTAGTTATGTGGTCTGATTGTTGAGACCTGTCCACGTAAATAGTGATAGGAGAACCCCGTAAATAGTAACAATCAGTCCCCTGGAAATAATTATTCATCCTGAATATTTATTTTTACTTTGTGTTATTGTAGATTTAATTCTATCAAATTTATTTAAATACTTATTGTTATATATTGATATCATTTAATTACACTATAAACCGTTCCATGAATCGAACAGAATGACCAGCTTTTACCTAGATCCCATATTCGGCGCTCCGGAGAATATCCCATGTCATCTTCCTTAATTGCTCCGTCATCTATACATATTTACCTTTATTTTATTTGTATTTATCAAAATTTTATTTATTATAAATAGATATTATTTTAATTTCATTATATAGTCATTTTATTTCTAATTAATTATTCTCACAACATTTTATTTATAGAACATTTTTATATTTTATCCTTTAATTTGCACGGGACTCAATCTAGTTTTAATATATAA
Organism: Dalbergia oliveri; assembly: GCA_030441495.1. Lineage (NCBI taxonomy): Eukaryota > Viridiplantae > Streptophyta > Magnoliopsida > Fabales > Fabaceae > Dalbergia > Dalbergia oliveri. The sequence goes on along the minus strand of JAMLFY010000014.1, from coordinate 21,710,259 downwards.
TAGCAACTCTTATTGAGTGCTTTGACTGAACTTTGTGCATTTTGGACCAAATTAAATGGACAAAACAGTTTTAAGTTTGTGCATTTTCACGCCCTTGACTAATAAATTAAGATCTCAATTAATTAAATCAACAGAACATTTTCTCCTTTGTGCATTTATCTTACGATTGAATATCTTAAAACAAAACAGTCTCATGTTTGTGCATTGAGTTTTGAGTACTGCAGTTTAATTAGACCACACGTATTATTTTATTCTCAAATTAATGATATCGAACATTCATTCAGTCAATTGAAATTACTGTGTTTTCACTTCAGTTGCTCTGTTTTATGAACCAATCATGTTGAATTCTGTTAAACCACTCTGTTAGTTTCATTGAATTCTATTAGAATATTCTCTTAATTATTGAATATATAAAATTAAAGGAGACATATAGAATGAAGAAAATCTCAGTTCTCGGCATTAATTGGTTAAATATGTCATAACTTTACTCATTATGGATTAATATATCATCTAGTTTTTTTAGTATTTTAAAAAAAATAAATTATTATAAAAAAATAAAAAATTAAAAGTCAATTTCAACTTTCAATTTTCTCTTCAGTTTCAATTTGTTTAAGGTTTTTTTAAAAATATCCTTATGAAAGAAATATGTAAGATCAAAAAACTTATAAAAATATATTAAAATGAGCACGTACACGTCGAAGATAAAAACTCTATATAAGTTCTTTTTTTTTTTTGATATGATAGAAACTCTATAAATTGAACTTGATCGCAGGACATTATACATACAAAATAGGAGTTTTTCTTGATATAGATATTGCTCGCTTGGTAGTTTAGGGGAAACGGAGGGTCCTATTAGTGAATATCACGGGATCGAGAACAATGTCAAGTTTGTTGAACTAGCTCGTTTTGCTGTGGACGAGCACAACAAGCAAGAGGTACATTCTTTCTATACTTGAGCACATATAAGTGATTTAAATTTAATTTGAACAATTTTACCAAAATAAAATAAAATTGAACGCGTGTCTAAAATGTTCTGTATGGATCTAGTAGCTAGCTTTATCATCAAGAGAAACGTTTGAATACTCTCAATAATAATAATAATAATAAAGTTATGTTTTAAACTTTTTGCTATTTAACACATCAATTTTTATAGAATAAATTACATTAACCTTCCTTCAAATTTGATAAAATTCACTCTAATTTCCCTTTATTTATCCGGGTGACACTGATTTTTAAACATACTGCTCAATATACAATGAAAAAGGGACGGTGTCATGATTTTACAATTTAAGAGAGGTCAACGTAAACAAATTCAGATATTTTAGGAGAAAATTTTACAAACAGAGGTAGGATAAATTTTATCAAATTTCAGAAAAAATCAATATAATTTATCCAACTTTATATGTTATTATTATTATTATCTCTCGGTGTCTTAAATTCTTAATACAATCCCTTGAAATATATTTATGAGTTTGGATTTTTGACTTGAAGGGAAAAGGGGGGAAATAAAAGATTTATAGTGTAAAATTTTAAAATTTTATACTACAAATTCTTTTTCCATTTTTTCTTCTTTTAAAATCTAAATTCACAAAAATCCTAAAGTGTCAAATAATAAATTATGTATGATTAAACATTTTTCTTGTTCTAGGAGTATTTAAGAATATCCGCATGATCAACAGTAACACAGATTCATGAGTAGTTGTACATGCCTATATATGATACACTCCTTACCAAAAGCATTTGTTAGGAATTGAAATATGCGCATGGAGAAATGCACAAGAAAATCACTTTATATATATGTCTTTGATTTGTGTTTTTGTCTGCAAGGACCACTAATTACTTGACCTCGATTTTGTGTTTGATTATTAATAGAACGCAGCGTTAAATTTTGCAAAGGTGGTAAAAGCAAAACAGCAGATGGTTTATAACACATTATACTTCATAACCCTTGAGGCCACAGATGGTGATAATAAGAAAACACTTAGGGCATATTTGCTTTGCAGTTTAATTTTCAATTTTTAGTTTTCCAGATTTGTGAAGTTAAAACTGAAAACTCAAATTTTAGGGTGCGTTGGTTTGTACTTTCAATTTCAATTTTATTTGTGAAGGAAAAGAAAAAATGAAAACTTAAATTTTAATTTTTAGTTTTTTAGTTTTTCTTCACAATCTGAAAGGAAAATCTAAAACCAAACGCACCCTTAATTTTTAGTTTTTAGTTTTTTTCACAAATCCAAAAACTGAACCAAAGCAACGCCTCTTAACGAGGCAATGGTTTGGAAAGTACCATGGGTGAAGTTGAGACACTTGGAGGATTTCAAGCTCATTGGTGACTCCACTTCTCCAGGGAGCTCAATGAGCTAGGTATGTGTTATTAACTTATTATTCTTACAAATTTATGTGTTCATGATGATTTTTATATTTCCTCCTCAAGAAAAGAAAAATATATATATATATAAAGTTTCATTTTGATACACTTATATTGTAAAATTGTTTTATATCTTCATCCAATTAAATATATTCATTTGAATGACCTTTTAAATAGTTGGTATAAAAGTCAACTATCATAACTTATATGACGATACATGATTAAATGACTATATAAAATTTTTTTACATTGTTAGTGCATGACAATTAAATCCTTATATATATGCTCAAGATTATTAAAATGTAAAATCATGTGATATTTTAAGTGATCATATGAGCATTAATTAACTTTTAATCATAATCATCTATGTATGGTTATGTGATCTAAATTTATTCCTATCACTCTTATAGTAAATTATTTATATCACTTGGGTTGTCTTCTATATTCATGGAGCTACTCTTGACCATTGAATTTTACCTAATGATTTATTGAAAGTGAGATAAACAAATCTTGACCATTATATTTTGCAGGAATTATCAGAACTAAATCATAAAATTATGTGATATTTTAAGCAATCATATAAGTATTAATTATTATTGATTAACTTTGAATCATGATCATCCATATATTCTCTCATTTCATATTAATAGTCCAATTTTAACTATAATTTGTAGTCAATATATCAAAATTGTATTATTTTCAATAGCAACTATTAATATGAACGAGATGGTGTATTGTTATGTGGCTTACATTTAGTACTCTCGCTGATAATAAATCACTCCCTCCCTTTATTCCATTCGTCCCCAATAAATATAATATCCCCTCGTGTTAATATACGTGGTTCTCACATTTCTTCTACATGCATCATTTCTCTTCTTGTAATCCGACATGGAGGTAAAAAATCAATCAACTTCAAATGTGCTGGTTTTCGGGGACAGATGGCTTTATGGAGATCCGTTGATGTTTTTTCGATACCCATGTGCTGCAATTCATTGTCGAACTTGGAATTGAATGTCATAATTTCTTATATTGTTTAATTTTTTTTTCATATGTATCATAATAATAAAATATCTTGTCCCCGGAAAAGTTATGGCAAGTGTATTTTGGTGTTGAATTATCCTCTGAATATTCCAAGATTTTCTTAAATAAGAATTCGATGCAGGTTTTATAATTGGTAAATTCTATATTATAGATAAAAAGATCAGGTTTTTTTTTTTTCCTTTTTTCATTGTCGTGTGATAAAACTAGTATTTTATAGATGTTGACATAGCTGTTAAGTCTGCCTTTCAATTTTAAAAGTAACAAGAATAAAATGATTTTGTTTTTAATAACTGCCCAATTTACAACCACTTGTTAATTTCCATTAACAGCCAAAGTTCCATTATTTTTTGCGGTCTGTTTAAAACTATGACTAATAATCTATTATCCATCCAAACTGCAGACATATTTTGTTCATCAGTTGTTCATTAGCTATCTTCTCTTAACTTTTTTCCACCCAAATTAAACAAATAATCCTTTATCCACTAGAAAAAAAAAAGTGCATACAAACCCACCTTGTTAATCCCGTCCAACACACCATCCCACAACATCCTTTATATCAGTCATCTACGATACCTCAAGACACTGAACACTCATGAACACTTTCTACTTCCAACATACAATGTTCAAATGTGTCTATGATACAACATTACAACCCCCAGTAAGATCAGTAAGCAGAAAACTATAGCATCGGTTGCAAAATCATTATACACTGGCAAATAAGTACGAGATAGATCAATTAAAGCAAATGGAACATTTGTCATAACCATTCACAAGTCCCACATCGAATAAAAGATTATATAAATCAATCTTTATAAAGCCTCTGACAGCAATGTCAGAGTGCCAGTTGGGTGGCGCCAACTTGTGACCCAAGTGGGGGCAACAAGGTGATTGGACACAGTTCTGGCTACGCTTGGTTGGGTTGGTGGCTGCACCAATGTGGCTTGCCCGCTCCAAGTTAGGAGTTTGAGCCATGGCATTTGAACGAAGGTTCAGGTGTCCTGGTTCCTAGACAAGAGGGCAATGCGTTAGGCTGGCTTCACAGAGCAGCGAACACCTCTGGCTCCTGACAGTGGAGGGATCACAAGCCACTGCACCATTAGCCTACAATGCCTTGTGTGCATAGCTGCTGAACCATCACTTTTTAACCCATTTATGCTTTTCTCAGGTTGAGGTCGTGTTTCTGAGTATCATTCAATCAGACGATTACACATCTATCATACAGAGTAAATGTTATTTAGATTTTTTTTTAACAGCTTCTAGCATGGTGAAAGAAGAAGGGATATATAAATAGAAATGAGTTTGGCTAATGCAATCAGAATAGGCATAGCTAGTAACATATGTTCTACATGATAAGGCTTTGAGGGTTGTCTCGCTACATTGTTGGATTGTTAAATTGGTTGATTATTTATTAATTAACAGGTGACACAACTGGCAGGCAACAATAAAGTCAATAATCACCCAATTAGAAGTCTGCTAACTAACAATTCCCTGCACAAAGTAATCAAATGGAAGTTGAAGTAACCTATTGGAATCCAACATGTTTTAATCTATCAATTTATTTTGCCAAAGTTACAATTTATATGAAAATACAATACGCCATCTAAACTCATAAAAACATGTACTAATTAATATTTATACATATTTATTTACATTCTACATTCAGAAACATTGCTGAGCAGAAAACCATTGCATCAAGTTTAAAATCCTTAGGCTAGTGAGTGTCGTAACACTTTTTTTTAACAATTGGTTCAAAATCTCTAACCAACAAAGAGAAGGCCAGAGGAAATACAAGATCCATAGGTTCACAAGACTCAAACATAAACACAAGATAAATACATCAGAGTTATCAAAACCACCAGCTCATATCAGATAAAAGCAGAAGTTTGGACAGAACACCCTCAAATTGTACTTTCAGTATTTTGAATTCTTTCACCTTTTTTTTCTAACCACAACTGTAAAAAAAGAGCTATCCTCGTTCAAATTTTCTAAGTTTTATAATTTTGGCTCCCTCATTGATTAATTCCTCTCGGAATCTACGATGATAACGTGTTATGGTGATCTTAGAGACAAACTTGTCAAAGCAAAGTACAAAAGGCACAAACTGCAGACCTATTTGTTCATCAATTGTTAACTAGTTATCTTTTCTTAACTCTTTTTCTGGCCAGATTAAACAAATAATCCTTTATCACAAGAAAAAGTGCCCACAAACCCACCTTATTAAATCCAATCCAATGTACCATGTCCATCCCACAAATTCCTTTGTGTCAGTCATCTGCTATACCTCAGGACACTGACGCACCTCCATTAGCATCACCCACAAACTATACGCAAGACTTCCACTTCCAAGTTCCAACATACAATGATCAAATGTGCATGCCTGTGATACAACCCAGTAAGATCGTTAAACATAAAAAACATTGCAAAATTGTTAGGCTAGATTTATAACGCTGACAAAGAAGTCCACATTCCACCTTATAAAACACCCACCTTTGCTCCAACATTAATCATATCATAACCCATTTATAAGTCCCACATCGACTAAAACTTAATACAAATAAATGTTTATAAAACGTAAAGTGGTGAGCATGGCGGCGCTAACTTGTGACCCGCGTGGAGCCATGCTATTTGCGCGAAGGCTCAGTTGTCTTGGTTCCTATACAGGAGATCACTGCGTTAGGCTGGCTTCACAGAGAGCGAACACTTCTTGCCCACAAAGCAATTCATGATGTGATGTTTATGATATTAAATGCTAAGTAAGGCTCACTTGTTCCCAAACTATATGCGTTAATGCATTTCAAAACATATGCACCATATATATGTTCTACATTCTCTCCACTCCCATGCCAGTTTTTTGTGCTTCAATAAATCGAGCCTTGTTGATGAAGCCTTTCAGGGTTACCTGATTGTTGGATTGTTAAATTGGTTGGTTATTTATTAATTAACAGGTGACAGTGGCAGGCAACGATAATCATCAATTAGAAGTCTGCTAACTAACAATGCCCTGCACATTGGAAACAAGGCTAGAGAGAAAATAAGAGGATAACATTCAAAAGAGAACAAGAATAAATACAAGCAAAACCACCCCTCATAAGCTTAGAAATTTTAAACCCCTCTGCCATTTACAAGCACTACTCTCAGAAAACTCCTGAGTGGAAATCTGATCCCAGTATGTTAAGCCACAAAAAAACAGCAGCACCAAATGCAAATATTCTCACGCTTGGATTATTCACCACCGTGCTTCCACCTTATTGGATTCTTGAAATGGCTCCCAACTTTATGAAATTATATGAAACAGAATTAAGAGATAGTGCAGCACACTTCAATCGGATCTTATAATTGTTGCTGTCAAAATAAAAAAAATACATCCCCTCTGCGAGTAGATTCTAATACCTCTATGCCAGGAAAAATGATTATTACTCACTACTCAGACACATTCGGCTCCTTCGGCATTTCCATCAGGGCCAAATTCCAGGCTGATAACCATAACCACATTCTAGACAGAACCATGTACCAATAGTCAAAACGTAACAACTGTCAAAGTTACAATATAAGCATTTGGGTAGTTCATTTGCCCGTAATATATGCAATGCTTATGATTCATTGAATTCCTTGCTCTTATTTCTCTGGTCTTCTGGGGACTAGCTACAGATGCTTGGATTTTACTACTGGAATTGCTCATAAATTAGAAACGACAATACGACATCCAAGCTCTCAAAACTTGAGCGGAACACCTCTTGCTCTTGACAGTGGAGGGATCACAAGCCGCTGCACCACTAGCCCACAATGCCTTGTGTGCTTAGTTGCTGAACCATCACTTTTTATTTTTTAACTCACGTACCCTTTTTGATTTTTCTAAATTTCTAAGTTTGAGACATCTATCAGACACAGTAGATTGCTAGAAGTTTCTTTACATCTTGAATGCTAAGTAAGGCTCACTTTTTATTTTCCTATATTTGTTAATGCATTCAAAATATGTATACCATATATGTGTTCTGCATTCTCTCCATTCCCATGCCAGTTTTTTGTGCTTCAATAAATGGAGCCTTGTTGATGAAACCTTTCAGGGTTACCTCGCTAGATTGTTGGATTGTTAAATTGGTTGATTATTTATTAATTAACAGGTGACAGTGGCAGGCAACGATAATCATCAATTAGAAGTCTGCTAACTAACAATGCCCTGCACATTGTAATCAAGGCTAGAGAGAAAATAAGAGGATCAACATATAAAAGAGAACAAGAATAAATACAAGCAAAACACCCCTCATAAACTTGGAAATTTTAAACCCCTCTGCCATTTACAAGCACTACTCTCAGAAAACTCCTGAGTGGAAATCTGATCCCAGTATGTTAAGCCACAAAAAAACAGCAGCACCAAATGCGAATATTCCACGCTTGACTTATTATGCACCTCCGTGCCTTCACCTTATTGGATTCTTGAATTGGCTCCCAACTTTATGAAATTATATGAAACAGTATTAAGAGATAGTGCAGCACACTTCAATCGGATCTTTATTGTTGCTGTCATCACTTCTGCAAATAGATTCTTCCAATATCTCTATGCCAGGAAAAATTATTGTTACTGGGACACAATTCAACTCCTTCAGCATTTCCATCAAGGCCAAATTAGAGGCTGATAAGCATAACCACATTCTAGACATTATCAGAGGCATAAACTGAACCATGAACCAATAGTCAAATACATTAACATAACACCTGCCAAAGTTACAATATAACCATTTTACGAGTTCGTGTGCCAGTAATAGATGCAATGCATACTGATATTCATTGAATTCTTGCTCTTATTTCTCTGGCCTTTTGGGAGACTAGCTACAGATGCTTGGATTTTAGGATTGGAATTGCTCATAAATTAGAAAAGACAATACCACATCCAAGCTCTCCAAACATGTTCTAATGAAGTTATAATATGTATATACATATTTATTAATATTCTGCATTCAGAAAGATCACTAAGCAGAAAACCATTGAATCAAGTGCAAAATCCTTAGGCTAGTGTTATAGCACCGAGAAGTCAGTTGGGAAGGATCAACTTTACTACTGGAACTGTCCATATTGCGCATAAGACTAAAACCACCTTGTCTCCAACATTTGTCATAACGATTCACCTGAAGGTAGCATTGTGCAATTTTCTTTTTTTTTTTTTTAAATTTCTTGGACTGACTTGTACAAGTCAAAATTATTGGTGGCCAGATGCAAGTTGTGGCCTATTCTATTCGAATCCAGTAGGTACTAGGTGGGTAGCCATTTACAGTTTTTATTTGCATGTACACAATTATTTACATACACCTTTACAATTTTTTGCATTTTGGTTTACAACATTTTATATATGGTTTACAACGTTTTATACATGGGTATATAACTTTTGACTTGGTGTAAGTATATGGTGTAAGTGTGGTAATAATTGTGTATCACTCCTCTATTTTCTATTTGGATCTGGGTCCTCGTTGCTGCTGATTTGCTTCGCTGTATGTTAAATTCCTGTTCCCTTCAACTGTGTTTAGTAAAATTTAGTTCTAATAAATATATACTTTAGTTTCCTTGAAATTAGGATCTGACAACTTAAATATTGGAGTTATTTTGTCCGCAAGAAATATATGTAACTATTAAAAGACGACCAGATTTGGAAGCATAGGTGGGAAATTGATAAAATATATAAACGCGGGCAGATCTGAGTTTTGGCAAACTAGTATATAAGAATAGCAACTTTTAGAGTTTGAGCTACGTCATTTCCAACAATTGCCTACTTGGCATATTAAATCAGCATAGTTAAGCATCTTGCTGGAAGGATCACCGTATTCACCACTTTAATTGACGAGGTAAATTTAATGGCTCATGTCATGACTTTGAGTTTAAACTAACTTTAAATTAATCTTCTATTGCTGCTCTTGAGTTTTTCTTTTTCTTTCATAGAAATTGCTTTTACAATTTCGACCTGGGAGCAGTGTTTAGATAAAACTCTCCCTACAACAGGGACTTTAGGATTCTAAACTTTATGATATTTCAGTTCATACTAAGTTGGAGTCTATTCTATATAAAGATTGGGCTCCTCTAGAGTAACGAGCTAGATATTACAGTATAAAATCATTCATGTACCTCTACCTATCAGTTTAAATTTTTAGAAGAGATGATTTTATGATATGATATCAGAGTTACTATGACAAAATGATCAAGAGTTCAAATCGTCGCATTCTTATAAAGATGTTCACGCTCAACCCCAAAAAAAGGCATTCGCGTGAGTCCTATCAACTTCTCACTTTAAATCATCGCATTCTTATAAAGATGTTCACGCTCAACCCCAAAAAAGAGGCATCCCGTGAGTCCCATCAACTTCTCACTTTATCAGTTTCTTCAGTTTATATGAGTCAAATTCTTTCCATACTACTTGCTACCAATCACCTTGGAGAGGTTAATTGCTGCATGATTACCATTATGTGTATAAAAATTCTAACAGTTATTATTACTATGCTTTAGTTTTGAGTAACTTCTACCATGTAAATTTTTTAAGCCTAGTCTGTTTATCGTTAGAATGAGATCAGATGAGACGGATACTCCCTTTTTGGATGCTTCTAAATTGTAGTTTGAAGGCTTAAATTCACCTTAGAGTTGAAAACATAATTAAAACTGGTAGGTTGGGGTGTTGCTGCATATAAATATCTTTTAGAGAATTACTCAAATCATTCAGCAGATGGAATATATTACTGTTACCCACATGTAACTTAATATTGGAAATAACTATATATACATTAAAGTTGTGTATTATATGAAAAATCAACACTAGATCTTTCTAGAAATATAGTATTGACATATTGGTTAAGGAAAGATTTGGAAAATTCTAAAATTTTCTACACCAATATTTTAATAAACAAAAGCAATAGAAGCTAGTAGAAATGTGTTGTGCTAGATATTTCTAGTTACAGGAAGTCGGCTGTTCTAAACCGACATAGGAAGCCTATATATAGGCATTGTGATATTGTATTTGTGTGTATTAGTGAGTGAGAAAAGTGAATTAAGAAGTGCACCATCGTGAGTGCTTGAGTGAAGCACCTTTGAGTGGAGTTTTGAGAAATAACAAGTGAAGAGCTTAGTGTGCTCTAGCCAAGTGAAGTCTATAGGTGTGGTGCTTCATAATTGTAAGTATTGTGTGCTTACAAATAGAAGAAAGTATTATTATTTTCAATAGTTTGCCTCTTTGCTCTACAATTTGGCATTGGAGCTTGACGGTCTAAGACGCTTCAAGTGGGAGAATCATTAGTTCTAGGGGAGCTCTTGAAATCATAGTCTAGGATTGTGATGCTGCTATTGCTTTGAGACCAAAGTAGTGATGAAAAAATTGCATTAATCACTATGACAGATATCCAAGTGGTTGGTGGAATTAGGAAGCTCAACGCTTAGAATTATAGTATATGGCAAATATGCATGAAGTCGTATCTCCAAGGCCAAGATTTGTGGGAGGTTGTTGGAGGTAGTAAGACTATGCCACCTCCTACAAATGAAGTCAAGGTGCTATGGAAGTGGAAAATTAGAGCATGAAAGGCAATGTTTGCAATCAAAACCACGCGGAGGATGATATGCATGGGACACATTTGCAACGTTGTTTTCAAGAAGAATGACACGAGGCTGCAATTCCTGAAGAATGAGCTCTTATCAACAACACAAGGAGACTTGACGATAAACCAATATTTCACCAAGGTAAAATCTCTCCAAGAAATTTCTGAGCTAGATCCCGATAGTAAAATATCTTATCAATGTATGGAGAGAATTATTATTCATGGTCTTAGACCAAAGTATAGAGGTTTGTTGCTGCAATTCAATATTAGCCTTCCTAACCATCCTTTTTACAATTAGAGAATTTAATTTGTTGGTTGACTAAGAGGCATTAGCCAAACAAATGGTGAGGGTATTAGTGAAGAGTAAAGAAGAAGCACTCTTCACGGTAGAGGAAATGGAAAAGGGAAGCCACATTTTAAAAACAAGAATGAGAAGTCAAGGAATGAGCGCAAAGGAGAGATTCTTGACTTGGAAAAGAAAAGAAGCGAGATAATTCCAATGGGAAGCAAGACGTTTTGCACGAGATTGTTGGTTTAAGAAGAAAATGACAAAGAGCAAAACGGCAACATTAAGTCTTCAGGAGAAAAAAAATTATAGCGAAGAAGAATAGGACGCTTCCTCTTTATTGGGTTTAAGAAGATATTTGCCAAGAATAAGAAATAAATTTTGACAAGATTGTCATGGAGTTTGAGCGTCACCAAAGAGAGAAGCACACTAGTAGAAATCACTAGTCTCCGTTGACTACAACAAAGATTAGATTACTGATTCAGCCTCCAATCACATAACAGGTGATAAGGAGAAACTAAAGAGCACAATAGAGTATAAAGATAATCGAGTAATGGTGATGACAACAGATAATTCAAGGTTCCCAATCATCCATGTTGGGAAAACAGTAATCTCACCTCGCCTGGGGACAATGAGGTACAATTACAAAACATCTATTATGTGCCTGGAATTAAGAAAAATCTACTCTAGTGTCGCAAATAACAAAGTCAAGAAAGTATATGGTGTATGGCCTAGAGAATGTTAAGATTTATGATAAGATAAAAAATTATTGGGACACCAATATTGAAAGGGCAGCATTTAGAAAGTCAATCTATATAATGTCTCCTGAATCGGCTTACGTAGATAAGATTTAAAGAAAGACAGTGGATTTGTGGCATGAATGCCTTTGGCATATGAGCTATCATAAGTTGAAGGTGATGATGAAGATGATGATGCTTAGGGGTATCCTCCGTTGGAAGTATGAGAAGATGTTATATGCATTGGATGTTAATATGGTAAGGCTCATCAACTTCCATACTAAAGAGACATTTATTTTAAAATGGATGAAGGGTCTAGTATTGATAGTGTGGTAGATCACTGCTTTATCTTGCTTTGATGTGATGTTGGTGTATGTGTTTTTGTGCTTTGTACATGATTGGAGCTTAATTTACCATATTAGATATAAAATCATTAATTAATAGTTTAAGTTTTTGGGATAATTGATTTCATCATGTACCTACTCAATTAATGGGGAAAAAAATACCGCATTCAATTTGCTTATTTACTTAATATAGTACTCATAACACAAGTAAGGCATGAGATTGTGAGGTGTTGAAGCTTATAAATATCTTTCAGAGAGAATTGGTCAAATCATTTAACAGATGGAATATTACTCAAATCCACATAAATTCACAACGGAAGTAACCATATATTAAAGTATGTGTATTTATACTATATATACTTGCATATTAAAAGGAAAATTATGTAACTCAATCGCCTTTCCAGAATATGGCAGGAAAGAAAGAAGAAGAAAAATCGGACAAGGAATTTTCGAGGTCGAATTCACTTCCATCATCTTTTGGCAGACTTCCTCCAGACAATGCAGATTCCTCCATCCGTCCTATTTCTTATCATCATGCACGAACTCTAGCTAAAGATACTTCATCTGCTGCCTCATTGAATGATGAAAATATGTTACTTAAATGGCGTGCTGCAAGTAAGCTATACTTCAAACTATTTTATTGAATTAACACTAGTTTTTCCCCATTGCATACTATTTTGATAGAAAAATATATCTTTTTTCAACTAAAAAGATTACCTTCCATAAAAACTATTTATATATCAGTTTTTACTCAAAAACTGAAAATAACTTAAAACAAGCTGTTTTTAATTTTAAAGTAGAAGCTGAAATAAATAGTTTCTATAAAAAAAAATGTCACTTTTTTAGCTAAAAGAAATCTGTCAAAATAATCTAAAACAAAATGTGCCTATAGTGTGTGTTTGGATTAGATTCTTCCCACCTTGCTTTTAAACAAACTTGATTATTTAGAATTGGTTTTATTTAAAAGTGTGTTTGAAGTAGTCATGAAAATTCTGGTTCACTTAAGTCTAGTAAATAAATATGGCAAAGGACCAAACTAACTTTTGATTGAAGATAGTGAAGACGATGGCAGCAAGGAGGAAAACTTACTCTTTAGCTATGGATTCTTCAACTATTTTAAAGAATAAGTTTTAAAAGAGACAAAATGTGATGAGAATTTTATTGATAAATAATAAAGTTATAACACATCATCACAACAAAATCAACACAATAAATTGGAGATGAACTACCTGGACTAAACTAACTAGGAAAGGAAAAAAAAAATGGAAGATAACATGTAAAGTTGTTGTTTTGATCTGTGAAGTGTCCTCTTTATTTTCAGATTTCTTCCACCTTTAATACCCAACAGCTTCCTCACGATCAGTTTCCTTTGAACCACATATGATCATCCCTCACCTTGCGCTAGTAATAGAGTAGTCTTTAAAATTGCCTCCACTTAAACTTTCAATTTCCCACAACTATGCCCTTAGATTTTAACGTAGACATAGTGGTGGCAACATGCAAAAAGTGACTCTTACTCCACTAAACACGTGGACTTAGTTGTGGCAAAATGCATGTGCACCTTTTTCTACCAAATATTCAGCCCACAAAATTTCGAGTGATAAGAGGAGTAGAGTGATTTATGTTTAAAAATTTGTATTTGAAAGGTGAGTTTGACAAAAATAATATTATTTAGATACAATAAAAATCACTTTTAGATCTATAATCATAGCACAAAAGCTCTGCAAGGAGCCCAGACAGAACATTCAAGCCACAGCAAAAGCATCTCTCAAGAATCACACTCTCAAAGAATGGAGGTGAAAGGGACGAAGAGAGGTTGACTGGCGAAATGAATGAAGGCAAAATCGAAAAAGCTCAAACTTTGAGACACAAACCAAGAAGATTGATGGAGAGCACAAAGAAGCAAATGGAGATGAGAGCCCAAAACCGTTACTTTTTGGAAAATAACTTTTTTCATATGTGATGCGTTTTTGTCTAACTCAAGGTGTGTTTGGTTAATTAAGAGATAAGAAATGGGAGAAAACTTTTATAAATTAGTTTCACATAAAAACCATTCTTTTTTTGTTCACCTTTTTAGGTTTAACTCTCAACTACGTCTAAGGAGGACAAATGTTTGCAAGGATTGCAGGTACGTCCAAACCATAACTTTACTTGTTTGCCGTCACAGATGAGTGGCACCGAGCAATATCAATTTTTGATGAACATCCTAGTATGGTACGTTCTCCGTTAACTGCCAACGGAGACACAACCCTTCATATTGCAGTGAGCGCAAACAGCGTTAATTTTGTGCAACAGTTGGTGAACGTAGTGCATATGACTCCACAAGACTTGGAAATACAAAACAATGATGGAAACACAGCTTTTTGCGTAGCTGCAATCTCAGGAAATATTAGATTGTTACAAATTATGATTAACAAGAACGACAGTTTACCACTGATTTCCGGGCAAGATGGAATGCTTCCAGTTTATTTAGCTGCTTCATCAGGCCACCACGAAATTGTGCACCTTCTGTCTTCGGATGATTTCCTTGGGAAGATGAAGGATAATGACATTGAACGACTGTTCCTTATGACAATTAGCAGCGACATTTTCGGTAAGACTAAACAGTCAGGGTTTTCATAAAGATGAGTTTAATTTTTATATTTTGAGCATTGACAATATAAAAGAGTTTATTTTACATTATCATTTAAACATATGTATCAATTTATAAAAATTTTAAGGCAATAGATATGGTTGAGTCAGATATATTTTACTAATATATTAATAATAAGTAGTTTGATGTCTGGTGTAATTTTTTTTTATATAAAAATACATATAAATTAAATTCATATTAATTTGTTGTTGTTCAATTATTTAGATTTTTATACCTTGCCTTGTACATGCAATTGATCACTCTCTTGTTTGTGCATATAACAGATGTGAAAATCAAATTATTTGGAAAATATCGTGACTTGTTGGCCGTTGCAAGAGTAGATGAAAACTTAACAGCTTTGCACATTCTGGCGCGAAAGCCTTCTAAATTTTCTTGTTAGTTCTTTACTTCTTTGCACTTAAGTATAGTTTTGTTTTGCTCTTTTATTTGATTGCCTCCATTCTCTTTCTTTTTAATTTTTTCCTTATTATAATTTGGCATATTCAATTTAAATTAATCAGTAAGTCTTTATACCTAGACTAAATATCCATTTTGGTCCTTTTCACTTTTTTTTTAAAAAAAAGGATAAATTGATCTCTCCATACATGCCCATATAATTAAAAAATATTATATTAAACTATAAAAACTTATTTATCCCTTTTTTTTAATTATGAGGGATTAAAGTATTTCAAATCCAAATCCTGAAAGACTAATTTGGGTATTTTGACTTATATTTATTATTATATTAAATAGGTTTGTATAATCTTAAAATTATTAAATAAACCATTGTAAATTGCAAAATTGATGAGGTCCTGAAATTCTGTGGTTATGGTGACCATATATTAAAGAGTTTGTGAAATTATAAGGACTATTTGTAATTTTCAAACAGAAAAAAAAATCTATTAAAAGTTTTAAGAAATTAGAAAATTTACATTATGAAGACACCTTATGGCTAATTAACAATCTCTTATCAATATACATTTACATGCCAAATAATTGAATAGTAATCTAATCTAATACTGATCCAAAACTGTAAAAATAAAACCCTAAACTTCAAATTATTTGCTATATGTACGGCATAAAATGAAGTTTTAATTATTATTTGAAATTTTTTGTCCTATATTTGTTTTTGATATGTTTATAGTCTGGCCTTCTCCTTTATAATATTTACCACTTATGGTTGAATTCTTAGACACAATGCAATCTACAACAACAAGTCTGTCAAATTTTATAAGGATAGTAATATTTAACCTGCAGTTACATATCTGAAATCACACTATTTCCACCAGACATAAAGAATTTTTTCTTTCTAAGGATGTGTTTTGTGGAAGAGCTCGTATATAAAATTCTTTTAGGATTTTTTATTCAAATAGGTTTGGGAAAGTCTCACATTGCTTAGAATTGAGATGGAGGGGGTTGCCAAGGCTATAAATATGAGCCTAAGTTCTCCATTTCAAGTGCACCAAGTTGAAAAACATTTTAAACTTGTATTTGACTTATTTTTCTTCCTTCTACTCTTGTTTCAGTGTGTTGTACGGAGTAGTTCAAATATTTGCTTTGAGAGTGTGGGTGTACTAGGGTGTAGGTGTTTAAGAGAAAATCTATGTGCTGTAATAATTTTCACATGGTGATATTCTTTGGTTGTCATTTGACAGGGGTCATGGTTTTTCTTCGGTTTGGAGTTTTCCACGTTAAATTCTTGTGTTGTGATTGGGTTCCTATTTTATTTTTCTTTTAAGGTGGTTCTCAAAGAGGGGAAGTGGCTTATTTTCCCAACAATTGGTACTAGGAGTTTTGGTTCGATGAGATTTATTCTTAGTATGTTTTGTGGTTGAGCTTAAGTCTAATCTTCCATATGAGAAAAGAATTTCTCCCTAGTGCTTGAGGATCATCCTTGGCTGATGTCCTTTCCTGGAAGGTAGGGTGATATTGTGAGAGTGCGGTTTGGGAAGGTTCTGGCTAAGGAAGACTTGGTATTTAAACGTGTCTATTGTGACCCACCTCTCTTCCTGGGAACCCTTCCATGTGGTTTTACAATTGATTTACACTATTCCAGTATACTGTTGCAACAATGTCAAGTTTTTCAAGTTCAAGTGCTGTGAGGTGTGACATAGAGAAATTTGACGGAAGGTCGCCAAAATGGATAACGAAAACTAGGAGGAACTAAATTTGAGAGCAGCAAGTGCAATTCATCTGAGTTTGGCTAAGAATGTTCTTGCAAATATGCAAGGAATATTGATCGCCAAAGAACTTTGGGAAAAACTCGAAGGGTTATACAGGCAAAGGGTATCTCAAATCGGTTGTTATTGAAAGAGAGTTCATAATTTGCGCATAGATGATAGCATGAAAGTCTTCGACCATCTTAGTGTCATCAATGGTATTGTCTCTGAATTAAAGGCTATTGGAGTGAAGATTAATGATGAAGATAAGGCACTAAGGCTTATATTGTCTCTTCCATCTTCCTATGGGCATATCAAGCATGTTTTGATGTATGGGAAGGAAACTATGAATTTTGAAAAAGTTTCCAGGTAAAATCATTGCTGAAGAAATAAGAATAAAAAATGAGGGTAGCACTTCATCTATTTCATTATTTGTAGCTAGAAATGACACTTATGGGAAAAAGAATCGTGGAAGGAGTGTGAAATGCTGGAAATGCGAAAAGCCTGGGCATGCAAAGAAAAATTGTCCAAGTGGCGGTGTTGGAAAAATGTTTTCAATCTGATGCTTGCAACATTGCTCCCTAGGGGAGAGGATGATCTTTACTATAAGGTAAGAAGGGTATCCTCATGGCATTACCGTGCCTCATGGAAAAGGATAAGTTGTTGCTAGTGGATCCACATTTGCACATGGGCATTGATTGGCATTAAGATGCACGGTATGTGGTAAAGTTATATCGATGGTGAAAAACTTCCAAAAAAGCGAATGTGGAAGTTGCACCATAGTTTTTTCAATGTGGTTTCGACATGTGCTAAGGTGAAATGCTTGGACTAGTCTAATTCAAGTGACTTTACATTTTATAGTAGAGTATGATAGTTATTTGAACTATAATTGTCTGGATATAGAAATGATAAAGCTTGTTGGCATTGACAACGGCAACTGAAATTGTTTATTTCAATCAAGGTGGAGATTGTTAGGATTTTTTATTGAAATAGGTTTGGGAAAGAAGTCCTACATTACTTAGAATTGAGATGGAGGAGGGTTGCCAAGGCTATATATGAAGCTAAGTTCTCCATTTCAAGTGCACCAGTTGGAAAACACTTTAAGCTTGTATCTGACTTATTTTCTTCTTCTACTCTTGTTTTAGAGTGTTGTGAGGAGTAGTTCAAATATTTGCTTTGAGAGTGTGAGTGTCCTGGGGTGTAGGTGTTTAAGAGAGAAGTCTGTGTGTTGTAATAATTTTCACATAGTGATATTCTTTGGTTGTCATTTGACGGCGGGTAGTTTTCTAGGTTTTAGAGTTTTTCACGTTAAATTCTTATATTGTGATTAGATTCTTATTTTTATTTCTCTATTTAAGGTGGTTCTCAGGAGGGAAAGTGACTTATTTTCCCAACAAATTCGTCTCCTTTTAACTCCTAACCAAACAACCCAAGGTGAATTCAACCCAAAATCTTGCGTGCGTTCGTCTCTTAATGGTAGAAACCATTTCAGGTTGACCAAAAGGAAAAAATAAATACATAAAACATTTCAGTAAACTTTGCTTCTAACTATGTATCTTTATTCTTTGTAACTAAACACTAATTTGGAATTTGGAATGTGCATCAATTCAATTTTTTTGTTTATTTAGCTCCTCTAAAATTAGAAGGTTTGTAAAATAAAAAAGTGATCTTAAATTACTTACTAGAACTCACACATAATAGAAGCTATTGATTTAAGATGATTAAATTCTTACTATGTCAGTCTATAAATCTTTCCGTATAAATGTTGTAGGTTAAAAGTTTATTTGTAATGCGTGTTTGACCAATCAATTATATTCTCGTTGCTAGTCGTTGACTCTCAGGAGTGAAGTTGTTTAAAGAAGTGTGGAGTCATGTTAGACAACTGGAACATAAGAATATGTGGGGACGAGAGACAAACCTTCGACAGTATTGTTTGACGCAATACAATCAAGAAACGACGGTGGAGCAAGATGGATTCTTGAAAAGGATCCTGACTCCTGACACTACTTAAGGACTTCCATGGGCGAAGCGCATTGCACTATGCTGTTTTGTATCGACGAGAAAGCATTCTAAAATATATAATTAGGCAAAGGACGGTGAGCCTTATAATACGAGCTGTGGACTTTAAGCGTAACAATGTTTTACACTTAGCTGCATCATATCAGTCACATGAAGCATTGTCAAGATTGGACACTAAAATGCAAAGAGAGCTCGCGTGGTTCAAGGTGAATCAATCTGTTTGATATTATTATTTAATTTACCTTACTTCTCTTTTTTGTTAGACTAGGAAAATATTAAATGCTTTGCAGATGCATTTAATAATATATTTGAAAACATAAAAAAATCAACATTTCCCTTATTATTTAGCATTTAGAAGAATGATTAAGATGATGTTTTAATTAGGAGGATATAACAAAACTCGCTCTTTAATTTGTAGTTCCCCATTCTTGGATGGAAGCCTTTTGTCTCCAAATTCTCTTTTCATATCTCTAATTAATTATAGTTTGTATCATTTGTGTGCCATTACATATTTTGATTTTTTTTTTTAACATTTTTTTGATATATTTGTGTAAATTTTTTTTAGTAAAAACAGAATCATTAAAAAAAGTATAAAGAAAATCATTTTCAAAAGCTATAATTTTTTTTGAAAAAATTGTATCATAAAAAAGATGTTTAACAATAATAAATAAAGAAATTATCATGGAAGAGAAAACTGGACGAACAGCCTGCCTGGCTGGTTCAACCAAGAACCGGTCAATTGGTTGGTTAAGCTCCAAAAATTGGGGGAAGTCAAAATTGGTCAAAAGGGGCAAATGGAAAAACGAATTGGACCGATTGGACCTTTTGATTTAAAAAAAAAAAGCTTGTTTTTTCAAAGCATAAATCCTGATATCTTATGGCAACTATAGGGCAAAAAAAAAAAAAATAGAACCAAAGAAGGGCAGGAACAAAAGTTGTTGGGTTGCTATTATTTCTCTTCGTCATTTGAAGGTTGCTTACTATAAATCTCGCTAGTCACAAACAAATATTATTTTCAAATGTTTTATGACCATGTTGTGAGGCTAAGGCTAGAAATTTTATATGGATTATATTTATTTTTATAGACCGATGAATATTTTTTATTGATTATGTTAATGTTAATAATTTAATATATTTATTTATATTCTAATTAATCATATATATATATATATATATATATATATTATTATATTTCTGTAATTAATTTAAAGGGAACCTTTAAATCTTTAACCAGGACTTTGACCGTTCATGCCCGGTAATTTTCTCTTCCTTGAAAATTATAATGTTAAATCTAAAATAGATTGACATTACATACGTTCAAACATAAAATAACTTCAATTTATTCAAAAGATTTTATTTGAAAAGATTAATTAAAAAAATCTGTTCTAAGAGATCATCTAAACCAGCTTTTCATAATAGTATTGCTTTATATAGGACATCTTGTTTTTAAATGTCAAAATAGTATTACTCATAATATAACTATTAACTAATACTTTTTTTTCTTCTCTTTTTGTTTTTTTTTTTTTCAAGTGATGAGACAGAGAACAGGATTTACCCTCACTCGATCAATTCTTAATTCTGGCTCTAGTTCTTGTCATGCATCATTTTCAACACAGTATAGTTGATCCCAACGTTTGCATTATTGTTACCACCGTTAACATATACACTCTTGATTAATATAAATAAATGCACATAGGAAGTGGAGGAAAGCATCCCTCAAGACTTGAGGACAATGAAAAACAGCAAAGATCAGACACCAAAGGACATATTTTATGCCAGTCATAGAGAGTTATCTAAGGAAGTTAAAGAGACAGTCAAAGGAATAGCCAACTCTGGCATGCTTGTGGCAGCACTGATTGCCACTGTAGCTTTGCTGCAGCTCTCACTGTTCCAGGCGACAAGACTAGTGCATGGTTTGTTGTCTTCATCCTCACAAACACAGTTGCACTATTTGCCTCTTCTGCATCCATAATCTCCTTCTTGTCAATTTTTACTTCAGCATGGTTCATAGAAAACGAGTTCAACATCTCACTTACCTTGATTAATCTCGGGCTTGTGTTACTCGTCGTCTCTGTTGTCTCAATGGTTCTGTCTTTTGCTGCAGCATCTTTTTTATCTTTGGCCACATATTCAAGTGGGTTGCATATGTTGTGGTTTCAATAGGTGTTCTGCCAATACTTTTGCTTGGTCGTTTACTTAACTGCTTCGATCGTTTACATAACTACTTCTCCTGGTCTAGAATTAGTTGTCATGTGAAAATAAATTGTAGAACCATTTGCCAACAAATTAGTGGTTGTAATTTCAAAAGTTCATCATCAACTGCAGAAGTTAGTGTATAGAGATTGAAGTGTGTCCACACATGCGACACAACATTTAATGTGTGTTATTGGTTTGTAGAATTGATTTTGTGGTAAAGTGATTTATGTTTGATAGTTTAATGTGAGAGGTGGTTTTAACAAAGATTACAAAAGTAAAAACCTAGAAGCAACAATATTTTACTTTTATTAAAATTGATTTTGGATTCAAAATCAATTCTAGAATTTTCATTTTCCTGAAAAACCAAACAAATTAGAAAATGGACAAAATCAATATAAGTTTGCACCTCCAAAACCGATTTTGGAGTGTCCTACTGATTTTCCAAACGCTTTTAAATATACTCAATTGTGTCTTGCAATTTATATAAGTGAATATATATATGTGTGTGTGTGTGTGTGTATGTATGTATGTATGTATCTGTGTGTGTATATATATGTGTATATGTATATGTGTGTGCTCCTTTTCTCCCAACTCAACCCAACCTAGCTAACTCATGAAATTTGAGTTGACTTGGGTTGAAAATTATTTAACCCATTATATATTGGGTTTGGAAATTTTCAACACATACAATTCAATGTTAACCAATTTAGAAAACTAGCTCCAAGCAAATATACTAGGTCACAGGTAATAAGAAAGTAGTGAATATGGGAATGTCATTCCCACGAGAATTATGAACAAATACTAGTTTGTTTGAGCACGTTACTATTTAGGCAATCAAAATTCAATTGGATTTAAAGAAAACTTAAATGAAAGTAATAAAAAAAAAGCAAAAGAAATCAAAGAATAACAATAAATGGAAAGCGTGTTTGGAAACAAATCTCATTAGTTCCTGAATTTTGCATTACCTAATATGAATTTAATTTTTTTCCTTGTTCAATTCCTGAATCAAATTTTTCAAAACATATAACTACAATTTAATGCCTTGATATTGCAATCTTCTTAGGAAAAATTGAATAAATTAATGCCTTAATGTTATTCCAAATTTACCTAAGGATGAAGAACATGAATTCATATGATCACAAAAATAGATACTTCCATGCAAGACTACTTTAATTTATGGCAATTTTTATATTGGCTTATTTTATAATGTGAATTGTGATTCAATGAATATAAAACCATATAACATTCAAAGTAGTAGCTAATTTCCAGAAAGCATTAAGAATACAAAAAATTGTATGATTAATTCAGAAAGAAAATCAAACCAATAAAAGGAATACACCTTTTGGCTTCAAATGGTATAGACTACTAGACTTTCTTTTCTTCTTTCTTTCTTTTCTTCTCTCCTCATCTAAAACATTCTTCTTCTTCTTCTTCTTCTTCTTCTTCTTCTTCCTCCTTTTTCCTTTTCTTCTTCCTCCTACTCCTCCTTATCTCTCTTTCTCATATGTCACCACCACCTTCACACCACCTCAACTACTATCATTATCTCCTCCTCCTCTTTACCATCATTATTACCATCAAAATCGCATCTTTCTCCTCTTTCTTCTCTCTCTCTAACTTGTGGTTTTCTCTCTAAGTGGAGAAACGGTTAGAACTTGAGTTTTGATCGTTCTTTACCTCTAATTTTCCTCTTAAAGTATGGATAAGTGATAATCTTACTCTATTTATCTTATTGAGTTCTCTATGTAGTCATTCATAGTAGATTGGAGTTTTTGGGACCATAAGTGTATAGATTTTGGGTTTTCTAGTATGTGAGGCTAATTAGTGTAGATTAATGGCATTATTAGCTCACTAATATTGTATTTATCTTGTTCCTAGAGTTATAGAGCATTTGAGTATTAACCGTTGGATTGGTAGCACTTTGAAGTGGATCTTTAGTTCTTTTGAACCTGTTTGTGAGTAGACATTATGTCTATGATTATTTTTATTTATGTTAAATTAGCTCTAAATATATTTTAGAAATTTAGAGACTGAAAAATAATTATTTGGTAGTATTATGTAATTTTAACAAAATTACATGCTTTATGTTAGCTTCGTTTTATCAAAATTGACACATGAGATGATATAATATTAATTTTGGAAAATTATTTTATCTCTATTATGGACTTGAGGAAATTACTTACGAAATTATAGTTATAGCCATTTGTAGAGTTACTGAGAATTGATTTGATATGATATATAAAATTTTTATTATATGTTTTGGGAGAATCTCTGACAATATCTATAGCTAATGATAGTAGGCGTTAGCCTTGATGCACCTTGACTATATTTGATTAGGATCACATAGTGGATCCTCCGTTTTATGGCTACTTGCATGGGAAGATTGTCCCGTTTTAGGAACACACGAATAAATGGTTGCCTGAGTATGAATCCTTCTTTTATCCTAAATTTGATGATTCCCTATTATTTTATATAAGTTGGTTGTTTTCAAAAGTCTTTTCCATAAATAAAAGAATTTGTTGAATTTATATGAATTATGAAGTTATTATTGTTTTACTTATGGATTACATATTGTCTCATGTGAGTTATAGACATCATGTCTATCATTAGTTGCAAAACTCACTCCATTATTTCCCCTTCTTTTCCAGAATACAAGTGCAACTTCAAGTTCCAATCTCACGGCTCCACAATAACCAAGCTCTGAGTTGGTGAGAAGGCCTATTTTGTATATTGGAAACCAATTTTCTTTTTGAGTATTGCCTGGTTAAAACTGTCCATTATGCTCCATATGTCAGGTAGAGTTCTTGGATTAGTTTTATACTTATGTTTATGTTTATACTCATGTATGTGTAGTTAAGACTTATATATATATATATATATATATATATATATATATATATATATATATAGAGAGAGAGAGAGAGAGAGAGAGAGATTATATTATGGAAAGGATTTATAAACTAAATTTAGAATTATATTTTGAACTACGTTCTTAGATATGATCAGATATATAACTTGTGATCATGAATTTACATTTAAGACTAGTTTGAAAACAAAATTGACTTCATTTTGATTTTAGGATTGAGTTTGATTTAAATTATATATTAGAACTTGGATTAAAATTTATATGTTGAGTTAGTTGCTTTGCTTGCTGAGGCGCATTCTAGAATGCTTGAAGTCTGATTCTAAATTTTATCTTTATTTTTCATACAAGTTGTATTTTTTTATTTAGGGATGTCCAAAAATAGAGGAAACTCTCCCGTTTTTTTATAAAAATTGCATGTTAAGACTTCCAGGGAACATGTTCCCTATGCGTTAGTCATACCTCAGTTGGGTCACGACCTAAGTTGAGCAATGACAAATTGGTATCAGAGCCTTAGGTTTCCTGTAAAATGGAGCAAGTGTCATTTGGTAGAGTCATGATTATATAAATGGTAGCCGCCCCATTTTCGTAAACACACCATACAAGAGGCCTTTAGGAATGTCTTCTTGACTCTTGTATCGAGTTGTTTGGTCTTATGTCATTCCCATTTCAAACTTTACATGTGTCTTGATTCTTTGTTCACTTTATCAGGTGCAATGCCACCTACGAGATGTATACACAATGTGAGGTTGGGAGATTATGATGCCTTCGTGTTGAATCTGATGAGCCTCCTTTCCTAAACCGAAAGGAAAGGGTCGAGGATGTAGACAAGGTCATGGCCAAGGGAAGGGCCGCGAAAGAATACCTGAACAAGGTGATGTAGCAGGCCTATGGGGAAATCGTTGATCTTGATGCACAGATATTGGGCATTGCAGGCAAGCGTTGATAATTTGGTGGCAGTTTAACCCAATAGGCAAGAGATGGGGCCTAACCATGTGTGAACCTACCCCTGGGGCCAAAGAAATGCCCAACCTTTCGGATGTGAGGAAGTGACTATTGAGGCATACCTTAGGCTAAAGCCACCTACTTTTACAGGGTCTCTGGATGAAGACCCACAAGAGTTTTTAGACGGTCAAAGAGAACCTTGAGGGTTCTCAGATGTGAGGGTGGCAAAACAGTGTATTTTGTTCCTATAATCCTCAAACCATTGTAGCACACTGGTATAAAGTTTTGTTAAAAGATTATGAGTTGATATAAGACCACCCTAATATGGGAAAAGTTTTCTCAAGCCTTTAAAGACAGATTCTTTCCAACAATAGAAGAGAGAGACTGCTAATGAATTTGAAAGCTGAAACAAGCTTGAGAATGTCAATAACCAAATATGCTACCAACTTCACTAAGCTGTCTAGATTTGCACCACATTTAATTGCAACTAAAGCAATGAAAATGCGAAGATCTATTAAAGGATTAAGGGAACCGCAATGCACCAATCTACTTCTTGAAGTTAGTAGAATGTCTTTTGCTCAAGTGTTAGATGTTGCCTATGCTATGGAGACGACAAGAAAAGAAAATAAAGGTACAAGGGAATTGGGGAAGAGGCCAAAATGAAAGGATAATTTTCTAGATGGTCTTCTAGGGGATCAGGATATCAGGGATATTAGTACCATTATGGCCAGGAGGGCAGAGGCACCATGAGGTGGAGCTGCGTCATCTGGCCTACTCCAATGAGTGCCTCGGGTTCGAGATCACACACGGAGTACATCTCATCCAGGTACCCATGGATCAAGGCAACCGGACTATGTTAAACCATTTTGCCAACATTGTAGAAACTATCACAAGGAAGCCTCATAGCGCTCCTGGAGTTTGTGTTGGTTGTGGGCAATATGGCCATATCAGGAAAGATTGTCCCCATGCTCAGGGAGGTTTGGGCAAAGTTCAGGACAATGTGTAGCACCAATACTATCATTCTCAACTCTCTAGATGGCTCTTCTGGCCGTGCTAGGAGAGGGAAGGCAGAGAGTAAGTGGCAGAGGTCTTGGCAATAAGAGTTCAGGCCAATGAGGCAAAGGCCAATCATGGATATATGCTATGACACGCTAGGATGTCCACACATCCAATTCAGGAGTGGCAGGTACCCTTCAAGTTTGTTCTTTTGATGCACAAGTATTGTCTGATCAGGTTCCATACATTCATATGTGTCTTCATATTTGCATCTTGCTTTGATAAGTAACTAGGGTTCTTGAAAAGCCCCTTTTTGGTTAGTACTCCAACGAGAAAATCTTTGTGGGTTCAATTAGTGTTTCGATCTTATGTTATCAGTGTGAATGGGATTGACACTTTAACTGATCTAATACTTCTAGAGATGTTTGACTTTGATGTCATCCTAGACATGGATTAGTTCTCTTATCATGCCTCTGTATTGCTATTCTAAGGTAGTGAGATTTGATGTTCCTGATGGTCCATCTTTCAAGTTCAAAAGGGATAATAATCTCACCCTGACTAGTCTAACTTCATCTATAAGTGCCTTGCACTTGATGAATAAAGGGAATCAAGTCTTCCTTACAGTGGTCAGAGATGTTAAGGTTGAAGTGCCTGGGATTGACTAAGTTTCAATGGTAAGGAGTTCTTAGATACATTCTAGATGAATTATCAACGATGCTTGTAAGAAAAATAAGTTTGGCATAGATTTGGCTCCAGTTGTTCAACCTATCTATTCCTCTTTACCACATGGCTTACACTAATTGTGGGAGTTAAATGATCAATTGCAAGATATGTTGGAGAAAGGTTTCATTCGTCAGAGCACATCCCCGGGAGCCCCAATGCTCTTTATAAAGAAAAGATAGTTCAATGCGTTTATGTGTGGACTACCAAGCTTAGCCGACTCACTATGCGCAATAAGTACCTGCTATCGAGGATTGATGATTTGTTTGACCAGCTTCAAGGAGCTTCTTGTTTCTAAGATTAATCTTCGCTCTGGGTATCATCGATTAAGGATTAAGGAGGAAGATACTCCTAACATTACTTTCCATACCCGCTATGGGCACTATGAATTCTTAGTGATGTCCTTCGTTTAACAAATGCTCTACCTTCCTTTATGGACCCGATGAACCGGTGTTCAAACCTTTCTTGGATTACTTTGTAATTGTCTTTATCATGATATTTTGGTGTATTCCAAGAGTGTGGAGGAGCATGAATATATTTAAGGATTGTTTTGCAAACTTTAAGGGATCTCAACTTTATGCCAAATTCTCCAAGTGTGAATTCTGTCGAATCTGTGGCTTTTCTTGGTCATATTGTATTTAAGGATTGTTTTGCAAACTTTAGGGATCTCCTTTATGCCAAATTCTCCAAATGTGAATTCTGGCTCCACTGGTGGCTTTTCTTGGTCATATTGTATCTAAGGATAGAATTAAAATAGACTCGAAGAAGGTTGAAGTTATCCAACAATGGTCATTGCCTACCTCAAATTGAGATTCAAAGCTTTTTGGGGTTGGTTGTTATTATTGCCGATTTGTTAAGGACTTCTCTAGAATTTCTGTGCTATTAACTAAGTTAACTCAAAAGAACTTGAAGTTCCAATAGTCAGATACTTGTAAAGAAAGTTTTTGGACGCTAAAGACTTGCCTAATCTAGAACTTGTGCTTATTTTGCCTTCTAGTAGGGGTTTTAGTTTATTGTGATGTTCTCAATACGACTTGATTGTGTTCTAATGCCGCATGACTAAGTTATTGCTAATGTCTTACGACAACTCAAGAAGCATGAGCAAAACTATCCTACCCATAATCTGGAATGGAGTTGTAATCTTCGCTTTGAAAATTTGGAGGCATTATCTTAATTTATGGTGAGGGGTGTGAATTGTACCAACCACAAGAGCTTGAAATACATATTTAAGCAATGGGATTTGAATTTAAGGTATCTGAAGATGGATTGGGCTTTTTAAAATTACACTGTACCATTCTCTACCATCCTAGTAAGGCTAATATTGTAGCAAATGCCTTAGAGGAAATCTATAGGTAGCTTGGCTCACATTGCTCTGTGAAAAGGCCATTAGTATAAGAAGTTCATCAGCTTAAGGTAAGTGGTGTTCAGTTTATTTAGGAGAGTCTGTGATATTATTGGCCCATGTAAAAGCCCAATCATCCCTTATAGAACAGATCAAGGCATCTAAGAATGAAGATCCTAGAATGCTTAAGTTAAAGAATAATGTTAAAACTGGCAACATTGAGTTTATGATGGATCAAGAAGGAGTGCTTTGATTTGGTAATCGACTATGTGTACCTATGCTAGGAATCTCATAAAGACCATCTTGGAACAAGCTCATAACTCTCGGTACTCTACACATCCTAGATCGGCTAAGATGTGTCAAAATTTATGGCAGTTGTATTAGTGAGAAGGTAAGAAAAAGGATGTTGGAGACTTTGTGTCTCATTGTTTAGTGTGTCAGTAAGTCAAGACTGAGCATCAAAGACCAGCATGATTGCTTCAAAGATTGAAATACCTAAATGGAAGCGGGAGCGAATCACTATAGACTTTGTGACAAGACTACCTCACACTATCAAGGGGTTTGACTCTGATGGGTAATAGTGGATCGTATGACAAAGTCACCCACTTTCTCCTTATGAGAACCACTATAGGGCTCATCAGGATGCTTAGCCTGTATATTGATGAGATTGTCAAACTCCATGGAATTCTTATTTTCATAATATCTTATTGTGGGGCCCAATTTATAGCTCAGTTTGAGAGTTTTCCAAGAAGCTCTAGGGACTCAACTTGATCTCAGGAACTTTCCATCCTCAAACTGATGGGCAATTAGAGAGCTATTCAGGTCCTAGAAGACATGCTCAGGTCATGTGTATTGGACTTTGGCAATTGAAGGTTACTTGCCTCTAATTGAATTCTCTTACAACAATATCTATCAAGCTAGCATCCAGATGACACCTTTTGATGCTTTATATGGGAGGCGTTGTAGATCTCCTATTGTTTGGTGAAACTAAGCTTTTGGGTTCTGATCTTGTACAAGAATCTCTTGATAAGGTTCGTATGATTCGCAGTTACTCTTACCTCAGAGTAGGTAGAAGTCCTATGTTGATCATAGGAGACGTGTCTTGGAGTTCTCCATTAGGGAACATGTCTTTCTCCAGTCTCCCCAATGAAATGGGTGGTAAGGTTTGGGAAATGGGGAAAGCTCAATCCTCATTATATCGGTCCCTTTGAGATTCTAGATAGGATAGGCATTATAGCTATCATTGCCCCCATAATTGTCCATGGTTCATCGATGTTTGATATCTTTATGTTTCGAAAGTATGTTCCTTATTCGTCTCATGTGATCTTTCCTCATGCAATCTAACTTGATGAGTAACTTCTTATAAGAAGGAGCCAGTGGCCATAATGGACACCTAGGTTAAAAAGTTTCGATCAAATGAGGTGGTGTCAAAGGTCATATGGAATAATCATTCAGGGGGAAGCGACTTGGAAGCTGAAGACTATGCGAGCCGAATATCCACACCTATTTGATTCTTGAGATATGTGTTTTATATTCGAGTTTGTTTGAAAATTTGGGATCGAATTGCTTAAGGAGGGAAGAACGTTATAACCTGAAGAAACAAAAGAAAAGAAGGAATAGACCATTAAGTGGTATAGACCACTCTAGACGCTCGTTTTTTTCTTTTCTTTCTTTCTTCTCCACCTCGAAACATTGTTATTCTTCTTCCTCCTTCTTTCTTTTTTTCTTCTTCCTCCATCTCCTCCTCATCTCTCTTCTCACATACCACCACCACCTCCACACCACTTCAACTACCATCATCATCACCATCAAAACCGTGTCTCTCTCCTTCTCTTTCTAACTCGTGGTTTCTTTATCTAAGTTG
Organism: Dalbergia oliveri; assembly: GCA_030441495.1. Lineage (NCBI taxonomy): Eukaryota > Viridiplantae > Streptophyta > Magnoliopsida > Fabales > Fabaceae > Dalbergia > Dalbergia oliveri. The sequence continues at coordinate 21,680,185 of JAMLFY010000014.1, read as the reverse complement.
AGGAACCGTTAGACTGGTGAGTTTCAGATCATTCTCTACCTCTAATCTTTCTCCTAGAATAGTGGGTAAGTGACAATCTTGCGCTATTTATCTTATTGAGTTCTCTATGTAGTTATTCATAGGAGATTGCGATTTTAGGACCCTATGTATATGGATTTGGTGCTTTTTAGTATGTGGAGCTAATTAGTGTGTATTAATGGCATTATTAGCTCACTAATATTGTATTTATTTTGTTCCTAGAGTTATAGAGCATTTGAGCATCAACCGTTGGATTGGTAGCACTTGGGTGTTGATTTTCTATTCTTTTAAACCCGTTTATGAGTAGACATTATGTAATGAATGGGTGAAGATAGTGAGGACCACTATCATATCCAATAGTGTTGGAATGTGTCTCACTTAAACACCTATTGGAGTAGGTATCTCACTTAGATATCCATTTTTAGGTGTTGAAATAACATTAATATTATTCCACACCCCATGTGTTGTGTAATTCAGGTTTGAACTTGGAATTGAATGTCATTTTTTTTCCAGGTGTAAACATTTGCCTATATGTGTGTGTGTTCTTGCAAAAGTTATGGCCAGTTTATTTTGGTGTTGAATTATGATCAGTTAATTCTATTACATCGCATATTTCTTAGGTTTTCTTAAATAAGAATTCGATGTAGGAGGTTTTATAGTTAGTAAATTTCATTATAGATAAAAAGATCAAGTTCTAGAATGGATCAATATGTTTAAATTTACACTTAGCTTTTTATTTTTTGTTTTCTTTCAACCTCAATGATATTTCCTAGTTTAGTTCTATAATTAGTAACATGACTAATTATTCTTCATTTATAATTTAATTTATAATTTATTTGTGTGTACAAATTAAAAGTTTTAGAAATTTAGAAACATAAGTCACTATGATTAGGTTATTGGTGAAAGATTTAGATAGTCTACGCGAGGTTTTATGTTCAAACTTTATTGTGACTAATTTAATTTTAAAAGTAAAAAAAATATATAGACACATGCTCATACAAATGAATTTAGAAACTAAACTATAAATTAATGAAAACATAACTCCAACTAAGACTAGAGTATCTCCCACCACTTGCCTCATCCATGCCACCTAAAAATGGGTTAAAATTGGAAACTTCATGCCAATAGAAAGGATGAATTTGATCTCAACTTTGATAGCATGTTATTTAAATTATAGTAGCGAATGGGTTTAATCCCAACAAAGTGGAACGTGACCCACTTGAGGAGGAAGCTCCAATGAATTGGGAGAAGCCCAATCCCTTCTTTCGCACCCATTTCGCAAATGAGATGTCAAAATATTGGATAGACCAAAATCATAACACTGATTATTTTGAGGTAGCTCTAGCCTCCAAGTTACTCGTGTATACATTTACTGATTCTAAAGCCATGGGTTTTGGACCCAAGAAAAGAAATCCAGGGGTTTTTGGCCCAAAAAAAGTATACGGGTTTGGAGGAGATTTCTCAGTTGCTCTTTTTTTTTTTTCCTCATTATTGCTGCTTAAACTAGTATTTTGATATTAGATATATTTACATAGCTGTTAAGTTTCTCTTTTCTTTTAATATTAAAAGTAACAAGAATGCATACCAAAAAAAAAAAGGTAACAAGAATAAAATATAATTTTTTTAATAACTACCCATTGCAATCACTTGTAAATTTCCATTTATTAACAACATGAAAATATGACATTTTTTTTTTGGCATTGTTTGTTGAAATCTATGACTCACAATCTACTTAGGGACGGATTCAAGGGGTCAGGAGGAGCGGTCCCCCCCAAAAACAAAAGTTTTCCAAATTATATATATAAATTAATATTAGTATATAGTATAACATTATTTAATATATGTTAATGGGTATTACTCAGGTGTCAAAGATAGTTAATACCTTTAGCGCCAAATATGATGTGGTTAATTGGGTGTTTGACATTTGTATGGACATCCATTGAGCTAGTTTTTTTTGCTTCTTTCGTTTTTTTATACTACAAATTTTTCTTTTTCTTTTTTTTTATAATTTTTTTTCTCTTTTTTTAAAGAATTTGGTAATCCAAATTTAGTTGAAACTATAGTAGGTTTTTTTTTGTGTTTTTAAGAATTCCAGGAGTTTTCTTTTAGCTTTTTTCCTCAATTCCAATTTTGTATACAATAGTTTTTTTCCTTTTTTTATTTTTTTAGCTTACAGTTTTTCTTTCTCTTATTTTTTATTTTTTTTAGCCTACAGTTTTTTTAGCCTTTGTTTGTTTATTGGTTTTGCCAAGTATATTCTATCCCACTTCTAATATTAAGTTAACTTTTTATTATGAAACTAATAGTGTGTATTCAATACCAATTTTAATTATATATAGGTTACCAAAATTTATTTAATATATATTCTGTTTTGAAGTAAAAAAATTCATTACATTTAATTATAATTTTTTTAATTCATTGCTTAATCCTAATGTCTCTATTTGTCCAGTACAAATGACCGAAATACCCTAAGGTCATTTTTGCCCGAAATTTGAGGTAGTTACCCTGACTCTGAATGGGTCAACTCAATGTTTGAAGGAATTATATCTGTTATATTTGATATCCGAGGTGAAAATCTCATTTCGACTTTTTGCTTAAAATGACCAAAATACCCCTGCGTGTTTTCCCGGTAAAGGTGCCCGTTTAAGCCAGAAATTTTTCCAAAAGTTTGGAATGATGTTTATGAGTGCTATTTGATGTTTAGTCCTGCCCGTAGGTCCCGAGACTTTAGTGTAAAATTACCATTTTGCCCCTAACAGGTTAAATGAGCCTAATGACATAATTAAGCAAACCTAAGCAATATTAGGCTCTAATCGAAGATTAATTTATTTTGATAATTAATCTAGAGTCAAAATAATTTATTAAGGTTAATTAGAACCTAAGATTGCTTAGTTAAACTCTAATTACATTCTTTAATTCAAGATTCCTAGTCATGGAATCTTGAATAGTATTTTTCTTCTAATTCCTTAAATTAAGGAATTGTGCCCATACCTCATTTGACTAAAAGAATGATTTTAAATTGTTAATCTAGCAAGATCACTCTCCTAATCAAGTCTTGACAACCTTAATTAGCCATTACCTCACCTAAACACTTTCTTACAAACTCCTAACCAAAACCTTAATCAAAGAAACACCTAAACACATCACTAAACCACAATTACATGAACAATTTATTTCTCCTTTGGCTGCAAATTCTGGCTGAAACCTTTCCCCAAATTCCATCACATGTTGATTTTGTTTCACTCAAAGAACCATGCCTTAGGCCATACCTTGACCATGCTTCAACCATGCTTGTCATGCCTAAGCCCATACCCATGCAAAGAGATATTTTTCACTTTTCTCCCTCTTTGGCCGTCGACCTTCTTCCCCTTGGCAGCCTCCATGTTGCAAAATTTCTATAAATACCAAGCTTGGAAGAACTTGGTTACACTTTAGATCATTTGCCAAGTTTAGTTTTCTTGCACTTTCTTATTTTCTCTCAAAGTTTCTTCATCTTGCTCATCTTCTTCCTCCCTCAAAGAACCTTCCACCACCACAAACAACCTCAAACCACCACTCCCTCACCTTAAACCATCTCTTAAACACTCAAACTTTCCATTTCCAAGCTTACAAACTCAAGGAAAAATCATCTTCCTTGACTCCTCCCTTGGCCGAATCCATACCCACCTTCAAGAGAAGATTTTGTCTTCTCATTTCTTCATCAAGCTTTCTTTCATCCTTTAAGACTTCCTTAGGTAGGGGTTTTGTTTCAAAGTTTTTACTTGTTTTCTTTAAGAAAAGTTCTAGTTTTCTCTTGGTTCAAAACTCTTTTTCTTTCCTTTTTCCTTTTCGGCCATGAGGCCTTTTCATGAGAAAAACTTTAGCTTGATGATGAGGTTTCAAGATAATGGTTTTGTGATGTCATGTGAGAAACCTCTAAAGCTTGAAAAACTTGGTCTTGGACCATACATGCTCTTGGTTTCTTTCCTTTTCTTTGCTTAAGTTTTTGGTTTCCTCTCCCTTTTCCCTTTAATGATTTCTTTCTTCCTTAGTTTGAACAAAGTTTGTTAAAAATGTTAAGTAGATCACAAAAGTTTTGTTAAGAAAATTAATCATATGTTTTCAAAGAGCTCTAAGCTTACCCTTGCCAACCTTAAAGTTGGTCGGCCGTTCTAAGAGTTTTACTCTAGATTGAAGCCCATGAGCAATAAAATAAAGAATATGACTTAGTTCTTTGTATGTTTGTTTAGACAAAGTGTTGAGCTTTGTGTCCATTTTCTTGAGCTTGATGATGAAGTTCAAACCAAAGGCTTCTTTGAAGACTTGGTGCTAAGAACTCTAAAGCTCACTTTATGTTGTTAAGATACATATTGGGTTAAGGTTGTGATGTTCCTTTAAAGTCTTGTAAGAGCTCTAGTTAAGATAAAATGAAGTTGCATTCATGTTTATGTTTATGCCTTGCATAGCATGTTTATTTTGATGCCATCACTAAACTCTCAAGAATAACTAAATGAACTTGCATTATCATGTTTAAGTTTCCAAGCTTGCATTTCATGTTTATATTTCAAGTCATCACTTAATCTTTAAAGATAATAATGAGGTTGCATCTCATATTTATTTTATGCTCTCACTTTACTTTCTAATGAAGAGTAAAATAAGTGCATAGCATGTTTAAGTTTATGTCATCACTTAAATCTCTAGAGCTCAAAGACTTGCCCAAGTATCTTACATAAAGTTTTAGGAAATGGAGGCATTTCAAGAATGCCATTTCGGCCTTGTGATGATGATGATGGACTTGAGATGAGTTCATCTAATCATAAGTGTCCATAGTCTAAGTCTTGGAATTTTTCTAAGCTTAGGTGTACTCAAGGAACTTTATGAACAAAGTTTTATGTTTTAAATCTATTCCTTGAGCTAAATAATTTAGCTACTGACCTAGCACACATTTATGTGATTTCAATGAGATTAATTGGTTTCTAAAAGAGTTTTGAGTTCCTAAAATGATTCCAAGAGAAACTAGCAACTTATATGCATTTAAATCATGAGATTATGTGATTATTTGATGCTTATGTTTTCGGTTCTGCCTTTTGCACTTGGCCACGGTATAAATTCTGTTCTATGGTGTTAAAATGTGTAAAATTATGTTTGAGTGAAGCAAGGATCGATTTAGGGAAGTTAGGAAGAACAAGTAACTAAAAGGACTTAAAATGAGAATTCTAGAACACTTAGATGCACAAATTGTAAATTCTGTTCCAGCATAATTGGACTTAAGAAAAATGGTTTATAATTAGTGGATACATGTAGGAATCCCTCATAATTGGTTTAGGAGTTGATTATAGAGCCTTAGGCGAAGACGGAACTTAGAAAGGGTCAAAGACGAGATTCTAGACCCGTAATCATATGATAAAATTCTGCCCAAAGGTTGTAGATGTTTGGTTAAGTTAGTAAGCATAAGCATTAGAGGAAATTATAGGTGATGATCCCTTAGGTGTAATAAAGATCCATAATGAAAGTTAGAATCATTAGAACGTAAGTTTAAGACCCGTAAGGGCCAAAGCATAAGACACCATGAGATAGGAGGTGTGATGTGAGCATGAGGCCGAGTGGGTATACTCGTGATGATGTGAATATGTTAATGCCATGAACATGAGACTATATGTGTATTGTGACATGTTGTTGTGATGATGTGGTATGCTATGCTTGAGATGCATGAGAATGCGAAATATGAATCTTAGGAGGGTATGCTCCTGTGTTTAAAAGATTGACTTGATTAAGAGATTTCATGAGAACAACATGTATGATTTGGGTTATGTGGCATGACTCAAATTTGAGGAAATTCGGAGTAATGATGTTATGCTGCCCAATTTTCGTCAAATTTGAGGGACTTGAGAAAGTTTTGAAAAGAAAGATTTTTATATGTGACATGCCGAGACGCATTTCTCCTGACGGTGAGGAGAAAGGAAACCCGAGGGGGTATGGTCGTGGAGCCATATCGAAGCGAACAATGTCATTGGTCTTAACCAGATGATGCGTGTCGGAGACGAGACGTACTTCTCCTACGGTGAGGAGAAGGTAAAATCGTGAAGGCATCGACATTAGCCTCCAAAGCGGACAAAGTCATTGGCTTACAAGTTGATGCATTTTGAGAAGGAAAAAAGTCCCATGATGGGTGATTCCTTAGGTCCCTACCCGTACTCTGGAGTTTGGATTATTATTTTTATGATTATGATACGCTTATCAAGAGGATAAGTAAGAACTAGTGACGACTAGTTGAGGTATGAGCTCATAGCCTAGTATCAGGGGTCGGTTACTATTTTTACATACCATGATGTCACAAGTTTGAGAAATGAGAAAAGATGTGAAGCATTTTGCTTACGAAAGAGAAGTTGAGTATAAGAAAGTACATGCCACTTATATGAGAATTGGTTATTGATGAGATGTTTTATTTGGTTTGTTGCATAAAGTATTGCCATGCATTCATGTTTTGGTATGCTGCATACATGCATTAAGATTCATCATAAAAGACACGAACCTTGGATAATTGCTTTTATGAAAACCTCATAATGAACCTTTGCATGTATAACCTTTTCATAATAAACCCAAGGTTCCTGGGGACGTGAACGATGACACTAGGATAGAGGATTCCCTCCTGAGATTCTTTAGCAAGATTCTCACCCCTCTTTCTTCTTTCCGTTACGTCTTCAGATTTCGATGGCGTCGTTCGTGATTTTTGTTGATGCACCTGTGGGAGTTGCACTACGATCGAGACCATTAGTCCTACCATTTTGAGTCGTTGTGCCGTGTGCATTTTTGCATACATGGGACATCTATTTGCATTCCCTTCCAGCTTTCGTTTCACCTCTTCTCCCTTTGGATCGATATGATCTTCGAGAGGACGCGGCCATGACGAGCAAACCATCGTGCCTAACCTTCGTCCTCAGGAGTGTGTGACTACCCAGTACGTGCCCCTCATACCTCGTTGCGGAGGGACCTGTCTGAGGATTCTTCGTTCGACCCCTATTCTAGGATTCCGTCCTTTCGTGCCTTTGCCGCGGAAGGGTAGCGAGGACACTCTCAGCCGAGGCTTATGAGGCGTATATGTCAGCCGCGAAAGGTGCCCTCGCCGAGGAGGCCACGTCGCTCGCGATTGCACTCCACACGCCCCTCTTCGTTGGGCCACATCCGAGGAGCTTCGGCAGTTTGCGAGCTACATCTCCCCGAGGATTAGCGTCATCTATAGGCTTTTAGAGGGGGGTTGCCTTTAGTTGGCAGTATCTTTTGGGGCTTTCCATGTATTAGTTGTTTAGGTTTCCTCTTTCTTATCTTGTATTTTGTTTTGGACCTGCAGCTTTGTCCACTTATATGGGTACGACTTTATGCCTTTATATTTCGGTTATGTATCAAACCATGGTATCTAATATTATGATGGTTGTCTCTATGGTTGAGGTGTTCTTACTTGCTTTATATTGCATGATTTAATTCCTCTGCGCTTACGTTTTGCTTATGTTGTACGATGACTCGCATTTTGTTTTATATATTTCAAAAAAAAATTTACCTGTATTTTCCGCTAAGTAGTTTTACAAATGGGTTTTAAAAGGAAGTAATAACTAATAATTAATCTTAATGCATCCTAGGCGTGTTGGGTTAAATATTAGGGTGTTACAATTACTATTTAAAATTACTTAATGCTGACTTATATAGGAATATAGGTGTTTGAATGCAAACTCAAAAGTAAAGGATTTGCTTTTAATTATGCATTTTGTTCATACAATTTGTTAATATTATTCCATTATTCATTATTACATTGAATGTGTTTTAATTATATTTTGTTCATACAGTTTGTTAATATTATTTTATTATTCATTGTTACATTGAATGCGTTTTAATTATGAAAAAAAACTACATTATACAAAATTCGGACTTGAAGGAAAAAGAAGAAAAGAAGCTAAAAAGAAAAAAATTATTGTCCTATTCTTTTAAAAAAAACTACTATAGCCATAACAGAATTCGGACTATTGAATTCTTAAAAATAAAAAAATAAAAAAAATTGTTGACTAAAAAAAGAAAAAGAAAAAAAATTGTAGGATAAATAAAAAGATAAAAGGAAAACAAAAACTAGCTCAAAAGAATTTGAACTATCCATGTAAATGTCAAACACACTATCAGCCACATTACCTTAGGCACCAAAGGCATTGAGTGTCAAAGCCTTAATATATAAAAAGATGTCATAGATTAGAGGTTTTAATGCTTTTTATCATTCTTTTTGAAATATGTGAGTCAATAATGTAATATTATAATATTAGAGAATTAATATAGATCAAAGTTAAGAAGAAAAGTACATGGTTAAATCATTAGTTGTTATAAATTATTATAAAATAATTACAAATCTTTTTTCTAAAATAACTAGGACAATTTGGTTTTAGTTTTCTGCTAGTTTTTGTTTTCATTTTCACTTTTCCAGTTTCAGGATTTTTGTGAAGGAAATATTAAAACTTAAAATGAAAACTGAAATTGAAATTTGTAGTTTTCAGAATTTTTAGGCATTTCCTTCACAAAATCTAGAAAACTAAAAACTAAAAATAAAAACTAAAACTGGAAACTCAAACCAAACAAGCTCTAGAAATTTCTTTTACCCTCAATATTAAATTCATTCCTTGGTCATCCAAGCCTCCATAGGACATCTTACTTAACATTTGAATAATATCCCTAGATATACACCCTTGCAAACTACATCAACTCAATTGAGACAAATATAAAATATTAATCTATACAAAATTCAGAACGAATCAATCTTTGAAAAAAGTACCGCAAATCTTGAATTTCTAATTTGTTAACACATATAACTTATTCCAAATCTTGTTCTTTTAAAGCATTATGAGAAGAACTAAATATATAAAAGTGTAGTATAAAGTTCATAGAGTATTTTTATTAGCTAAGTGAAACATAGAAAGAACATGGGAAGTTTAAATTGTCTACCCAAGACATTTTCATGCACAATAAACCTTGCTGTCAATTTTAAAGACATATTATCTCTATCTCTATATTTGAGATCGGAGGACATTATCATAAACAATCTTTCAATTTGAATGTTTTGACACAACTACTACAAATCATATAAAAGAAACTTATGTCAAATTATGCAGATTACATAGTTGGTACCAGGATTTGATTAGTCTCTTTTTAAATCACCAGTTGCTGAAGATATAAAAGAAAAAAATATCCTTGTTAATTATCTTTTCAGAAACAAAAAGAATCTCATCCAGAGATGAATCCGTACCTGCCATCCTAGTTTACTTTGTGCTATACATTACTTGTGGGTAGCATGGCTCATTAATGGATACTGTATGCCTACATGATTATATTTAAATTTAAAAAACTATCAGTACCTAAATCCTAAAATCAATGAGTCATTGCTTGAGTATCCACTTTTTTCCAACCAATTGTCACATTATTGATATGCATACAGAAAGAAGACATGATAAATGAAAATGGAAAACATAAAGGGAGAAATAAAAAATAAATAATAGAAATGCTAAAAATTAAAAAGGAAGTAAATAAAAATGAATGAATTTATTCATTATATTCTTTGTTGGTTTAATAAAGAAGTAAATGAAAATGAAATTGGATAGCTTAGTAAAGCTTTGCAACCAATTGGTTGGACTATCTGGTCACTTCAAAAGGCTCACCTTGAGGGTATCATGTCAGGAAATGGTATTATGACATCATTGTGCAATGCATTACCAAAGACAAAGCATTACCTGTCTAAGCTAAAGAAAGACAAAACATGTGAGCATATGTTATTGAAAGCTAAAGAAATATTAGCATGAACAACAATGGACAGAGATAATACATAAAAGGGTCTTATATATGAAAAATATCAAAACTCATGTAAAGAAAAAGGAGACCATACCTTCGAGTTGAATGAAACAGCATAAAAACTAAAAGGGTCCATAATTCAATCAATACTAATTTATTATAATAACCCAAATCTGAATGAATATTATGCATAGTAATATAAAGCCACAAATATAAAGCCTTAGGCTAGGACACTAAAGACACAAATATAGTTGAGTCCATAATTCTGTGTGTTATAGTTGAGTTGGCATTTTTAGCACTTAATAATTACACTCCATGTAGTCATGTCAACCTTAGGCTACGACACTAAAGACACAAATATAAACCCACATTATTAAGTCACATACTAATATTCTATCACTTATGAACATAAAAATACACATTATAAAGATACATTCTTGGCCACATTTCACAATCTTCTGTTCAGAATTTTGTTGTTAGTGGAGTGTCAACTGTAAGATTAAAAATGATATACTTACCGTAGAATGTTAGGCCTGTATAATAAATTCAATTTCATCTTACTTTCTAGTTTGGCCTAGAACATAGCACCTGTGAACAAATGAGGTTAGTCTCATTTTCAAAAGGAAACATAAAGGACTAAGCACAAAGGAGATGTATCAGCTATATAAAGGACTAAGAGCATCATTCTATTAAATTTCAACATCCAACCCAATCCAAAAAACAAAACTCATCTTACTAGGAATCAACAACACCACCACCAAACACAACAAACACCAAAAGGAAAAAAATAATAATAAAGCCCAAAAATTGATAAATCTGAAATAAAAAATAGAAATATAAGGAAAATGGAACTTGAATGAGAGCACCAAATATAAAGAACCAAATAAAGCCCAAATATAAAGTACCAACACCAACACATTGTGGTCATGACTGAGAGCACACCAATCATTAGAATGAACTTGAATGACAACATCCACTTATTGAACCTTACCATCAAGAGAACAAAAAGGGTCCTGACAATGCACAGACAAAAAAAAAAGGATTTGATAAAAAATATAGCCAATTCACTGAGCATTGATGCCAAACTAAAACAATAACCACAATTCATCTCTAATTGACGTTAAGTTTAAAATGCTTATGGCTTTAAGAAAGATTCTAACTAAGGCAATTTGTAGGCGAAATTATACACTACTGAATGAATTGTATTTATGAAATCTGATCCAAGGATCCATCTTATTCAAGTGTTGCAGCAACAATAGATTTGAGCAACTTAAAAGTTTAGATATTCAAAAACTGTGTCAACATGATACAAATACCAAATACATCATTTTGTATACCAAAACATTTTGATTAATATGTGGTTTAATGAATTAAGCAAAAATGCCATTAATCATCATTTTAAAAAGCTATCACGAATTTCCATCATAATTGGATGGTTGCCTTCATGCAGCAGTAGGTATTAAATGCCATTAAGCATGCATCTTTCAGAACCATGATAGTGTCAAACCATGTTCAAATTCTATAATGGCTAATGATCAAAAGGTTTGATTATTGTCTGTAATAAATAAAATGACTACAATTTACTAAATTCATATTCCTCTAATGCAAATTTGTAGAATGATAAGACAATGCCATTAATGTAATTGCTTGAAATAGGATGGTTAAAGAACTAACACTAATTTACAGCAAATTCCATTGTTGTGTATAGTATTGGTAAGTATTAAATGCTATTTACCTTCCCTCTTTTAGAAGCAGGGCAGTTTCAACATGAAGTAACACACAAATCCATGTTCTGAAAGAATTATTTCTTCAGTGGAAAAACTAATCTAGCAGGATTTGGCTTTGGCCACACTAAGCAATGCAGTAGAGCACTATATTAAACTGGGGAGCCAAATAGCTTATAAGAAAAACTATATTATCCTAAACAGAAAAGAAAACCATTTATAAAATACACTTATTTAGAGGGAAGAGCTTGAAGGAAGAGAATCAAAAGAAAACCAGTTATTTATTAGTGCTCTCATTGTGTTGCTATTTTCTTTCTGCAGCAAGCTTCCCAATAGCTACTACATGGCACAAAAGAGATCAAAAGAATGAATAGGTAAGGATGCATCAAACTATTATGCAACAATCAGTACAATAATGTGGCATTCATCACGAGGACATTCTTTATTTGCCTTAAAATATTCCATATTGCAAATACAAAAAAGCAAATGTTTCAGGAATCTTAGACTATCTTGAAATTCAAATAACTTGAAGAAGAACTATATATACCACAAGGTTGTCAACGTACTGAAATATGCAAACCCCATTTTTGGTTCTTCAAAATTGTAGTTTTAAGGGTTAAATTCAACTTATTAAATTGAAAATTTTATGAGTAAAAAAAAAAGACTGGAGTGCTGAGCTACAGAAAAAAACAAAAAAGAATCACGTGCAACGTACCTCTAAAAAAAAAAAAAAAAGAGAATCGCGTGCAACCTCTACCAAAGAATAATAATAAAAAAAAGAATCGCGTGCAACCTCTACCAAAGAAAAAAAAATTCGCGTACAACCATAAAAAGAGGGACTAGCAGGGATTGAGGCTTCCATTCTCAATTAATGGCAGCTTGGCATCCAATCAACAGTTAAGCATCCTGCTGCAAGGATCACCATATTCACCACTTCAATGGACGAGGTAATCAAATTGTTTAAACTTCAAATTACTCTTCTATTCCTGTCCTCTTGAGGATAATTGTTGCGTTATTCCCGTTCTGCTTGCAATAATAAATCTAATAATTACTATGCTTTAGTTTTGAGTGAATACTCGAAGAAGAACTATACCACAGGGTTGTCGAGGGTTTATTTTGGACTTGCTCAAAATACAAACCAAACAAGCACATAAATGGTTGGTTATTTCTAGGGTTTATTTTGGATGCTGATGGCAAATATTGTGGCTTTGAAAGAGGTGAATTATCATATAATTGATGGGATCGGTTAGTGTGAAGGAAATATAGAGGGTGGTAAATATGAGGTGGTCTTTTATTCTTGTATAATACTCCATCCATTTCAAAATAAATGTTTCTCTCATTTTTTATACATTAATAAATCATTGTCTTATTGACAATATATGTTTAGATTCATTGATTTATTAACGTACCAAAAGAGACATTTATTTACGAAGAGATATTTATTTATGAAAAAGATATTTATTTTAAAATGAATGGAAGAATTAGTGCTGACAATGTGGTAGATCGCTACTTTATTTTGCTTTGATGTGATGCTGATGTATGTGTTTTTGTGCTGTCCGGCCTATCTTTGTACATGAATAGGTTTAATTTACCAAATTGGATATAAAATCACTAGTCAATAATTTAAACTTTTAGAATAAGTGATTTCATGAGGTATCTTAGTGTTGAAAAGCTTAATTGAAATTAGTAGGTTGGGGTGTTGCAGCGTATAAATATCTTTTAGAGAATTACTCAAACTATTCAACAGATAGAATATATTACTGCAACCGACATGTAAACTAATAATGGAAATAACTGTATATATACATTAAAGTTGTGTATCATACTTGAACATTAAAATAAAAATTATCTAACACATTTGTTTTACCTACAGAATATGTCGTCACAAGCATCACCGGCCAGAAAAGAAAGCAGCAAAATCGGACAAGGAGTTTTGGAGATGAGTTCATCACTTCCATCATTGTCTTCTGGCAGATTTTCCTCAGCAAATGAGGATCCCTCCACCAGAATTCAGGTTATAATATCACCAGATCCCAATCAAAGTCATGCACATACTCCTTCATTTAAAGAAACTTCAACTGCTGCCTCATTGCAAGATGAAAACATAGGGGTGAATGAAAAGACTCCACCAGTGAATCTGAGTAAGTTATGCATCAAATCATTACTTTTTTTCTCTAAATAAACAATTAGTATTCAGTATTGATTGTTCTGACTAATTTAGTTTAGTGAAGTTGGTCCACTATGGAAGTCAAGTCTTAATTAGTAAGGTTAATTTTTTGGATTTTTCTTGGATAGACAAGTCCACCAACTAAAACTTGAATACACTCATATAAAAGTATGTAGGACCCATGTATGAGTAATTATATGTTGAATAAAGTTAGTAGATTTCACTTTTTTATTGTGAGTATATGTAAATATGGGTTGTTAAATTTGTGTGTATGTAAGTATGTCTCTAATTTTTTCTCTGTTCACAAAATTTAAAATTCAATATATATCTTATTTAAATTTAAATAAAACAAATGTCAAGCTACTTCAATTAGTCATACGTGGAAGAAAGTCAATAAGACTAGGGTAGTGGTACGGAAGTTAAATAGTATAAATGAGAGGGAGTGGCTATTGTCACTTCCTTTTGTTTATCTCCACTTCTAATTTAATATACTTTTATATGATTGTCTTAAAATATCTTTCCCTCTCTTTCATAATTTTGTTTTCATAGTTAAACTAATAATTTGTTATTAGTTTTATATTATTCAAACTCATTTTGTACCGATTTAAGTTATTATTATTGACATCATTAAATAAATCTTATTTTAATAAATCATTGTTTGTGCTTTTGAATTTTTTTTATTTTGCAAAAATGTGATCCTAATAATTTTATATGAATTTTATTAAATGTTTATTAATTTTATTTCAAAATTTTTAATACTGATTATAATTTTTATTAGTAGAGGACCAATTAAATACTATAAGTCTTTTAATTTATTTATTTAATTAAATATTGATATATAAATATTAAACTACTTTTAAAATTTATAATACAAGAATTATCTACAATCCATAGTAGTAAGTATGTTAGATAAAAAAAATAATTTTAAAATAGTGAACAAATAAATGGTATGGTCTTTGTAGATACAATTTATGATTTATATATTGTCTTTTGCATTTTTCTGGTTCCTTCCTACTTGACAATGCATTCATATACACTGACACTGTTTCAAATTAAGAGAATCAATATGTAGTCCTTATGCAAAAATATAAATTTAATAAATTTTATGCTAAAAATGAGTAATAAAAAAGGCAGATTCTCACAAAATAAAAGATTATCAAAACACAAAAAATTGAAGAAAAATATTAATATTATTAAAAATGAGTTAAAATAATAATAATTAGTTTAATTACATGAAAGAAAGAGAAGGGTAATTAAGGACAATCAAATAAAAGTAAATTAAATTGGAAGTGGAGATAGACAAAATGGAGTGACAATAGCCACTCATCCCTAAATGAGATCACAGATTAAAACTCCAATATTTTATCAAAAAGTGTTAAGTTTTAAGTGTGAGAGGTAAAGTTTTACATTGGTTGAAAATGAACTAAGTGAATAGTATATAAAATAAAAGAATTTATAGACTCATTGCGCCTAAAAGTTTTGGGTTAAGATGTGGTATTTGACTCGCATGTGTGGTTCTCTCACTTAACCTATTGTATTAAAATAATGATTTTAATTTTTAATATTATTTGAGTTCATGCCCAGTATAAAGTGATTTTACGTTGTCAATCAATTGAAATTTAAGATAATGCCAAATTAAGTGAAAAATTATAAAGCAATATTTTATTTTATGCTATTATTGCATAGAAATTAAACTTATTATTTATTTTATAATTATTTTTATTATTTAATATATAATTTATAAAAAAAATAAACTATGAAGAGAATATATTTAACACACCTTTAATAAAATAGGGTGGGATATAGATTTTTAAAATTAATAGGATGGAATGCCATTTCTTAATAACTCAATAGGGCTAATTGCATCTTACTCAATTTTTTTTATAGTTGTCATCCTACTAAATTTTTGGCTCTGCACTGGCAGGTTCCTTAAAAAGAGAACTTTACACATATGCCCTTAAGGAAAATTGGGAAGGAGCAAAATCCATTTATGATAAATTTCCTCAAATGATACCCATGCAGTTGACTGTGAATGGAGATACAGCTCTTCACGTTGCAGCAAGAGCAAACAGCATTACTTTTGTGCAAGAGTTGGTTAAAATGCTTAAGACCCCAAAAGACCTAGAAATAACAAACTTAGATGGGAACACAGCTTTTTGCATGGCTGCAATATCTGGGAATGCTGATTTGTTTCAAACAATGATTGAAAAGAACAAGAATCTGCCACAGATCCGAGGTCATAATAAGATGCTTCCTATTCACTTAGCTGCTTTGAATTGCCACGGCAAAACTGTGCAATATCTGTCTACTGAGGATCAGCTTCAAAAAATGGCTGACGAGGATATTGAACGGCTCTTTTTTATGACAATTAGCTGCTGCGTGTATGGTAAGACTAAATAATCAGATTTTCAGAATAGTGATAATTCTTTACGTTTGTATGGAAGTATGGTAGGACTAGGGTGGAAATTGGCTACTTTTCGGTTTAAATATACCTATTTCTAAAAAGTATAATTTTGGGGTCTATTACCTTGCATAAACGTTTTTTTATGGTCTTGCATGACCTTTTTAAATGTCTAACCAAAAGCTTACTTAATTATAAAATTAAAATTTTAAAATTATTTGATTTTTCTTAACAGTTTTGGGTTTTCATTATTTAATATTTTAATAATGTTATGAAAAATTTACAGAAACTAGCTATTCCAAAAACTAAGGCTAAAACTATGCTAACATTTTTCTCTCTCTTTTTTTCATTAATCACAAATGATTATGTTTATAACGTTAGATGGTATTCTAGAAAACTCTCAAACTATGACACCATACCCTAAAGATTAAAATATTCCTACTAAATATTCTTTCCTATCCTCAATAACTTTTATACTAGATATTTCTCTAGTACTCTATCCTAACATTACCATCCCCTTGACATCAACCTTGTCCACAAGGGTGTTAAAATAAAAACACAGTAACTAGCCTAAAAATTGTAAATCCTAAATAACTAGCTTTATTATGTTTTATTTATTTTTTTAACAACAAATACATGAAAAAAAAATTCCACCCGAATGCCATTGTTTGAATACGCTAACAAAAATTGGATCCGGGCCCATAAATACAAACAAACAGTTTCCATAGCATGTTCAGCAAGGAGGGCTAGACCAATTAATTTTGGTAGAGTGTCTACCCCAATTTCAATTTTAGACCAAATTATTGGGCTGGGTCGAATAGGACCCAACTCAAAAAAATGGATCCCTCTTGCTGGTGTTGCCCAAGGAGCCACCCTCTTCCTCTTCTTCATTTTGAGCACAGCACCAATTTCCTTCTTCTTCGCAATGGTTGCCCTAGCCCCTAGCCATCATCTCATTCTTCAACCCATCTCATTTTTCTTCCTTTCCTTGCTAGCACTGCCATCTTCTGTCCCAGCCTTTATTGCCGCCAAGAGCCGCTGTCGTGCAGCCTGAATTCCCGGCTGTCACGCGGCCTGAAGCAGCAGTCGCGCCTTGCTGGCCGCATGCCGTGGAGACTTCTCCCCTGCCGCATGCATGGAGCAGCTTTCCATCAACCTGCGTGAGAAGCGTAGCACCGCAGCAGACCGTCGGAACTGGGGATGTATGAGTTGCAGCTGTCTCGCCATCAGGAATCTCCTCTGCAGCGTCTTCTCGCCAACCGCCCAGATCCGATGCTGTTGTTGCAGCTTTTTTTGTTGACATTTTTATTCCTCTTCTGTTGTTGTTGGTTTTGGTGGTGGTGGTGGTGGATGTGTTGGCTGTGTCGTTACTGTGGTGTTGTTGGTTTTGATGGTGGTGGTTTTGGTTGCTTGAATACTATATATTATAGTGGGCAAGAAGGGGGTATGGTGATGAAGGAGCGGCTGAAGGGTTTGGAAAAGAAAATTGTGGTGGACATGGTGGAGCGAGTGGCACTGATTGTGGTGATGGCAGTGGATCTGGAGGTCTCCACGACATTTCTGAGTCGATGGTGTTGTTGAAGCCATAACCAGGAATGAATCCTGTGTTAGGTGGTGGAGGTGATGGTGTTTGAAATGGGTTGCAACTTAGAATGTGGTCCGGTGGAAAGAGACTTAGGTGTTGGTCGTGGGTGAGTGGAAAAATGGAGGATTTCTATAGTAGGTGAGGAGGTGGACGAAACATGGTGGAGTTCGATAGCACCAAATTATTACAGTAAATTTACAGAAGCTAGCTATTTTAAAAACTAAGGCTAAAACTATGCTAACATTTTTCTTTCTTTGGACTATTAATTTACAGAAACATGACTGCTAATTTGTTAGAATCCAACTGGGGTTGTATATCCTTGGACTATTAATATGTATAAATTTGTCAACTTTTAATTATTTGGATTTTTATACTTTGTCTTATGCATGCAATACATCATTCTTTTGTCACGATTGTGCATGTAACAGATGTGGCAACAAAGTTACTGGAAAAATATCCTGCTAGATTGGTCATTGCAAGAGATGATCAAGAGCAACTAACAGCTTTACATATACTGGCGCGAAAGCCTTCACAATTTGGTTAGTTCTCTAAACTTTTTGTATATATCCCCTTTATCTCCCTTCTTTCATTTGTTTATTTTTTTGTTATTTTTAATTATATTGTTGAGTTATTCAATTTAACTTAAATTATCATCAGTAAGGCTTTGCAAATTTAAATGGTTGTTATATTGTAAAAATTATAAATTAGATAGACCACTATAATTTTGAAAAGTTATGAGTTAATTCACTCTACCTTTGAGTTCTTAGACTGACCAGCTCGAAACTATAAGGACTATTAACTTGTTGTTTTAAAACTAAAACAATCTCTTAAAACTTTCAAGAAATACAAGAATTTACAGATTGATTAATTTATTTCAGAGAAAAATATACTTTATCACTTTATATTATATATGTATTCTGCACTTTAACTTCAAAATCTCAAAAAGGCATCAATTAACTACTGGACTTTCTTAACTGTACTGTAATTTAATCCTTATATTAAATTTATTTCTATTGTTAGCAAAAAAATACATGTACCATATCCCCAAATTTTAGGTCATTTGTAATTTGACACCATAAACTTTTTAAAATAACTTGCAACTGGATAACTTAATTTTTTTTAATGTGTATATTTTCATTAACAATAATGGAAAAGTTAGCATAAGGTTCAATTTGCATGATTAGAAAACGTTATGGATCAATATGTATGCTTTCAAAATTTTGGAAATAAAATGCAAATAGCCTAATTTAGGTGATAAAATATTAATTTTTGCATTTTCTAATAGAAGGAAATCATTTTAGTGATCGAACTTTGATTCCAAGTAGGTATTTTTACTAGCAAACACTAATTTGGAGTGTCTCTATCTTTTTTTTTTTTCTCATTATATACTGAAAGAATTATGCGCATGTTAATTAAACATTTCTTTGTATTCTCTGTTGTCTATACATGGCAACAATGAAGAAGCGTCAACAGGATTGAGTGATAAATTGCTATTGCTTCAAAAGTTCTTGGATCATGTTAGGCAATTGGAATACAAAACAGCTTTGGACTTGATGACCAAACCTTCAAAAGTAATATTTGACGCTGTAAAACAAGGAAACATTCATACTGTGAAATGCCTTCTTGACACGATTCCTGAACTACTAGAACAAAAAGAGTCCAATGGACAGAACTTATTGCACATTGCTGTTTTATATCGACAACAAAGCATTTTTGAGTTCATACTTGAGATGGGGACAGCCAACCTTTTAATATGGGAAGTAGACAATGATCGTAACAATGTTTTGCACTTTGCTGCACAACTGTCAAAAAAGGTATCATCAAATTTGAGACCAAGCATTCTACTGGCAGAAGACTGGAGATGGTTCAAGGTAAATGTGTTTTGTTATTCTTATTAACTTATTTAATTTACTTCTTCTTTTCTTTATATATCTTTGTCATGTGTCATCAGTTATTATTATTAGATTTAAATTTTATATATATGCAAAAAAAAATATATATATTGTCATCCAATAAAATCATTTTACTTACTTAACTTTTTAATTAGTAAGTATAATTATATAAGACTTAACTACTTTTAACGATATGACTATACATAGTTGAATAATGGTGTAAAAAAATTTACTATGTCACTTCATAGAAATTATTATTATTATATGGTTGGGATTCGTTGTTCCTTCATTTTAAAATCATAGTTTATATTTGTAGGAAAAAATATTGTAAGAGTGCAGCTAGCACAAGTGACGTGAATTTACTTAACATGACTATTTCTCTCTCTCTAGCCTTTCTCATTAGTCATTACATTAGTTGGTCCCAACCTAGCTATACATTGTTTCCAACCAGATGGTATTAACAAATACTTTTGATTAATATGAATAATAATGCATGTATAGGAAGTGAAGAAGAGAGTACCTGCTCCTGAATTAAGGACAATGAGAAACAACAAAGGCCAGACCCCAGAGGAAACATTTTCTGCTGATCATGAAGAGTTATCAAAGAAAGCTAAAGAAGCAGCCAAAGAAATAGCCAAAGCTTGCATGCTTGTGGCAACACTTATTGCTACGGTAGTGTTTCCTGCACTTCTCACTGTGCCAGGTGATGCCAGGACCACCGGTGGATATTTTGTTATGTTTTTCTTTGCAAACGCAACCGCGCTGTTCACTGCTTCTGCATCTGCACTCATCTTCTTGACATTTTACACTTCATCATGGTTCAATGAAGATGATTCTTTCTTCTCGCTACGTAGACGCTTGATTTTTGGACTTGGGTCACTCGTTGTGTCCGTGTACGCTATGGTTATGGCTCTTCCTCCAGCCTCCTATGTGATCTTTCATCAAAAGGATTGGGCTGTATATGCTACGTGTGGGATTGCTTTACCCACATCAATGGCATTGCCTTACCTGATACGTACCATGTTCCCCAGCCTCACTAAGATCATTCCGATGTAAAGTGAATTTTTGGATAAGACATAATTGCTTTTATTAATTCCATTAGTTAGTTACAGGGCTATTCCCCTTTCCCGCTCCTACACTTTGTATACAAACCCTTGCTTAGTCAATGCAAATATATGCCTATATCTCAATATGCATGTTAATATTCAAATCAAATTTCTTACCGATACACAATTTAGCTCTAAAAAATGGTGTTATTCTTATCTTTGGGTGAACTCTTCATCCAATTTTCAAAAGATGCAGCAGCATACATGGAAAATATCATCCAATTGATAGAGAGCTGACAAGGACATTGAACGGCTTTTTTTTATGACAATTAGCTGCTGCATATATGTATGGTAAGACTAAATAATCAGATTTTCAGAATAGTGATAATTCTTTACTTTTGTATGGAAGTATGATAGGACTACGGTGGAAATAGGCTAGCTTTCAGTTTAAATATGCATATTTCTAAAAAGTAGTTTGATTTTGGATTTATTATCTTGCGTAAACATTTTTTATGGCCTTGCATGACATTGTTAAATGTCTGATCTAATCCAAAAATTTATTCAGAAGCTTACTTACTTCTCGTTGGCTTGAGAACCTTTAAAATAATGACAAACATAATCATACTTCTCTAATATATTTGCTAAATATTTCAATTTTATATTAGATAGCAAATATCTCCTGCATTTGCAGGAGACATCCTTGATCTGTAAAATATCATGAATCACACTTAGACTAAAAAGCTGAATGCGAAAGTCAAAAGCAAGCAACAGTGTGTCAGTAAAAAATCATGTCTAGAGATTGTGCCTTATAAAGTTAGATATATCCACATCAAGTACAAGAGAGAGAGAGAAAAAGTGTGTTCAACAAGTCAAAGCATTGGGAAAGCATAGGACAATAGCAAAAGGACAAAGCACTATTTTTCTGATATGACAGGAAACAGCAACCGAGAAAGGCAACAGAAAGAGGAACAACAGGACAGGAATAGCAGAAAAGGGCAGAGCAGAAGGGATTTCAACGGTCAAGCCATTTCTCTATTTTGGCAACATCTTGGGCAAAACATTTCTGCAACAAAGAAAGAGCCTCTTGGCTCATCATTCAAAATGGAAATGCTCCTTCTTCCATGCTTCAAACTCAATCGCTATGCTGAAAAATGAACGTTGCAAGCTTCCCAGCCTTTTACGTTCTTCTCTCTCATGGCTGAAGGGTGCCTTATATAAGGTTCAAGAAGATCCATCTTCAAGACTATCAAGACTTATTCAAAAACGAAAACACCTTTAGATCCTAGTATTGAAAGTGTTATCTTGTGATAAATATATTGAGATGATTAGTGTTCAAATACTTGAAAATTTGTCTTGGTCTTTGTTGAAATTTTAGGATTTCATTTGTGAGAGTTTTAGTTGGAATTGTTATCAACTTTGATTTGTAAACTTGAATCTGTATTGGATTGGAAATTAGTGAAACTCTCATCAACATTGGTGAGGACTAGTAGACTTCATATTGAAGTTGAACCAGTATAAAAGCTCTTGGTGCACTCTTCTTAACCTTATCTCTTTATTCTCATTTCATTTCCAACAAGTCCTTTAATTTATATTGCTGAAGTTGTATTCTGATATATTGTTTTAAAAGGATAACAAACATATAAATACTATTTTTAAAGTTTACTCAGTAAATTACATACTGCTCATGAATATCTCCTAAGTTCACAGGAGACATCTGGTGAATTGTTTTAACTGTTTGTTAAGTGTGTAGAAAATTTTAAAGGATCACTTGATTCAAACCCCCATTTCTCAAGTGATCTGATACCATCAATTGGTATTAGAGCAAGGTCTCTAGGGGTCAAGTTTAATCGCTTGGAGCAAAAAGATCCAAAGGACAAGTATGGCCAACATTGTTCCATACACTCTTACGAAGGTCAATCAACCACAAGGCCTCCATTTTTCAATGGAGTCAACTATGCTTACTAGAAGGAAAGAATGAGAATCTTCATTCAATCTACAAACTATGATCTGGAAAATAATCACCAAAGGAGCTGAAGTGCCCATGACTACAAATGAACAAGGACAAAGCATCATTAAAAGTGATGAGGAATGGACTGCAAAAGAGAAAAAGAAAATCGAAATGCAAGCCAAGGCTCAACCTTCTACATTGTGCCATAAGTTTTGAAGAATACAGAAAGGTGTCCAAATGTTGAAGTGCCAAAGAAATCTGGGATAAACTTCAAGTGACTCATGAGGGCACAAAGCAGATCAAACAAATTAAAACTGATATGCTCATGAGAGAATATGAGCTTTTCATGAAAGAAGAAGAAAACATTGATCAAATGTTTGAACCCTTTGTTGTCATCATCAACAATCTAGACATGATGGGTAAATGCTTCGAAGATAAAGAACTTGTGAGAAAAATTCTCAAAGTCTCACACCACCATGGCTGTCAAAAATAACAGTATTCAAGAAGGAACATATATTAGTACATTAACTTATGATGAGCTAAGAGGCAATCTCATTGCCTTTGAAACAACTCATCTAAAAAATGAGAAAAAGAAGAAAGGGCTTGCACTAAAATCCAAAGTGGAAGAAGCTTACAAATTGAAAACCGAAGAAGAGCTAGACGAAGATGATGAATTTAGTATGTTCGCGCAAAGAATGATGAAGCTATGGAAGAAAAGAGGCAAAGGAGAAAAGGAAACTTTTCCAAGAAAGACAACCACAAAGGAGAATCAAGTAAGAAGGATATAACATGTCATTACTGGAAACAACCAAGACATTTCAAGAACGAATGTCCCTTGCTATAAAGAAAAGAAGAAGGAAAGAAGTACAAGAAAAATGGGTTATTATCCACATGGGAAGACCTTGAGAATGATTCCTCTAGCAGCGAGGATGAGGAAAGCATGTTTGCTGACTTATGTCTCATGGCAAATGAAAGCGATAAGGTAAATTTCTCTGATATGATAACTTGTGAACTTATTGATATTATTGATGACTTGCTTGTTAATTCAAAAAATATGCTTTGTAAATACCTATAAAGAAAGAAAAAGAAGTCTTAGTTGCTGAAAATAATTCATTAGCAAATGAGATTGAAGCTTTAAAAGAATGCTTAACTAATTCTTCGGTTGATACTCTTAAAACTAAAAATGATTTACTGAAAGGCAAGTTAAAACACTCACCTCTTCTATCCAAATTTGTCCAAGGAACAAAGAATTTGGAAAATCTTTTGGGACAGCAAAGGTGTGCAATTAATAAGGCTGGTTTAGGTCATGATGCTCATAAACAAAATCGATTTTATAAAAATCTCTTTGAACAAAAATCTGGTGCATCAACCAGCAAATCTTTTCAAAAGAGAAAACCATACATGAAGCATTTTGTTAGAGCCTCAAAGCTGGAAAGAAAGTGCAGAATATTGAAGAATGCTACAATTGCAAACAAATAGGACATTTATCAAATAGATGTTTTATTGGCTGGGCTAAAAAGGAAAATGGAGTAGTCCCTGTGCTTGTGAATAGAAATGCTATAGGTGAATATAGAACCCCCTATGACAAGGTTCCTAAACAACTTTGGATGCGTAAAAGACAACCTGTTATTCCTCCAAACCGAGCAAGCCAAAGAAGGAGGGAAAGGAGCTTTGGTACATTGAGCAGGATGCTCTAGGCATATGACTTGGAAATGAAGCCATGTTCTCATCCCTTAAACATCAAAATGGAGGTAATGTGACATTTGGAGACAATGGAAAAGAAAAATTATTAGCGTTAGAAAAATGGGTAAATCATCCTCTACTACCATTAATAATGTATTTCATGTGAATGGATTAAAACACAATTTACTTAGTGTAAGTCAATTATGTGATAAAGGCTATCGTGTTGTCTTTGATAGTGACAAATGCATTGTTCATAAGAAGAGTAATAATCACATATTGTTTACTGGCCAAAGATGTGGAAATATTTATGGTGTGACATTAGATGATCTAAAAGCTCAAGATGTAAGATGCTTTGCATCTTTTGAAAATGATAAATGGCTTTGGCATAGGAGATTAGGACATGCTAGCATGTACCAAATCTCCAAATTGCTTAATAAAGATTTAGTGAGAGGCATCCCAAAAATTAAATTTGAAAAGGATATAGTTTGTGATGCTTATCAAAAGGGCAAACAAACAAAGTCCTCCTTTAAGCCCAAGGATATTGTCTCAACCACAAAGCCCTTAGAACTATTACATCTTGATCTATTTGGACCAACTAGAACACAAAGTTTGGCCGGAAAATGATATGGAATGGTCATTGTAGATGATTATTCAAGATTTGAATGGGTTCTATTTCTAGCACATAAGGATGAAGCATTTTCTCATTTTAAAAATTTTTGCAAAAAAGTTCAAAATGAAAAAGGAAGCTCCATTGTATCTATAAGGAGTGATCATGGTAAAGAATTTGAAAATCAACATTTTGAATCTTATTGTGATGAAAATGGCATATCTCATAACTTTTCTTGCCTAAGAACACCCCAACAAAATGGAGTTGTTGAGAAAAAATGGATCTTTGCAAGAAATGGCAAGAGCTATGCTTTGTGAAAATCAAACTCCAAAAAACTTGTAGGCCGAAGCTATTAACACAGCATGTTATGTTCTTAATAGAACACTTATAAGGCCCATATTAAAGAAAACCCTTTATGAGCTTTACCATGTCTTGTGATTTTAACCGCTTTGTGGATTGTATGCTTAATATTGGTATGACTCACTCGCTTCTTGGGTAGACTTTTACTTGGGAAGACGATCCATGCAAATGATTGGACCACTTTCTGGCTAATTCTCTCAGATGCGATAAGTTTCTTCATGGTTTTGTCCGCCACCTCCCCGTCTCAAATATGATCATATCCCTATATGCCTTTGCTTGGATGCTACCTTCTCAGGAAACTCTACCCTATTTTTCCTTCATGGCCCAATGGCTTCTCCATGAGAATTTTAAACCTTTCTTGGGGGACCTGGATCAAGCATAAGGACCTTATCCAGAATATCAATACCTTTACTTCCGGGTTAAAGTGTGGCATAAAGAGGTTTTTGGTCATCTTAAAAGGGAAAGCCAGGCTTCTATGCATGGATGGTATCTCAGGAAGCTTTCTTTCAACCCGATCTGTTCCTAGAAAACTTGCAGGAAGGCTGTGGAAAGAATACGATGAAGTCCTCATTAGGAGGAGACTTATTGGCGCCAATTGTCTCGTTGTAAATGGCTGCAACATGGAGATAGAAATACATCCTATTTTCATGGTGTGGCCTCAAATAGGAACGTCGGAGGAATAATGGCTCTTCAAGATGATGGGCACGATGGATTGAAGAACCCAAGATCCTTAAGGAGATGGAGTTGCCTTTTCTCTGAGCTTTATAGAGAAGTATGAGGATGAAGCTTTTTTCCTTCCTGGTTTGTTCCCACTTACTCTTTGGGAAAACTCACCTTACCAGGGAAGTCTCTGAACGAAGGTTCAAACTGCCCTTTTTTCTATGGGAGGCTGGAAAGCGCGGCCCATGGCTTCCTCCTGTTCTATCAAAATAATTGGAAGTGGGTTGGGCCCTCGGTTACTAGTTGGATTAAGGAAGCTTTTAATGAGCCCTGAGGATTGGTTTGGTTAATCAAACTTTCATTTCTCTTATCCCAAAGTGGTCGCACCGGCTACTTACTCTAGTTTCGTCTTATTAGCCTATGCAATGTGAATTATAAGATTATTACCAAAATTGTGGCTCTTCGTCTTAAGGAGATTATGAATAAAGTGATTGGTCCTACTCAGTGTAGTTTTGTGCCTGCTCGTCTAGTGCTGATAATATCATTATTGCTCAGGAAGTCACTCATTCTATGAGATATAAACGAGGTGACACTGGGTTTATGGCTATCAAAATTGATCTAGAAAAAGCATATGACATGTTGAGTTAGGAATTTATTCGAGATACTCTTTTTGATGTGGGTCTTCCGGCTCAGTTGGTTAATGTTATTTGGCATTGTATCTCCTCTCCTACTATGCAGCTTATCTGGAATGGTTCCCCAAGTAAGTGGTTCTCCTTCCCGTGGCATTAGGCAAAGGGACCCCATCTCTCCCTACATTTTTGTTTTGTGTATTGAACGTCTTGCCCACATGATCTCTCAAGCAGTTGATCATAACATCTGGAGACCTATTCAGATTTCTCGTCCTGGGCCTAAGTTGTCTCACCTCTTTTTTGCTGATGACTTGGTTCTATTTGCAGAAGCCAATATGGAACAAGCCATGGTCATTAAGAGTATTTTGAATATCTTCTGTTCTAGCTCCGGTCAAAAGGTCAGTGCAGGCAAATCTTGTGTTTTCTTTTCCAAGAATGTGCATCAAGTTAGAAGAAGGAAATTAGTTCAACCTTGGGGTTTCAGCTGTCTAGTAATTTGGAAAAATATCTTGGTGTTCCCCTTCTCCATGAAAGGTGCAAGAAAGAGGAATTCCAGTTTATTTTTTATCGTATGTCTAGCAGGCTCAATGGTTGGAAATCGCGATTCCTTCTTTAGCTGGGCGTATCTACTCTAGCCCAGCCTGCGTTATCTACCATCCCTAGCTATATTATGCAAACGGTGAAGCTACCTATCAGTGTTTATGATCGTATTGATTCTATTTGCAGAAATTTTATTTGGGTGGGTATGCTGATCGTAGGAAAATTCCCCTTGTGAGCTGGGATAAGATTGCTCTCCGAAACAATTTGGTGGCCTCGGATTCCAAAGACTAAAGATATGAACAATGCTTTTCTAATGAAATTGGCTTGGGGTTTAATTGAGCGCAGGGACGCGTTTTGGGTGGAAGTGGTTCGTGCGAAGTATAAGTGTTCTAATGCTAATATTCCTGTTATTCGTTCGTTCACTCGATCTTCTAATGTTTGGAAGGGTATTCGGGCTAATTGGAGGAGTGTCCACAATAATATTATTTGGCGTGTGGGAAATGGTGAAGCGACCAAATTTTGGAAGGATCACTAGATCCCGGGGATCCATAATCTCAGTGACTTTGCAGTTAGGAATCTGGATGAAAGCGAGATTGATCTGCCAGTTAGCAAGTTTATTACTCCTAATGGTGATTGGGATTGGGGGCGGCTTCATCTCTCCCTTCCGCAGGACTTCCAGGAATCTTGCTCATTTGCACTCCACTCCAACAGGTAAATTTTCAGTTAAATCAGCTTGTATAGCTTCTAATGAATTGTTTATTTCTTTTGGTAACAGGATCTGGAACCGTGCTTGGAATTTGGCTGTCCCTCCTCGGCTAAGAGCCTTTCTTTGGCTCATCCTGCATGGAGCCTTACTCACGAACCTCAGCAGATGGAAACGCGGATTGACGGAATCCCCTGCCTGTCCCCGTTGTGGCGCTAGTGAAGAATCGGTGCTTCATACTTCCGCGACTGTGGCGTAGCGGCTGAAGTTTGGAAGAGCATCATCAATAGGTCGCATTTTCAATCTTTTTTCTCGTCTGATCTAATCAACTGGGTCTTCGAGAATTTAGAAAATGGACCTCCTCCTCCTGAAGGGCTGGAATGGCCGAATTGCTTTGTCAATACATGTAATGTTCTCTGGTAGGCTAGGAACCAACTCATATTCGAAGCCAACAGCCTCGCGGCCCCTGCCCTTGTCTCGAGATCGTTATTCCTGGCGAAGGATTATGCTCTGCCCAAGACCATTCGGGAGTTTAAGGTTGTCAACGTGGCTTGGTCTCCCCTCATACTGGGTGGCTCAAAATCAATACTGATCGCTCGGTTATCTCCGCTTCTGGGAATGCATTGTGTGGGTATTATTCGTGATACTTTTGGTAGATTTCTTGCTGGTTTCAGTGCTAACATTGGGTCCTGCTTGTTACTTTTGCTGAGCTTTGGGGTGCTTATCTAGGCTTGTCTCTGGCAAAGAGAGAAGGCCATTCCACATTCTTTTGAAATGGACTCCTTGGTCGCTGTTAACATGTTGAAAAACGGTGTCCCAATTGCCACCCTTGTGCCCCTCTGATTTGTAGTATTATTGCCTTGGTTTGGGACCTCCAGCCTGTTCGGATTCATCACACCTACAGGGAGGCTAACTCCTGTGCTGACTCTCTGGCCAATCATGCTCATAGCCTTAACATAGGAGTTCACTATTTCGTTTGTGTTCCTGGTTTCCTCTCTTTATTGTGCATGCTGATTTATATGGTGCCAGCCATGCCCGTATAGTGGGGCTGTAATTTCTTTCTGTTGTTGGGCTTTGCCCCGTATATAATAAAAAAAAAAGAGGAGCAATCTCTCCCTTCTTCTTCAACTTCACCCTCTCTTCCACTTTGACTTCGCCACCGTGAGATCTCCGCCGCCGCCGCCGCCACGAGATCACCACCACAAGGATGGACCCATGGTATGCTTCTTTCTGTTGTTCTCTGTTTTTGGTTTGCTCTTCCGTTGTGAGCGAAAGCACTAAGACACTCTCCCGGAATCGCCACCACCACCGCCTCCACAGCCGGTGATAGCTCCTAAAGCAGTACCGCCGCCGCCACCGCCGGCCTCACGGTGATCTCTGTAAACCCTACCTCATCTGCCGACTCCACCACGCCGTCGTCTCATGATGAGATTGTAGCGAAGCGGCGAAGCAAAGACGAGGTTCAAGCGTGCTCGATTGCTTCAGGAGGATCAAGCTCTGCTTGTCGAAGAAGGATCCATTTATGCATGACCTTGAACAGAGCTACCTCGGTCTCATCTCTGCTTCCAGAGGTAAACACACAAAAAAACACAAACTCGCTGTTTTTTTTTAAATCGTTTCTGAATTTTGAATCTACATGAATGAGTGAGTGAGAACTGAACTCTTGTTATGGTTATTGTTGTTTGATGATCTCGCTACTCTATTTTGGTTTGAATTGTTGCTTTTCTGGAAGATGATCTTTCATTTTTCAGTTTTTTGGCACTTTTTTTTTGCTGTTACGATACTCTTTGTCATGGTTTTATTTTGCAGTTGTGTTGCAATCATATCTCATCTTCTTGGAGCATATTTAAGGCTGTAATCCTGTTGTTGTGTTACTATTTTCAGTTTATTGTCAACCAGATACTAGTGTTTTGCATATCAACTCTTGTTAGTTTATGCTTAAAAGTATTCTTTGATCGTATGTCTTGGTTGAATTGGATGGGAAGATAATTTCAGTGCTGAGAAGCACCCGTTCCTTGTTGAGTTACTTGTTTCTTTCTTCTTCTTCTTCTTGTTCTTGTTGGCTTCAGCAAATCTTCCAATTTCTTGGTGTGTGAAGATGGCAAAGAAACCTGTCAAGTACTCGGTGGTATGTGTGTATGTTTGTTATTTCACTCACTTCACTGTAAAGTAAAGTAAGTGTGAGTGAAGAGTGATGTAGTAACTGCATGAATGGCGAGTGTATGATCTATCTATCTATCATGCAGGTGGACACGTTCACTGAGTCAGCATTCAAGGGAAACCCTGCGGCAGTGTGCTTGTTAGAGGAAGAAGAAGGGACCCGCAGTGGATACAAGCCGTTGCCGCGAGTTCAACATCTCTGAAACCTGCTTCTTAACCAAAATCGCTGACTCGCTTTCAGTCTCAGATGGTTCACTCTTGTTTTTGAGGTCCCCTCGCTTTCATGCCACAATATCCATCCTACTTTTACATAACATTAATTTGATTGATTACTTTGGTTCAAGTACTTTGATAGGAGTACCTGTTAATCTAAATTCTGGTGAATTAAAAAAATAATAATAATTAGCTTAGATAAGCTTATTATAGAGTAAGCTCAAGTCAGATTAGTTGAGGTCTATTAAACTTCACATCTATACTTGTGGTCTGGGGGAAAATATCAGTAATTTGAGCTCCTGATAATTGATAGCTTCGTATTTCATAGTGTGGTTGACTCTTTAATACTTTCCTATAGTGTAGAACTGTAGATGATATTTTTTTTATCTGCTTGATTCAATTAAACACACAAGTTAAGGTTGTCTCTGGGATTTGGACATTGCGTACTGTGTAAAGCTAAAAACAAAAGTTCAGAAACTGAGAAACATATGAAGCATGCTTAATATTTCTGATAATTTAGACATTGGTTATCTTTTCTCTCTGAAATTTGAGCTTTTATACTTACTAGTTCCTACATTCCTTAATAAATGTCATTTTAGATTTTGTTTCTTAAGGTTGTTTCAAACTTTTAAGTTGCTTCGGTAATGTTGGTGTCAACTCCCTGAATTTATAAAGGAATGGAAAGATTATCATTACAATGACAGCGTACCAGATTCTTGATTACGGAGGGTTTTCTAATTAAATCAGCATTATTGGGGACCTTATGCAGGTTGAACTTTGTGGCCATGCCACATTCGCGGCTTCACATGCTCTATTTTCATCTGGTCTTGTGAATTCCAGTATTATTGAATTTGAAACGCTGTCTGGAGTATTGACTGCCAAAAAATTCCAGAAACCAGTGTCACAAGTGCCTCATCAGACTCGCAAAATGGTGAAACTAAGGATAGATTTTATATTGAATTGAATTTTCCTGCTGACCCTGTTGACGAATTCAACTCTGTTGAGATTTTAAAAAATTCTGGTGCATTGAATGTGAAGGCTGCTTCAATAGTTGATATAAATTTATTGTCTTTTTCTCTGCTTGTGTTTTGTCATCGCACTTTTATTATTTATCATTCATTGAGGTCCACTATCTTATATCTAATTCATTCTCTCATGGAACCACATACTTTTATTGGGTCATTGGCCAAGAAATGGACCTGCAGACAAGAAATGTCTTCCTTTTTTTGATTCTTCTTTGTTGGATTGTTGTGCTGTCTTTCTTGTTTCTCTATTTTATAGTTTCCCTCTATTGTGGTTTTGTTTGTTCAAGGAACCCTTATGTGAAGTTAAGGAACGTGAGAACTTTTGCACCGCCCTTGGCAATAAATATGCTATTGCCCCTGAAGCCCGGGGAATGAGATGTCTTCAATGAGGAAGGGCACATCCAAGGAAGGTTACTTTCTTCCATATGGGGTAGTTTATTTCTGATGCCTAGCTAGTTGTTGTTAATTACTTTTTGGTAACATTGTTAATTATAGTAACATACCATTTTCATAAAACATAATCTGATACTTTACTTATGTAGTAAAATAATAAAAGAGAGAAACAGAATATGCAGGTAGCTAGGTACCATTATTCCTTCAACTTCAATTTCAATTTCATGTCATGCCTTCCCAATTTGTTCAAAACCCACCCTACCTATTTCATGTCACTCACCGTCTTTTTGCTAGTTTTATGCAATGCAATGCAGGTGAGTGATAGGTTTAACGTCAAGCTAAATACATCGGAACTGACCATGCCGATCTCAACAGATTGTTAGTCTAGTCTACTCTCTCTTCTTCCTTCTTCTTGCCTCTTGCTTCAAGGTTTAAACAAATATTTATTTGTTACCCTGTTTGTGTCCGTCTTTTTGAGTGCGGTGAGTGGGCAGTGAACATTCATCGTGATTACTATTCTTCATATATTGGGAACTACCCTTTACTCGCTTACTTTGCATCTAACTCCGAGCATCAAATTGCAGCGTGCATTTTATGCATTCCATATTTGAAATATTGCAAATTATAATGGTAAACAGTAGTTTATGGAACCTTGCTTTGAGAATTTAGGATTTTCTTTTCTTACAATTTTTCAAGGGAATAGCTTTGATAATCGTTTGACTTTTCTTCTTTTCTCTACCAGGTAGTACAGTGAACTGTGAAGTAGAGGGGTCCAATGAAGCTAGTTTTAAAGTGTTTGATAAATGAGTTTGAATAAAAACTCAATTTGTATGTAGGAGATTTGACATATCATACTTATGGATTACTATGTGTTTAAATTGGTGTGGTTTTTTTTGTTATGTAACGTGGATGATACTCATATATCGAGCATTGTAAAATAAAATTATGTTTGAATTAATTTGAGCAAATTTTATACAATTATGGTTATGATGGATTATATTTGTGTATAAATTTTGAGTAAAGTCTTGAGTATAACATGTTTAAGGTCAATTTTGTGAGTTAAAATTGTTACATTTTAGTTTAAATAGTTAATTGTGAGTTAAAATTTAATTTTTAGTTTGAATTGTTAATTTTTCACTTAAAATTGTCAATTTTTAGTTAAAATAGTTAATTTTTGAGTCAAAATTGTTAATTTGGAGTTAAAATTGTTAATTTTCATGTAAAAATGATTAAATTTTAGTTTAAATAGTTAATTGTGAGTTAAAATTGTTAATTTTTAATTAGAATAGTTAGTTTTGGAACTAAAAAACTATTAATTTTTAGTTGAAATAGTTAATTTTTTAGTTTAAATTGTTAATTTTGTCATGAAAACTATGAGGGGTATTTTGGAAAATTTGTAATATATTCCTGGAAATATTGATGACAACCAAACACAAGAATATTAATTCCCAAGATATTTTATAACATTCCTGGAAGTTTAGTCCTTTCACCAAACACTGTAAAAATGTTATGTTCTGGAATGACACTCCTGGGATAGTTTTCCTGGAATAGTATTATCTTCGACATGTAAATTTAAACTGTTGACTACACACCTCCTCTATTCCTTTTAAATGAGTTTGGTGTTAAAATAGGTAAAATGCGGTTTTTTTATATATATAGGATTTGGACGATGTATTTACATTATATTTCTAAAAAAACATGCATATAATTTTTTTAAGTATAGGTGAATTAAAAAATAATCAATCAAATTAGATTCAAAATTAATCCATAGAATCCTTTTCACTTATTCAAATCAATCAAATCAATATTCAAAAGTAATATAGAAAGGCGAATTCAAAATTTAACTTAATATTTTAGAATAATGAAAACATAGAATCCGCCATATGCCATTCTATAAACACCATATACAAGGAAATTTACCCATTATCTAATATAAATATAAATTACTTACCAAAACACCATATTCAAATTATATTTCCGTAAAGTGCCAAGGAATGTACATGTTTACGTTTTCCTCTTATTTTTGTTTCGGCCTATTTTCGTGTTTTTTTCTTACGTGAGTTTTCTTTTGTTTATTTTAAGCTTAGTCTTGCTGTTAGTTTTTTTTGTTTTTTGAAATTACCATTGTCTGTCGTCTTTGTTTGGTTTTCAATTGCAACAAGATTTCGTTTTATTTTATTTTGGGTCAAAGTCGTGTTGGGTCTAGGACTCAATTAAAACAATGTGATTGGTTCTTCTGTGCAGTGTAATTCTCCCCTTAGAATTCCTTTGTGTGAGTGAAAGGAAAATAAATAATAAATGTTTCTTTTATCCACACAACAACTTTTGATGTTGATGTATGATTTATTATCCTTAAGTTTCACAAGAGTGTAAGGATTTATTGTATAGTTAATAGTATCCTAAACCTTATGTAAAAGTGGATTTTTATTTCTTTTTTTAATAAAATTAATCCAACACACACTTATTTTCTACAAGAATAGAATGACTTTGAGTTCCTCAAGCCAAAATTATTTTTAAAAAAATTTTGTCCTCTTTTTTATTTATTCTTCTTTTCTTTAATTTTATTTTATTTTTATATATAATTGTGACTTTTAAAGAGGAAAATAAATATTATCGAGTTATAAATTAATTTGTATAATGATTTTAAGGTAGTGTATTTATACGGATATAATTAGACTCTTGCACTCAAATTTTTTTAAAAAACCAGTTTTTAAAATCAAAAGGTTTTTCAATTTTAGTCATAATTAAATTAGTGATGAATCAATTATTTAAACTTATTTCTTTCATAAATAAATTTTTGTTATCATTTTATTATGACACTCTTCAGAAACATTGTGACAAAGATCTATAAAAAAAAAATAATAATCTTGAGGGTACACTTCGGAGGGCACTTAAGAATGGTAGATTGATACAATTATATTCTCCTGGTGTTCAATCAATTTATCTTGAATTCAAATAATTTTAGTTCTAGTCATAATTTGTTTCGGTAGCTTTTGGAAAATAAAAACCATTACGTACTTTTAAAAAAAATATTACTCTTTGGAAAATAAATTTTTTAAATATAATGCTTTTTTTTTTAACTTCAAGGTGTGTTTGGTTAAGAGATAAGAAACGGTAAAAACTTTTATAAATAAATTTATTATATAAAATTACACATGAAAATAATTCATTTTTCTTTTTATTTATCCCTCAACCACATTTAAGGAGTTTAAATGTTTGCAATGGCAATAATTTTGGGTAAGTTCTTACATAAGAGTGGTGAATTTGTAACCAAATGGTTACCGAATCTCATCCATTGAAATCTAATCTAAAGCTTGAGATTAATTCTCTTATGGTAAAACGAAAAATTAATAACACCTTATATGAATGTTTTAATACTTATTAAGACCTAAAATATTCATCTTACCCTCATGGTTGCTTTTCCCAAAAGGTCACTGTCCTTCTTCCTTCAGACCTCCGCCCTTCCCTCCATCGGACACCTCCGGCCACCATCAAGTAAAGTGAAAGCCTCTAACCATCTGTCAAAGCTAAGTGCAGAAGCCCCCAATCACCACTCGAGTGGCACCCAGTGGCAGCTTCAAGTTCCCCATCCGACGCAACCACCGAGCTTGGAATTGCGGCCGCTGCCCATGCAGGATGCAGATTGAGGTAGATCGCTAGCACCGAGTGACAGTTGTGGACTACATCGAAATGTGGCGTGTGATAAAACTCCAGTATCGCCAACCTCCTCCTTCCTCTACACCTCCGCCAACCTCCCCCTCCTCCCCTACGCCACTATCCATTCCTCTGAACACCATCATCGTCAACATGGAAGCCACCGTCACTGAACAAAGAAGAACCGATGGAGAAATCCACCTACATCCAACATAAAAATAAATTTGCAATTTTTATTTTACGATGTTCTTGTTTTCCTGGAAGCAGCATCTACTGGGAGATGGTCATATTCCACAAAATGCTTTGTCAAAACTGATCTCACTTATCTTGTAAGCCTAAAGTGACAATAAAATGTAAGGAGCTAGTAAATGATAAACCACTTAGTTCCGCACAATTTTGTTTACAAATTAATACCAGTCTTGCTTTTATTTTCTCTAATTTTTATTACAATATCTTTTCGTGTTTTGTTGGTGGGAACAACTCTCAATTCTGATATCTATGATTCAAATTGGATGGAGATGTAAGATTAGCATTAAAAGATTTGAGCTTGGAGTCTTTGGGGTGGGGTGGGGAGGGGTGTGTGGTGTGGAAGTATTAACGGGGACATGAGTTTCACCTTGTTTGAGAAGTATGAGGTGGGAATGGGTGCGCGGGGAAGAGAGATAGGGGGGAGGGATCAGGTGGGAAGGGGTGCAAGGGAGAGAGAGGGAAGGAAGAAAGGTTGAGGAAAAGGATAAATATATAATTTTAACACTTAATTTTTTTTTTATAATAATATTATGTACCACATGTTCTGAAATTCTTCTTTTTGCATTGTGGGTATTGTAGAACTTACCAGAGATCTACACTGGTTTGCCGTCAATGATAAGTGGCTCCAGCAAAATCAGTTTGTGATGAATATCCTCACATGGTACGTACTCCGTTAACTGCCAACAAAGACAGAGTCCTTCATATTGCAGTGAGCGCAAACAGCGTTAATTTTGTGCAAGGGTTGGTGAACTTTGTGCATATGACTGTAGAAGACTGGAAATACAAAACAATGATGGAAACACAGCTTTTTGCGTAGCTGCAATCTCAGGAAATGCTACATTGTTACAAATTATGATTAAAAAGAACGCTAATTTACCACTGATTTCCGGGCAAGATGGAATGCTTCCAGTTCATTTAGCTGCTTCATCAGGCCACCACGAAATTGTGCACCTTCTGTCTTCGGACGATTTACTTGGGAAGATGGCGGATAATGACAGTACTGACATTGAACGACTGTTCCTTATGACAATTAGCCGCAACAATTTCGGTAAGACTAAACAGCAAGGGTTTTCATAAAGATGAATTTAATTTTTTATATATTGAGCTGGCAATATAAAAGAGTTTATTTTACATTATAATTTAATCATATGAATCAATTTACAAAACTTTTAAGGCAACAGATATGGTTGAGGCAAATATTTTTGCTAATATATTAATAATAAGTAGTTGGATGTCTGGTGTAATTTTTCTTTTACACTTATAAATACATATTGATTTGTTGTTCTTCAATTATTTATATTTTTATACCTTGCCTTGTACATGCAATTGATCACTCTCTCATTTGTGCATATAATAGATGTGGCAATCAGATTATTTAAAAGGAAAAATATCGTGACTGGTTGGCCATTGCAAGAGAAGATGAAAAGTTAATAGCTTTGCACATTCTGGCGCGAAAGCCTTCTGAATTTTCTTGTTAGTTCTTTACTTCTTCTCACTTAATTATAGTTTTGTTTAGCTCTTTTATTTAATTGCCTTCCTTCTCTTTCTTTTTAATTTTTTTTTGCTTACAAGTTGGCATATTCAATTTAAATTAATCAATAAGTCTTTATACCTAGACTAAATGTCCATTTTGATCCCTCAAAAATATATCAAATGATAAATTAATCTCTCTACATTTGAAAGTTTCAAGTTAGTCCTTTTCACTTAAAAAAAAAGATAAATTAATCTCTTATAATGTCCATACAATTGAAAAATATTGCACTAAATTATATGAAAGAACTAATTTATCTTTTTTTTTTTGGAATTGTGAGGGATCAATGTATTTCAAATCCAAATCTAAATGATTAATTTGGATATTTTGACTTATATTTATTATTATATATTAAATAGGATTGTATAATCTTAAAATTACAAAATAAACCACTGTAATTTGCAAGATTGATGAGGTACTGAAATTCTGTGGTTATAGTGACCATATATTAAAGAGTTTCTGAAATTATAAGGACTATTTGTAATTTTCAAACAGAAAAAAAAATCTATTGAAAGTTTTAAGAAATTAGAAAATTTACAGATTAGTTTACATTATGAAGACACCTTATGGCTAATTAACAATCTCTTATCAATATACAGTTACAAGCCAAATAATTGAATAGTAATCTAATCTAATCTGATCCAAAACTGTAAAAATAAAACCGTAAACTTCAAATTGTTTGTAATATGGACGGAAAATGAAGTTTGATTATTTGAAATTTTTTATCCTATATTTGTTTTTGATATGTTTATAGTCTGGCCTTCTCCTCTATAATTTACCACTTATGGTTGAATTCTTAGACACAATGCAATCTACAACAACAAATCTGTCAAATTTTATTTTAATAAGGATAGAAATATTTAACCTGCAGTTACATGTCTGAAATCACACCATTTCCAGCAGCCATAAAGAATCTTTCTTTCTAAGGATGTGTTTCGTTGGGTGGCAACCATGGAAAGGAAAAAAAGAAAAATTATGAAAGAGCTCATATATAAAATTCCTCTCCCTTTAACCCCTAACCAAACAATCAAAGGTGAATCAACCCAAAATCTTACGTTCGTCTCTTGAATGGTAGAAGCCATTTCAGGTTGACCAAAATGGGAAAAAATAAATAAATAAAACATTTCAGCGAACTTTGCTTCCAACTATGTATCTTTATTCTTTGTAACTAAACACTAATTTGGAATGTGCCTCTATTCATTTTTTTTTTGTTTTTATTTAGATCCTCTAAAATTAAAAGGTTTGTAAGATGAAAAAGTGATCTTAAATTCTTAGTGTCCCACTCTATAAATGATCTTGTCACCAGGCAGCCAGATTTCCTTCTTTCTGTATAATAAATATTGTAGGTTACAAGTTTATTTGTACTCCATGTTTGACCAATCAATTATATTCTCGTTGCTAGCCGTGGACTCTACAGGAATGAAGTTGTTTAAACAAGTGTGGAGTCACGCTAGACAATTGGAATATAGCCAGAGATGGTGACTAATAAACAAACCTTCGACAGTATTGTTTGATGCAATACAACTTGGAAACGATCATGCAGCAAGATGGATTCTTACCGAGAATCCTGGACTCCTG
This sequence comes from Dalbergia oliveri, assembly GCA_030441495.1. NCBI lineage: Eukaryota > Viridiplantae > Streptophyta > Magnoliopsida > Fabales > Fabaceae > Dalbergia > Dalbergia oliveri. The sequence goes on along the minus strand of JAMLFY010000014.1, from coordinate 21,641,624 downwards.
ACATTTGAGGGCCCCCATGGACGAAGCCCATTGCACTATGCTGTTTTATACGACGAGAAAGCGTGCAGGACATATACTTGAGCAGAGGACAATGAACCTTATAATACAAGCTGGACTCTACGTAACAACGTTTTACACATAGCCGCATCATATGAGTCACACGAAGCATTGTCAAGATTGGACACTAAAATGCAAAGAGAACTCGTGGTTTAAGGTGAATCAATCGTTTCAATATTATTATTTAATTTACCTTATTCTTCTTTTTTTGCTAACCTAGGAAAATATTAAATGCTTTACAAATGCATTTAATAATATATTTGAAAACATAGAAAATTTAACATTTTCCTTATTATTTAGCATTAGAAGAATGATTAACATGATTAACATAATGTTCTAATTCGAAGGATACAACAAAATGCGCTCTTTAATTTGTAGTTCCTTATTCTTGAATGAAATTTGTCCTTAAATACTGCTTTCTTCATTTCTCCTTTCCCTAATTATATTTTGTGATCATTTGTGTGCCATTATATATTTTATTTTATATTTTAATTTTTTTATATATTTGTCTAAAAATTCAGAGTAAAAGCAGAATCATTTGAAAAAGTATAAAGAAAATCATTTTCAGAAGCCATAATTTATATTTTTTTAAAAAAATTGTATTATAAAAAAGATGTTTAACAATAATAAATAAAAACATTATAATATCACATCCAAAATAGATTGCTATTATGTACATTCAAACATAAAGTAACTTATACTTCTTCAAAAGATTTTATTTAATTAAAAAAATCTTGTTCTAGAAGATCATCCAAATCAGCCTTTGAAAATAGCATTGCTTTATATGGGAAATCCAGTTTTTGAATGTCAAAATGGATTGCTCATAGTATAGCTATTAACTAGTACTCTTTTTCCTCTTTCTTTTCTTTTTCCTTTGATCTGGAACTTGTAAATTACTTTCATTTTTAAAATTTTTCAAATATCCAGTTTGTAAACAACAAATCACAAGCGATGAGACAAAGAACAGGATTTACCCTGACTCCTTGATCACCTCTTAATTCTAGCTCTAGTTCTTGTCATGCATGATTTTCAACACAGTATAGTTGATCCCAACGTATGCATTATTGTTACCACCGTTAACATATACACTCTTGATTAATATAAATAAATGCACATAGGAAGTGGAGGAGAGAGTTCCCCCAGACTTGGGGACAATGAAAAACAAAGACGGTAAGACACCAAAGGATATATTTTATGACAGTCATAGAGAGCTATCTAAGGAAGTTAAAGAGACAGTCAAAGGAATAGCCAGCTCTGGCATGCTTGTGGCAGCACTCATTGCAACTGTAGCCTTTGCTGCAGCTCTCACTGGTCCAGGCGACAAGAGTAGTGCAGGGTTCGTTGTCTTCATCCTCACAAACACAGTTGCACTATTTGCCTCTTCTGCATCCATAATCTCCTTCTTGTCAATTTTTACTTCAGCATGGGTCATAGATAAGGAGTTCATCATCTCACAGACCCTGATTAAGCTCGGGCTTGTGTTACTCGTCGTTGCTTCTGTCTTTTGCTGCAGCCTCCTTTTTGATCTTTGGTCACAAATTCAAGTGGGTTGCATATGTTGTGGTCTCAATGGGTGTTCTACCAATACTTTTGCTTCTTGTTCTTCGGTCTCAATATGTCGATCAGTTACATAACTACTTCGATCATTTATATAAATACTACTGGTCTAGAATAAATTATGGAACCATTTGCCAACAAATCAGTGGTTGTAATTTCAAAAGTTCATCAACTGCAGAAGACAGTGTGTAGAGATTGAAGTGTGTCCACACGTGGCACAACATTTCCAAACACTTTTAAATATACTCAATTGTGTCTTGCAATTTATATACGTAAAATAAAGGTTGTGTCTGAATTTGACGAGAAACATATATATAGTGTGTGTATGTCGCATTCCTTTTCTCCCTACTCAACCCAATTGAAAATTCTTTAATCCATCATATATTGGGTTTGGAAATTTTCAACACATACAATTTAATGTTAGCCAATTTGAAAAACTAGCTTCAGCAGGTATATTGGGTTTTAAGTAATAAGAAAGTGAATATGAGAATGTCATTTCTATGAGGATTATTTCGTTGAAGCACATTACTATTCAAGTAATAGAAATTCAATTGGATTTAAAGAAAACTTAAATGAAAGTAATAAAAAAAAAGCAAAAGAAATTAAAGAGTAACAATTAATGGAAAGTAGTGTTAGGAAACAATTTCATTCGAGCTTTCGAATTTTGCATTATTTAATATGAATTTAATTTTTCCTAATTCAAGTACTAATTGAATTTCTCAAAACTTATAATTGTAATTCAATGTCTTTATATTGCAATCCTCTTAGGATAAATTAAATAAATTAATGCCTTAATGTTATTCTAAATTTATCTAAGGATGAAGAACATGAATTCATATGATTACATAAATAAGTACTTCATTGCATGGCTACTTTAATTGTCATTCAATCAATATAAAACCATATGGCATTCAAAGGAGTAACTAATTCCTAGAAAATATTAAGAATACTAAAAATTGTATAATTAATTAAAAAAGAAAATCAAACCAATTAAAGGAATACAAAATCCATTCATTCAAACTACATTGTTCCTAACACCAAAGAAAATTAGCAAGCCATAGAATAGACTGAGAACACAATAAACTGATAAATCATGTCAACTAACTCCCCCTCCCCCATCCACTTTGATGTCTCTAATATTTTTATATTATTATAACTCACTTTATTTCATTTTATAAAATAAAGAAAACTTACTATTAATAGGGGTATTTTAGTACAAAGATAAAAAAATGAACATGAAAAAAAAGAATTAATAAAACATTTAAAAATGGATTAGTATAGCCCATATTAATTAGTTAATGGAAGGGATATGCTTTAAAACTTAAAAATGAAAGTGTAAAAAATCATCTCCAAAAAGAAGGGAACTATACTATTAACTTCTTTAATAAATAATTTAAGACAAGTGGCATATTAATAAATAGTTTTTATAGCATGAAGAAATATTAAAAAGTGCAAGAAGGTGAAGATATTATTTGTTTTCTCCCTACACAGTAATCCAACCAAATCCTCGTTCATGCACCAAAACACGTACGGATAATATTTGATTGGTTACATGTTGTCAATCGGAATACATGGTGAACATTCTTAAAAACCAAAACCATCAAACCCGCACATCGGATATATGAGTCCGACTTGCATATTCTTCCTCCACAGAGTATATCTTAATTAATTCTTAACTTTTGGATGTGGTCGGAAGGATGAGAGAAAAAGAAACAAATGGTGAGATTTGTTTTGTGGAGTACAAACTGATTTGCTCCAGGAGTATAATGGAGATTTTCCACATGATATGCTCCAAAGCAAGGCGCCATTGTTGACCAATCAAAACGCTACTGTGCCTGCAGCCATATATAAATGGACCCTATATACATATATATGTCGGAGAGAAACAAAGAAAGATTACAACAGAAAAAACAAACAGAGAGATAAGAGAAAAATGGCAACACAAGTGGGTGACGCTCGTGTGGTGGAAGGAAGCCAGAACAGCGTTGAGATCGAGAATCTTGCTCGCTTTGCTGTCCAAGAACACAACAAAAAAGAGGTTTTTCCTTCTTCCTTTCTTTTTTTTTTAAATTTGTTATTCATTTTTTGTTAATTTTAATTTCCCTAGAAAATCCGAAGAAGAAAGTGAATTTTGCCAATAAAAAGAGGTAAGCCCATGATTAATTCTGACACACCACCCACAAGTGGGCTTATTAGTTTGTTTTTGTGAGTCAAACTTTCAATAACAAAATTGGGTTCCTTTTCTAATTGCAATTTTAAGTTGAGTTTGATGGCGAGAATCCTAAGACACTTGTTAAGAAATAAAAGAGAGGATAATTTGAATTGAAAGAGAAAAGCTTTTAAAATTTTTCATTTTTTAATTCTTAGTAAGTATGTTTGGGCACTCTCGTTAAATCTTATTAATTTTATCTGTTTTTTTCTTCCTTGATTGGGTTGGCAATGCTTAATTGCTTAAGCAGAATTCAGCTCTGGAGTTTGTGAAGGTGATTAGTGCAAAGCAGCAAGTGGTAGCTGGCACAGTGTACTACATCACTTTGGAGGCAACAGATGGTGTGAAGAAACAGGTTTATGAAGCCAAGGTTTGGGAGAAGCCATGGCTGAACTTCAAGGAGCTGCAGGAGTTCAAGCTCGTTGGTGATAATGATGATGCCCCTTCCGTGTCTAGCACTTAGTTACCTAGGTACTATTTTTCTATAAAGTATATATGAAGTTTTTATAATGAATGCAAATCCTTTAAATTAAACATTTCTTGATTTTTCAGATTACTGAAGGTTACGCTTGGCTATCTTGGTTTCAAGGTAAAAGTATCAGGATTCAGGATGTGAAATCCATCCTATGTATGTGTGGAATAAATGTAGCTATTTACTTTTAATTATTCTGAACGCTACATAACGTGTAATATATTAACCAGTAGACATATGACATATTATGTGTTAACGTTGAAATAACTAAATTTGCTTTGATGATCGATGAACATATTATGGTTTATGATATAATTTCCTAGAAATTAATTTGATACATTGATATTGTAAAAAAATTTTATATTATTACCCGTTCAATCATATATCATATATTCCTCTATAGAAGACTTTTGCAATAGTAAATATGAAAGACAAGTAATGTCTATATAAATTTCTTTTACATTTTTTTTAATAACTTTTGTTTTACTATAGAGTGAAAATTAAATCATATCGACATTGCAGGCCGGCTGGGAATTAGTTTTGTTTAGTTAAAGGATTTTCTTGAAACTCATAGATTCGTTATATGGATGATAGCATTATTTTTCTATACGTGCATAAATTTTGTAATAATCGTATCCCTTTAATTACAATCATAGCAATTTAATTTTAATATATTGTTATTATAAACTAGTTTTATATAAATATTTAATTATATATTATCATATTAACAAAGTGTTTAATCTAACTATTTACTGTCAAAAGTCTTACAAATAAAATCATATGATTGGATGAGAGTTAAAACTCATTTATATTAATAGTATACAATAAAATTAATCTCTAATCATATTATGATTAACTCGTTAAACTGACAACCTAGAGGCATAATGTAATTAATGACTTTAGTGTATAATTTTCAGGACTAAATTAAATATTAATTTTTTTCTTTTGTCTTATTTAGAAGAGGTACTTTGGCCACGGTTATTGAACATCACTTTAAAAATTTGCTTTTAAGGATTGGAAAGCATGCTTGTTAAACATTATGGTATTGGTTGATGATACACTTAAAACACTTGTTCTTTCACGATATCCATCAACTTACAAATCATCCTACTTATTTGTTTTCACTAGGGATATGTTTGGTGTTTGGGACAAAATAAAAGGACATTTTTAATAAATAAACTCTATGTTTAAAATTATATATATATATATATATATATATAAAATTTATACATGAAGTTTTTTTTTTCAGATTTTTATTCTTCCGCCAAATACACCCTAACTAACACTATCTCTCCATATTTGTTTGCACTAAAAGCATTACAAACTAACTGAAAAAAATTCTTACACGAGATAAATAAACACTAACTAATGTGCATAAGCTATATACATATAGGGTGTTCTATGGATTAGGATTAATAGTATAAGCTTATACTATATGTTATACTCTTATACGTTATTGGTTGCAAACAACATATTATATAAGCTATACATTATAACCCCCTTATACGTTAAAATGTTGTATAACTTAATACAACATAAGGAAATTAGGTTATTAGCTTTTAACATATAATGTTACTTTTATTTTTTAATATTTTATTAAAATAAAATAATTCTAAAATAAATAATAATAAATAAATATTTATAAATAAAATTATTTCATAATAAATAAATATTATTAACAAATAATATATGATAACAATCTAGCTATATACAGTAAAAATAAAAAAGTAATTATAATTAATAAACATAAATAAAATAAAATAATAAATATTAAGTAGAAATAAATATTTAAAATAAATAGTAAGTAATATGTAATATATAAAAGTAAGGATCAATAATAAAAATATTTTGAGTTAATATTTATTTTAAAATTTAAATTTAAATAATTATAATTAAAAATATATAATATTAAAAATATATAAAAGAGTTATTTAATATTTATATAATTTATTGAAATAATAAATAATTATAAAATATTGAAATAAATAATAATATTTTAAATAAATTAAATTTTAATTAATAAATATTTATCTAAATATGATATTTAAAAATTATATGTAAATCATTCATAAAATATTTTATTTTATTTAATATTTAATTAAAATATTAAAATTATTTATAAATAAATGATAATATTATAAAATATAAAATATAATATCTTATACAATATTAAACCAAATACTGTATACTATATAGTATATATTAAAAGTTTATCAATTTCATCCTATCAAATCTTATACTATCAATACTTAGGACTTATCGTATCCATGCCAACCATAAAGTCAACAGGTCCCTTATGACATCCAAGCTGACGTTCTCAGCTCCTTCATTTTTTTCTTGGATAGTTAAAAAATGCTAGACTGTTAAAGAGAGTAGTAAGGGAGTATATCAAGATGACTCAATATAAAATGATAAAACACGAAACATAAACAAAATAGAAAGAAGCAAAAAACAGGCGACAACGATATAAAGGAAACCAAAAGAAGATTCACAAGCACTCAAGAAACCACAACCCTCGTATAAGCTATCCGACATCTGTAATAACCTCATCCTCAATGACAGTGGATAGGCCTAAGCTTTTTACCTAGGTCCCATATTTCGCGCTCCTGAGAAAATCCCATGTCATCTTCCTTTACTGCTCTGTCATCTATACATATGTACCTTTATTTTATTTGTATTTATCAAACTTTTATTTATTATAAATAGATGTTATTTTAATTTCATTATGTAGTCATTTTATTTCTAATTAATCATTCTCACAACACTTTATTTATAGAACATGTTATATTTTATCCTTTAATTTGCACGGTGCTCAATCTAGTTTGAATATAATTGCAAGTTTTATTGAGTGCTCTGACTGAACTTTGTGCATTTTGGACCAAATTAAATGGACAAAACAGTTTTAAGTCTGTGCATTTTCACGCCCTTGACTAATAAATTAAGATCTCAATTAATTAAATCGACAGAACATTTTTCTCTTTGTGCATTTATCTTAAGATTGAATATCTTAAAATAAAACAGTCTCATGTTTGTGCATTGAGTTTTGAGTACTGCAGTTTAATCAGACCACACGTATTATTTTATTCTCAGATTAATGGATATCGAACATTCAACCAGTCAATTGAAATTACTGTGTTTTCACTTCAGTTACTCTGTGTTTATGTACCAATCATGTTGAATTCCGTTAAATCACCATGTTAGTTTCATTGAATTCCATTAGAATATTCTCTTAATTATTGAATATATAAAATTAAAGGAGACATATAGAATGAAGAAAATATCAGTTCTCGGCATTATTTGGTCAAATATGTCATAACTTTACTTATTATGGATTAATATATCATCTAATTTTTTTAGTATTTTTTAAAAATTAAATTATTATAAAAAAGAAGAAATTAAAAGTCAATTTCAACTTTCAATTTTCTCTTCAGTTTGTTTAAGATTTTTAAAAAATATCCTTATGAAAGAAATATATAAGATCAAAAACTTATAAAAATATATTAAAATGAGCACTTACATGTCGAAGATAAAAACTCTATATAAGTTCTTTTTTTATATGATAGAAACTCTATAAATTGAACTTGATCGAAGGGCATTATACATACAAAAGAGGAGTTTTTCTTGATATAGATATTGCTCTTGTTTCTTTTGGGGGAATGGAGGGTCCAATTATTGAATATCACGGGATCGAGAACGATGTCAAGTTTGTTGAACTAGCTCGTTTTGCTGTGGACGAGCACAAGAAGCAAGAGGTACATTCTTTCTATGCTTGAGTACATATATGTGATTTAAATTTAATTTGAACAATTTTACCAGAAAAAAAAAATGAACCCATGTCTAAAATGTTCGATATGGATCTAGTAGCTGGCTTTATCGTCAAGAGAAACTTTTGAATACTCTCATAATAATAAAAAAAAGTTATGTTTTAAACTTTTTTCTATTTAACATATCAATTTTTATAGGATAAATTATATTGACCTTCTTCAAATTTGATAAAATTCACTCTAACTTTTCTCTATTTGTCCCTTGACAATGATATTTTTCTAAACATACTACTCAATATACAATGAAGAGGGGCGGTGTCATGATTTTACAATTGAAGAGAGGTAAGCATAATAGTGATTCCACAAGTTTAGATATTTTAAGAGAAAATTTTACAAATAGATAGGAGTTGGAATAAATTTTATCACATTTCAAGAAAGGTCAATATAAATTATCCAATTTTATGTTATTATTATCTCTCACCCATCTTACATTTTTAATAAAATCCCTTCAAATATAATTTTGAGTTTGGAATTTTGACTTGGAGGGGAGAGGGGAGAAATGAAAGATTTATAGTGTAAAGTTTTAAAATTTTACACTACAAATTCTTCTTTTCTTTTTTATCTCTTTAAAATCTAAATTCACAAAAGTCCCAAAGTGTCAAATAACAAATTATGTATGATTAAACATTTTTCTTGTTCTAGGAGTATTTAAGAATATCTGCATTGTTAACGGTAACACATATTTATGAGCAGTTGTACATGCCTAAATATGATACACTCCTTACCAAAAGCATTTGCTTAGGACTTGAAAAATTCACATGGAGAATGCACAAGAGTGTCACCTTATATATATGTCTTCAATTTTGTCTTTGATATTAATAGAACGCAGCGTTGAATTTTGCAAAGGTGGTAAAAGCAAAACAGCAGATGGTTTATAACACATTATACTTCATAACCCTTGATGCCATAGATGGTGATAATAAGAAAAACACTTATGAGGCAACGGTTTGAAACGTACCATGGGTGAAGTCGAGACGCTTGGAGGATTTCAAGCTTATTGGTGACTCCCCTTCTCCGGGGAGCTCAATGAGCTAGGTATGTGTTATTAACTTATTATTCTTACAAATTTATGTGTTCATGATGATTTTTATATTTCCTCCTCAGAAAAGAAAAAAAAATTATATATAGAATTTAATTTTGATGCATTTATAATGTAAAATTATTTTACACCTTCGTCCAATTAAAATATTTCATTTAAATGACCTTTTAAGTAGTTGGTGTAAGAGTAAACTATTTTGACTTATATGACATACATGATTAAATAACTGTATAAAAACCGTATACTGTCAATACATGATAATTAAATTCTTATATATATAGTCAAAATTATTAAAATGTAAAATCATGTGATATTTTAGGTGATCATATAAGCATTAATTAACTTTCAATCATAATCATCTATGTATGATTATACAACCTAAATTTACTCTTGTCACTCTTATAGTGAATTATTCCTATCACTTGAGTTGTCTTCCATGTTCATGGAGCGACTCATGACCATTGGATTTTACTGAGATGGTTTCTTGTAGAAGTGAGAAAAATAGATCTTGATCATTAATATTTAGAGAAATTATCAAAACTAAAACATAAAATTATATGATATTTTAAATTATCATATGAGCAATAATTATTATTAATTAACTTTTAATTATGATCATCCATATATTTTTTTCATTTTATGTTAATAGCCACTCTTAAAAATTCATGCTATTTTAACTATAAATTATAGTCAATATACCAAAATTGTATTATTTTCAATGGCAACTATTTATATGAAACAGAGATAGTATTATTATGTGGCTTACATTTTGTCCTCTCGCTTATAATAAATCACTTCCCCTCCCTTTATTCCCCACTTTATTCCATCCGTCCCTGATAAGTATAATATCCCCTCGTGTTAATATATGTGGTTCTCACATTTCTTCTAATCCGACGTGCAGGTCAAAAATCAATCAACTTCAAATGTGCTGGTTTCCGGGACAGGTGGCTTTATGGAGATCCGTCGATGTTTATTCCGTACCCATGTGCTGCAATTCATTGTCGAACTTGGAATTGAATATCATAATTTCTTATATTGTTTAATTTTTTTTTATATGTATGATAATAATAAAATATCTTGTCCCCGCAAAAGTTATGGCAAGTGTATTTTGGTGTTGAATTATCCTCTGAATATTCCAAGGTTTTCTTAAATAAGAATTCGATGCAGATTTTATAATTGCTAAATTCTATATTATAGATAAAAAGATCAGTTTTTTTTTTAAAATTTTTTTCATTGTCGTGTGATAAAACTAGTATTTTATATATGTTGACTTAGCTGTTAAGTTTTCCTTTCAATTTTAAAAGTAACAAGAATAAAATAATTTTTTTTAATAACTACCCAATTTACAACCACTTGTTAATTTCCATTAACAGCCAAAGTTCCATTATTTTTTGCGTTGTATGTTTAAAATTATGACTGATAATCTATTATCCATCTATAATTTATTATGGTAATCTAAAGACAAACTTATCAAAGCAAAATACAAAAGGTAAAAATTACGGAAATATTTTGTTGAACAGTTGTTAATTAACTATCTTTTCTTATCTTTTTCCCACCCAAGTTAAACGAATAATCCTTTATTCACTAGGAAAAAAAAAGGCGCATACAAACCCACCTTCTGAATCCCGTCCAACACACCATCCCACAACATCCTTTATATCAGTCATCTACGATACCTCGAGACACTGAACACTTTCTACTTCCAACATACAATGATCAAATGTGTCTATGATACAACATTACAATCCCCAGTAAGATCATTAAGCAGAAAACCGTAGCGTCGATTGCAAAATCGTTAGGTTAATGTTAAATATAACACTGGCAAATAAGTACGAGATGGATCAAGTAAAGCTAATGGAACATTTGTCATAACCATTCACAAGTCCCACATTGTATAAAACATAATATAAATCAATCTTTATAAAACCTCTGACAGGAGAATCAATGAGGCGAGTTGGGTGGCGCCAACTTGTGACCCAAGTGGAGGCAAAAAGGTGAGGGGTGCAGTTTTGGCTACGCTTGGTTGGGTTGGTGGCTGCACCAATGTGGCTTGACAGTGGAGGGATCACAAGCCACTGCACCATTAGCCCACAATGCCTTGTGTGCATAGCTCTGCTGAACCATCACTTTTTAACCCATTTATGCTTTTCTCAGGTTGAGGTCGTGTTTCTGAGTATCATTCAATCACGATTACACATATTTCTCAGGTTAAAGAAGTATGCAGACGATTACACATCTATCATACAGAGTAAATGTTATTTAGATCTTTTTTATAACAGCTTCTAGCATGGTGAAAGAAGAAGGGATATATAAATAGAAATGAGTTTGGCTAATGCAATCAGAACAGGCATAGCTAGTAACACATGTTCTACATGATAAGGCTTTGAGGGTTGTCTCGCTACATTGTTGGATTGTTAAATTGGTTGATTATTTATTAATTAACAGGTGACACAATTGGCAGGCAACAATAAAGTCAATAATCACCCAATTAGAAGTCTGCTAACTAACAATTCCCTGCACAAAGTAATCAATGGAAGTTGAAGTAACCTATTGGAATCCAACATGTTTTAATCTATCAATTTATTTTGCCAAAGTTACAATTTATTAGAAAAGCCAATACGCCATCCAAACTCTTAAAAACATTTACTAATTAATATTTATACATATTTATTTACATTCTACATTCAGAAACATTGCTGAGCAGAAAACCATTGCATCAAGTTTAAAATCCTTAGGCTAGTGAGTGTTATAACACTTTTTTTTAATAATTGGTTCAAAATCTCTAGCCAACAAAGAGAAGGCCAGAGGAAATACAAGATCCATAGGTTCACAAGACTGAAACATAAACACAAGATAAATACATCATATCAAAACCACCAGCTCATATCAGATAATAGCAGAAGTTTGTACAGAACACCTCAAATTGTACTTCCAGTATTTTGAATTCTTTCACCTTTTTTTGGTGCCATTCCCCCATATTCTTTACACCACTCAATAGAAAATTCTTGAACCACCTATGTCAAACATGCTCCAACTCCTGTTTTATGAATTCAAAAGGATACAAGAAGAAGACAACACAGAGCAATTGCCCAGTACATTTCTATTTGTTGAAATTGTTCTTATATATAGTACCAATTTGTCATCTATATGCTCAAATCTTCGGCTTAGCCCCTTCGGCTTTGCCATTGAACACTAACGATGATCAAACCACCATCCTGGTATATAGCATCATCAATAATGTTCAATATCATAAAAGCTCACACTACAAAGTCTGAACCTTCCCAATTGACCTTTCAAGAGAACTTATAATTACATATAGACAGATATGATCCACCCACTGGCAAAACGGAGATAATTGGAACAGCCAAAAGGAAAATTCTAAAATAACCTTCAACAATAGTGTTATAACACTGGCAAGACAGTTGGGAAGGATCAACTATAAACTATTGGAACAGTCCACATTGTACATTAGACAAAACCACCTTGGCTCCAACATTTGTAATGACGATTCACTTGATCTGAAAGTCAAAGATTAATGTTAATTATGTAGTATTCTATTGCTCAAGTTATATCTGGTTCTCTATAAACCAAAGCAATAAAATTTCAACGGTTATCCAATTTTAATTATATAGCAAACAATCTGCGGGTGTGTACATAAGACTAATCTTTAAGAATAATCTTTCGCCTTAACCATTCAAAGGTCCTGTGTGTTACAGATAAAATCCATGCAACTTTATATTCTAGCTCTCAAACATTAAGTTGAATGTAATTACCTATATTTTTTATTTCTCCCATTTAATTTTTTTTCCCTTACTTTGTTTCTCTGTTACTTATTCTGAAATGCTAGCCAGACTAAGGTTAAAAATAGGTAGAGACATTTCTAGATTATTTGATTGATCAAATAAATAATTTTTGACAAGATTTGCTTCAAGGATATCTGGTGGCAGAAGAAATTAAAAGTGCCTATTTGAGTTTGGCTTTTGGAAGGAGAATTAAAAAAAAATGAAGAAGGGAAAGATGGAAAATAGAAAGAAAAAGAGTTGTTATTCTCAAATAGCTAATTGCAGAAGAAGGAAATTAAAGATTTCAGGATAGATGTCATGACTCTGATAAGTGATAGATAGAATTGAGAGAGAAACTAAATGTGAAATTTTACTAAAAGATAAAAAGTTAAGCAATATAAGTGGATTACCCCCTATATAGGCTAATGGGTGTATATATATATATATATAACTAATTAACTAGGAAGTATCATCTAACCAACTCAACATACTCTAATAAACTTATAGTATCAAATCATGTACTCTAACATTTATAGTGTAAGATTTGAAAATTTTACTCTACAAAACTTTTTCCTTTCCTTGTCCATTTTTTTCCTAAAATCAAACCGACAAATACACTATAAAAGGGGTGTGAGGTCTAGGCCCTGAATAATACATGAATTTACCTTATATGCAAGAGTCAATTGAGCTTTCTTTGTGACAAAATTTAGTTTTTATTTTAGAATATTAATGCAAACAAAATCAAGTTTTAGGCCACCTTCTTGTGAGATAGAGGTACATAAACCCTCTTATATGAAAAACATTCTCTTATCCAAGAGCTTACTAGGCTTTAAGCATGAAAAGACCAAAAAAACTTTTTCTAACCACAACTGTAAAAAAAGAGCTATCCTCGTTCAAATTTTCTAAGTTTTATAATTTTGGCTCCCTCATTGATTAATTTCTCTCGGAGTCTACAATGATAACGTGTTATGGTGATCTTAGAGATAAACTTGTCAAAGCAAAGTACAAAAGGTACAAACTACAGACCTATTTGTTCATCAGTTGTTAACTAGTTATCTTTTCTTAACTTTTTTTTGGCCAGTTTAAACGAATAATCCTTTATCACAAGAAAAAGTGCCCACAAACCCACCTTATTAATCCAATCCAATGTACCATGTCCATCCCACAAATTCCTTTGTATCAGTCATCTGCTACCTCAAGACACTGACTCACCTCCATTAGCATCACCCACAAACTATACGCAAGACTTCCACTTCCAAGTTCCAACATGCAATGATCAAATGTGCATGCCTGTGACACAACCCAGTAAGATCGTTAATCATAAAAACATTGCAAAATTGTTAGGCTAGATTTATAAAGCTGACAAAGAAGTCCACATTCCACCTTAGAAAACGCCAACCTTCGGCTCCAACATTTATCATATCATAACCCATTTATAAGTCCCACATCGACTAAAACATGAGATAAATAAATCTTTATAAAACCTCTGACAGGGGTGTCAGAGCGCTGAGTTGGGTAGCGCCAACTTGTGACCCGAGTGGGCACAAAGGTGATGGGACACAACTATTGCAACACCTGGTTGAGCTGGTGACTGCATCATGTGGTTTGCCCGCTTCAAGTCAAGAGTTGAGCCATGGCACTTGGGCGAAGGCTCAGGTGTCCTGGTTCCTAGACAGGAGGGCAACGCGTTAGGCTGGCTTCACAGAGCAGCGAACACCTCTTGCTCCTGACAGTGGAGGGATCACAAGCCGCTGCACCACTAGCTCACAATGCCTTGTGTGCTTAGTTGCTGAACCATCACTTTTTATTGTTTAACTCACGTACCCTTTTGATTTTTCTAAATTTCTAAGGTTGAGACATCTATCAGACACAGTAACTGCTATGTAGATTGCTAGAAGTTTCTTTTACATCTTGAATGCTAAGTAAGGCTCACTTTTTATTTTCCTATATTTGTTAATGCATTCAAAATATGTATACCATATATGTGTTCTGCATTCTCTCCATTCCCATGCCAGTTTTTTGTGCTTCAGTAAATGGAGCCTTGTTGATGAAACCTTTCAGGGTTATCTCGCTAGATTGTTGGATTGTTAAATTGGTTGATTATTTATTAATTAACAGGTGACAGTGGCAGGCAACGATAATCATCAATTAGAAGTCTGCTAACTAACAATGCCCTGCACATTGTAATCAAGGCTAGAGAGAAAATAAGAGGATCAACATTCAAAAGAGAACAAGAATAAATGCAAGCAAAACACCCCTCATAAACTTAGAAATTTTAAACCCCTCTGCCATTTACAAGCACTACTCTCAGAAAACTCCCGAGTGGAAATCTGATCCCAGTATGTTAAGCCACAAAAAAACAGCAGCACCAAATGCAAATATTCCACGCTTGACTTATTATGCACCTCCGTGCCTTCACCTTATTGGATTCTTGAATTGGCTCCCAACTTTATGAAATTATATGAAACAGTATTAAGAGATAGTGCAGCACACTTCAATCGGATCTTTATTGTTGCTGTCATCACTTCTGCAAATAGATTCTTCCAATATCTCTATGCCAGGAAAAATTATTGTTACTGGGACACAATTCAACTCCTTCAGCATTTCCATCAAGGCCAAATTAGAGGCTGATAAGCATAACCACATTCTAGACATTATCAGAGGCATAAACTGAACCATGAACCAATAGTCAAATACATTAACATAACACCTGCCAAAGTTACAATATAACCATTTTACGAGTTCGTTTGCCAGTAATAGATGCAATGCATACTTCTATTCATTGAATTCTTGCTCTTATTTCTCTGGCCTTTTGGGAGACTAGCTACAGATGCTTGGATTTTAGGATTGGAATTGCTCATAAATTAGAAAAGACAATACCACATCCAAGCTCTCCAAACATGTTCTAATGAAGTTATAATATGTATATACATATTTATTAATATTCTGCATTCAGAAAGATCACTAAGCAGAAAACCATTGAATCAAGTGCAAAATCCTTAGGCTAGTGTTATAGCACCGAGAAGTCAGTTGGGAAGGATCAACTTTACTACTGGAACTGTCCATATTGCGCATAAGACTAAAACCACCTTGTCTCCAACATTTGTCATAACGATTCACCTGAAGGTAGCATTGTGCAATTTTCATTTTTTTTTTTTAAATTTCTTGGACTGACTTGTACAAGTCAAAATTATTGGTGGCCAGATGCAAGTTGTGGCCTATTCTATTCGAATCCAGTAGGTACTAGGTGGGTAGCCATGTACAGTTTTTATTTGCATGTACACAATTATTTACATACACGTTTATAATTTTTTACATTTTGGTTTACAATATTTTGTATATGGTTTACAACGTTTTATATATGGGTTTATAACTTTTGACTTGGTATAAGTATATGGTGTAAGTGTGGTGATGGTTGTGTATCACTCCTCTATTTTCTATTTGGATCTGGGTCCTCGTTGCTGCTGATTTGCTTCGCTGTATGTTAAATTCCTGTTCCCTTCAACTGTGTTTAGTAAAATTTAGTTCTAATAAATATATACTTCAGTTTCCTTAAAATTAGGATCTGACAACTTAAATATTGGAGTTATTTTGTCCGCAAGAAATATATGCAACTATTAAAAGACGACCAGATTTGGAAGCATAGGTGGGAAATTGATAAAATATATAAACGCGGGCAGATCTGAGTTTTGGCAAACTAGTATATAAGAATAGCAACTTTTAGAGTTTGAGCTATGTCATTTCCAACAATTGGCTACTTGGCATATTAAATCAGCATAGTTAAGCATCTTGCTGGAAGGATCACCGTATTCACCACTTTAATTGACGAGGTAAATTTAATGGCTCATGTCATGACTTTGAGTTTAAACTAACTTTAAATTAATCTTCTATTGCTGCTCTTGAGTTTTTCTTTTTCTTTCATATAAATTGCTTTTACAATTTCGACCTGGGAGCAGTGTTTAGATAAAACTCTCCCTACAACAGGGACTTTAGGATTCTAAACTTTATGATATTTCAGTTCATACTAAGTTGGAGTCTATTCTATATAAGGATTGGGCTCCTCTAGAGTAACGAGCTATATTACAGGATAAAACTATTCATTGCCTCTACCTATCAATTTAAATTTTTAGGAGAGATGATTTTATGATATGGTATTAGAGTTACTATGACAAAATGATCAAGAGTTCAAATCGTCGCATTCTTATAAAGATGTTCACGCTCAAGCCCAAAAAGAGGCATTTACGCTAGTCCCATCAACTTCTCACTTTATCAGTTTCTTCAGTTTATATGAGTCAAATTCATTCCATACTACTTGCTACCAATCACCTTGGAGAGGTTAATTGCTGCATGATTACCATTATGTGTATAAAAATTCTAACAGTTATTATTACTATGCTTTAGTTTTGAGTAACTTCTACCATGTAAATTTTTTAAGCCTAGTCTGTTTATCGTTAGAATGAGATCAGATGAGACGGATACTCCCTTTTGGATGCTTCTAAATTGTAGTTTGAAGGCTTAAATTCACCTTAGAGTTGAAAACATAATTAAAACTGGTAGGTTGGGGTGTTGCAGCATATAAATATCTTTTAGAGAATTACTCAAACCATTCACCAGATGGAATATATTACTGTTACCCACATGTAACTTAATATTGGAAATAACTATATATACATTAAAGTTGTGTATTATATGAAAAATCAACACTAGATCTTTCTAGAAATATAGTATTGACATATTGGTTAAGGAAAGATTTGGAAAATTCTAAAATTTTCTACACCAATATTTTAATAAACAAAAGCAATAGAAGCTAGTAGAAATGTGTTGTGCTAGATATTTCTAGTTACAGGAAGTCGGCTGTTCTAAACCGACATAGGAAGCTTATATATAGGCATTGTGATATTGTATGTGTGTGTATTAGTGAGTGAGAAAAAGTGAATTAAGAAGTGCACCATCGTGAGTGCTTGAGTGAAGCACCTTTGAGTGGAGTTTTGAGAAATAACAAGTGAAGAGCTTAGTGTGCTCTAGCCAAGTGAAGTCTATAGGTGTGGTACTTCATAATTGTAAGTATTGTGTGCTTACAAATAGAAGAAAGTATTATTATTTTCAAGAGTTTGCCTCTTTGCTCTACAATTTGACATTAGAGCTTGACGGTCTCAGACCGCTTTAAGTGGGAGAATCATTAGTTCTAGGGGAGCTCTTGAAAATCATAGTCTAGGATTGTGGTGCTGCTATTGGTCTAGACCAAAGTAGTGATGAGAAAATTTCATCAAATCACTATAACAGATATCCAAGTGGTTGGTGGAATTAGGAAGCTCAACGCTTAGAATTATAGTATGTGGCAAACATGCATGAAGTCGTATCTCCAAGGCCAAGATTTGTGGGAGGTTGTTGGAGGTAGTGAGACTACGCCACCTCCTACAAATGAAGTCAAGGTGCTATGGAAGTGGAAAATTAGAGCATAAAAGGCAATGTTTGCAATCAAAACCACGCTGGAGGATGATATGCATGGGACACATTTGCAACGTTGTTTTCAAAGAAGAATGACACGAGGCTCAATTCCTGAAGAGTGCGCTCTTATCAACAACACAAGGAGACTTGACGATCAACCAATATTTCACCAAGGTAAAATCTCTCTGCCAAGAAATTTCTGAGCTAGATCCCGATAGTAAAATATCTTATCAACGTATGGAGAGAATTATATTCATGGTCTTAGACCAAAGTATAGAGGTTTTGTTGCTGCAATTCAAGATTAGCCTAGCCAACCATCCTTTTACAATTAGAGAATTTAATTTGTTGATTGACCAAGAGGCGTTAATCAAACAAATGGTGAGGGTATTAGTGAAGAGTAAAGAAGAAGCACTCTTCACTGGTAGAAGAAAGGGAAAAGGGAAGCCACATTTTAAAAACAAGAATGAGAAGTCAAGGAATGAGCGCAAGGAGAAGATTCTTGACTTGGAAAAGAAAAGAAGCGAGATAATTCCAACTTTAATTGTGGGAAGTAAGGACGTTTTGCACGAGATTGTTGGTTTAAGAAGAAAACGACAAAGAGCAACGTGGCAACATTAAGTCTTCAGGAGGAGAAAGAAAATTATAGCGAAGAAGAATAGGACGCTTCCTCTTTATTGGGTTTAAGAAGATATTTGCCAAGAGCAGGAAATAAATTTTGACAAGATTGTCATAGAGTTTGAGCAGTCACCAAGAGAGAAGAGCATAGTAGTAAATCACTAGTCTCCGTTGACTACAACAAAGATTAGATTACTGATTCAGGCCTCCAATCACATAACAGGTGATAAGAAGAAACTAAAGAGCACAATAGAGTATAAAGATAATCGAGTAATGGTGATGACAATAGACAATTCAAGGTTCCCAATCATTCATGTTGTTAAAACAGTAATCTCACCTCGTTGTGGGGACAATGAGGTACAATTACAAAACATCTATTATGTGCCTGGAATTAAGAAAAATCTACTCTAGTGTCAAATAACAAAGTCAAGAAAGTATATGGTGTATGGCCTAGAGAATGTTATGATTTATGACAAGATAAAAAATTATTGGGACACCAGGATTGAAAAGGGCAGCATTTAGAAAGTCAATCTATATAATGTCTGGAGAATCGACTTACGTAGATAAAGACTTTAAAGAAAGACAGTGGATTTGTGGTATGAATGCCTTTGGCACATGAGCTATCATAAGTTGAAGGTGATGATGAAGATGATGATGCTTAGGGGTATCCTCCGTTGGAAGTATGAGAAGATGTTATATGCATTGGATGTTAATATGGTAAAGCTCATCAACTTCCATACTAAAGAGACATTTATTCTAAAATGGATGAAGGGTCTAGTATTGATAGTGTGGTAGATCACTGCTTTATCTTGCTTTGATGTGATGTTGGTGTATGTGTTTTTGTGCCTTTAGCCTTTCTTTGTACATGATTGGAGCTTAATTTACCATATTAGATATAAAATCATTAATTAATAGTTTAAGTTTTTGGGATAATTGATTTCATCACGTACCTACTCAATTAATGGGGAAAAAATACCGCGTTCAATTTGCTTATTTACTTAATATAGTACTCATAACACAAGTAAGGCATGAGATTGTGAGGTGTTGAAGCTTATAAATATCTTTCAGAGAGAATTGGTCAAATCATTTAACAGATGGAATATTACTCAAATCCACATAAATTCACAACGGAAGTAACCATATATTAAAGTATGTGTATTTATACTATATATACTTGCATATTAAAAGGAAAATTATGTAACTCAATCGCCTTTCCAGAATATGGCAGGAAAGAAAGAAGAAGAAAAATCGGACAAGGAATTTTCGAGGTCGAATTCACTTCCATCATCTTTTGGCAGACTTCCTCCAGACAATGCAGATTCCTCCATCCGTCCTATTTCTTATCATCATGCACGAACTCTAGCTAAAGATACTTCATCTGCTGCCTCATTGAATGATGAAAATATGTTACTTAAATGGCGTGCTGCAAGTAAGCTATACTTCAAACTATTTTATTGAATTAACACTAGTTTTTCCCCATTGCATACTATTTTGATAGAAAAATATATCTTTTTTCAACTAAAAAGATTACCTTCCATAAAAACTATTTATATATCAGTTTTTACTCAAAAACTGAAAATAACTTAAAACAAGCTGTTTTTAATTTTAAAGTAGAAGCTGAAATAAATAGTTTCTATAAAAAAAATGTCACTTTTTTAGCTAAAAGAAATCTGTCAAAATAATCTAAAACAAAATGTGCCTATAGTGTGTGTTTGGATTAGATTCTTCCCACCTTGCTTTTAAACAAACTTGATTATTTAGAATTGGTTTTATTTAAAAGTGTGTTTGAAGTAGTCATGAAAATTCTGGTTCACTTAAGTCTAGTAAATAAATATGGCAAAGGACCAAACTAACTTTTGATTTGAAGATAGTGAAGACGATGGCAGCAAGGAGGAAAATTTACTCCTTAGCTATGGATTCTTCAACTATTTTAAAGAATAAGTTTTAAAAGAGACAAAATGTGATATGAGAATTTTATTGATAAATAATAAAGTTATAACACATCATCACAACAAAATCAACACAATAAATTGGAGATGAACTACCTGGACTAAACTAACTAGGAAAAAAAAAAAAAATGGAAGATAACATGTAAAGTTGTTGTCTTGATCTGTGAAGTGTCCTCTTTATTTTCAGATTTCTTCCACCTTTAATACCCAACAGCTTCCTCACGATCAGTTTCCTTTGAACCACATATGATCATCCCTCACCTTGCGCTAGTAATAGAGTAGTCTTTAAAATTGCCTCCACTTAAACTTTCAATTTCCCACAACTATGCCCTTAGATTTTAACGTAGACATAGTGGTGGCAACATGCAAAAAGTGACTCTTACTCCACTGAAACACGTGGACTTAGTTGTGGCAAATGCATGTGCACCTTTTTCTACCAAATATTCAGCCCACAAAATTTCGAGTGATAAGAGGAGTAGAGTGATTTATGTTTAAAAATTTGTATTTGAAAGGTGAGTTTGACAAAAATAATATTATTTAGATACAATAAAAATCACTTTTAGATCTATAATCATAGCACAAAAGCTCTGCAAGGAGCCCAGACAGAACATTCAAGCCACAGCAAAAGCATCTCTCAAGAATCACACTCTCAAAGAATGGAGGTGAAAGGGACGAAGAGAGGTTGACTGGCGAAATGAATGAAGGCAAAATCGAAAAAGCTCAAACTTTGAGACACAAACCAAGAAGATTGATGGAGAGCACAAAGAAGCAAATGGAGATGAGAGCCCAAAACCGTTACTTTTTGGAAAATAACTTTTTTCATATGTGATGCGTTTTTGTCTAACTCAAGGTGTGTTTGGTTAATTAAGAGATAAGAAATGGGAGAAAACTTTTATAAATTAGTTTCACATAAAAACCATTCTTTTTTGTTCACCTTTTTAGGTTTAACTCTCAACTACGTCTAAGGAGGACAAATGTTTGCAAGGATTGCAGGTACGTCCAAACCATAACTTTACTTGTTTGCCGTCACAGATGAGTGGCACCGAGCAATATCAATTTTTGATGAACATCCTAATATGGTACGTTCTCCGTTAACTGCCAACGGAGCCACAACCCTTCATATTGCAGTGAGCGCAAACAGCGTTAATTTTGTGCAACAGTTGGTGAACGTAGTGCATATGTCTCCACAAGACTTGGAAATACAAAACAATGATGGAAACACAGCTTTTTGCGTAGCTGCAATCTCAGGAAATATTAGATTGTTACAAATTATGAGTAACAAGAACGACAGTTTACCACTGATTTCCGGGCAAGATGGAATGCTTCCGGTTCATTTAGCTGCTTCATCAGGCCACCACGAAATTGTGCACCTTCTGTCTTCGGATGATTTCCTTGGGAAGATGAAGGATAATGACATTGAACGACTGTTCCTTATGACAATTAGCAGCGAAATTTTCGGTAAGACTAAACAGTCAGGGTTTTCATAAAGATAGTTTAATTTTTATATTTTGAGCATTGACAATATAAAAGAGTTTATTTTACATTATCATTTAAACATATGTATCAATTTATAAAATTTTTAAGGCAATAGATATGGTTGAGTCAGATATTTTTTACTAATATATTAATAATAAGTAGTTTGATGTCTGGTGTAATTTTTTTTATATAAAATACATATAAATTAAATTCATATTAATTTGTTGTTGTTCAATTATTTAGTTTTTGTACCTTGCCTTGTACATGCAATTGATCACTCTCTTGTTTGTGCATATAACAGATGTGACAATCCAATTATTTGGAAAATATCGTGACTTGTTGGCCGTTGCAAGAGTAGATGAAAACTTAACAGCTTTGCACATTCTGGCGCGAAAGCCTTCTAAATTTTCTTGTTAGTTCTTTACTTCTTTGCACTTAAGTATAGTTTTGTTTTGCTCTTTTATTTGATTGGCTTCATTCTCTTTCTTTAATTTTTTCCATATTATAATTTGGCATATTCAATTTAAATTAATCAGTAAGTCTTTATCCCAAGACTAAATATCCATTTTGGTCCTTTTCACTATTTTTAAAAAAAGATAAATTGATCTTTCCATACATGCCCATATAATTAAAAAATATTATATTAAACTATAATTTAAAACTTATTTATCCCTTTTTAAATTGTAAGGGATTAAAGTATTCAAATCCAAATCCTGAAAGACTAATTTGGGTATTTTGACTTATATTTATTATTATATATTAAATAGGTTTGTATAATCTTAAAATTATTAATAAACCACTGTAAATTGCAAAATTGATGAGGTCCTGAAATTCTGTGGTTATAGTGACCATATATTAAAGAGTTTGTGAAATTATAAGGACTATTTGTAATTTTCAAACAGAAAAAAAAATCTATTAAAAGTTTTAAGAAATTAGAAAATTTACAGATTAGTTTACATTATGAAGACACCTTATGGCTAATTAACAATCTCTTATCAATATACATTTACATGCCAAATAATTGAATAGTAATCTAATCTAATACTGATCCAAAACCGTAAAAATAAAACCCTAAACTTCAAATTATTTGCTATATGTACGGCAGAAAATGAAGTTTTAATTATTATTTGAATTTTTTTATCCTATATTTGTTTTTGATATGTTTATAGTTTGGCCTTCTCCTCTATAATATTTACCACTTATGGTTGAATTCTTAGACACAATGCAATCTACAACAACAAGTCTGTCAAATTTTATAAGGATAGTAATATTTAACCTGCAGTTAAATATCTGAAATCACACTATTTCCAACAGTCATAAAGAATTTTTTCTTTCTAAGGATGTGTTTCGTGGAAGAGCTCATATATAAAATTCTTTTAGGATTTTTTATTGAAATAGGTTTGGGAAAGAAGTCTCACATTACTTAGAATTGAGATGGAGGGAAGTTGCCAAGGCTATACATATGAGTCTAAGTTCTCCATTTCAAGTGCAAGTTGAAAAACACTTTTAAACTTGTATTTGACTTATTTTTCTTCCTACTACTTGTTTTAGCGTGTTGTAAAGAGTAGTTCAAATATTTGCTTTGAGAGTATGGGTGTACTGGTGTGGTGTTTAAAGAAGAAGTCTTGTAATAATTTTCACATGTTAATATTCTTTGGTTGTCATTTGACATGCCATGGTTTTTCTCCTTTTGGAGTTTTCCACATTAAATTCTTGTGTTGTGATTTTCCTATTTTATTTCTCTATTTAAGATGGTTCTCAAAAGGGGAAGTGGCTTATTTTCCCAACAATTGGTATCAGGAGTTTTGGTTCGATTGATTTTATTCTTAGTATATTCTGTGGTTGGTTAGTCTAATCTTCCATATGAGAAAAGAATTTCTCCTAGTGCTTGAGGATCATCCTTGGCTGATGTTGTT
Source organism: Dalbergia oliveri (assembly GCA_030441495.1). NCBI lineage: Eukaryota > Viridiplantae > Streptophyta > Magnoliopsida > Fabales > Fabaceae > Dalbergia > Dalbergia oliveri. The sequence continues at coordinate 21,617,280 of JAMLFY010000014.1, read as the reverse complement.
GTTGCTGAAGGTAGGTGATACCTGAGAGTGGCGTTTGGAAGGTTCTGGCTAAGGAAAGACTTGGTATTTAAGCGTATCCATTGTGACCCACCTCTCTTTGGAACCCTTTGGTGTACGGTTTTACAATTGATTTACACTATTCCAGTATACTATTGCAACAATGTCAAGTTTTTCAAGTTCAAGTGCTATGAGATGTGACATAGAGAAATTTGATGGAAGGTCGCCGAAATGGATAATGAAAACTTGGAGGAATTAGATTTGAGAGCAAGTGCAATTTGTCTAGTTTGGCTAAGAATGTTCTTGCAAATATGCAAGGAATATTGATAGCCAAGGAACTTTGTGAGAAACTCGAAGGGTTATACCAGGCATAGGGTATCTCAAATTAGTTGTTATTGAAAGAGTAGTTTCATAATCTGCGCATGGATGATAGCATGAAAGTCTCCGACCATCTTAGTGTCATCAATGGTATTGTCTCTGAATTAAAGGCTATTGGAGTGAAGATTAATGATGAAGATAAGGCACTAAGGCTTATATTGTCTCTTCCATCTTCCTATGGACATATCAAGCATGTTTTGATGTATGGGAAGGAAACTATGAATTTTGAAGAAGTTGCCAGGAAATCATTGAAGAAAAAGAATGAAAAATGAGGGTAGCACTTCATCTAATTCATTGTTTGTAGCTAGAAGTGACACTTATGGGAAAAAGAATCGTGGAAGGAGTGTGACATGCTGGAAATGCGGAAAGCCTGGGCATGTAAAGAAAAATTGTCCAAGTGGCGGTGTTGGAAAAAGGTTTTCAATCTAATGCTTGCAACATTGTTCTCCTAGGGGAGAGGATGATCTTTACTAGAAGGTAAGAAGGGTATCCTCATGGCATTATTGCCTCATTGAAAAGGATAAGTTGTTGCCAGTGGATCCACATTTGCACATGGGCATTGATTGGCGTTAAGATGCAGGGTGTGTGGTAAGTTATGTCGATGGCTGAAGAACTTCCAAAAAAAGCTAATGTGGAAGTTGCACCATAGTTTTTTCAGGGTGCTTGGACTAGTCTAATTTCAAGTGACTTTACTTTTTATGGTGGAGTATGATAGTTATTTGAACTATTTTTGTCTGGATAGACAATGAGGCAAGAGATTGTTGTATTGACAATGGCATCTGAACTGTGTTTATTTCAATCAAGGTGGAGATTGTTAGGATTTTTATTGAAATAGGTTTGGTAGAAGTCCCACATTACTTAGAATTGAGATGGAGGAGGGTTGCAAGGCTATATATGAGCCTAAGTTCTCCATTTCAAGTGCACCAGTAAAAAACACTTTAAGCTTGTATTTGACTTATTTTTCTTCCTCTGACTCTTGTTTTAGAGTGTTGTGAGGAGTAGTTCAAATATTTGTTTTGAGAGTGTGGTGTACCTGGGTGTGGGTGTTTAAGAGAAAAGTCTGTGTGTTGTAATAATTTTCACATGGTGATATTCTTTGGTTGTCATTTGACAGGTCATGGTTTTTCTCGTTTTGGAGTTTTCCACGTTAAATTCTTGTGTTGTGATTGAGTTTCTATTTTTTTTCTCTATTTAAGATGGTTCTCAAGAGAGGAAGTGACTTATTTTCCCAACAAATTCCTCTCCTTTTAACTCCTAACCAAACAACCCAAGGTGAATTCAACCCAAAATCTTGCGTGCTTGTCTCTTAATGGTAGAAACCATTTCAGGTTGACCAAAAGGGAAAAAATAAATAAATAAAACATTTCAGCAAACTTTGCTTCTAACTATGTATCTTTATTCTTTGTAACTAAACACTAATTTGGAATTTGGAATGTGCATCAATTCAATTTTTTTTGTTTATTTAGCTCCTCTAAAATTAGAAGGTTTGTAAAATAAAAAAGTGATCTTAAATTACTTAGTAGAACTCACACATAATAGAAGCTATTGATTTAAGATGATTAAATTCTTACTATGTCAGTCTATAAATCTTTCCGTATAAATGTTGTAGGTTAAAAGTTTATTTGTAATGCGTGTTTGACCAATCAATTATATTCTCGTTGCTAGCCGTTGACTTTCAGGAGTGAAGTTGTTTAAAGAAGTGTGGAGTCATGTTAGACAACTAGAACATAAGAAGATGTTGGGACAGACAAACCTTCAACAGTATTGTTTGACGCAATACAATCAGGAAACGACGGTGGAGCAAGATGGATTCTTGAAAAGGATCCTGACTATGACACTACTTAAGGACTTCCATGGGCGAAGCCCATTGCACTATGCTGTTTTGTATCGACGAGAAGCATTCTAAAATATATACTTAGGCAAAGGACGGTGAGCCTTATAATACGAGCTGTGACTTTAACGTAACAATGTTTTACACTTAGCTGCATCATATCAGTCACATGAAGCATTGTCAAGATTGGACACTAAAATGCAGAGAGCTCGCGTGGTTCAAGGTGAATCAATCTATTTCGATATTATTATTTAATTTACCTTACTTCTCTTTTTTTGTTAGACTAGGAAAATATTAAATGCTTTGCAGATGCATTTAATAATATATTTGAAAACATAAAAAAATCAACATTTCCCTTATTATTTAGCATTTAGAAGAATGATTAAGATGATGTTTTAATTAGGAGGATATAACAAAACTCGCTCTTTAATTTGTAGTTCCCCATTCTTGGATGGAAGTCTTTTGTCTCCAAATTCTCCTTTCATATCTCCTCTAATTAATTATATTTTGTATCATTTGTGTGCCATTACATATTTTGATTTTTTTTTTTTACATTTTTTTGATATATTTGTGTAAATTTTTTTTAGTAAAAACAGAATCATTAAAAAAAGTACAAAGAAAATCATTTTCAAAAGCTATAATTTTTTTTGAAAAAATTGTATCATAAAAAAGATGTTTAACAATAATAAATAAAGAAATTATCATGGAAGAAAAAACTGGACAGAATTAGGATTTCAGCTTTAAGCCAAAGGAATCGGCTGGTTGGTTATTAAGCTTCCAAAAATTGGGGGAAGTCAAAATTGGTCAAAGGGGCAATCGAAAAACGACAATTGGACCATTGGACTTATTTTTTTTTTTAAAAGCTTGTTTTTTCAAAGCATAAATCCTATATATTATGGCAACTATAGAGCAAAAAAAAAAAATAGAACCAAAGAAGGCAGTAATAAAAATTGTTGGGTTGCTATTATTTTTCTTCGTCATTTGAAGGTTTCCTATAAATCTCGTTAGTCACAAACAAATATTATTTTCAAATGTTTTATGACCATGTTGTGGCTAAGGCTAGAGAAATTTTATATGGATTATATTTATTTTTATAGACCGATGAATATTTTTTTATTGATTATGTTAATGTTAATAATTTAATATATTTATTTATATTCTAATTAATCATATATTTATATATATTTTTATTATATTATCATTAAATTAAAAGCTGGTTTAATTTAACCTTTAAACGGTATTTTAAGGTTCGAATGTTTTAAATTTTCTCTTCCTTGAAAATTATAATGTTAAATCTAAAATAGATTGACATTACATACGTTCAAACATAAAATAACTTCAATTTATTCAAAAGATCTTATTTGAAAAGATTAATTAAAAAATCTGTTCTAAAGAGATCATCTAAACCAGCTTTTCATAATAGTATTGCTTTATATAGGACATCTTGTTTTTAAATGTCAAAATAGTATTACTCATAATATAACTATTAACTAATACTTTTTTTTCTTCTCTCTTTTTGTTTTTTTTTTCAAGTGATGAGACAGAGAACAGGATTTACCCTCACTCGATCAATTCTTAATTCTGGCTCTAGTTCTTGTCATGCATCATTTTCAACACAGTATAGTTGATCCCAACGTATGCATTATTGTTACCACCGTTAACATATACACTCTTTATTAATATAAATAAATGCACATGGGAAGTGGAGGAAAGCATCCCTCAAGACTTGAGGACAATGAAAAACAGCAAAGATCAGACACCAAAGGACATATTTTATGCCAGTCATAGAGAGTTATCTAAGGAAGTTAAAGAGACAGTCAAAGGAATAGCCAACTCTGGCATGCTTGTGGCAGCACTCATTGCTACTGTAGCGTTGCTGCAGCTCTCACTGTTCCAGGCGACAAGACTAGTGCATGGTTTGTTGTTCCTCATCCTCACAAACACAGTTGCACTATTTGCCTCTTCTGCATCCATAATCTCCTTTTTGTCAATTTTTACTTCAGCGTGGTTCATAGAAAACGAGTTCAACATCTCACTTACCTTGATTAATCTCGGGCTTGTGTTACTCGTCGTCTCTGTTGTCTCAATGGTTCTGTCTTTTGCTGCAGCATCTTTTTTATCTTTGGCCACATATTCAAGTGGGTTGCATATGTTGTGGTTTCAATAGGTGTTCTGCCAATACTTTTGCTTGGTCGTTTACTTAACTGCTTCGATCGTTTACATAACTACTTCTCCTGGTCTAGAATTAGTTGTCATGTCAAAATAAATTGTAGAACCATTTGCCAACAAATCAGTGGTTGTAATTTCAAAAGTTCATCATCAACTGCAGAAGTTAGTGTATAGAGATTGAAGTGTGTCCACACATGCGACACAACATTTAATGTGTGTTATTGGTTTGTAGAATTGATTTTGTGGTAAAGTGATTTATGTTTGATAGTTTAATGTGAGAGGTGGTTTTAACAAAGATTACAAAAGTAAAAACCTAGAAGCAACAATATTTTACTTTTATTAAAATTGATTTTGGATTCAAAATCAATTCTAGAATTTTCATTTTCCTGAAAAACCAAACAAATTAGAAAATGGACAAAATCAATATAAGTTTGCACCTCCAAAACCGATTTTGGAGTGTCCTACTGATTTTCCAAACAGTTTTAAATATACTCAATTGTGTCTTGCAATTTATATATGAAGTGAATATATATATGTATGTATGTGTATGTGTATGTATATGTGTGTGCTCCTTTTCTAACTCAACCCAACCTAGCTAACTCATGAAATTTGAGTTGACTTGGGTTGAAAATTATTTAACCCATTATATATTGGGTTTGGAAATTTTCAACACATACAATTCAATGTTAACCAATTTAGAAAACGTAGCTCCAAGCAAATATACTAGGTCATAGGTAATAAGAAAGTAGTGAATATGGGAATGTCATTCCCACGAGAATTATGAACAAATACTAGTTTGTTTGAGCACGTTACTATTTAGGCAATCAAAATTCAATTGGATTTAAAGAAAACTTAAATGAAAGTAATAAAAAAAAAGCAAAAGAAATCAAAGAATAACAATAAATGGAAAGCGGTGTTGGAAACAAATCTCATTGGAGTTCCTGAATTTTGCATTACCTAATATGAATTTAATTTTTTTCCTTGTTCAATTCCTAATTAAATTTTTCAAAACATATAACTACAATTTAATGCCTTGATATTGCAATCTTCTTAGGAAAAATTGAATAAATTAATGCCTTAATGTTATTCCAAATTTACCTAAGGATGAAGAACATGAATTCATATGATCACAAAAATAGGTACTTCCATGCAAGACTACTTTAATTTATGGCAATTTTTATATTGGCTTATTTTATAATGTGAATTGTGATTCAATGAATATAAAACCATATAACATTCAAAGTAGTAGCTAATTTCAGAAAGCATTAAGAATACAAAAAATTGTATGATTAATTCAGAAAGAAAATCAAACCAATAAAAGGAATACAAAATTCATTCCTTCAAATTACATTAAAAGAAAATTAGCAAACTATAAGAGAGATAAAGAATATGTTATAACCTAAAAAAAAATTAAGAGTAGGCCACCTTTGGGCTTCAAATGGTATAGACTACTCTAGACTCTCTTTTTCTTCTTTCTTTTTCTTTCTCTTCTCCTCATCTAGAAACATTCTTCTTCTTCTTCTTCCTCCTACTCCTCCTTATCTCTCTTTCTCATATGTCACCACCACCTCACACCACCTCAACAACTATCATTATCTCCTCCTCCTCTTTACCATCATTATTACCATCAAAATCGCATCTCTCCTCTTCCTCTCTCTCTCTCTAACTTGTGGTTTCTCTCTAAGTGGAGAAACTGGTTAGAACAATGAGTTTGGATCGTTCTTTACCTCTAATTTTCCTCTTAAAGTAGTGGATAAGTGATAATCTTACTCTATTTATCTTATTGAGCTCTCTATGTAGTTATTCATAGTCTTGGAGTTTTTGGGACCATAAGTGTATAGATTTTGGGTTTTCTAGTATGTGAGGCTAATTAGTGTAGATTAATGGCATTATTAGCTCACTAATATTGTATTTATCTTGTTCCTAGAGTTATAGAGCATTTGAGTATTAACCGATTGGATTGGTAGCACTTTGAAGTGGATCTTTAGTTCTTTTGAACCTGTTTGTGAGTAGACATTATGCCTATGATTATTTTTATTTATGTTAAATTAGCTCTAAATATATTTTAGAAATTTAGAGACTGAAAAATAATTATTTGGTAGTATTATGTAATTTTAACAAAATTACATGCTTTATGTTAGCTTCTGTTTTATCAAAATTGACACATGAGATGATATAATATTAATTTTGGAAAATTATTTTATCTCTATTATGGACTTGAGGAAATTACTTAAGAAATTATAGTTATAGCTATTTGCAGAGTTCCTGAGAATTGATTTGATATGATATATAAAATTTTTATTATATGTTTTGGGGAGAATCTCTGACATATCTATAGCTAATGATAGTAGGCGTTAGCCTTGATGCACCTTGACTATATTTGATTAGGATCACATAGTGGATCCTCCTTTTATGGCTACTTGCATGGGTAAGATTGTTCCTTTTAGGAACACACGAAGAAATGGTTGCCTGAGTATGAATCCTTCTATTTTATCCTAAATTTGATGATTCCCTATTATTTTATATAAGGTTGGTTGTTTTCAAAAGTCTTTTCCATAAATAAAAGAATTTGTTGAATTTATATGAATTATGAAGTTATTATTGTTTTACTTATGGATTACATATTGTCTCATGTGGGTTATAGACATCATGTCTATACATTATTGCAAAACTCACTCCATTATTCCCTTCTTTTCAGATACAAGTGCAACTTCAAGTTCCAATCTCACGGCTCCACAATAACCAGCTCTAAGTTGGTGAGAAGGCCTATTTTGTATATTGGAAACCAATTTTCTTTTTGAGTATTGCCTGGTTAAAACTTTCATAATGCTCCATATGTCAGGTAGAGTTCTTGGATTAGTTTTATACTTATGTTTATGTTTATACTTATGTATGTGTAGTTAAGATATATATATATATATATATATAGAGAGAGAGAGAGATTATATTATGGAAAGGATTTATAAACTAAATTCAGAATTATATTTTGAACTACGTTCTTATATATGATCAGATATATAACTTGTGATCATGAATTTACATTTAAGACTAGTTTGAAAACAAAATTGACTTCATTTTGATTTTAGGATTGAGTTTGATTTAAATTATATATTAGAACTCGATTAAAATTTATATGTTGAGTTAGTTGCTTTGCTGCTAGGCATTCTGAGAATGCTTAAAGCCTGATTCTAAATTTTATCTTTATTTTTCATACAAGTTGTATTTTTTTATTTAGGATGTCCGAAAAATAGAGGAAACTCTACCGTTTTTATAAAAATTGCATGTTAAGACTTCCAGGGAACATGTTCCCTATGCGTTAGTCATGACCTAGTTGGGTCACGACCTAAGTTGAGCAATGACAAAGTTGGTATCGAGCCTTAGGTTTCCTGTGTAAAATGGAGCAAGTGTCATTTGGTAGAGTCATGATTATATAAATGGTAGCCGCCCATTTTCGTAAAGCAAACCATACAAGAGGCCTTTAGGAATGTCTTCTTGACTCTTGTATCGAGTTGTTTGGTCTTATGTCATTCCCATTTCAAACTTTACATGTGCCTTGATTCTTTGTTCACTTTATCAGTGCAATGCCACCTACGAGATGTATACACAATGTGAGGTTGGGAGATTATGATGCATTAAATGTTGAATCTGACTGAGCCTCCTTTCCTAAAACCGAAGGAAAGGGTCGAGGATGTAGACAAGGTCATGGCCAAGGGAAGGGCCGCGAAAGAATACCTGAACAAGGTGATGTAGCAGGCCTATGGGGAAATCAGTTGATCTTGATGCACAGATATTGGGCATTGCAAAGCCGTTGATAATTTGGTGGAGGTTTTAACCCAATAGGCAAGAGATGGGGCCTAACCATGTGCTGAACCTACCCTGGGGCAGAAGAAATGCCCAACCTTCGGATGTGAGGAAGTGACTATTGAGGCATACCTAGGCTAAAGCCACCTACTTTTACAGGTACTCTGGATTAACCCACAAGAGTTTTTAGACGGATCAAAGAACCTTGAGGGTTCTCAAATGTGAGGTGGCAAACGTGTATTTTGTTCCTATAATCCTCAAACCATTGTAGCACACTGGTATAAAGTTTTGTTAAAAGAATATGCAGTTGATATGAGACCACCCCTAATATGGGAAAAGTTTTCTCAAGCCTTTAAAGACAGATTCTTCCAACAATAGAAGGGGAGACTTGCTAATGAATTTGAAAGCTGAAACAAGCTTGAGAATGTCAATAACCAAATATGCTACCAACTTCACTAAGCTGTCTAGATTTGCACCACATTTAATTGCAACTAAAGCAATGAAAGTGCGAAGATCTATTAAAGGATTAAGGGAACCGCAATGCACCAATCTACTTCTTGAAGTTAGTAGAATGTCTTTTGCTCAAGTGTTAGATGTTGCCTATGCTATGGAGACGACAAGAAAAGAAAATAAAGGTACAAGGGAATTGGGGAAGAGGCCCAAAATGAAAGGATAATTTTCTAGATGGTCTTCTAGGGATCAGGATATCAGGGATATTAGTACCATTATGGCCAGGTGGGAAGAGGCACCATGGGGTGGAGCTGCGTATCTGGCCCTCTCCAATGAGTGCCTCGGGTTCGAGATCACACACTGGGAGTGCATCTCATCCAGGTACCCATGGATCAAGGCAACGGACTATGTTAAACCATTTTGCCAACATTGTAGAAACTATCACAGGGGAAGTTGTCATAGCGCTACTGGAGCTTGTGTTGTTTGTCGGCAATATGGCCATATAAGGAGAGATTGTCCCCATGCTCAGGGAGGTTTTGGGCAAAGTTCAGTATGTGTAGCACCAATACTATCATTCTCAACTCTCTAGATGGCTCTTCCTGGCCGTGCTAGGAGAGGAGGGCAGAGAGTAAGTGAGAGGTCTTGGCAATAAGAGTTCAGGCCAATGAGGCAAAGGCCAATCATGGATATATGCTATGACACGCTAGGATGTCCACACATCCAATTCAGGAGTGGCAGGTACCCTTCAAGTTTGTTCTTTTGATGCACAAGTATTGTTTGATTCGGGTTTCATACATTCATATGTGTCTTCATATTTTGCATCTCGCTTTGATGAGTAACTAGGGTTCTTGAAAAGCCCCTTTTTGGTTAGTACTCCAACGAGAAAATCTTTGTAGGTTCAATTAGTGTTTCGATCTTATGTTATCAGTGTGAATGGGATTGACACTTCGCTGATCTAATACTTCTAGAGATGGTTGACTTTGATGCATCCTAGACATGGATTGGTTCTCTTATCATGCCTCTATGGATTGCTATTCTAAGGTAGTGAGATTTGATGTTCCTGATGGTCCATCTTTCAAGTTCAAAAGGGATAATAATCACCCCGACTAGTCTAACTTCATCTATAAGTGCCTTGCACTTGATGAATAAAGGGAATCAAGTCTTCCTTACAGTGGTCAGAGATGTTGAGGTTGAAGTGCCTGGGATTGACTAAGTTTCGTGGTAAGGGAGTTCTTAGATACATTCTAGATGAATTATCAACGATGCTTGCTAAGAGAAAAATAAGTTTGGCATAGATTTGGCTCCAGTTGTTCAACCCGTATCTATTCCTCTTTACCACATGGCTTACACTGAATTGTGGGAGTTAAATGATCAATTGCAAGATATGTTGGAGAAGGGTTTCATTCGTCAGAGCACATCCCTGGGAGCCCCAATGCTCTTTAGAAAAAGATAGTTCAATGCGTTTATGTGTGGACTACCAACAGCTTAGCCGACTCACTATGCGCAATAAGTACCTGCTCCGAGGATTAATGATTTGTTTGACCAGCTTCAAGGAGCTTCTTGTTTCTCTAAGATTAATCTTCGCTCTGGGTATCATCGATTAAGGATTAAGGAGGAAGATACTCCTAAGATTACTTTTCATACCCGCTATGGGCACTATGAATTCTTAGTGATGTCCTTCGATTTAACAAATGCTCTAGCTTCCTTTATGGACCCAATGAACCGGGTGTTCAAACCTTTCTTGGATTACTTTGTAATTGTCTTTATCATGATATTTTGGTGTATTCCAAGAGTGTGGAGGAGCATGAATATATTTAAGGATTTTTTTGCAAACTTTAAAGGGTCTCCAACTCTATGCCAAATTCTCCAAGTGTGAATTCTAAATCTGGTGGCTTTTCTTGGTCATATTGTATTTAAGGATTGTTTTGCAAACTTTGAGGGATCTAGCTTTATGCCAAATTCTCCAAATGTGAATTCTGCTCGATCTGGTGGCTTTTCTTGGTCATATTGTATCTAAGGATAGAATTAAAATAGACTCGAAGAAGGTTGAAGTTATCCAACAATGGTCATTGCCTACCTTAGGTAATTGAGATTCAAAGCTTTTTGGGTTGGTTGGTTGTTATTGCCGAATTGTTAAGGACTTCTCTAGAATTTCTGTGCTATTAACTAAGTTAACTCAAAAGAACTTGAAGTTCCAATAGTCAGATACTTGTAAAGAAAGTTTTTGGACGCTGAAAGACTTGCCTAATCTCAGAACTTGTGCTTGTTTTGCCTTCTAGTGGGGGTTTCTAGTTTATTGTGATGCTCTCAAATAGGACTTGATTGTGTTCTGATGCCGCATGACTAAGTTATTGCTAATGTCTTACGACAACTCAAGAAGCATGAGCAAAACTATCCTATCCATAATTGGAAATGGTAGTTGTAATCTTCGCTTTGAAAATTTGGAGGCATTATCTTAATTTATGGTGAGGGGTGTGAGATCTATACCAACAAGAGCTTGAAATACATATTTAAGCAATAGGATTTGAATTTAAGGTATCTGAAAATGGATTGGGCTTTTTAAAATTATGATGTACCATTCTCTACCATCCTGGTAAGGCTAATATTGTAGCAAATGCCTTGCAGGAAATCTATAGGTAGCTTGGCTCACATTGCTCTCTGGTGAAAAGGCCATTAGTAGAAGAAGTTCATCAGCTTAAGGCAAGTGGTGTTCGTTCATTTAGGAGAGTGTGATATTATTGGCTCATGTAAAAGCCCAATCATCCCTATAGAACAGATCAAGGCATCTAAGAATGAAGATCCTAGAATGCTTAAGTTAAAGAATAATGTTAAAGCTGGGCAACATGAGTTTATGATGGATCAAGAAGGAGTGCTTTGATTTGGTAATCGACTATGTGTCCTAATGGGGAATCTCATAAAGACCATCTTGGAACAAGCTCATAACTCTCGGTACTCTACACATCCTAGATCGGCTAAGATGTGTCAAATTTATGGCAGTTGTATTAGTGAGAAGGTAAGAAAAAGGATGTTGGAGACTTTGTATCTCATTGTTTAGTGTGTCAGTAAGTCAAGAGCTGACATCAAAGACAGCATGATTGCTTCAAAGATTGAAATACCTAAATGGAAGCGGGAGCGAATCACTATAGACTTTGTGACAAGACTACCTCACACTATCAAGGGTTTGACTCTCTATGGGTAATAGTGGATCGTATGACAAAGTCAGCCCACTTTCTCCTTATGAGAACCACTATAGGGCTCATCAGTATGCTTAGCTGTATATTGATGAGATTGTCAAACTCCATGGAATTCTTATTTTCATAATATCTTATTGTGGGGCCCAATTTATAGCCAGTTTAAGAGTTTTCCAAGAAGCTCTAGGACTCAACTTGATCTGACACGTTTTCCATCCTCAAACTGATGGGCAATTAGAGAGAGCTATTCAGGTCCTAGAAGACATGCTCAGGTCATGTGTATTGGACTTTGGCAGGAATTGAAGGTCTTACTTGCCTAATTGAATTCTCTTACAACAATATCTATCAAGCTAGCATCCAGATGACACCTTTTGATGCTTTATATGGGAGGCGTTGTAGATCTCCTATTGGTTAGTGAAACTAAGCTTTTGGGTTCTGATCTTGTACAAAAATCTCTTGATAAGGTTCGTATGATTCGCAGTGACTCTTAACCTGCTAGAGTAGGTAGAAGTCCTATGTTGATCATAGGAGACGTGTCTTGGAGTTCTCCATTAGGGAACATGTCTTTCTCCAGTCTCCCCAATGAAATAGGTGGTAAGGTTTGGGAAATGGGGAAAGCTCAATCCTCATTATATCGGTCCTTTGAGATTCTAGATAGGATAGGCATTATAGCTAGCATTGCCCCCATAATTGTCCATGGTTCATCCAGATGTTTGATATCTTTATGTTTCGAAAGTATGTTCCTATTCGTCTCATGTGATCTTTCCTCATGCAATCCAACTTGATGAGTAACTATCTTATAAGGAAGAAGGTGGCCATAATGGACACCTAGGTTAAAAAGTTTCGATCAAAGGAGGTGGTGTCAGTGAAGGTCATATGGAATAATCATTCGAGGGAGGAAGCGACTTGGAAGCTGAAGAGACTATGCGAGCCGATATCCACACCTATTTGATTCTTGAGATATGTGTTTTACATTCGAGTTTGTTTGAAAATTTGGGATCGAATTGCTTAAGGAGGGAAGAATGTTATAACCTGAAGAAAAACAAAAAAGAAAGAAGGAATAGACCATTAAGTGGTATAGACCACTCTAGACGCTCATTTTTTCTTCTTTTATTTCTTTCTTCTCCACCTCGAGAAACATTGTTATTCTTCTTCCTCCATCTCCTCCTCATCTCTCTTTCTCACATACCACCACCACCTCCACACCACTTCAACTACCATCATCATCACCATCAAAACCGTGTCTCTCCTTTCTTCTCTCTAACTCGTGGTTTCTTTATCTAAGTTGAGGAACCGGTTAGGCTTAGTTTCAGATCATCTCTACCTCTAATCTTTCTCCTAGAGTAGTGGGTAAGTGACAATCTTGCTCTATTTATCTTATTGAGTTCTCTATGTAGTTATTCATAGTAGATTGCGATTTTAGGACCCTATGTATATGGATTTGGTGTTTTTTAGTATGTGGAGCTAATTAGTGTGTATTAATGGCATTATTAGCTCACTAATATTGTATTTATTTTGTTCCTAGAGTTATAGAGCATTTGAGTATCAACCGTTGGATTGGTAGCATTTGGGTGTTGATTTTCTATTCTTTTAAACCCGTTTATGAGTAGACATTATGTAATGAATGGGTGAAGATGAGGACCACTATCATATCCAATAGTGTTGGAATGAGTGTCTCACTTAAACACCTATTGGAGTGGGTATCTCACTTAGATATCCACTTTTAGGTATTGAAATAACATTAATATTATTCCACACCCCATGTGTTGTGTAATTCAGGTTGAACTTGGAATTGAATGTCATTTTTTTTCCAAGTGTAAACATTTGCCTATATGTGTGTGTGTGTCTGTGTGTCTTGCAAAAGTTATGGCAGTTTATTTTGGTGTTGAATTATGATCAGTTTAATTCTATTACATCCCAGAATATTTCTTAGGTTTTCTTAAATAAGAATTCGATGTAGGAGGTTTTATAGTTAGTAAATTTCATTATAGATAAAAAGATCAAGTTCTAGAATGGATCAATATGTTTAAATTTACACTAGCTTTTTATTTTTTGTTTTCTTTCAACCTTGATGATATTTCCTAGTTTAGTTCTAGTAAGTAACATGACTAATTATTCTTCATTTATAATTTAATTTATAATTTATTTGTGTGTACAAATTAAAAGTTTTAGAAATTTAGAAACATAAGTCACTATGATTAGGTTATTGGTGAAAGATTTAGATAGTCTACGAGGTTTTATGTTCAAACTTTATTGTGACTAATTTAATTTTAAAAGTAAAAAAAATATATAGAGACATGCTCATACAAATAAATATTAGAAACTAAACTATAAATTAATGAAAACATAACTCCAACTAAGACTAGAGTATCTCCCACCACTTGCCTCATCCATGCCACCTAAAAATGGGTTAAAATTGGAAACTTCATGCCAATAGAAAGGATAAATTTGATCTCAACTTTGATAGCATGTTATTTAAATTATAGTAGCGAAAAATGGGTTTAATCCCAACAAAGTGGAACGTGACCCACTTGAGGAGGAAGCTCCAATGAATTGGGGAGAAGCCCAATCCCTTCTTGGCACCCATTTCGCAACTGAGATGTCAAAATATTGGATAGACCAAAATCATAACACTGATTTTGAGGTAGCTCTAGCCTCCAAGTTACTCGTGTATACATTTACTGATTCTAAAGCCATGGGTTTTGGACCCAAGAAAAGAAATCCAGGGTTTTTGGCCCAAAAAAAGTACACGTTTGCAGTAGATTTCTCAAGTTGCTCTGCTTTTTTTTCCCTCATTATTGCTGCTTAAACTAGTATTTTGATATTAGATATATTTACATAGCTGTTAAGTTTCTCTTTTCTTTTAATATTAAAAGTAACAAGAATGCATACCAAAAAAAAAAAGGTAACAAGAATAAAATATAATTTTTTTAATAACTACCCATTGCAATCACTTGTAAATTTCCATTTATTAACAACATGAAAATATGACATTTTTTTTTTGGCATTGTTTGTTGAAATCTATGACTTCAGAATCTCTAAGGGACGGATGCAAGGGGCAGGAGAGCGGTGCCCCCCCCCCCCAAACACAAAAGTTTTCCAAATTATATATATAAATTAATATTAGTATATAGTATAACATTATTTAATATATGTTAATGGGTATTACTCAGGTGCCAAAGGTAGTTAATATCTTTAGCGCCAAATATGATGTGGTTAATTGGGTGTTTGACATTTGTATGGACAGTCTATTGATTTTTTTTTGCTTCTTTCCTTTTTTTATACTACAATTTTTTCTTTTTTTTCTTTTTTTGGCCTATAATTTTTTTTCTCTTTTTTTAAAAAGAATTGGGGATCCAAATTTAGTTGAGACTATAGTAGGTTTTTTTTTGTTTTTAAGAATTCGACAGTAGTTTTTTTTAGCTTTTTTCCCTCAATTCCGAATTTTGTATACAATAGTTTTTTTCCTTTCTTTTTTAGCTTTTTTTTTCTTTTTCTATTATTTTTATTTTTTATTTTTTTTAGCCTCAGTTTTTTTAGCCTTTGTTTGTTTATTGGTTTTGCCAAGTATATTCTATCCCTTCTAATATTAAGTTAACTTTTTATTATGAAACTAAAATAGTGTGTATTCAATACCAATTTTAATTATATATAGGTTACCAAAATTTATTTAATATATATTCTGTTTTGAAGTAAAAAAATTCATTACATTTAATTATAATTTTTTTTAATTCATTGTTCCTCTAATGCCTGAATTTTCTATTTGAGTACAAATGACCGAAATACCCCTAAGGTCATTTGTACCGAAATTTAAAGGTCAACAGGCAGTCCGAATGGGTAACTCAATGTTTGAAGAGAATTATATCTGTTATATTTGATATCCGAGGTGAAAATCTCATTTTAAACTTTTGCTGAAAATGACCAAAATACCCTCCTGTGTTTCAAGGGTAAAGGTGCCGTACAGAAATTTTTCAGAAAGTTTGGAATGATGTTTATGAGTGCTATTTGATGTTTAGTATGCCAAGTAGGTCCAAGATTAGTGTAAAATTACCATTTTGCCCCTGAAATGTTTAAGTGAACCTAATGACATAATTAAGCAAACCTAAGCAATATTAGGCTCTAATCGAAGATTAATTTATTTTGATAATTAATCTAGAGTCAAAATAATTTATTAAGGTTAATTAGAACCTAAGATTGATTAGTTAAACTCTAATTACATTCTTTAATTCAAGACTCCTAGTCATGGAATCTTGAATAGTATTTTCTCTCTAATTCCTTAAATTAAGGAATTGTGCCCATACCTCATTTGACTAAAAGAATAATTTTAAATTGTTAATCTAGCAATATCACTCTCCTAATCAAGTCTTGACGACCTTAATTAGTCATTACCTCACCTAAACACTTTCTTACAAACTCCTAACCAAAACCTTAATCAAAGAAACACCTAAACACATCACTAAACCACAATAACATGAGCAATTTATTCTCCCCGTTGGCTGCAAAATTCTGGCTGAAACCTTTCCCAAATTCCATCATATGTTGATTTTGTTTCACTCAAAGAACCATGCCTTAGGTCATACCTTGACCATGCTTTCAACCATGTTTGCCATGCCTAAGCCCATACCCATGCAAAGAGATATTTTTTCTCACTTTTCTCCCTCTTTGGCCGTCGACCTTCTTCCCTTGGCAGCCTCCATGTTGCAAAATTTCTATAAATACCAAGTTTGGAAGAACTTGGTTACACTTTAGATCATTTGCCAAGTTTAGTTTTCTTGCACTTTCTTGTATTTTCTCTCAAAGTTCTCTTCATCTTGCTCATCTTCTTCCTCCCTCAAAGAATCCTTCCACCACCACAAACCACAAACAACCTCAAACCATCACTCCCTCACCTCAAACCATCTCTTAAACACTCAAACTTTCCATTTCCAAGCTTACAAACTCAAGGAAAATTCATCTTCCTTGACTCCTCCCTTGGCCGAATCCATACCCACCTTCAAGAGAAGATTTTGTCTTCTCATTTCTTCAAGGATCAAGCTTTCTTTCATCCTTTTCAAAACTTCCTTAGGTAGGGGTTTTGTTTCAAAGTTTTTACTTGTTTTCTTTAAGAAAAGTTCTAGTTTTCTCTTGGTTCAAAACTCTTTTTCTCTTCCTTTTCCTTTTCGGCCATGAGGCCTTTTCATGAGAAAAACTTTAGCTTGATGATGAGGTTTCAAGATAATGGTTTTGTGATGCCATGTGAGAAACCTCTAAAGCTTGAAAAACTTGGTCTTGGACCATACATGCTCTTGGTTTCTTTCCTTTCTTTGCTTAAGTTTCGTTTCCTCTCCCTTTTCCCTTTAATGTTTTCAGTTTCTTCTTCCTTGTTCTGAACAAAGTTTGTTAAAAATATTGAGTAGATCACAAAAGTTTTGTTAAGAAAAATTAATCATATGTTTTCAAAAGCTCTAAGCTTACCCTTGCCAACCTTAAAGTTGGTCGGCCGTTCTAAGAGTTTTACTCTAGATTGAAGCCCATGAGCAATAAAATAAAGAATATGACTTAGTTCTTTGTATGTTTGTTTAGACAAAGTGTTGAGCTTTGTGTCCATTTTCTTGAGCTTGATGATGAAGTTCAAACCAAAGGATTCTTTGAAGACTTGGTGCTAAGAACTCTAAAGCTCACTTTATGTTTGTTAAGGTACATATTTGGGTTGAGGTTGTGATGTTCCTTTAAAGTCTTATAAGAGCTCTAGTTAAGTTAAAATGAAATTGCACTCATGTTTATGTTTATGTCTTGCATAGCATATTTATTTTGATGCCATCACTAAACTCTCAAGAATAACTAAATGAACTTGCATTATCATGTTTAAGTTTCCAAGCTTGCATTTCATGTTTATATTTCAAGTTATCACTTAATCTTTAAAGAAATAATGAGGCTGCATCTCATATTATTTTATGCTCTCACTTTACTTTAATGAAGAGTAAAATAAGTGCATATCATGTTTAAGTTTATGTCATCACTTAAATCTCCTAGAGCTCAAAGACTTGCCCAAGTACTTTACATAAAGTTTTAGGAAATGGAGGCATTTCAAGAATGCCATTTGGCCTTGTGATGATGATGATGGACTTGAGATGAGTTCATCTAATCATAAGTGCCATAGTCTAAGTCTTGGAATTTTTCTAAGCTTATGTGTACTCAAGGAACTTTATGAACAAAGTTTTATGTTTTAAATCTATTCCTTGAGCTAAATAATTTAGCTACTGACCTAGCACACATTTATGTGATTTCAATGAGATTAATTGGTTTCTAAAAGAGTTTTGAGTTCCTAAAATGATTCCAAGAGAAACTAGCAACTCATATGTATTTAAATCATGAGATTATGTGATTATTTGATGCTTATGTTTTCAGTTCTGCCTTTTGCACTTGGTCACGGTATAAATTCTATTCTATGGTGTTAAAATGTGTAAAATTATGTTTGAGTGAAGCAATGATCGATTTAGGAAGTTAGGAAAGAACAAGTAACTAAAAAGGACTTAAAATGTGAATTCTAGAACACTTAGATGCACAAATTGTAAATTCTGTTCCAGCATAATTGGACTTAAGAAAAATGGTTTATAATTAGTAGATACATGTATGAATCCCTCATAATTGGTTTAGGAGTTGATTATAGAGCATTACAAAGACGGAACTTAGAAAGGGTCAAAGGGAGATTCTAGGACCAGTAATCATATGATAAAATTCTGCCCAAAGGTTGTAAAGCTGTTTGGTTAAGTTAGTAAGCATAAGCATTAGAGGAAATTATAGGTGATGATCCCTTAGGTGTAATAAAGATCCATAATGAAAGTTAGAATCATTAGAACGTAAGTTTAAGACCCGTAAGGGCCAAAGCATAAGACACCATGAGATAGGAGGTGTGATGTGAGCATGAGGCCGAGTGGGTATACTCGTGATGATGTTAATATGTTAATGCCATGAACATGAGACTATATGTGTATTGTGACATGTTGTTGTGTTGATGTGGTATGCTATGCTTGAGATGCATGAGAATGCGAAATATGAATCTTAGGAGGCTATGCTCCTGTGTTTAAAAGGTTGACTTGATTAAGAGATTTCATGAGAACAACATGTATGATTTGGGTTATGTGGCATGACTCAATTTGAGGAAAATTAGGAGTAATGACATTATGCTGCCCAATTTCTGTCAAATTTAAGGGACTTGAGAAAGTTTTGAAAAGAAATATTTTTATATGTGACATACCCAGACGCATTTCTTCTGCTACGGTGGGGAAAGGGAAACAGATGGGGGTATGGTCGTGAGCCATATCGAAGCGAACAATGTCACTGGTCTTAACCAATATGATGCGTGTCGACGGAAACGTACTTCTCCTGCTACGGTGAGAGAAGGTAAACCGTGAAGGCATCGACATTAGCCTACCAAAGCGGACAAAGTCACTTGGTCTTAGTCAGTTGATACATTTGGAGAAGGAAGAAAGTCCCATGATGGGTGATTCCTTAAGTCCCCTACTCATACTCTGGGAGTCGGATTATTATTTTTATGATTATGATACGCTTATCAAGAGGATAAGTAAGAACTAGTGACGACTAGTTGAGGTATGAGCTCATAGCCTAGTATCAGGGTCATTACTATTTTTACATACCATGATGTCACAAGTTTGAGAAATGAGAAAAGATGTGAAGCATTTTGCTTACGAAAAAGAGAAGTTGAGTATAATAAAGTACATGCCACTTATATGAGAATTGGTTATTGATGAGATGTTTTATTTGGTTTGTTGCATAAAGTATTGTCACGCATTTATGTTTTGGTATGCTGCATACATGCATTAAGATCCATAATAAAAGACACGAACCTTGGATAATTGATTTTATGAAAACCTCATAATAAACCTTTGCATGTATAACCTTTTCATAATAAGCCCAAGGTTCCTGGGAATGAACGATGACACTAGGATAGAGGATTCCTTCTAAGATTCTTTAGCAAGATTCTCACCCCTCTCTTCTTTCCGGTACGTCTTCAGATTCAAATGGCATCGTTTGATTTTTGTTGATGCACCTGTGTGGGAGTTGCACTAAATAGATCATAGTCCTACCATTTTGAGGGTCATTGTGCCATGTGCATTTTTGCATACATGGGACATCTATTTGCATTCCCGGTCTCCAACTTCGTTTCACCCTGACTTCTCCCTTCGTGATATGATCTCAGAGGGACAAGCCAGTGACGGGCAGAAGAACCATCGTGCCTAACCTTCGTCCTCAGTGGTGTGTGACTACGGAATACGTGCCCTCATACCTCGTTGCGGGAGGGACATCTGAGGATTCTTTGCGACCCCTCTTGAGAGGATTCCGCCCTTCGATGCCTTGGGCGGTAAGGTAGCGAGGACATGGTTCTCAGCCGAGCTTATGAGGCGTATACATCAGCCGGAGAGGTGCCCTAGAGGAGGCACGTGCTCGCGATTCTCACTCCCCACCCTCTTGATTGGGCCACATTGAGAGAGCTTCGGCAGTTTGCGGGCTACATCTCCTCAGAGGATTAGCGTCATCTATAGGCTTTTAGAGGGAGGGTTGCCTTTATTGGTACTATCTTTTGGGGCTTTCCATGTATTAGTTGTTTAGGTTTCCTGTTTCTTATCTTGTATTTTATTTTCTATCCTAAGCTCTGCCACTTATATGGGTACGACTTTATGCCTTTATATTTCGGTTGATGTATCAAACCATGGTATCTAATATTATGACGGTTGTCTCTATGGTTGAGGTGTTCTTACTTGCTTTATATTGCAAGATTTAATTCCTCTGTTGCTTACGTTTCGCTTATGTTGTACGCGATAACTCGCATTTTGTTTTATATATTTCAAAAAAAAAATTTACCTGTATTTTCCGCTAAGTAGTTTTACAAATGGGTTTTAAAAGGAAGTAATAACTAATAATTAATCTTAATGCATCCTAGGCGTGTTGAATTAAATATTAGGTGTCACAATTACTATTTAAAATTACTTAATGCTGACTTATATAGGAATATAGGTGTTTGAATGCAAACTCAAAAGTAAAGGATTTGCTTTTAATTATGCATTTTGTTCATACAATTTGTTAATATTATTCCATTATTCATTGTTACATTGAATGTGTTTTAATTATATTTTGTTCATACAGTTTGTTAATATTATTTTATTATTCATTGTTACATTGAATGCGTTTTAATTATGAAAAAAAACTACATTATACAAAATTCGGACTTAAAGGAAAAAAAAAAGAAAAGAAGCTAAAAAGAAAAAAATTATTGAATTCTTTTAAAAAAAACTACTATAGCCATAACAGAATTGGACTATCTAAATTCTTAAAAATAAAAAAATAGAAAAAAATTGTTGACTAAAAAAAGAAAAAAAAAAAAATTGTAGGATAAATAAAAAGAAAAAGGAAAACAAAAACTAGCTCAACAGAATTTGAACTATCCATGTAAATGTCAAACACACTATCAGCCACATTACCTTAGGCACCAAAGGCATTGAGTGTCAAAGCCTTAATATATAAAAATGTCATAGATTAGAGGTTTTAATGCTTTTTATCATTCTTTTGAAATATGTGAGTCAATAATGTAATATTATAATGAGAGAAATTAATAGATCAAAGTTAAGAAGAAAAGTCAGGTTAAATCATTAGTTGTTATAAATTATTATAAAATAATTACAAATCTTTTTAAAATAACTAGGACAAGTTTGGTTTGAGTTTGGGCTTTTTCATTTTCATTTTCACTTTAGATTTCAGGATTTTTGTGAAGGAAATATTGAAACTAAAATGAAACTGAAAATTGAAATTTGTAGTTTTAGAATTTTCAATATTTCCTTCACAAAATCTAGAAAACTAAAAACTAAAATAAAACTGAAAACTAGAAACTCAAACAACAGGCTCTAGAAATTTTTTTACCCTCAATATTAAATTCATTCCTTGGTCATCCAAGCCTCCATAGGACATCTTACTTAATATTTGAATAATATCCTTAGACATACACCCTTGCAAACTACATCAACTCAATTGAGACAAATATAAAATATTAATCTATACAAAATTAGAACGAATCAATCTTTGAAAAAAGTAGCAAATCTTGAATTTCTAATTTGTTAACACATATAACTTATTCCAAATCTTGTTCTTTTAAAGCATTATGAGAAGAACTAAATATATAAAAGTGTAGTATAAAGTTCATAGAGTATTTTTATTAGCTAAGTGAAACATAGAAAGAACATGGGAAGTTTAAATTGTCTACCCAAGACATTTTCATGCACAATAAACCTTGCTGTCAATTTTGAAAGACATATTATCTCTATCTCTATATTTGAGTCGAAGGACATTATCATAAACAATCTTTCAATTTGAATGTTTTGACACAACTACTACAAATCATATAAAAGAAACTTATGTCAAATTATGCAGATTACATAGTTGGTACCAGGATTTGATTAGTCTCTTTTTAAATCACCAGTTGCTGAAGATATAAAAGAAAAAAATATCCTTGTTAATTATCTTTTCAGAAACAAAAGAATCTCATCCAGAGATGAATCCGTACCTGCCATCCTAGTTTACTTTGTGCTATACATTACTTGTGGGTAGCATGGCTCATTAATGGATACTGTATGCCTACATGATTATATTTAAATTTAAAAAACTATCAGTACCTAAATCCTAAAATCAATGAGTCATTGCTTGAGTTTCCACTTTTTTCCAACCAATTGTCACATTATTGATATGCATACACAGAGAAAGAAGACATGATAAATGAAAATGGAAAACATAAAGGGAGAAATAAAAAATAAATAATAGAAATGCTAAAAATTAAAAAGGAAGTAAATAAAAATGAATGAATTTATTCATTATATTCTTTGTTGGTTTAATAAAGAAGTAAATGAAAATGAAATTGGATAGCTTAGTAAAGCTTTGCAACCAATTGGTTGGACTATCTGGTCACTTCAAAAGGCTCACCTTGAGGGTATCATGTCAGGAAATGGTATTATGACATCATTGTGCAATGCATTACCAAAGACAAAGCATTACCTGTCTAAGCTAAAGAAAGACAAAACATGTGAGCATATGTTATTGAAAGCTAAAGAAATATTAGCATGAACAACAATGGACAGAGATAATACATAAAAGGGTCTTATATATGAAAAATATCAAAACTCATGTAAAGAAAAGGGAGACCATACCTTCGAGTTGAATGAAACAGCATAAAAACTAAAAGGGTCCATAATTCAATCAATACTAATTTATTATAATAACCCAAATCTGAATGAATATTATGCATAGTAATATAAAGCCACAAATATAAAGCCTTAGGCTAGGACACTAAAGACACAAATATAGTTGAGTCCATAATTCTGTGTGTTATAGTTGAGTTGGCATTTTTAGCACTTAATAATTACACTCCATGTAGTCATGTCAACCTTAGGCTATGACACTAAAGACACAAATATAAACCCACATTATTAAGTCACATACTAATATTCTATCACTTATGAACATAAAAATACACATTATAAAGATACATTCTTGGCCACATTTCACAATCTTCTGTTCAGAATTTTGTTGTTAGTGGAGTGTCAACTGTAAGATTAAAAATGATATACTTACCGTAGAATGTTAGGCCTGTATAATAAATTCAATTTCATCTTACTTTCTAGTTTGGCCTAGAACATAGCACCTGTGAACAAATGAGGTTAGTCTCATTTTCAAAAGGAAACATAAAGGACTAAGCACAAAGGAGATGTATCAGCTATATAAAGGACTAAGAGCATCATTCTATTAAATTTCAACATCCAACCCAATCCAAAAAACAAAACTCATCTTACTAGGAATCAACAACACCACCACCACCAAACACAACAAACACCAAAAGGAAAAAAATAATAATAAAGCCCAAAAATTGATAAATCTGAAATAAAAAGTAGAAATATAAGGAAAATGGAACTTGAATGAGAGCACCAAATATAAAGAACCAAATAAAGCCCAAATATAAAGTACCAACACCAACACATTGTGGTCATGACTGAGAGCACACCAATCATTAGAATGAACTTGAATGACAACATCCACTTATTGAACCTTACCATCAAGAGAACAAAAAGGGTCCTGACAATGCACAGACAAAAAAAAAAGGATTTGATAAAAAAATATAGCCAATTCACTGAGCATTGATGCCAAACTAAAACAATAACCACAATTCATCTCTAATTGACGTTAAGTTTAAAATGCTTATGGCTTTAAGAAAGATTCTAACTAAGGCAATTTGTAGGCGAAATTATACACTACTGAATGAATTGTATTTATGAAATCTGATCCAAGGATCCATCTTATTCAAGTGTTGCAGCAACAATAGATTTGAGCAACTTAAAAGTTTAGATATTCAAAAACTGTGTCAACATGATACAAATACCAAATACATCATTTTGTATACCAAAACATTTTGATTAATATGTGGTTTAATGAATTAAGCAAAAATGCCATTAATCATCATTTTAAAAAGCTATCACGAATTTCCATCATAATTGGATGGTTGCCTTCATGCAGCAGTAGGTATTAAATGCCATTAAGCATGCATCTTTCAGAACCATGATAGTGTCAAACCATGTTCAAATTCTATAATGGCTAATGATCAAAAGGTTTGATTATTGTCTGTAATAAATAAAATGACTACAATTTACTAAATTCATATTCCTCTAATGCAAATTTGTAGAATGATAAGACAATGCCATTAATGTAATTGCTTGAAATAGGATGGTTAAAGAACTAACACTAATTTACAGCAAATTCCATTGTTGTGTATAGTATTGGTAAGTATTAAATGCTATTTACCTTCCCTCTTTTAGAAGCAGGGCAGTTTCAACATGAAGTAACACACAAATCCATGTTCTGAAAGAATTATTTCTTCAGTGGAAAAACTAATCTAGCAGGATTTGGCTTTGGCCACACTAAGCAATGCAGTAGAGCACTATATTAAACTGGGGAGCCGAATAGCTTATAAGAAAAACTATATTATCCTAAACAGAAAAGAAAACCATTTATAAAATACACTTATTTAGAGGGAAGAGCTTGAAGGAAGAGAATCAAAAGAAAACCAGTTATTTATTAGTGCTCTCATTGTGTTGCTATTTTCTTTCTGCAGCAAGCTTCCAATAGCTACTACATGGCACAAAAGAGATCAAAAGAATGAATAGGTAAGGATGCATCAAACTATTATGCAACAATCAGTACAATAATGTGGCATTCATCACGAGGACATTCTTTATTTGCCTTAAAATATTCCATATTGCAAATACAAAAAAGCAAATGTTTCAGGAATCTTAGACTATCTTGAAATTCAAATAACTTGAAGAAGAACTATATATACCACAAGGTTGTCAACGTACTGAAATATGCAAACCCCATTTTTGGTTCTTCAAAATTGTAGTTTTAAGGGTTAAATTCAACTTATTAAATTGAAAATTTTATGAGTAAAAAAAAAGACTGGAGTGCTGAGCTACAGAAAAAAAAAAAAAGAATCACGTGCAACGTACCTCTAAAAAAAAAAAAAAAAGAGAATCGCGTGCAACCTCTACCAAAGAATAATAATAAAAAAAAGAATCGCGTGCAACCTCTACCAAAGAAAAAAAATTCGCGTACAACCATAAAAAGAGGGACTAGCAGGGATTGAGGCTTCCATTCTCAATTAATGGCAGCTTGGCATCCAATCAACAGTTAAGCATCCTGCTGCAAGGATCACCATATTCACCACTTCAATGGACGAGGTAATCAAATTGTTTAAACTTCAAATTACTCTTCTATTCCTGTCCTCTTGAGGATAATTGTTGCGTTATTCCCGTTCTGCTTGCAATAATAAATCTAATAATTACTATGCTTTAGTTTTGAGTGAATACTCGAAGAAGAACTATACCACAGGGTTGTCGAGGGTTTATTTTGGACTTGCTCAAAATACAAACCAAACAAGCACATAAATGGTTGGTTATTTCTAGGGTTTATTTTGGATGCTGATGGCAAATATTGTGGCTTTGAAAGAGGTGAATTATCATATAATTGATGGGATCGGTTAGTGTGAAGGAAATATAGAGGGTGGTAAATATGAGGTGGTCTTTTATTCTTGTATAATACTCCATTTATTTCAAAATAAATGTTTCTCTCATTTTTTTATACATTAATAAATCATTGTCTTATTGACAATATATGTTTAGATTCATTGATTTATTAACGTACCAAAAGAGACATTTATTTACGAAGAGATATTTATTTATGAAAAAGATTTTATTTTAAAATGAATGGAAGAATTAGTGCTGACAATGTGGTAGATCGCTACTTTATTTTGCTTTGATGTGATGCTGATGTATGTGTTTTTGTGCTGTCCGGCCTATCTTTGTACATGAATAGGTTTAATTTACCAAATTGGATATAAAATCACTAGTCAATAATTTAAACTTTTAGAATAAGTGATTTCATGAGGTATCTTAGTGTTGAAAAGCTTAATTGAAATTAGTAGGTTGGGGTGTTGCAGCATAAATATCTTTTAGAGAATTACTCAAACTATTCAACAGATAGAATATATTACTGCAACCGACATGTAAACTAATAATGGAAATAACTGTATATATACATTAAAGTTGTGTATCATACTTGAACATTAAAATAAAAATTATCTAACACATTTGTTTTACCTACAGAATATGTCGTCACAAGCATCACCGGCCAGAAAAGAAAGCAGCAAAATCGGACAAGGAGTTTGGAGATGAGTTCATCACTTCCATCATTGTCTTCTGGCAGATTTTCCTCAGCAAATGAGGATCCCTCCACCAGAATTCAGGTTATAATATCACCAGATCCCAATCAAAGTCATGCACATACTCCTTCATTTAAAGAAACTTCAACTGCTGCCTCATTGCAAGATGAAAACATAGGGGTGAATGAAAAGACTCTACCAGTGAATCTGAGTAAGTTATGCATCAAATCATTACTTTTTTCTCTAAATAAACAATTAGTATTCAGTATTGATTGTTCTGACTAATTTAGTTTAGTGAAGTTGGTCCACTATGGGAGTCAAGTCTTAATTAGTAAGGTTAATTTTTTGGATTTTTCTTGGATAGACAAGTCCACCAACTAAAACTTGAATACACTCATATAAAAGTATGTAGGATCCATGTATGAGTAATTATATGTTGAATAAAGTTAGTAGATTTTACTTTTTATTGTGAGTATATGTAAATATGGGTTGTTAAATTTGTGTGTATGTAAGTATGTCTCTAATTTTTTCTCTGTTCACAAAATTTAAAATTCAATATATATCTTATTTAAATTTAAATAAAACAAATGTCAAGCTACTTCAATTAGTTATACGTGGAAGAAAGTCAATAAGACTAGGGTAGTGGTACGGAAGTTAAATAGTATAAATGAGAGGGAGTGACTATTGTCACTTCCTTTTGTTTATCTCCACTCCTAATTTAATATACTTTTATATGATTGTCTTAAAATATCCTTCCCTCTCTTTCATAATTTTGTTTTCATAGTTAAACTAATAATTTGTTATTAGTTTTATATTATTCAAACTCATTTTGTACCGATTTAAGTTATTATTATTGACATCATTAAATAAATCTTATTTTAATAAATCATTGTTTGTGCTTTTGAATTTTTTTTATTTCAAAAATGTGATCCTAATAATTTTATATGAATTTTATTAAATGTTTATTAATTTTATTTCAAAATTTTTAATACTGATTATAATTTTTATTAGTAGAGGACCAATTAAATACTATAAGTCTTTTAATTTATTTATTTAATTAAATATTGATATATAAATATTAAACTACTTTTAAAATTTATAATACAAGAATTATCTACAATCCATAGTAGTAAGTATGTTAGATAAAAAAATAATTTTAAAATAGTGAACAAATAAATGGTATGGTCTTTGTAGATACAATTTATGATTTATATATTGTCTTTTGCATTTTTCTGGTTCCTTCCTACTTGACAATGCATTCATATACACTGACACTGTTTCAAATTAAGAGAATCAATATGTAGTCCTTATGCAAAAATATAAATTTAATAAATTTTATGCTAAAAATGAGTAATAAAAAAGGCAGATTCTCACAAAATAAAAGATTATCAAAACACAAAAAATTGAAGAAAAATATTAATATTATTAAAAATGAGTTAAAATAATAATAATTAGTTTAATTACATGAAAGAAAGAAGGATAATTAAGGACAATCAAATAAAAGTAAATTAAATTGGAAGTGGAGATAGACAAAATGGAGTGACAATAGCCACTCATCCCTAAATGAGATCACAGATTAAAACTCCAATATTTTATCAAAAAGTGTTAAGTTTTAAGTGTGAGAGGTAAAGTTTTACATTGTTGAAAATGAACTAAGTGAATAAAATAAAAGAATTTATAGACTCATTGCGCCTAAAAGTTTTGGGTTAAGATATGGTATTCGACTCGCATGTGTTTCTTTCACTTAACCTATTGTATTAAAATAATGATTTTAATTTTTAATATTATTTGAGTTCATGATGACAGTATAAAGTGATTTTACGTTGTCAATCAATTGAAATTTAAGATAATGCCAAATTAAGTGAAAAATTATAAAGCAATATTTTATTTTATGCTATTATTGCATAGAAATTAAACTTATTATTTATTTTATAATTATTTTTATTATTTAATATATAATTTATAAAAAATAAACTATGAAAAGAAATACATCGAACACACCTTTAATAAAATAGGGTGGGATATAGATTTTTAAAATTAATAGGATGGAATGCCATTTCTTAATAACTCAATAGGGCTAATTGCATCTTCTCAATTTTTTTTATAGTTGTCATCCTACTAAATTTTTGGCTGCACTGGCAGGTTCCTTAAAAAGAGAACTTTACACATATGCCCTTAAGGAAAATTGGGAAGGCAAAATCCATTTATGATAAATTTCCTCAAATGATACCCATGCAGTTGACTGTGAATGGAGATACAGCTCTTCACGTTGCAGCAAGAGCAAACAGCATTACTTTTGTGCAAGAGTTGGTTAAAATGCTTAAGACCCCAAAAGACCTAGAAATAACAAACTTAGATGGGAACACAGCTTTTTGCATGGCTGCAATATCTGGGAATGCTGATTTGTTTCAAACAATGATTGAAAAGAACAAGAATCTGCCACAGATCCGAGGTCATAATAAGATGCTTCCTATTCACTTAGCTGCTTTGAATTGCCACGGCAGAACTGTGCAATATCTGTCTACTGAGATCAGCTTCAAAAAATGGCTAACGAGGATATTGAACGGCTCTTTTTTATGACAATTAGCTGCTGCGTGTATGGTAAGACTAAATAATCAGATTTTCAGAATAGTGATAATTCTTTACGTTTGTATGGAAGTATGGTAGGACTAGGGTGGAAATTGGCTACTTTTCGGTTTAAATATACCTATTTCTAAAAAGTATAATTTTGGGGTCTATTACCTTGCATAAACGTTTTTTTATGGTCTTGCATGACCTTTTTAAATGTCTAACCAAAAGCTTACTTAATTATAAAATTAAAATTTTAAAATTATTTGATTTTTCTTAACAGTTTTGGGTTTTCATTATTTAATATTTTAATAATGTTATGAAAAATTTACAGAAACTAGCTATTCCAAAAACTAAGGCTAAAACTATGCTAACATTTTCTCTCTCTTTTTTTCATTAATCACAAATGATTATGTTTATAACGTTAGATGGTATTCTAGAAAACTCTCAAACTATGACACCACACCCTAAAGATTAAAATATTCCTACTAAATATTCTTTCCTATCCTCAATAACTTTTATCCTAGATATTTCTCTAGTATTCTATCCTAACATTACCATCCCCTTGACATCAGCCTTGTCCACAAGGTTGTTAAAATAAAAGCACAGTAACTAGCCTAAAAATTGTAAATCCTAAATAACTAGCTTTATTATGTTTTATTTATTTTTAACAACAAATACATGAAAAAAAAATTCCACCCAAATGCCATTGTTTGAATACGCTAACAAAAATTGGATCTGGGCCCATAAATACAAACAAACAGTTTCCATAGCATGTTCAGCAAGGAGGGCTAGACCAATTAATTTTGGTAGAGTGTCATACCCCAATTTCAATTTTAGACCAAATTATTGGGCTGGGTCGAATAGGACCCAACTGAAAAAAATGGATCCCTCTTGCTGGTGTTGCCCAAGGAGCCACCCTCTTCCTCTTCTTCATTTTGAGCACAGCACCAATTTCCTTCTTCTTCCCAATGGTTGCCTAGCCCCTCCATCATCTCATTCTTCAACCCATCTCATTTTTCTTCCTTTCCTTGCTAGCACTGCCATCTTCTGTCCCAGCCTTTATTGCCGCCAAGAGCCGCTGTCGTGCAGCCTGAATTCCCGGCTGTCACGCGGCCTGAAGCAGCAGTCGCGCCTTGCTGGCCGCATGCCGTGGAGACTTCTCCCCTGCCGCATGCATGGAGCAGCTCAGCTTTCGATCAACCTGCGTGAGAAGCGTAGCACCACAGCGACCGTCGGAACTGGGGATGTATGAGTTGCAGCTGTCTCGTCATCAGGAACCTCCTCTGCAGCGTCTTCTCGCCAACCGCCCAGATCCGATGCTGTTGTTGCAGCTTTTTTTGTTGACATTTTTCTTCCTCTTCTGTTGTTGTTGGTTTTGGTGGTGGTGGTGGTGGATGTGTTGGCTGTGTCGTTACTGTGGTGTTGTTGGTTTTGATGGGTGGTGGTTTTGGTTGCACTGAAGTGTTTGAAAAGAAAATTGTGGTGGACATGGTGGAGCGAGTGGCACTGAATGTGGTGATGGCAGTGGATCTGGAGGTCTCCACGACATTTCTGAGTCAATGGTGTTGTTGAAGCCATAACCAGGAATGAATCCTGTGTTAGGTGGTGGAGGTGATGGTGTTTGAAATGGGTTGCAACTTAGAATGTGGTCCGGTGGAAAGAGACTTAGGTGTTGGTCGTGGGTGAGTGGAAAAATGGAGGATTTCTATAGTAGGTGAGGAGGTGGACGAAACATGGTGGAGTTCGATAGCACCAAATTATTACAGTAAATTTACAGAAACTAGCTATTTTAAAAACTAAGGCTAAAACTATGCTAACATTTTTCTTTCTTTGGACTATTAATTTACAGAAACATGACTGCTAATTTGTTAGAATCCAACTGGGGTTGTATATCCTTGGACTATTAATATGTATAAATTTGTCAACTTTTAATTATTTGGATTTTTTACTTTGTCTTGTGCATGCAATACATCATTCTTTGTCACGATTGTGCATGTAACAGATGTGGCAACAAAGTTACTGGAAAAATATCCTGCTAGATTGGTCATTGCAAGAGATGATCAAGAGCAACTAACAGCTTTACATATACTGGCGCGAAAGCCTTCACAATTTGGTTAGATCTCTAAACTTTTTGTATATATCCCCTTTATCTCCCTTCTTTCATTTGTTTATTTTTTTGTTATTTTTAATTATATTGTTGAGTTATTCAATTTAACTTAAATTATCATCAGTAAGGCTTTGCAAATTTAAATGGTTGTTATATTGTAAAAATTATAAATTAGATAGACCACTATAATTTTGAAAAGTTATGAGTTAATTCACTCTACCTTTGAGTTCTTAGACTGACCAGCTCGAAACTATAAGGACTATTAACTTGTTGTTTTAAAACTAAAACAATCTCTTAAAACTTTCAAGAAATACAAGAATTTACAGATTGATTAATTTATTTCAGAGAAAAATATACTTTATCACTTTATATTATATATGTATTCTGCACTTTAACTTCAAAATCTCAAAAAGGCATCAATTAACTACTGGACTTTCTTAACTGTAGTAATTTAATCCTTATATTAAATTTATTTCTATTGTTAGCAAAAAAATACATGTACCATATCCCCAAATTTTACGTCATTTGTAATTTGACACCATAAACTTTTTAAAATAACTTGCAACTGGATAACTTAATTTTTTTTAATGTGTATATTTTCATTAACAATAATGGAAAAGTTAGCATAAGGTTCAATTTGCATGATTAGAAAACGTTATGGATCAATATGTATGCTTTCAAAATTTTGGAAATAAAATGCAAATAGCCTATAATTTAGGTGATAAAATATTAATTTTTGCATTTTCTAATAGAAGGAAATCATTTTAGTGATGAACTGATTCCAAGTAGGTATTTTTACTAGCAAACACTAATTTGGAGTGTCTCTATCTTTTTTTTTCTCATTATATACTGAAAGAATTATGCGCATGTTAATTAAACATTTCTTTGTATTCTCTGTTGTCTATACATGGCAACAATGAAGAAGCGTCAACAGGATTGAGTGATAAATTGCTATTGCTTCAAAAGTTCTTGGATCATGTTAGGCAATTGGAATACAAAACAGCTTTGGACTTGATGACCAAACCTTCAAAAGTAATATTTGACGCAGTAAAACAAGGAAACATTCATACTGTGAAATGCCTTCTTGACACGATTCCTGAACTACTAGAACAAAAAGAGTCCAATGGACAGAACTTATTGCACATTGCTGCTTTATATCGACAACAAAGCATTTTTGAGTTCATACTTGAGATGGGTACAGCAAACCCTTTAATATGGGAAGTAGACAATGATCGTAACAATGTTTTGCACTTTGCTGCACAACTGTCAAAAAAGGTATCATCAAATTTGAGACCAAGCATTCTACTGGCAGAAGACTGGAGATGGTTCAAGGTAAATGTGTTTTGTTATTCTTATTAACTTATTTAATTTACTTCTTCTTTTTTTATATATCTTTGTCATGTGTCATCAGTTATTATTATTAGATTTAAATTTTATATATATGCAAAAAAAATATATATTTATCATCCAATAAAATCATTTTACTTGCTTAATTTTTTAAGTAGTAAGTATAATTGTATAAGGTTTAACTATTTTTATTGATATAACTATCATAATTGGATAATGGTGTAAAAAAAATTTACTATGTCACTTCATAGAAATTATTATTATTATATGGTTGGGATTCGTTGTTCCTTCATTTTAAATCATAGTTTATATTTGTAGGAAAAAAATTGTAAGAGTGCAGCTAGCACAAGTGACGTGAATTTACTTAACATGACTATTTCTCTCTCCCTCTCCTTCTTCATTAGTCATTACATTAGTTGGTCCCAACCTAGCTATACATTGTTTCCAACCAGATGGTATTAACAAATACTTTTGATTAATATGAATAATAATGCATGTATAGGAAGTGAAGAAGAGATTACGTGCTCCTGAATAAGGACAATGAGAAACAACAAAGGCCAGACCCCAGAGGAAACATTTTCTGCTGATCATGAAGAGTTATCAAAGAAAGCTAAAAAAGCAGCCAAAGAAATAGCCTACGCTTGCATGCTTGTGGCAACACTTATTGCTACGGTAGCGTTTCCTGCACTTCTCACTGTGCCAGGTGATGCCAGGACCACCGGTGGATATTTTGTTCTGTTTTTCTTTGCAAACGCAACCGCGCTGTTCACTGCTTCTGCATCTGCACTCATCTTCTTGACATTTTACACTTCATCATGGTTCAATGAAGATGATTCTTTCTTCTCGCTACGTAGACGCTTGATTTTTGGACTTGGGTCACTCGTTGTGTCCGTGTACGCTATGGTTATGGCTCTTCCTCCAGCCTCCTATGTGATCTTTCATCAAAAGGATTGGGCTGTATATGCTACGTGTGGGATTGCTTTACCCACATCAACGGCATTGCCTTACCTGATACGTACCATGTTCCCCAGCCTCACTAAGATCATTCCGATGTAAAGTGAATTTTTGGATAAGACATAATTGCTTTTATTAATTCCATTAGTTAGTTACAGGGCTATTCCCTTCCCGCTCCTACACTTTGTATACAAACCCTTGCTTAGTCAATGCAAATATATGCCTATATCTCATTATGCATGTTAATATTCAAATCAAATTTCTTACCGATACATAATTTAGCTCTCAAAAATGGTGTTATTCTTATCTTCGGGTGAACTCTTCATCAATTTTCAAAAGATGCAGCAGCACACATGGAAAATGTCCAATTGATAGAGAAACTGGCTGACAAGGACATTGAACGGCTTTTTTATGACAATTAGCTGCCGCATATATGTATGGTAAGACCAAATAATCAGATTTTCAGAATAGTGATAATTCTTTACTTTTGTATGGAAGTATGGTAGACTACGGTGGAAATAGGCTATTTCAGTTTAAATATGCATATTTCTAAAAAGTCATTTAATTTTGGATTTATTATCTTGCGTAGACATTTTTTATGGCCTTGCATGACATTGTTAAATGTTGATCTAATCCAAAAATTTATTACGAAGCTTACTTAATTCTGTTGGCTTGAGAACCTTTAAAATGATGACAAACATAATCATACTTCTCTAATACATTTGCTAAATATTTCAGCCTTATGTTAGATAGCAAATATCTCCTGTATTTGCAAGAGACATCCTT